>CM056953.1:18243810-18843810 GCA_029856935.1 Cyclocarya paliurus | reverse complement strand
ACCACCCAAAACCAATGCCCCTTCAACCAAGTTTCAAGAGGGTTTCTAACCCTTAGGTCCTCATAATGTGACCTTAGATTCAGATCTAGCAAGTGTGCAAAATAGTTCCAAGAAAAAAAAAAAAAAACCAACTATTCACCTAGGAAGTAAGTTGATTTCAAACCAAGTAACCCTTAGCTCTTCAAAAAAAATTTTACACCAAAACAACTACCCTCCTTATGTCACCACCCTTGTAATTTTGTTGCTTGTAAGTGCTTCAAAGCAATCAATTGCAAACTTACCCAATTACCTCCCCAAGGCAGCCAACCGATTGGCTCAAAGAGAGGCACACACATGAACCACTCGGCTAAATCATCATCCATTTCACCTCTTTTATTTTCAACTCACACATTATCACATGGCAGCCAATCCCTCCTCTCTTCCTCACCTGAAAAAGCTTGCAAGCAAATGATGGTAATAGTACCTCAAACCAGACCAAGAGAAAGGGACAAGAAATGATGCAAAGATCTAGACAGTGTTTTATGCAAAACCGTCGACTACCATTAGGTGTTTTCTTTTGAATTTTTGTTTTATTTTTTTGCACCAATGTAGCCCACTACCTACAGTGTTCTTCTACCTCCTTTCCAAGGTTTAATCAAGTATCTTAGGGCACTATTGAATTGAACCAAGTGATAAAGCTATGGAAGTTTGCACTCAACACCTCCACCACCAATCTCCACCACTCACAAGCTTTGCCCTTCACCTGAACCCATGCCCCTCCTTGCCTCTCACCCTCCATTGAACCCTATAAATATCCCCCTCCACTCCTCACTTTTTCACAGAAATCTTCATGTTCTTGATAGCTATACACTCTTAGTGTAAGAAATGTGAGAAATTGCAATTTAGCCAGATTTAAAGTTTAGCATGTATAAATTGTCTTGGAATGAAATTTTAGTCATGACATGATCTCAGGGGATTGATTGAAAGTTTAAATGTGAGGAAAATAATATGTCATGATAGGTTTAAAAATCAATATCTTGTGTTGATCATCAAGCAAGTTTCCATTTTCACTTTATTAAAGTTTAATTATAAAGTCTTGGTTAAATTTTTCCTAAGCTTGAGTATTTCAGTATTTAGAAAATTCTTGTGATTGGGATAAGAATAAAAATGCATGATTTAGATTTTAAATCTCTCTTTGACAAGTTAGAAACATCATGCATATGCTTTGTTTGATGGTTTTGTGGTAATTTGGTTTTGATCAATGCATAAGTGTTGGGATGAATTCGTAAAAACTGAATCCAATTTGTAAAAATGTCCCTAAGATCATATTTATGGTTGCCACTAGATGGAATTTAAGTACACATACATCAATAGAGGTCATAGACTTGAGAACACAAATAGGCCCGTGTTGATGCATGCCACTAGTTGGTTGATTTTGGCATAGTTGTGAATTTATTCTTGCAATTCTAAGGACATATATGGATTTAGAATATAGAAAATATGAGGTTTGTGAAATTTGATAAATTTTGGGGTCAAATTGCAAATAGTGAAGATCTATGGCCTTAGTGGCAATTTTGAAAAATAGTAGGGGCAATTTCATAATTATTGTATGTACCCTTTTGATTATGAACATATTCCTTAGTTTCAAACTTAGGATGCCTCTTATTACAACCGTACCAATTTTCTAACATCCGGGAAGTTTGTAAGTTGGCTTCTAACTTACTCTTAAATAATTTATTTATGATTTAAGTATAGATGCTACATTCATGATATAAATGTCATTTTAAGTATAAAACATCATATTATATGATACATTGAGTATTTGATTACTTGCATACATGACATCTATAAAGTTTCACCATTATAGCATATTATATGAAATTGTCATTTTTCTATAAAACATACTTCACAAGTACATGTCATGAAAAACATTTCAAGCATAGCATGAAAAAGAAACTTTTGTCACGACCCCAAAAACTAGGATGGGTAATTATCCTAGTAGAACTCATTTTTCCACACTGGAGTGGAAACTCCTGAGTTGACAAAGAACTGTTAATGGGTTTCTCTTTGATTCTTTTTAAAGAATGTCAAAACGAAGCCATTTATGGCACGTAACGCTGGTGGGTGCATATATTATGATGTTATGTTATAATGAAATGTTATGTTATCAATGCATTGAGAAAAAGTCTGCAGACTACGTAGTTTCAACATGAGTTGTACTACGTTCACTAACAGGTACTCACAGTGTATACTGGGGAGCTGTGATAATACCATACATTACGTCATTGTTAATGATGACTTTAATAATGATGAAAAGTTATGCTTTTGATAAAATAAAGTGAAAAATATTCTATGTAAGAAAATGTGCATCAAAGTTTTTTTTGAATATGCTGTGCAATCTGGATGGGAGATAAATACTGATTTTCTGCATAGCATGCATCTCATGTTTATCATTTATCATGCATAACTTATCTCTGTGCAAGTTGATTGTTTAACTTAATGAGGTTTCAAGTAAATCTCACCATTTTGAACCCACTACCATTCCTTGGAATGGTAGAATTTGTGCCAAGGCCAGCTACGACGAGCAGGATGAATTGCTGGCTACAGATAGTTAAGGGTGAGATTGATTTGGAGAAGAGGCTAGACTTAATTCTGATGTTATTAGCTCTGACTCTATACACCATAAAACGGATGCGAGAGCTAATCTGATTATGTAGTTTCAGTATTATGGGATTCTATCTCCCATGTTATGTTGAACTTTTGAGAACCTCTTAAGTGAGGAAGTACTTATTTATAGTTAATTAATATATTTGGGATGTTTAGTTCATTCTGGCATCAATTAATTTTTTATCACCCTTATTTCACTACGATTATTGCATATTGATGAATTCATACTATGATGCATTGTATATTAGCTGTCATGGATGGGGTATGTAACCTTGTGTTGCATCTCCCAATGCTCAAAGTCTCTGTTCCATCCCAAGAGGAGGTTAGGGGCGTCACAAGGTGGTGAGGTAGCTTTTTGCCTTCACCATCAACCACTATTTGGGGCTGATATGAATAGTAGAAGTACACTTATGGTAGTGAAAAAACTTCTCCAAGAATCCATGCATAGGTGGCATAGTTTTAAATACCGTACCATACCAACCGGTACGGCAGGTATTTTCCGTACAAGCCATTGGTCTGGTACAGGTATGGTATGCATTTCGTACCGACCAATATTTCGGCCTGTGTACCGGTCTGTACTAGCCGATATTTCGGCCTTTAATTTTTTTTTGTTTTCATTTTTTTAAACTACAAGCTCATTTTTTGACTCCCAATTCAGACTAGATTATTTATAATTTATATATCTATGTATTTATACATAAATTATTCATATATAGACTATTATTTTAAAATATAATTTATATATATACATTTTTATATATAATTTATTCATATATCGACTATCCCGAAACGGTATACCAAACGGTACCGGTACCGAAATATTTTGTTCCAGTGCCTTAACCGGTACGGAATCCAGTACGGTATTCAAAACATTTATAGGTGGTGCAATTCGATGGGCCTTAATGGGCCTAAACCGATTGAGCCTCATTTGGGGTTTCAATAGGATTTGTTTTGGGGTTTCGATTTCTATTAAGTCCAAATCTAATTTTTCTTGACCCAATGAAAATATTATGGTATAAAAGAATGGATAAGGGTGTAATGACATGAACTTAAATGGTTAATACTATGTGGAAGTGATTTAATCAAAGGATAAAACACTAAACTAAAACTGGCTTCATTTAGGGTTTGAGAAACCATTTAGGGTTTCAGTTTCCACAAGGCATTTGTGATTTCAATTGGATTTCAAATATTTGAGGTTTCACAAGGGTTGAAACCCTCTTTGGTTTAGCACAAAAATGAATGGTTCACTGGAATAGTGTTTGGCTAGGGGGCATGATCACAAAACTTGATTTTCTTTCATTTCCTGCACATTTCCATCTCAAGGTTCCTCTTAGTGTCAAGTGTCCTAAATTATTCACTAAGTGTGGCTAAGATCTTGCCAAATATCTAAATGAAACTTCTCTAGATTGATTTGGACATTCTACATTGTGATCTAAAAATAACTGGACTATGTGAAAATAACTTTACACCATAAAATCCTAAATAATTCTACGAAACTAGGAGCGTACATTATTTTACGAATTTCAACTCCTAAGCCTCGAACAAGTCAAAATGCATTTTCGAGCAGCTATTGTCCAGAAAATGAAAATCATTTTATTACAACGTAAAATCCTAAATATTCATTTAAGACTAATAGCACAGAATGTTTCTCTCTATCACATTCCTAAATACCTAGAATAAATAAAATTGCATTTCTGAGACCTATGTGGGCTAGAAACTAATTATGTTGATAGATTCAGATAAACAGTAGAGAATTTCTCCCTGCATAGTCTGGCTTAGGAGGGGGATTAGAGAGGTATTCTTTGAATTGGATGAATGTTTCATTGCACTCCCTGTTCCAATTGTGCACCTTGCATAGCTCTCGGAAAAATGGTAGGCACTTGTCTATCGACCAGGAAATGAACTTGTTAAGCACCGCGATTCTTCCCATCAGATTTTTGTACCTCATTGAGGTTTTTGGGGAGGCTTCATGTTGACGTTGGCCTGTATCTTCTCCTAGTTAGCCTTGATTCCCTTTTCCAAAACCATGAAGCCAAGGAACTTGCCTGACTTCGTTCCGAAGGTGCATTTCATAGGGTTAAGTTTCATCTGGTAATTTCACAGGATCACGAACATTTCTTGCAAATCGATTGTATGCTGCTCCAACTCCTTGCAAGTCATCCACGTAGACTTCTATGTTCCATCCAATTTTCTCTTTAAACATCCGATTTACCAGCCTTTGATAGGTTGCTCCAACTTTCATCTTTGCTAGAGATAGCTTTTTAGTCATTGCTAGCTCAAACTGTGTCATGGCTAGTGTACAAAAGGCATGTGGGTTTTACCAAAAGCAAATCACATAGATGGCGCCTACTGTTAAGGACATGTTTCACACCCCCCCTAGACCTGCATTCCACCTAAGACAAGAAAGCTTGATAGCCCATAGTGCCAGAAAAGACCTCTGATGCCTAAGTTAGTTTTTTTGTTTCAAAGAGGGAGAGAGTGAGAAAGTGATGTGTTGCCCCCAACTTCTGCTTGGGAAGGAACGGAAACTTAGAACGTCAGGACATGTAACACAAGGTTACATGCCCCGTTATGTGATAGTTTAATATGCAATTCATCCTAGAAATGCAACTAATAATCGCAGCGGAAAGTAAGGGTGAAAATAAACTTATGTCAAAATAACTAAAATCATCTCAATAATATTGATTAAACCATAAGTTCAGATCATCAGGTAGCTTATTCTTAGTACAAAATATCAAGTCTCCAAAATCTAAACTAGCTGCTTCATGCGTTCTAAGGCACGAAGGGTCAGGCCTAGAAATATCAAAATAAGATCAAGTATCCTATCGACGTATGGTTCCCCCTCAATCCTCTTGATCCACTAGTCCATTGGGTCCATCTGCATCTACAACTTCAATTATTTCGAATGAAATGATATTGGGTCTACAAAGGGTGAGATTTACTTGAAATCTCAGTAATTTAGACAACCAACATGCACAAAGATAGACTATGCATGATAAATGATAAACATGAAATGCATTCAATGCAAAAAAAAACTGTATTTGTCTCCTATTCAAATTTCTCAAGAAAATAGATTTTGATGCACATTTTCTTACAGAGAACATAATTTCACTTTCGTCATTAAAAAATGAATCTTTCATAATAAATCACAAAAAATCATAGAATTAACATAATGTATGGTATCATTACAGTTCCCCACATACATTATGAGTACCTGCCGGTGACTGCAGCACAACTCACATTGAAATTACATTGTCTACAGACTCTTTCTCAATGCATTGGGCATACCATAACATAACATAGCATCGTAAAAATCATAACATGTACACCCACCAACATTAGGTGTATTAATATATGATTTCGCTCCGGTGTTCTTAAAAATAATCCATTTGAAACTTATTGACTGTTTTTCATCAACCCAGGGGTTGCTACTCTATATTTAGTCACTCTAGAGTGGACAAAGAAGTTCTACTAGGATACTTCCTCATCCTAGCCTTTGGGGTCGTGATAAAATAATTTTTCATGCAATAGTTTAAAAAACAAATGGTTTTCTTAATCAGGGTTAAAAACCTTAATCTTTGGTAAACTAGTCCTTAAGCATGCATGATATCTTTTACTCTATAAAAGTTTCAAACTAGATTTAAATCATGCATTTCCCTTCTTATCCCAATCAAAAGATTTTCTAAATACTCACATTTCAAACCTAGGTGAAATAAATCAAAACTTCATAAGTTAAGCATGATTTAATCAAGCTATGCATGCTTTGATGATAAACACAAGATAGAGATTAAAACCTATTATGACATGTTCCTAACCTCAGTTTAAACCTTCAAAAATTATTCTAAGACATAATCAAATGATATCAAAAATTATCAAGACATGACATAGCTAATATTTCCATAAAACAATAACTTATGCACTAAACCTATCCATCAAGATTTTGGTTTTAAACTAAGTATGGTACCTCTTTCAAAACTCACCCAAAATTCATACTAACACTCAAAAGCATAACTCAGCATATAAACTAAGATCTAGATAGAAAAACTTACAATGATTTCGTGGCCCTCCTAAGCTACCCACTCAAAACTTACAAACTCAAGAACTCACTTAAGAATGCTCAAGAACAATGGGAAGAGAAGCTCTCAAGAACACTCAAAGGGAACTCGGAGAAAGGGTGCGGAGGAAGTGACGAGATGAAGCGTTTTTATAGGACTCAAGGGTAGGAGAGGCGCCTATGTCACCCCTTGCTGTGAGTGGTTGGCTGAAAATGGTCATCATTTTATCTATTGTATGGTTGAAATGGCTATGGGAAGGGGTACAGTTGCCGTGGTGCAATGGAGAAGGGAGGGGAAATTAATTTAGGCATAAAGCCAAGTTATCATGCCACCGGGTGTCGTGCTTTTCCAAGGCCAACTGTTTTTGTCTTATTCACTTGGATTCTTCTCCATGGCTGTTATGCCTAGCTTAAAGGTACTCTTAAGTGATCTACATAGGTGGTAGACGGTGGGCGATTGGTTACCAAGTGATGATGAAATGGAAGCCCTATGAATAAAGTGGTTTAATGGTGGTTGCCGAGATGCTCAAAGGTGCATTCAAACTGGGTTAAATTTTTTGGGGTGGTGTTGAGTCCAATTTCTCCATGGTAATTGGACGGGCTTTTGATGAATGGAAGTAGAAGATGGTGGCGTGGGGTGGTGCTTCTTCCATGGCAAAAAAATAATAATTTAATTAAAAGCATGCCATTCAGTTGCCTTTTAATTAATACTTGGTGCACTTGGTTTGGGGTTTCGGCTAGGGTTCTTGAAATCAATGTGACCAAAGCTTGGTTGAATTTTAAGAAATGAAATTAGGTGTTTAAAGGATGGAAATGCCCTTGAGAAAATGGCACAAAAAGGTTTGAGCTAAGAGCACATCAGTTCATTGCACACAAGAGTACACATGGATGCCGATTGGTGTGGATTTAGGGTTTGACATGTCATCACCCTTAATGACATGTTTAAAGATTTATCTAGAGTACTAATATGATCTAAGAATGATGGAATTGGATAACAAAACAAGAAAATTTCAGATCATAAGAAAGAGAAATAAATAAGAATGAAATTAAGTTTAAAACATGGTTTTAAATATCACTAATCGTATGTAGATCAATCAATGCTCTTAACCAAAAATTTAAACCTTATTTAATTTCTTTTAAAACTCTTAAGCTCATGGGCCACTCTAATAGGCTAGTCTTCTAAAATACTAGTGCTAATATAAGCTTATTCTAAGGGTAAATGGGCAAAGTGTTATAAGTGATAACATAACTCTAAATTGTACTTGTACCAATGCTTTTATACTCCCATTTTCCGATGGGGTCACTGTCTTTCTGTACCTAGGGTATTTGCCCCTACTCTGGACATTTAATGTGGCAGCCTCTGTTGGGGACAAGATCTCCTGTCGGAATAGAGTAATTCCCCCGTAAGCTATCTGGGTAATGGAGTGCCCGTGCGGACACTGTTTCCTTTCTTTATGTTGGTCTGGGTCCTCCGCTTCTTTACTGGTTGATGGGTCTGCAACGTCTAGACTATGCGCTTTAGCTGAGAAGGGCTGGGCGTAGTTAGACGAGGGATGAATATATCCCTCCATCATTAATTAATTAATTAATTAATTAAATTTAGGTTTGTAGAATGCCAATAGAAGTATGGAGTCATGTGTTGGACACCACATAGAATTAAGTACTAGTACTTAATTCTATGTGGTGTCCAACACATAGAATTAAGTACTAGTAGCTTATGTAAGTACTTACATAAGCTAGTAGTAAAACCATTTATTATTTCCCCCTTTTTCCAAGGCATGCACGTGAACACATGATGATGATGATGTTAGTATCCATGAGTGCGATGTTGATTCTTTTATAGATAACTAACGTAAGAATTTTTAATACGCATATATAGAATGATTTCGATGGATGATTCAATAGCAATAAATAATGTATGCATGGATATATATATATATATATATATATATAAATAGAAGTGTATTTAGAAAGTTTTGTGACATGCTTAATGCGCATGATTCATGCTGGGTTAAGGGTGGGTAGAAATTGATGAGATGTGTGCTTCTTACATACACTTGCTCAACGTGTAAAAAATATTATTGTAGCACAATAATTAGCTCTATTTGATGAGATCATTGGTAAACACTTTAACGTATCATTTTATGTTGTCTTTCGCCTAAATAAGAAACTGGAGCCTGTACTACAAAAAGAAATGCTTTAGCTATAAAATTTTTTTATAAAAATAAATTTATAAATTAATATGTATGTATGATTTGATATAATACATCATATTATAAATTTATTATTATTATAAAATAAATCTAACAGATAGCGTGTAAAGATTTGTATAGATATGAAAATGATTTAAGGTACATGACTATTATTTCAATTAGTTTTTTTCATATATATTTTATTAGTTAATCAATAATCTTAAATCTAAACATAAATCTAATCATGGGACCCACATGTGGTATAGATTTTATTGCAGAAACGATTGATCCAACTGTAATGGAGGTGCCAATGAAACTTCAGTTAACTTATAAGAATACATGGATGATTTTATCTCATCTAATTTTATTTTATTTTATCTTATTATTATAAATTTTTTAAATTTTTACATAAAATATAATAAAGAATTTAATTTTTTTAAATTTTAAGACAATAATAATATAAAAAAATAATATTTTATTCAATTTTTAACTTTCATAAAAAACTATTTCATATTATCTAACTATCCAAATGAGGCTTAAGAGGAAGGAAGCTTTTATTAGTTGAAGATTTTTGTAAAATTTATAGTAATTGTAATGGAAATGTCTTAGTTAAACAATTATGTTGTAATATTTTACCACTGCGTTCTTGAGATCTAGAAAATCAGAATACAAAATATAAGTTTATGACGCTAGTGAGTGATAAGTGGCGTAGAGAGAAGGAGTCCTTGGAAATCAAGACGAATGTGAAATAGTATTAACATTTTTATAAAATATAAGTTATTTTATAAAATGTCTCTTATGAATATAATTGCATTATTGGTGGTAAAAAAGACTGTCTATTATTTTCTTTTAAGAAAAAATTAAATGTAACTCGAACTTTACGCTAAACATTGAGAGGCTGACATCATTGGATGGTGTAAATAGCCTCTTCACATCAAATCCGGTCCAAATATGTATCTAGTTAAATTAGTAACCAAAAAAAGGGGAGGACCTTCGTGAGAAAGTTTGATAAGAAAAACTCTACTTGCACCTGGTATTGGGAACCCCCACGTACACATTTATCCACGTGTAAAAATAAAATGGGGTGTTTTGTTGAATTCGACTAGGTGAAACACAGCAAGCTTCGAAAACCCATGGAGACTGATGTCATCTTCTTCTTCACATCTTCTTCTCTTGTACCTCCACAGAGAACTACGAAACTCATCTTCTTCTTCTCATCTTCTTTTTATTATTATTATTATTATTATTAGTATTTTGCATCTTCTTCTCATCTGAAACACAGCAATCCCTTTCGTATACCCATGGAATATATTCAAACGAAACACGGAGATAGGGACTTCTCATTTACTGGTTTGCATCTTCTTCTCATCTTCTGAAATCTTCTTCATCTTCGCTATTACATAAAATTTTAATTTAGATCTTTCCTGAACTGATCAATCTGATCTATCATACACTACCCAAATCCAAAATTTCTCAAAATGTCAGACATTTGTTTTTTGGGCGAAACTTGAAGCTTTGTTGCTTCTATGAGCTTTTTTAGTAATTGTATTCTCTCGATAAAACTAGAAATATGTTGTCATATGGGATGGAAACTTCAAGGAGTAATATAGTGGAGAAGAAAGGCTATGAGAGGGGAATATTGGAGGATGATGTAGTGTATGTTCCGGGGTCGAAGAAGCCAAAGTTGCTGGCTTTGGCAATGCTTGTTATCTATAATTGTTTTCACTAAATGAGTTACTCTTTTGAGAGTCCATTTCTTAATGATCAGCTTTATGTGCAGTGTAATTGTGGAAGTTATGAAGGTGGATGGTTTGAAGAGACTTTGCTCATCTTTGGAGCCTCTGACTCTAGTTGCAATTAGCTTAAAGAAGCACATTCATTCCTCTGACTCTAGCTTTGAAATACTATAATTCCAAACAATATTAAGTGAACAAACATATTCCACACAAAATGCACACCGAGAAAAACAGAGACAACGCCGGGGCTTATTTCTTCGATGGCACAATGGGGGTTCGACAACACGATAGAGCTTATTTCTTCAATGGCACCCAACGCTGGTAGATGCAAAATATGAGGAATGGTTAATGATCTTCTACGATGGGGGTTTGACGACATAGAATACCTTGCTTCTTCTGTGATGGGGGATCAATTTTGGTGCTAGGTTTGATTTCTACTTCTGAAATCGATTTTTTTTTTTTAATAATAATATCGGTTGACATGGCATTAGCCACCTCAGCCGATTTCCCAAAAGGTACCCAATGACGGGTACCTATAGTAGGATTGCTTCGATGAAGAGGGTGAACTTGTCTGCATAAGTTCTATGTCACAAGTTTGATTCTTCGTCGGATCAAATTGCGATTTAAGTGGTTGAAGGTCATGGCGGTGGGTTGTTGTGCTAGTCTTTATAGAGATTTAAGTTTCATGAGTGAGTCCTAAGAGTTTTACCATGGGATGGTTTCCCATCATACAAAAAGAAAACACAAAAACAAAAATTCGATAAAGAGGGATCTTTTGAGTGGAGGAAATACTAAAACTTGATGCTCATCTAACTACAATCAACGAGATCATAAATAACGAGCACATGTACAGCTCAAATAGAAATAAGACCGAATAAGATTTCATTTGGTTACACAAATTATCATATCTCATCTCATCTCATCTCATCTAATCATTATAATTTTCTCAAATTTTTATATAAAATATAATAATCAATTCAACTTTTTTAAATTTCAAAACAAAAATAATATTAAGAAATTATATTCTAACAATATTTTATTCAATTTTCATCTCATCTCATCTTATTTGTATAACCAAACAAAACCTAAATGAGATACGCGCAGCTTCAATCTAAAGCTGTACTCGCCAACTTGAAGTCCTTGAAATGATATTTCAAGAAAATAAATCATGCACGCCTTCATTTCCTAGTCGCCTGAATTTGAAAGAAAAAGATGCAAATGCCCGTTGGAAGTTCACCAAACCAAAATACAACACTATTTTGGTTTGGAGAGTATCTGAGAAAGTAGATACATATGGTTTGGAGAATCCCTGTCTTTCCCCGCCTTGTCTTTTTTTAATTTTTCATCGAGAAAAAGATAAGGGAGTGAGAAAGCATATGATGACAAAACCAAGAGTTTTTTTTTTTTTTTTCCTTTCGAAGTGTTTGATGGCCATGATCATCTGGGAATGGATGTTTCTGGGAACATAAACGTGTTTTTGAGTATGGAATCTATATATGTTTATCGTTTTCCTCTCTTTTTCTCCTTTTTTGGTGGAATAAATGTGTCATTCTTGATGAAGATATGTAGAATATATGCTTTGATATATTCCATTTCGTGTTGTATGCTTAAAACGTGTGATTCTTCTATCCGTGGTGGAAGATATAGGAATTAGATTTGAAGTCATCCATTTGTTTTTTTTTTTTTAAATAATTATACTCATCAGCTACTATTCACTCTTACATTTCACACCTATAATTTTTTCATAGGATGTAGGAGTGTTTTTTATTGAGTGTGGGGTGTTTTTCATAGAGTATGAGGTGTGGGATAATGAATAGTAGCTGATGAAAAGAATTTTCTTTTATTTTCTAATTTAATCTTAAAAAATATATTTTTATTTTCAAATTAAATTAACTAATTAAAATTATTTTTGCATCCCAAGTCAGTGGATGTAGTAGCATCAATCACTGAATAAAATTTTGGGTAGGTACAATATTTTAAGAAATTTACGTAAATCATGGAACCGACTAAGGAAAATAAATCTGAAAGACTGATGAGTCAAGTGAATATATATGCTATTATAAGGTCCTTCAAGAGTGTCGAACGATAAGTAAAGTTGCTGATCGAGATGTTATATTATATATAATCCGAGATCGTATGATGATGTACATTGCCTCCCTTCACATAAAACTACATAAAATGTATCATATGATATTACCACTGACTTATCTTGTGTTGCTATATTCTCATCTTCTCATTTTTTTTTTCAGGACTTTCAGCTGAAGAGGCTAATTGGAGCGGGTGAAGCTTGCAATGGACTCTATATTTTTCGGCCCCAAAAATGCACTACTTTCTCCGATCAAAAAATTGATAATAAGATCTTATGGCATTGCCGTCTAGGTCATCATTCAAGTTTTACTATTCCTACTATTTTTTATATTCCATATATTCTTTCTTATTATGATACTTGTGCTCGTTCTAAGCATACCAGTTTACCTTTTCTAGTTCATGCGAATAGAAGTTTAATTCCTTTTCATCGATTACATTGTGATATTAGGGACGGTTATCCTACTACCATTATTTGTAGTGCTCATTATTTTTTGACTATTGTTGACGATTTTTCTTGCACTATATGGATTTACCTATTGCATTTTAAATCAGAAACTTTTAGTCATTTTATGCATTTCTTTGCTCTTATCAAAAATCAATACAACTCCCAAATTTCATCTTTACCTATTCTTGAACCTATTCTCTCCTCTAATCCTACACTGACCACACCTACATACCCGAACCCCAATTCTCCTCTTCCCTCTTCAAACCACACCTCCCCTATTCCCTCTCGCCCTCGCCGCGCTATCATCCATCCGCTTATCTTCTTGATTATGTTTGTCCTACCATTTCGATGGAGTCCAATGCATCTTCAAATGCTGCACAGTCCTCAGGTACTTCTCATCCCTTATCTGCTTTCTTTTCATACTCTCATTTTTCACATGCTCATAATTCATTCTAACTACTCTCACTGCTTCTGTTGAGTCTACTTGTTACTCCGAAGTCAATCGCCACTCTCACTAGCGTGAAGCTATGGCCTCCGAACTTTGTGCCCTTGAGGAAAACTCTACTTGGACACTTGAACCTCTCCCTTCTGGCAAAACCCATCGATTGCAAATGGGTTTTCAAGACCAAACTCTGCGTTGACGGTACCATTGAGCACTACAAAGTCCGATTTGTAGCCAAAAGCTACACTCAGGTAGAAGGTATAGACTATCATGAAACCATTGCTTCAATGGCCAAAATGACCACAGTCCGCTACATTCTAGCTATTGTTGCCACCAAAAATTGGATCATTCACCAAATGGACATTCATAATACCTTTTTGCACGGTGAACTTGATAAAGAAATTTACATGCAACCCCTACCAGGCTACTGTATTAAGGGGGAGACACATGTCTGTCACCTCTGGAAATCCCTTTATGGCCTCAAGCAAGTTTCTCGAAATTGGTTTTTTAAACTAACATCTGTTCTTCTTAACGCAGGTTTTTGTTCAATCTCAGGCCGATCACTCTCTATTTATCTTGCTTACTACTACTAGTCTCACTATTATCTTGGTATATGTTGATGACATCTTGGCCATCGGTAATGATCTCTCTCAAGTCACTTTCTTCAAGATTATTATTTCCTCTCACTTCAAAACCAAGGACCTTAGATCTCTCAAATATTTCTTTGGTCTTGAAGTCACTCGCTCACCTTTAGTCATTTTTCTTAATTAGCACAAATATGTTCTGGATATTCTTGCCGATAGTGGTTAACTTGGTTCTCGCCCTGCTTCCTGTCTTATGGAACAAAACTTGAAGCTCAATGACACGGATGGGGATTGACTTCCTGACCCTGCTCCCTACCGACGGTTAGTTGGACAACTCATTTCTCACAATCACTCGCCCTGCTAATGTCTTTGCCATCAACATCCTCAGCCAATTCATGCATGCTCCCAAAATTTCTCACATGACAGTTGCTACTCGTGTTCTCTGCTACATCAAAGGCACTTCAGGCCAAGGCATTTTTTTCTCCACTTCAAATGATCATCATGTTCGCACCTACACAGATTCTGATTGAGCCAACTGCCCCACCACCTAACACTCTACCACTGGTTTTTTTTTTATCACTCTTGGCTCTAGTCCTATTTCATGGCGCACCAAGAAACAGACTACAGTTGCTCATTCCTCTACCGAAGCCGAATATCGTGCCATGGCTGTCACCACCTGTGAACTAGTATGGTTGCAGCAACTTCTTCGTGATCTCGGCATCTCACACAAATGTCCCATGACTCTCTATTGCGACAACTAATCTGCTTTCTACATTGCTCACAACCCTGTCTTTCATGAACACACCAAATATATTGAGATCGATTGCCATATTGTTCGTGACAAACTTCGCTCTGGTCGTCTCACCACTACTCACTTACCCTCTTCCAAGCAACTCGCCGACATCTTTACCAAAGCTTTGGGTAGTGATTTTTTTCATCATCTATCTCGCAAGTTAGGCATTACGGATCTTCATGCTCTAACTTGAGGGGGAGTATTACCAAATTAAACTTCTCTCATCCCCGCCAGATTCCACGATTCCACAATTCCAGCAATCCCATGATTTTAGCTAATTAGCCGTTACACATTCTTTGTACATCAAATCTTTTTTCTTTCCATGTATATATTATTTCACTCAAGCCTATATATGTCTATAAAATCAATGAATAAACAAGATAAATATTTCCCACATTTTGTTACTTAACATATGACAGCATTAATATATCTCTTTATTCTTACTTTAATATCTGTGGATTTATCTTTTATATATCTATCTTCATCGTGACTTAGGTTTCTCTACCAACTTACATACAATTGCTAAACTGATAGTTGTTATTTGTTGGTGGGAATTTTACAAGGAAAATAAATCTGTGATTCACATTGAAACTATTTTGATTTAGGTTAGACCTTAAGTTTGAGAATGAAGGAGACAAAGGAAATGAATCTAGTGGTAGATTCTCAGTTGGAATTCCCTTTTGTACTTCCCCTATCTTCTCGACTCGGATTCTTGAATGAAATTCACGATATTAAAATTGATCTACATCAATAAATACAACAGGAGATGACAATATTTAAGATTAAGATCACTAATATTATTATGATTTCATTTTTTTTTATATATATATACATATAATGTTAGATGCAGTCTTGAGCAGTCATTTAAAAAAAATTATAATTCATCACAAAAAGTAAATTTTTCGTGTAGATTCCAAATATATCCTTTTTAAAAAAAAAAGAAACTGCACATAATTTATACATTTTAAAATTATATAAATTATTTTCTTCATAAATAAATAAAAAATAATAACTCAATCAAACAGGACAATCCCCACAAACGGAAAAGCCATTGAATCCAATGGGCGTGCAATAATGCTTTCGATAATGATGGCTTGAGAATTACCTCCTTGCTATCAATGCACTCTATAGAAGGCGTGATCCCACGTTTACTTATGGCGTTGGAGCGGAAAATACTCCAAATATTAAACTTCCTGGAATAATTTGAGTTAGTCTAAAGGTGCATCTTTTGATGTGATGTTCTTGTATTTTCATCGTTGTGGAAGTTATTATTATAATTATAATTTTATTTTATTTGGATCTATTGCGGAATATGCCATGCACAAAATGTCAAATGTTGCCGCAAGTCTTCTCAACTTTATTATATTTTTTCCATATATGTCAGCGGTATTGAACTTGTTTAACACGACTCAATTAATGTCAAACGGCAAATTTTCTATCTTATAAAATGAGTAGTAGTTTTCCAAAATAATAGTGATACATGTCAAAATGTCTTCAAATTATCGCTCTCTCTTTTCTTTTCTTTTTTTTTTTTTTTTTTTTTAACCAACTTCCAAGTTAGATTTGGACAAAGCAGGGACGGCTCAATGCTGGCAAGTTAGGCCTGTTTGACGGTAAGATGAGACCACTCTTGTCGGAATATTTAAAGCCAAACTCAAGTGATAAACCATGTTTTTGTTAGTATCACTTGAGTTTGTCTTTCTTTATTCCAATATTTAATTTCTACATTATGTTATCTATTTATTTTTTATATAATAAAAAATATTATTAATTTATAATTTATTTCTTTTAATCATATTTTACTATTCTACCGATTATATATTAACTGATAATCATATTTGTAAGGGAGTTTTCCCCTCCAATTAGCCCGTATAGCAAGCCAATAAGGAATTTTTGGGAGACTGAGTCAAAAAGTCCAATCAAGCCCAATGACCCTCTTCTAAAATGAGTCAGTGGGCCTCTACAGAATACTCGGTCCATGAGCAAAACTCGGCAATGAAACAACCCATGTGTGGGAAAAGCAGATTGTATGGGCAAATGGGACTTGCCGCCCTAACACCCCCTGATGACACTCAACCCTCAGGAACTTGCACAGGTTGGTAGGCGAGAAATACAGGAAATCCTCAATATCCTGATTGCATGTTCAAGAATTAGATCGGGAGAAACATGGAGGTCTACATGGACGATTTTCTGGTCAAGAGCGGAACCCCCGAGCAACACCTAGATGACCTCCAAGAAGCCTTTACAGTATTAAGGTAATACCAAATGAAGTTGAATCCCGCAAAATGTGCCTCTGGTGTAGGCTCCAAAAAAGTATTGGGTTTCATGGTATCGAAAAGGGGAATAGAATCTAACCCGAAGAAAGTGGAAGCCATACTTTGCATAGCTCCTTCTCGAAGCATAAATGAAGTGCAGAAACTCATCGGACGTGTAGTGGCCCTTAATAGATTCGCATCAAGGTCCATTGATAAGTGTCTACCATTTTTTAAGATATTGTGAAAGGCGTGAGCATAAGATGACAAGTGCGACCAGGCGTTCGAGACTCTCAAGAAATACCTCACTAACCCTCCGCTACTCAGCCAACCTAGATGTGGAGAAACTTTGGTCTTGTACCTATCAGTCTCCCTGTAGGCAACTTCCTCGGCCTTGGTGCAAGGCGAAGGAGGGATCCAAAACCTCGTGTACTACATCAACCGGGCTTACCGAGGAGTAGAGGCTAGATACCCACATAAAGCAGCTCACCTTTGCCTTAGTGGTGACTACCCGAAGACTCCGCCCGTATTTCCAGGCTCATCTACTAAAGGTCCTCACCGAGACCCCCTTAAGAAGATCCTACAAAGATCAGACACCTCAGGCTGCATTACAAACTAGGTCGTGGAGCTGAGCAAGTCTGACATCGAGTACTTACCACAAAATTCTGTTAAAGGGCAACTGTTGACAAATTTCGTGGTAGAATTCATCGGCTTCCCGAAAGAAGTCAAACATGCACCTACCACGAAACCTTGACAGGTGTTCGTTGATGGCTCATCCTACCAAGCTGGAAGGGGAGTGGGGGTGCATATTGTTACATATGAGGGTGAAGAGAATAATTATGCTATTAAGTTGGCATTCAAAATCACGAACAATGAAGCAGAGTACAAGGCACTGTTCTTTGGTCTGGTAATTGCCAGGTCTTTAGGAGCCAAAGAAGTAGAGGTACGAGCCGACTCTCAGGTAGTGGTCAATCAAGTATGAAGGGAGTTCATTGTGAAGAGCGAAAATTTGAAGAAGTATCTAACACTGATAGAGGCCGAACGTGCCCACTTTAGATACTTTCAAATCCAAAAGTGCCAAGGGTCAAGAATCAAAAGGCAGATAAGTTGGCATGAACGA
This sequence comes from Cyclocarya paliurus, assembly GCA_029856935.1. NCBI lineage: Eukaryota > Viridiplantae > Streptophyta > Magnoliopsida > Fagales > Juglandaceae > Cyclocarya > Cyclocarya paliurus. The sequence continues at coordinate 18,825,458 of CM056953.1, read as the reverse complement.
TGTCAGGGCAAGAATATTTTCCTCTGCCAAAACGAACAATGATCAGGATTGTCAAGATACCCGCCATTGGAATTGAAATGGTAGAAGTAAAGCTAGGAGCTCTAGAATGGGTGTTAGATATTATCAAGTACGTAGATGCCAACAAGCTACTCGACAATAAATAGGAAGCTAAAAATATCATGAACAAAGCAGCACATTACACTCTACTTGAGGGGATCCTATATAAAAGAGGATACTCCACATCCCTCCTGAGGTGCGTCTTGCTCAAAGAAGCCCAATACGTGGTAATAGAAGTACACAAGGAAATCTGTGGCGACCACTCTTGAGGAAAGGTGCTGACAGGCAAAGTGATGAGGACGAGATACTACTGGCCTCGCGCCCTCAAGGATGTCGAGGAGTACGTGCGGAAGTGTAGGAAATGTCAAGAATACTCCAAATTGCCACATTGCCCATTGGAAGAACTGACGTCAATCACCTCGCTATGGCCCTTCGCCTAGTGGAGAATTGACCTAGTAGGTCCCCTCCCCCCAGTCAAAGTAGTAGTAGTGGACTACTTCACCAAGTGGGTAGAGGACGAGGAGTTCGTAATGATCACGACGAGCAACATCACACGCTTTTTGTGGAAGACAATCATATGCAGATTTGACATTTCCCGTGTCATCATATCAGATAATGGGAGGTAATTCGACTCTGACTACTATCGAGACTAGTGTCGTGAACTGGGGATCAAATGGGTGGGTGGAGGCAACCAATAAGACATTGATGGGAATACTCAAAAAGAATTGAGGGACAGAAAGGGCACCTGAGAGGAGGAACTTTCCAGAGTTTTATGGGCAAACTGAGTCACAATGAAGACCCTGACGAGAGAAACCTCCTTCACTCTCACTTATAGTCATGAGGCGATGCCACCAGTCGAGGTCAGGATCCCTACCTACATGATGCAACACTTTGAGCAAAACTACAACAATGAACGATTGTATAAAGAATTTTGGATTATAAAAGTGCATCCATTGGGGCGAAGATAGATGATCGTATAAAGGATTGGGGGATTCGAAAAGTGATGTGTATTACAGTTAACAATGCTAGTGCCAATGAAACAGCAATTGATTGATTTAAGCGGAACACGACAGTGAACGATGATGTCATTCGGGACCACAACTTTATTCATGTTCGGTGTTGTGCTTATATCATCAACCTCATAGTTGTTGAGGGGTTAAAAGAGGTTGATATTTCCATTACACGAGTCCGCAACATTGTGCGATATGTGAGGGGTTTCCCTCAAAGGCTTGCCAAGTTTAAGGCAATAGCAAAAGATTTTCAGATTGGATACTCTAGTATGTTGTGCTTGGACGTTCTGACTCGATAGAACTCTACATACATGATGTTGGATGTGACACGGAAGTATCAAACAACGTTCAAGCGGATGGAGGTCGAGAATGGGGGCCTGAGATATGCTTTGTTGGAGCCAGCAGGACAGGGGCTCGGTACGTCTGATGCACATGATTGGACTAGTGTGAGGTACTTTGTTCAAGTTTTGCAAGTTTTTTATGAGATAACCATGCAGATATTTGGATCTAAATATACGACTGCAAACTTGTACTTCACTGAGATCTCGGACCTTCACTTCCACTTGGAAAATAATTGTACTGATTCTAGGGGATTATTAGTTGCTATGGTTACGAGGATGAAAACCAAATATGATAAATATTGAAGGAATATTGAGAAGATAAATAAATTACTATTTGTGGCTGTGATCCTTGACCCCCGATATAAGTTGGTCATTCTAGAATTGTTGGTAAATTCTGTCATCGGGACAGTGAAGGCTGCAGAGTTTATTACAATGCTTAAAAGTGACATTGATGACCAATATCATCACTACAGTAATAGTTGTCAACCATCATCCGCAGTTGGTAGCTCCTCACATTCAAGGCCAACGGGATCTATAGTTTCCTTAGATGATACTGACCCATCCAGATTTGGGCTTACACGCCATCGTATTATGCAACAATATCATTAACTCATTGCAATGAGGAATATTATGCAATGTACATCTGAGGTTGAACGATATTTTATAGAAACTGTCGAGGCACCTAGTGATGTATTTCAGTTACTAACTTTGTGGAAAGTTAATTCCACCAAGTATCCAGTCATTTTCCGTGTAGCCCAAGATGTGTTAGTCATTCCTATCACTACGATTGCTTCAGAGTCGGCATTTAATACTGGAGGTCACGTGTTGGATGCTTATCGGAGTTCATTGTCACCGTCAACCGTAGAGGCCCTCGTTTGCACACAGAATTGGATCAATGAAACGCCCATTGGACTAGATACTGTTGGCGTTGATGCCGAGAGCTATAGGCTTGAATCGGGTAACTTTTATAAGTTTATATGATTTTAAATTTTCATTTAATTAATTTTAATATTTCTATTTTCTACTTTTTATGATTTTATAGACCTAATTGTGAACTCTAACATAATTGCCGATGATTGAGAATTTGAGAGTTTGAGATGGACACCCCTTGAGAGTTAGGATGGAGAATCCCCTTTCTTGGAGAAACCCCCTTTCTTGGTAAGAATCAAATGGAGAATCAAATTCTACTTTTACCATATTCAATTTGTTATTATCAATTTTTTTTCATTTATTGATTACAACTTTCTATCTTCATTTCAGGCATGACCAATCACCAATGGACCATTAAGATTGGAGTGAAATCCGTCTTTAATATTTATGTAGTTATCTTTATTAAATGGGATTGTAAGGGATTGTTATAACTTATGATAATTTAGTTTTTAGGTTTTTTTTTCTTTTCAATATTTTTTTTTAGAGATTCGGACTGTTGTTATAAATGGGACTGTATGAGATTGTTATAACTTATGACTACTAAATAACTATAAGTTATTTAGTTTTTAAACTATTGGATTTTAAATTTTTTTTTATCTTTTCATTATTATTATTTTTTTATAGATTCAGACTTGGGTAATGGTGAGCCTAAAAGATGAAAAAGGACATTCATTTAGCCCAATAAATAGTCTGAGCTCCGATCGGAGTTCGGAACTCCGAACTCCGATCGGAGTCGGACTCCGATTCCGTTTGGAGTCAGAGTCAGAGTAAAATTTTCCCTCCGACTCCTGTCGAAGTCAGAGGTCAGAAACGACTACTCCGACTCCGTCGGAGTCGAAGCTCAACCCTAACTGATATCCACTGATGACACCCAACACACAGGAACTTGCGCAGGCAAGTGGGTGAGAGATATAGAGAACCCTCAATCTCTTGACAACATGCATGGAGGGGCTTAACATGGGATGTCCGTTGGCGAAAGTGAGTCAGGGATCCGTGCCGCATTAATGACACCACTCATCGGACTCTACGCCACATTAATGACGCAGCCCTAGGAGCCACACCGCATTAAAGTATTGTGATACACCATATTTACGTGTATTTTAACTAAGTAATTATTACATTTCTTAAGATTATGAGCTTTCTTGTTTTAAATTTTAGATGATTTACGTGGTATTATTTTATCACTTTTAATTGTGAAATTTATTCAATGTGTTTTATTATTGTTCATTATTTAAAATGATCTTTATTTTAAATTACTTTATTGTTGGATTTACTATTTTATTTTATTTAGTTATTATGTTTTAATTTAAGTTATCGTTTTAAATCTCGTTCATTGGATCAGTTTCGAGATCTCGGGTTGAAAGACTGGATCTCATTTCTTTTCTTTCTTTTTTCTTTTTCATATTTTTCTTTTTCCCTTTTCTTTTTTGTTCTTCCTTCTTCTTCTTCCTTTTCCTCCCCTGCCTCCCAGCCCGCGCGACACCCCCTCCCTTCTCTCTCCCATTCGTTTTCTCTTCAGCCCACAGTGCCGCCTTGTGCCGCACATTGCCGACACCGTTCCTCCCATTTTCTTCCCCTCCGGCCGGTGACCTCACCCATCCATTTTTTTTCCAAGGCATGTACATGAACACATGATGATGATGATGTTAGTATCCATGATCAGTGTGATGTTGATTCTTTTATAGAGAACTAACGTAAGATTTTTTAATACGCATACATAGAGTGAATTGGATGGATGATTCACTAGCAATAAATAATGTACGCATGGATATATATATATATGTATATATATATATATAGAAGTGCATTTAAAAAGTTTTGTGACATGCTTAATTCGCATGATTCATGCTGGGTTAAGGCTGGGTAGACATTGATGAGATGTGTGCTTCTTACATATACTTTTTTTTTTTTTAAGCGTGCTTCTTACATATACTTGCTCAACGTGTAAAAAATATTATTGTAGCACAATAATTAGCTCTATTTGATGAGATCATTGTTAAACACTTTAAAACATTTTATGTTGTCTTTTGCCTATATAAAAAAATGGAGTCCATACTGCAAAGAGAAATGCTTTAACTATAAAAAAAATATATATATATAAAAAATTTTTAAAAATTAACGTGCATGATTTGATGTAATACATCAGATTATAAATTTATTTTTATTATAAAATAAATCAACAAATCATACGTAAAGATTTATTTAAATACGAAGAATGATCTATGGTATTTTATTATTTCAATTAGTTTTTTCCATATAGATTTTATTAATCAATCAATCAATAATCTCAAGTACTAAGATATAAATCTAATCCTGGGACTCACATGTGGTATAGGTAAAAGTAGCCGCTGATTTTATTGCAGAAACGATTGATCCAACCGTAATGGAGGAGGCTAATGAAACTTACGAAGAGGAAGGAAGCTTTTATTAGTTGAAGATTTTTGTAAAATTTATATTAATTGTAATGGAAATGTCTTAGCTAAACAATTATGTTGTAATATTTTAACACTGCGTTCTTGAGACCAAGAAAATCAGAATACAAAATATAAGTTTACGACGTTAGTGAGTGATTATAGTGTTGTGGCGGGGAGAGAATTAGGAGTCCTTGGAAATCAAGATCAATGTGAGATAGTACGTATTAACATTTTTATAAATTATAAGTAATTTTATAAAAATGTCTCTTATCTAAAATATAGTTGCATTAAAGGTAGTAAAAAAGATTATGTGTCTATTATTTTCTTTTAAGAAAAAATTGAATGTAACTCGAACTTTATGCTAAACATTGAGAGGCTGACATCATTGGATGGTGTAAATAGCCTCTTTACACCAAGTCCGGTCCAAATATGTATCTAGTTAAATTAGTAACAAAAAAAAGGGGAGGACTTTCATGAGAAATTTTGATAAAGAGGCGAACTTGTCTGCATGAGCCTATGTTACAAATTCGATTCTCCGTTGGATCAAATTACGATTCAAGTGGTTGGACGTCATGGCAGTGGGTTGCTGTGCTAGTCTCTCGATCTTTAAGTTTCATGAATGAGTCATAAGAGTTTACCATCAAATGGTTTCCCATCATTAAAAAGAAAAAACAAAAATTCGGTAAGGAGGGATCTTTAAGTGGAGGAAATACTAAAATGCTCATCTAACTACAATCAACGAGATCATAAACAACGGGCACATGTACGGCTCAAAGAGAAATGAGACTGAATGACTTTATTTGGCTATACAAATTATTTCATCTCATCAAATCATTACAACTTTTCAAATTCTCATACAAAATATAATAATTAATTTAATTTTTTTAAATTTTAAAATAAAAATAATATTAAAAAAATATATTCTAATAATATTTTATTTAACTTTTATACGATCTTTGTAACTAAACGAGACCTAAATGAACTATGCGCACCGTCCATCCAAAGTTGTACGTTTGGATATCTCAAGAAAATAAATCATGCACGCCTTCATTTCATCATCCTCTAAATTTGAAAGAAAAATATGCAAATGCCCCTTAGAAGTTCACCAAACCAAAATACATTTTTTATAAAATTACTAAAGATCATATAAAAATACGTTTACAAATTAACAAGACTTAATTTGATAAGTTTAATATATTTTTTGAGAATTATTTTATAATCTAGCGTATCATATGGAATTATATTAATTTGTAAATTTTTTTTCTAATTTTTTTTATAGAACACGTATTTTTTATAAAAATTATTGTCCGCGAATATCAAATCTTTTCCCCGATAGAGTAATAAAGTAAAGCTAAAAGTTCATTGTTGAGAAAGTCGCCTTTTATATTTGTATTATTGATGATGTAAAGTGCTTACGCGTGCTAGAAGGTAGGAATGGAGAATAGAAGTCATGCCATAGCCATACAACACTCTAAAGTCTAAATATAGGCCAACCTTTTTTTAGCTTTTAAAATAAAAAATGAAGCAAGTGAGATGAATCTAGTGATAGATTCACAATTAAAATCCCATTTTGTAGTTTGCTTTTCTATGGATTTGAGAGAGATAATTTGTTTTTTTAAACTCCTTAGATCAATCTACAAGTCTAAATCAACAATTTTGAATTGCTATTATTAAAAAATATGTGTTACAATTACAAAAAAAATCATATAAAATAAATTTATAAATTAATATATAATACGTTAAATTTATTTTATAAAATTAATATCACGTCATATCAAATTATGTTAATTTATAAGATAATTTTATTGACATTATATGGTTAAAATATTTATATTATTTATAAAAATAAAGAAAGCCCAATTCATGCACTCCTTGCCTCCACAGCTCTGCATTATTATTGTTAAGTACGCTTCGATTTGGTGTAAAAAAACCAAGCACAACCTGTCCTTTCTCCCTAAACGAATATTCCCTCTATTCCAAAACCTCCCCAACTCCTTCCAACTCACTCCTCTCTTCTTATTATTTTCTAACCGCTTCTAGAGTCAATAGAATATCCCTCTATTTTTTTATACTTTTCCAAAATTTTAAAAGCAAGAGATTGATGCATGAAATTGGACTTATAATAATATAACATAAATAAATATAATAATAAGATTGATTTCATTTATTTATTTTTATCACCAAGGATTCTGAAAATTGCAATGCCGATTCTCTCTCTTATATATATTGGAAAGACGGTAACAAACGAACCAACCCAGAAGCATCACAAAAAAGCCATAGAACCCCATGTGTGAGGCATTGAAGAAAAACTACCAGCTGTGTGAGGAAATTGGCCGTGGCAAATTCGGCACAATATCCCGATGCTTTCACCCGATCTCAGGTGACTTCTTCGCCTGCAAAACCATTGACAAAAGATCTCTCGCCGATGCCACCGACCGTGAATGCCTCGAGAACGAGCCCAAGATCATGACCCTTCTCACTCCCCACCCCAATATCGTCAAACTCTTCGACATCTTCGAGAACGACGACTTTCTCTGCATGGTAATGGAGCTCTGCGAACCCTTTACTCTGTACGACATGATAATTCAAAGAACTCTTTCTGAGCACCAAGCTGCTTTGCTTATGAAGCAACTTCTCGAGGCTTTATCTCAGTGTCACAAACTAGGGGTTGTGCATAGAGATATCAAGCCGGAGAACTTGTTGTTCGATGGAAGGAACATTCTGAAAATGGCGGATTTTGGGTCGGCTGTGTGGTTACCGGAGGGGAGGAGCGTGAGAGGGGTCGTGGGAACGCCGTATTATGTGGCGCCGGAGGTGTTGATGGGGCGGGAGTACAATGAGAAGGTGGATGTATGGAGTGCTGGGGTCATTTTGTACATAATGTTGGCGGGGGTTCCGCCGTTTTACGGCGAGTCAGCGGCGGAGATTTTTGAGGCGGTGTTAAGGGGGAACTTGAGGTTTCCGACGAGGATCTTCCGGACGGTGTCGCCGGGGGCAAAGGACTTGGTGAGGAAGATGGTTTGTAGGGATCTGTCAAGAAGGCTATCTGCAGAGCAAGCCTTGAGTAAGTTTGTTCTGTTTTGTGTTTGATTGAATATTTCATATAAAAATCTTTGTTCAATTTTTTTTTTTTTTTAGGCAAAATCTTTGTTCAATTTGATTCTTCCTTTTATTTTCTTGGATTTATATATTTTATTTGTTTAGGAAAAATTTGTTTCTTTGCTCTAGTGTTGTATTTTTCGATGTTTTTGTTTTACTTGATCCCATACGCAAGAGTTCAATTTTTAACAAAAATTGAATAAATTACAACTTTCTTACCTCTGAAACAGTTTCTGAATAACCGACTCGAAAATAAGACAGTAATAAGGTTACTATTTATTTACTATTCATTTATTATTTATAGTATATTTATTTTTTTATTATTTTTTTAAGTATTTTTTTAATATTCTTAATTATTAAGAAAAAATATATAATTTTACTAATAGTCACTTCCTTAACTATTAATTAAAAAAAAATTAAATACAAAAAGAGTAGTAAATGAGTAGTAGAAGGATAGTAACCCTACCATTTTTCCAGAAAATATAAGACTAATTTGATCAATTTGGTTTTGTGTTTTGTAATTCATGGGATTCTTGTAAGCCCGTTTAGATAGTGAGATGAGATGAAATAATTTTAGATAAAGATTAAAAGTTGAATAAAATATTTTTAAAATATTATTTTTTAATATTATTATTATTTAAAAATTTAAAAATTGAATTATTTATTATATTTTGTGTATAAATTTAAAAAAAATATATAATAATAAGATAAAATCGTTTATAAATTCGGTACCTTAGTTTTCTGGTACCAACTGTTTTGTTCTTTGGAAAATGCAGGGCACCCATGGATCCTAAATGAAGGAACAGCTATGCAGTAGAGTCGTAGACTGTGAAGCTACTTCAGAATAATAAAGCAAGCATCTTCGCCAGCAAATGCAGTTTCATTGCTGTACATATTTCCCTGCCGCATAATGATTCTCCCCTTACATGTGGTTCCAGAAATCCAGCTTTTCTGCTCAACAGTCGCTCGAAAAGAGAGCTATGAAGCACAGAGAGAGTGTCCGCCCGAGGATGTTCAGAATCAATCAGCTTTGCAAGTCTTTAATTTTTGTTTTTAAAGGTTTTGGAGAGTATCTGAGAAAGTAGATACATATGGTTTGGAGAATCCCAGTCTTTCCCCGCCTTGTCTTTTTGTAATTTTTCATCGAGAGAAAGATAAGGTAGTGAGAAAGCATTTGATGATAAAACCAAGAGTTGTGTTTTTTTGTTTTTGTTTTTGTTTTTTTTTCTTTTGAAGTGTATGAAGGCCATGATCATCTGGGAATGGATGTTTCTGGGAACATAAACGTGATTCTGAGTATGGAATCTATATATGTTTATCGTTTTCCTCTCTTTTTCTCCCTTTTTGGTGGAATAAATGTGTCATTCTTGATGAAGATACGTAAAATATGCTTTGATATATTCCCTTTCTTGTGTTGTATGCTTAAAACGTGTGATTATTCTTCTCTCTGTGGTGGAAGATATACGTAAAATATGCTTCATATAAGTTGTCTTTTTTTAATAATTGAGCATCTTTTTTTGTTCACGATTGAGAAATGCTAGTATGCCGTCTGAGTTTGCTCTCTCACTGTGATTGCTTATATTTTTAATTTTTTTTTTTTTACTTAATGGTTAAGAAAATGTCTTTTGATATATTGGTATATTTTTTTATTTTTTAAAAATATTTAAATATGTTAAAAAATATGAAAAGAAAAAAAATAAAAAAATAAATTTGTATTAGGCCGCGCACCTAGCGGTCATTGCTGGGCAGCAACCTAGCACTACTCTTCAATAAATGAATCGAACAAAAGTGAAGTTTAGTGACTCCGATCAAATGGACACTGATAATTATATCAATTACGGGGCTCAAATGGATTATTTGAAACATACAAGCAGGCGACTTGACCATAACCAATTATGCATTCTACCCTGACCTATATATGAGTTATTCTTATTCCAAATGCTTATAACATCAAAGTGCATCAATGAGTTAACAAGTCAAAACCTCAATAAGGTATTAACCCACCCTGATAAAAACCTTTAGAACCTGTTCATTATATCATATTTTTAAAAGTTTGAAAATTGTATGAGAATTTTTTCTTATTGACAGTCTTTTTAAAATTAAAATTATGTTCCACATTATCCGAAAAGACATGTTTGAGGAAAAATATCAAAATGATGATTTTCTTTAAATGTACTTTTTACCTTATTTAAGATTAAAATATGTTTTAATATGTAATACTCAAACAACCTAATTTTTACATTAAAGAGCTTTTAGGAATGTCTAAACACTTTTTACGACCCTAATTGTACTTAAGAAAAATTCACAAAAAATTTACTTCCCTACATATTAGTTATTGATATGCCGAAGATCATAATAATTTCAAAAGAAAACTAACAAAATGAGTATTATAAATAAAATAGTAAGTAAAATTGCAAGTACATATAATACTACTACTCTACTCTAAAAATTTACCAAAAATTATTTTTAATCCCAAATTATTATACCAAATTTCCCTTTCATGCATGTATTTATAATTATATATTAGGTGACCGTTTCAACACGAAACCATAAATTATGTTGGTGGTTCAATATTGAATCAATTCGCCTTCAATTTCTTGAGGAGGGACCCCAAAGAAAAGAAATTAATTAAATTAACTAAAAAAAATTATTTTTGCATCCCAAGTCAGTGGATGTAGTAGCATCAATCACTGAATAAAATTTTGGGTTAGGTACAATATTTTAAGAAATTTACGTAAATCATGGAACCCGCGACTATGGAAAATAAATCTGAAAGACTGGAGTGTCAAGTGAATATATATATGCTATTATAAGGTCTTTCAAGAGTTTCAAACGATAAGTAAAGCGGCTGATCGAGATGTTATATTATATATAATCCGAGATCATATGATGATGTACATTGCCTCCCTACTTATAAAACTACTTAAAATGTAACTTATAAAACTATTTAAAATGTATCATATGATTCATATCGAGATGACAACATAATATATCTCGTTTGTTTTAGCAGATAAGATAAGTTAAGATGAAAATTGAAAATTGAAAATTGAATGAAATATTACTATAATATAATATTGTTTTTATTTTTATATTTAAAAAAATTGAATTATTTATTTTATTTTGTATGAGAATTTAGAAAAATTATAATAATAATAATTAGATGAGATGAGATGAGTTGAAAATTTTTGTGAAAATAAACAAAGCCTAAAAATAAAGATTAATATATCTCTTTGTTCTTACTTTATTATCTGTGGATTTATCTTTTATCTATCTTTCATCGTGACTTAGGTTTCTCTACCAACTTAAATACAAATTGCTAAACTGATGGTTGTAATAATTTGTTGGTGGGATTTTTACAAGGAAAATAAATCTGTGATTCACATTGAAACTATTTTTATTTAAGTTAGACCTTAAGTTTGAGAATGAAGGAGAGAAAGGAAATGAATCTAGTGGTAGCTTCTCAGTTGGAATTCCCTTTTGTACTTTCCCTATCTTCTCGACTTGGATTATTCTTGACTGAAATTCACGATATTAAAATTGATCTACATCAATAAATACAATAGGAGATGACAATATTTAAAATTAAGATCACTAATATTATTATGATTAAAAAAAATTATAATTCATCGCAAAAAGTAAATTTTTCTTGTAAATCTCAAATGCATCCTATTCTTTTCTCTTTTTTTTTTTTAAGAAAAAAAAAGAACTACACATAATTTACACATTTTAAAATTATACAAATTATATTTTCTTCGTAAATAAATAAAAAATAAAAACTTAATCAAACATGACAATCCCCACAAATGGAAAATCCATTGAATTCCAATGAGCGTGCAATAAAGCTTTTTAGGGGTGTAAATTTAAACTGAAAAACCGGTAAACCGGTCCGAACCAGACCAGATCGAACTGGTTTTACCGGTTTTGAATCGGTCTGGTCCGGAACCGGTTCTTATAATTCATAAACCGGTTGGAATCGGTCCGGTTCCGGTTTTAGGATTTTTTAGACTGAACCGGTTGATAAAAAAATATAAAAAATAATATTTTATATATAAGTTTTATACAAAATTAAAATTATACAAAATATTTTATATATATTAATATATAAGTTTTATATATAATGTATAATTATATGTGAAATTTTTATATATAATTATATATCATATATGAAATAATTTCATATTATAATTTATAAAATATAACATAAACTGTTAATTTTAAATATGAAGATTTGTAATTTGTTTAATTATATACTATTAATATAATTATATATAAGATAATGTTATTATAAAATAAAAGTTTAATCTTAAAAATAAAAATGTAATTGATCATGTATTATATAGCTATATTAATATATAGTTTATCACTAATACTAATATATACTAATATATAGCTATACTAATATATAAATTTATAACTTGTACTAATAGTCTAATATAGACTATAGTTATAGTTATATTAATAGTCTAATATGGATTAATAAAAATATAACAGATTTTTTTAAAACAGTTTTTTTTAAACATATTTTTAATGACAAAATGTCAAACTTACATTTTATAAAATTGAAAAAGTGGATCGGATTCCGGTAAAACTGGAAATACCGGTTTAGGAGAGTAACCGGTACGTAATCGGTTTTGAAAAATACAAAACTGATCATACCGGTTCGGTTCAAGATTTTGTCTAAAACTAAACCGGATCGGACCCCTTATACCCCTAATGCTTTCGATAATGATGGCTTGACAATTACCTCCTTGCTATCAATGCACTCTATAGAAGGCGTGATCCCACGTTTACTTATGGTGTTGGAGTGGGAAAATACTCGAAATATTAAACTACCTGAAATAATTTGGGTTAGCCTAAAGGTGCATCTTTTGATGTGATGTTCTTGTATTTTCATCGTTGCGGAAGTTATTATTATAATTATTATTTTATTTATTTGGATCTATTGCGGGATATGCCATGCACAAAATGTCAAAGGTTGCTGCATGTCTTCTCAACTATATTATATTTTTTCCATATATGTCGGCGGTATAGAACTGTTCAACACGTGACTCAATTAATGTCAAATGGAAAATTTTCTATCTTACAAAATGAGTTGCAGTCTTCCAAAATAATTGTGATATATGTCAAACTGTCTTCAAGTTAGCTTTTTTTTTTTCTTTTTTTTTTTCACCTACTTCAAGTTAGATTTGGACAAAGCAGGGACGGCTCAATGCTGGCAAGTTAGGCCCGTCTGACAGAAAGATGAGACCACTGTTGTCGGAATATTTAAAGCCAAACTCAAGTTATAAACTATGGTTTTGTGAGTATCACTTGAGTTTGTCTTTATTTATTTTAATATTTAATTTCTACATTAGATAATTTATTTATTTTTTATATAATAAAGAAATATTATTAATTTATAATTTATTTATTTTTATCATATTTTACCATTCTATCAATTATATATTAATTGATAATAATATTTGTAAGGAAATTTTTCTCTCCAATTGGCACGTATAGCAAACCCATGAGAAATTTCAGGGAGACTAAGTCAAAAAGCCTGATCAAGCCCAACGACTCTCTTCTAAAAGGAGTCAATAGGCCTCTACAGAGTACTCTGCCCATGAGCAAAACTCGGCAATGAAATAGCGCGTGCGTGGAAAAAGCAAATGGTATGGGCAGATAGGACTCGCCGCCTTGACATCCCCTGATGATACCAAACTATCGGGAACTTGCATAGCTCCTCCTCTAAGCATAAATGAAGTGCAGAAACTCGTTGGACATGTAGTGGCCCTTAATAGATTCGTATCAAGGTCCACTGACAAGTGCCTACCATTTTTTAAGGTATTGTGGAAGGCGTGAGCATGGGATGATAAGTGTAACCAGGCGTTTAAGACTCTCAAGAAATACCTAACTAGCCCTTCACTGCTCAGCCAACCTAAATGTGGAGAAGCTTTGGTCTTGTACCTATTAGTCTCCCCATAGGTAGCTTCCTCGTCCTTGGTGCGAGGCGAAGGAGGGATCCAAAACCTCATGTACTACACTAATCGGGCTTATCGAGGAGTAGAGGCTAGATACACACGCAGAGAAGCTTGCCTTCGCCTTAGTGGTGACTACCTGAAGACTCCACCCGTATCTCCAAGCTCATCCAATAGAGGTCCTCACCGAGACCCCTCTGAAGAAGATCCTACAAACATCAGAAACCTCAGAATGCCTTACAAACTGGGTCGTGGAGCTGAGCGAGTCCGACATCGAGTACGCACCACGACATTCTGTTAAAGGGCAAGTGTTGGCAAATTTTGTGGAAGAATTCACTGGCTTCCCGAAAGAAGTCAAACATGCACCACGAAACATTGACAGGTGTTCGTTGACGGCTCGTCCAGCTGGGTTGGAGGGGGAGTGAGAGTGCATATTATTACAAATGAGGGTGAATAGCATAATTATGCTATTAAATTGGAATTCAAAACCACGAACAATGAGGCAGAGTATGAGGCACTATTCTCTGGTCTGGTGATCTCCAGGTCTTTGGGCTCCAAAGAAGTAGAGGTGCGAGCCGACTCTCAAGCAGTGGTCAATCAAGTACAAGGGGAGTTCGCTGCGAAGAGAGAAAATTTGAAGAAGTATCTAACACTGATAAAGGCCGAATGCGCCCACTTTAGATACTTTCAAATACAACAAGTGTCGAGAGTTGAGAATCAAAAAGTGGATAAGTTGGCGCGAATGATGTTAGGGAAAGAAGATTCTCCTTTGCCAGAACGAACAATGATCAAGACTATCGAGATACCTGCCATTGGAATTGAAGTGGTAGAAGTAAAGCTATGAGCTCCAGAATGGGCGTTGGATATTATCAAGTACATAGATGCCAACAAGCTACCCAACAACAAATAGGAAGCTAGAAAGATCAGGAACAGAGCAGTGTATTACACTCTGCTTGAGGGGATAGGATACTCCACATCCCCCTTGAGGTGTGTCTCTCTTGAAGAAGCCCAATACCTGCTGGCAGAAGTATACAGGGGAATCTATGGTGACCACTCCGGAGGAAAGGAGTTGACAGGCCAAAGTGATGAGGGCGGGATACTATTGGCCTCGTGCCTTCCAAGATGTCGAGGAGTACGTGCGAAAGTGTAGGAAATGTCAAGAATACTCCAAAGTGCCACATTGCCCACTAGAAGAACTGACGCCAATCACCTCGCTATGGCCCTTTGCCCAGTGGAGAATTGACCAAGTACGCCTCCTCCCCCCGGTCAAAGGGGGAGTAAGATTTGTAATAGTAGCAGTAGACTACTTCACCAAGTGGGTAGAGGCTGAGGCGTTCACAATGATCATGATGAGCAACATCACATACTTTTTGTGGAAGACAGTCATATGCAGATTTGACATTCCCCATGTCATCATATCAGATAATGGGAGGCAATTTGACTCTGACTACTATCAAGATTGGTGTCGTAAACTAGAGATCAAATAGGCAAGTGGAGACAACCAATAAGACATTGATGGGAATACTCAGAAGGAATTGAGGGACAGAAAGGGCACCTAGGCAGAGGAACTTTTCGGAGTTTTATGGGCATACCGAATCATAGTGAGGACTCCGATAGGAGAAACCTCTTTCACTCTCACTTACAGTCATGAGGCGATGCCACCAGTCGAGGTTGGGATCCCTACCTACAGGATGCAACACTTCGAGCATAACTCCAACAATGAACGATTAGAAGAGCATCTTGAGTTGCTGGAGGAGGTTAGACTTGAATCAAAAGTAAGGACAATCGTCAACAAAAGGAGAGCGGAACGATACTTCAACAAATGGGTATGCCCAAGGGCATTCAAGATCGGGGATCTCATACTGAAACAAACAAGAACAACCACTTGAGATGAAGGGAAGCTGGGCCCTCGATGGGAAGGCTCCTATGTGGTCATTGCCAACAACCGTCCGGGCTCCTGCTGGCTTCGAGACTCCCAAGGGAACGAACTGCCACACCTCTAGAATGCCGAGTACCTGCAGAAGTTTTATTAATGAATTTGTCTTTGTTAGTATCACTTGAATTTGTCTTTGTTTATTCCATTCACATTCAATCTCTACATTAGATTATCTATTTATTTTTTATATAATAAAAAAATATTATTAATTTATAACTTATTTGTTTTTATCATATTTTACCATTCTACCGATTATATATTAATTAATAATCATATTTGTAAGGAGGTTTTCCCCTCCAATTGGTTCATATAGCAAGACCATGAGAGATCTCTAGGAGAGTGAGTCAGAAAACCTGATCAAGGCATTCTCTAAAAGGGGCCAGTGGGCCTCTACAGACTACTCGACCCATGAGCAAAACCCGCTCATGAAACAACCCACGTGTGGGAAAAGCAGATGGTAGGGGCAAATGAGACTCACTGCGCTGACACCTCCTGATGACATCCAACCCTCAGGAACTTGCACAGGCGAGTGGGCGAGAGATATGAAGAACCCTCAATCTCTTGATAGCAGGCATGAATGGGCTTAACAAGGGACGTCTGTAGAGTAAAGTGAGTTAGGGACCCACGCCGCATTAATGATGCCACTCCCCGGACTATACGCCGCATTAATGATGTAGCTCCAGGAGCAACGCCACATTAAACAATTCTGACTAAATGAACAATTGACATGACATGAACTCCTCGAGGCCAGGTATGGGCTGTCTCCACCCAAAAACTTAGTATAAAAGCCAACCTGCAGGTACGAAGAACTCTCTCTGATTTCTCTAAACTCGTGTAAAAAGTAATAAGGAGATATACTGATTTTAGTATTGGAGATTCTCCGGCCTCCACTAAGACCCCACACTCTCTGTGTTTTCTTAAACGTGCAGGTGAAAGGCCCAATATCTGAGTTGCTGGAATCCAGCTCAAAAGTGTACAAAACATGACGTTAGCATTATTTTAATTAAATTATTTGTTAGAAAATTATATTTTCAATAGTCATTTAATGAATTATAACCACAAAGTCTAATTAAACTCATATAAGATTCTATATAAATGTCTTAATTACAAATCAAATTTCTATATTTCACATCCAACTATATTTTTGCCAAACTTTCTTCTATCCAATAATTATATCTACTATATTTTCCATCCAACCATATTCTTTTTCGAAACTTTACAGGAAGTTTTGTGAGAAAATAATAAATTAAAGATTGTTCCCAAAAGAAATATTAATTAAAGCAATAATAAATTAAAGAAATAATGACCTACATTTTAATAATCTTCAATCCAAAGCTTGATTGACTTACATATTGTTCCCAGTGAGAGAGTGCTCCCAAAAGAAATAATAAATTAAATATTTGTTCTATCTACCGTTTAAAACAAATATGACCTCGAATTGCACATATTCTAGCTATCACTTTGCCTAATTAAGATACTTGTAAAATAGTTTAAATTAAGATACTTATAGGGTTTTGAGAAATGAAATAAAAAGTTGAATAAAAATATTATAAAATTAGAATATTGTTAGAATATAATTTTTATATTATAATTTAAAAAAGTTGAATTATTTTTTATATTTTATTTAGAAGTTTAGAAAAGTTATAATGATTAGATGAAAAAATTGAAGATTTGAAATTAAAAAATTGTTTATGTTTATGATGTTTGCATATTAAGATGACATGAAATGAAATAAAAGTATCTTGTTATCCAAACCAGCTTTAGGCAATTGTTTAAGCTCCTCAATGCCCCCACACCTCTTTAAAAAGGAAATTATTAATGGTCTTTATTAAAAAATAAAAGACCTTAATTAAATCCTCTAAAATAATATTTATATTATAATTATTTAGAAAATAATATTAGAAGCCCCCAAGAAATTTTTTTTTATAAAAAAGATAAATAGGTTCTAAAGAAATAAAAAAATCTAGAAATATAATTTTTGATTAATTAATATAAAAAGTGATGAAGCTTATAAGTTTGTAAAAGAGAAAAGAATTGCTAGAGTATAATTAAAAAAACTAAATAAAGATGAATAAATTAAGAAAAATTTGTAGTATTTATGTTCAACATAATAGTTTATTACATTATTGTTATGCAATTTGGCAATAAATATAAAAAAAAATTACTCATTATCTCTATATTTTTTAAATCGTAAAAAAATACCCTCTGCTCTATCAAATTATCATTGATGTAAAGGCCATTCATGAATCAATTAGAGAGTAACCACATTAGCCAACAATTTTGAACTATATTTATTGCTTTCATTATTTAGCTCTTTCATGTGTCAATGCTAACATGGGAACCACCAACCATCACGTGGGTTGTTCACCTGTCTAGTGTCTACCATAATACCACTACTATCCATTTCTCGAAGACCACAAAACATGTTTTTATTTCGACACAAAACACAAAGTTGTCCCATCACAAACTTTAGACGGACCATGAATTATGGTGTTGGGTAATGGGTGTCCTTTTATAGTTCTATAAATAATAATAATAATTCTTGGGACACCTCCCTGATAAGTGTAAAACGCATGTGGGTCAGATCGATATGTGCAGTTGAAGAAGAATTTTTTTATATAATCTGGATGTGGGAAGCCGTTGAGACCAGGTAAGAATCCATGTTGATAAGTTATCTTAGATCTAAGTTTGGTGATCTTTTTGGGCTAGAGATCATGTGAAGCCAGATGGACTGTTTTTTAAATTGACTTGATCATGAACTGATGAGCAGCAACTCAGTCCCATGTGAGTGACTGGGGCCTATCTGGTCTGATTCTCTGAATACTGCTCCATAATATTATTGAATAATGAATCCAAAACCTGAACACATGATCTGTGTTCCCACTGATTTGAGATGCCCAACTGCAACAACTTTATACAACTCCACCGGCTTCAGTGACATTTTCCAAGATCTCTGTCCTAAATTTGCTTGTCCCATTCTAAGGATTACAAAGGATATATCTCTCTACCTGTTTGCCTCAAAAGAAAACCTATCCGTGTGTTTTGGTGGGGTTGATTTTGAGAGTTCGTTTTAGTATGTAGCCTTCCCGAATTAGTGACATCAGCGCCGAATTGTTTAAATTTAGAGATAAGTTATAATAGTTTGTGAACAGTATAATAAAATATTAATAAAATATTATTTTTTAATAATAATATTATTTTAAAATTTGAAAAAATTAAATTATTTATTATATTTTATATAAAAATTTTAAAAAATTATATTAATAAGATGAGATGAATTGACGAAGATTTTGAATTCAAACCGAATCTTTCGTTTGTATTACAAGTTTTCTTTGTTTGAGACAAAAGTTGGTGCCAATGCCCACTACCACCTATACTGTTCAGGTATTAGATTGGCAAGAGAGCACATGCGTTGTTAGTTTAAGGCTGTGTTTGGACACTGAAGTCTTCTCAGCTACTCTCAAACACTCTCATTACTATTTATTATTTTATTATTACTTTTCACCTACTTTTTCTATTATTCATTACTTTTTACCTACTTTTTATTATTATTCAATATTTTATTATTACTTTTTCTCAACATTTCTCAACACTTCTCACTATCCAAACCAAGCCTAAGTCATGCATTCGTGCCATCTCTGACTTTTCCTGCCGAAACACTTTACTTCCAAGTTTGCACTATGGGTAGAAGACACGTCACTTTACTGGCATTCTTCTCTCAATGCTATTTTTTTTCGCCATATAACAATTTGTTTTGTAAGTTTCCGTTTGGAACCTTTGTAGAATATTCTCTAAAGAGTAATGTTACATACTTGTCAGAGTGTATAAGTGCTGCATAATCATTTTACAAAAAAGTAAAATTTATTATTAAAAATTTATTTATTTTATTTTATTTTATTTTATTTTATATGAGTCTCATATTTACTTATTTTTAAAAAAAAATTATGCGAAATTTGTCCACTCAAAAACTGTAAATATAATTTTTGTTTCCTTAAAGTGTGTCACACATACATATATACCACGTGTTGTTTGATAAAATTGATTTAATTAATTTGATTGGGGTGTTTGATACTCTATTAATGGAGTTCAAATGTAAATTGAGTTCTTAGTAGTTGATGGAAGGAATAATTATTAGAAAAATTATTTATATTTGGCTATGTAAATTGTGCGTATTTATTTTTAAAAAAATTGACAAATTTGAGATTAATATGAAAAATTTATTGTTTAACAGTAGATTCTAATTTTTTAATAAAATTCCCGAAATTTATACATCCTAAGACTTTATTGAGTATATTATTGATATTCAAATTAAATTCTTAATAGTTGATGGAACGAATAATTAAATTGAAGTTATTGCAGGTGTTTTGAAGCATTTCCTTGTTACTTGATAAAGCCCATGATTGTCAATCGTGGGCCTTAATGATATGGGGGATTCACATTAGGTTTGAATCCATGAATAGGAAAAGCCCATTGATTAATAAAGATCATCAATGTGTGTCAAGAAAAAAAATACGAATAAATTTTGAATTTTTGAGGACTCTGCTCATGGTTAACCCCCTAATCCCTATATACAATCATGATCTAATCTTCAAAAGAGGAAAATGACTTGTTACGAGCTCACTAAATTATGTGTATTGATTAAGCAAAGTAATTAGTTAATGAAGGTTTAAGCATAAATAGCTTAATGTTGGGCAGGACCCATTAACATGTACGGATGGAAATCAACACCTGGTCCTTGAGGTGTAAATAGCAGGAAGTGACACACCAATGACAAAGATGGCCAATAACAAGAAAACACCAACACGGCTTCATACATGGAACCAATGTTTTAAATTTTGTTTATGTGACCATTCTAGTTTAAAGACTGGAATAGAATATTTCGGTCTCAGTACATTCTAATGTATTGTTTTGAGATTAAATATATATATGTATATATAACAACAACTAATAGAATAAATATACATATATATATATATATATATATATATATATATATGTAAGTGTGTATCATGCATATGTTTATATATATGGAAGAATTGAAGATTTACGAAATAAATATACGTTGAAAAAATCACAAACTTGAGCTGAGAAACAAAAACAAAGAAAAAAAAATAAAGAATAGAGAAATTATTAAAAATAATGATATTGAAAAAAAAAAAAAAATGAGGGGGACATATTTAAAGATACACAAAAATTAAAACTATATAAATATATTTTATATTCTAGAATTAATTAAATACCATCTAAATTTAAAATTTACAAAAATTCCATCCAAGCACAATAAAATTACAAAAACAATCTAAAACGGAATAGGGCCTGAAATGACAAAAAGGGACCGGAATGAGCTGGAATTTGGAGCAAAATGAAAAGAGAAGGTATAGTGTACCGGATACTACACCGGAACAAAAAATTTCAGCCGTTCTTGCTAGAACGGAATGTAATTTAAAACTATGGTTAGAATTGTCTGGCCTAAGAAATTTGTACATTGAGACCAGCAGCCAAGTTGCTATGATTCTATGTTTCTTCCATTGCACTGAAAAAGCTAGCAAAAATTGAGAGAAGTAAAAATCTTTGAGAAGAGAGGGGTTTTTGTATATCTATATGGGAGAGCAAACACGAGAGACATCGATGAAGTAGTCGGGTAGTTTCGAAATTAATCAGATACAAAACAGAGAAAGGAGTTGAATCAAAACATAGAGAAAGGAGTTGAATCAATTCCAGGTCTATCCACTTTTTAAAAAGTTGAGTTCTCATTAGAATTGGAGCCAGGAACAACTCTAGTGCATAAGGCACTTTATATAATGGTCCCATAGTTAAAGGAATTGAAGGCTCAACTGCAGGAACTGCAGGTTAAGGGACTTATTAGACCCCATTCATCGTCTTGGGGAGTGCTGGTGCTATTTACAAAGAAGAACGATGTGACTCTTAGGGTGTGTATCAACTACCAAGAATTAAACAAGGTAGTGATAAAGAATAGGTATCTCTTAACCAGAATGAAGACTTGTTTGATCAATTACTAGGGGCATTATTATGTTCTAAGATTGATTTTAGGTCCGGGTATCACTAGTTGAGAATTAAGGAGAGTGATGTGTCTAAAAGTGCCTTTAAGAAAATGTTTGGAATGTTTGGACACTTTGGATTTACAGTGATGCCGTTTGGATTAGATAACGCACCAACAACATTCATAGATATTATGAACATGGTGTTTGGACCATTTTTAGATATATTAGTGGTGGTATTCATTGATGACATTTTGGTCTACTCCCAAGGACACAGAGGACCATAGAAACTACTTAAGGCTAGTACTGGGAAAGCTAAGTAAATACAAGTTGTTTGCCAAACTCATTAAGTGTGAGTTTTGGTTAAAGAAGATTAAGTTCTTTGGTCATGTAATATCCAATGAAGGAGGAGTAGTGGAAACAAGAAAGATTGAAGCAATTGCAGATTGGCAGCCTAGGTCCACGAAATTAGGAGTTTTATGAGGCTGGTGGGTATTTCTGAAGGTTAGTCGAGGGATTTTCTAAACTTTTGAGTTCAGTCACATTGTTGACTAGGAAGAATGCCAAGTTTATATGGACCGAGCAATGTGAGCAGAATTTCAAGGAATGAAAGAAAAGATTAAGCATGACTCCTGCGTTAGCATTGCTAGAGCCCCACAAGCCAATTGTAGTGTTTTGTGATGCATCTAAGTATGGGCTCGGATGCATCTTTTTGACACCCTCAAATTCCTCTTGGGATTTGACGGAACTTGAAACGTTAGGACATGCAATGGACCTAGCATGCAACGCACTTAGCATGCAACTAACAATATGCACTATTCGCAGCAGACAATTTTATTTTTTGAGCAATACTATGTACCATTAGTAGTATATCCCAAAACATAAACATGCTTCATAAAAATTCACATGATAATTGGTATCCAAAAGGTTATAGTACTTGTCCAACTAGTCTATAACAAAAAGAGTATGGGAGACGGTGCGCCATAACTACAGTTTGGAAATAAAAGCTATTAGACTAATTCGCTAAGTTGTTCACGCAGCTCAACTATGTTATTCATACTGAAGTCCTAAAAATGGGGGATAGGCTCCATCGAGTTATAGACTCTTTGTTTGTGCTCCACATTCTATTCTATCTCATCCAATTTCCCATGCGTGGGTTCTCCACATCCTGACACATCGTCTACCATTCCGAGGGGAATGGTAGTTGAGACTATCAAGTGAGATTTGATTATAAATTTCAACAATAAACTGAGAGTTTAAAAATGCATGCATGACAGTAAAAGTATGACTGCAAAATGTGAGCATGTGTAAGCTTGACGTGACATAACAGACAGAATGACATGTACTTGAACTGACATGAAATGAACATGACATAAAGCTAAACGTGAAATTGAACATGCAATTGAAGTTGAACTAAACTGAACATTAAATTAACAGAACATGAATGTGAAATACATGAATAGGAAATGCCAACTCCTATAACTGAAATTATGCATTCTAATTTAGAAAATAGAGTACTCAGGTGGTTCCTACACCTTCACCATGAGTATCCTTTTTGTATTACGTCATATTATATTCCTTCACCGTAGTACCAAATAGCATATATGCCTTAACCATAGTACCAGGTAGATTGTATACACCTTGACTGTAGTATAAATTAATAGGTAACATTAACTTGAAATGAAGGTGAAATAACATGACATGAAACTAAAACTTGAAATTGACTTGACTGAGATGAAAATATTGTTTTCAAGACACACTCTGTACTCAAGACATGAAATAACATGAAGCAAAAGGATAGATGACTTGATGTAACGTAACGTGATATGTACGTGACATGAATGACATGACACAATATGAAACAAACAAACATTTTGTGGCATGGCATAACCTATAACATATAACATTACATGACATAACATAACGTGTAAGAAATAACATTAAGTGACAGAGTATATTGTATAACAGATAAATATTGCATGACAAAATATATTATGTTACAGATACATATGACATGACAGAATATTATAAGCTAACTTATAATGATTGTCGCATTATGGGGAAAAGCACTAGACATGAGAAACTAAAGTAGGGATTTCTAAAATTAGAACTTCATCACCAATAACTTAGAAACATGAAAATATTATCTTAGATTAAAATTACCATTTTACCCTCTGCATGTGAAAAAATGACTATTTTACTCATAACTTAAGGATTTCACATCCTAACTTCAAAAATCACCAAAATTTACATTTCACATTTAAATTTTGTCCTAAACTCAAATATCTAATTATAAAAATTTTAAAAAAATCATATCCATGAGAAACATACTATGGCTGAAACTCCCTTAGGTCATTTCTCTTTGATTTTTGTTGCAATTTTTTCCAACTTCAAAACTTATTTTTAAACTAAAATATTATAACATAGATAATCACATCCTATACTTAGAAGTATGCTTAACACAACCAACAAAATTCCACTTCACATAAACACAAAACTTTTTGGTAAAAAGATCCAAACTTTTTAACTAAAACACAAACCATTGAATCTCATGGTTTTGACTCTTTTTAAAACATCTCCAAGAACTTCAAAAATTTAGAAATTTCTTCTAACTTGTCCATAGCACACTTTTAAGAACTAACATGTTTTGAATCATCAAGTACAAATCACCAAAAGTCACAAAAATCCAACTTGAAGCACTCAATACTTCATCAAAACAGAATTTTCTCAACTTTGGTTGTGATCAAACCACTTGATCCAAAACATACCTTGATAAAACGTTCAAACAAACAACATCATATGGTTTGAAAATATGTCCTAAAGTAGAAACAAGAAATAAACTTAATCACATGGTTAAAAATAAACCAAAACATGGATCTAGTCGAAATCATCAAACTTTTGACCCAATCGAGTATTCTCTTGCATAAAAATTCATATATTTGTAAATAACACAAAAAATCTTCAAAATAACATCCTAAGATGTATATCAACAGCTTAGCTTCATATCATATATATATATATATATATAAAGGTCATTGTAGTAAGATTCAAACTCAAAAGTTCCAATCTTTTTGAAAAAAAACTATTTTACTCCTTCCAGTTTCTAACCTTTTAGATCTAAGCAAATCTTCCATCAAAAGCTTTAATCATGCAACTAATCTTCAAAAAATTTATATAAACATGTTAACAACACTCCATAAAAATTTCAGACCTAGATCTGCTCATTAGCTTTGTCAAAAACTCCAAAATACAATATACTATCTAGTTTATCACCCAGATCTATCCATGGTTAACATAAATTTTTACAAATGACTATGAAATAAAACACAAAATATATCTATGGAAACTAAACTCAAGTAGAAATTTTTTTTATGAAGGAATCTTATTGCGATAGTGTTGAAGGCAAAAAAGATCAGAAAACTATCTAAGAGAAAACTTAAGTGTTCTCTCCAAGAACAGAAATGAAAGGGATGAAATGTGTGAGGAAATGACCTGCACGCCTCTTATACATTTGGAAGAGTGAAGTGAGGTATTTGAATGACACTTGAAGGATGAAAGTCTTGGTCAAAGTGAGGGACAAACCGCCCAAGGCTTAGGCTGCCTAGAGGTGGTGTGTCGGAGGTGGTGGTGAGGTGGCCTTCCCTTTCCCATTAATGACTATTTTAGGGTTGTCATGAGCAGTGGATGGTCGACCTTGAGAGGGTGAAAACTTCCTCAAGAAACTTTGCCAAGGTGGCTAAATTTGTAGGCTTAATGGGCTTTGTTTTAGGGTTTAAAGAAGGTTTGGTTAGGGTTTGAGATGCTATCAAGCTTAAATCTAAAATTTCTTGACCCAAACAAATTTCTAAGGTTTAAAGGGTTGAATAATGATGTCATAACATGAATTTGAGGGATTAATAGTGTAAGGGGATTTTCCCTCCCTTATGCCCATGCGACAAGCCCACAAAGAACCATGAAGGGCCTAAACCCGATCCAATGCTCATTCTCTAAGTAGGCCCCCGCACTCCTTAGAGAATACTCTACCCATGAGTTAAACCAACCAAGGAAACGACTCCAATGCTGGAAAGAAGAATGGCAGGGATAGATGGGACTCATTGCCCTGGCACCCTTAGTGACACTGAACACTCGAGGACTTCTCCATACAGGTGTGCAGGAAACGCGGGTAGCTCTTGATTCCTTGAGAGAAGGTATGGGGCAACATGACACCGGTCATTGACTGGAAAGGCACCACTTGGGGAGCCACACTGCATTAATGGGGCTTCCCCAGACTCTATGCCGCATTAAAGGGTCCTGATCAGGCTACAGTGTGAATGATGTGCACCCCCTGACATGAGGCAAGGGATCTCCCCTCAACAACCTAGTATAAAAGCCGACTCCCCACGTATAAAGGACTTTCTCTAAGCTCTCACATTCTAGCACAAACTACTACGGAGATTACTAACTTAAGCATCGGAGGCTCCCTAGCCACCACTGAGCCCCCCCTTTGTTTTCTTGAGTGTGCAAGTATAAAGGTCCAGACCCAAGTTGTTGGAACTAGGTCCAAAGTTTTATGAAATATGTCCTTCTTATGCCGACAACAACCCATTCTCAAAAAACTTAGAGACAAGAAGAAGCGACATTAGCGGATATGGAAGCAAGGCTAGCAGCAATGGAGCAACTCGTGGGAAAGCTAACTGTGGAAGTAGAGACCCTCAGGAGGGAGAATGAGACACTTAGAGTCGAAACCAGCAAGGTGGAGAATAATGCAGAACCAAGCAACAACGAGGATGTAGAATCCAAAAATGCTGGAGGAGGAGGTGACGCTAAAGAAGAAAGGAGGAACATGCAGAATGAGTTGCGTAACCTCAAGGGAAATTATGAAGAAATGGTGAAGAGGATGGACACGTCTTCATCAGTGGACCAACTACTCACCAGCATCGGCTTGCCCTACAGCGCGAAGGTGATGGCTATGCTACTACCACCCAAGTTCCAAGTTCCCTTCATGGAGATGTATGATGGGACAAGGGATCCCCTTGAACTCTTGGAGACCTTCAGAGCCCACATGACTCTGCATGGTTTTCTTAGGGAAGTCGTCTGCAAGACTTTCTTGCTAACTTTGAAAGGACCAACAAGACTATTGTTCGGGTCCCTCGTGCCCGGATCCATAGACAGCTTTGGGAAGTTGGCGTGCCTGCTTCTCATAGAGTTTATAGCTAGCAACAGGAGGAGGCGCGTGATGAGTGTATGAAAGTGCACTCTAAATACCCTATTATTAGACTAAAATGCTAAAATGTGAATAAAAATTATATGAATTAATTCATATTCTTAGACTTAGTTTCTATTTACTTTGGGGATATTTTTAAGTGCATTTTTTTTATATTTCAGAGTTGAAGTCATGGCACTAGAAATACAAAGCAAGAACCCACAAAGCAAGGCCTGGAAGGAAAACACGGAAAAGGAAAGAATAACCATCAGGCATTTGCGAGAGAGCCGGATCATTTGAGCTGGGCATTAACTTTAGTTTTAAATCATGCATGTTGGCTGGAAGCTTTAGAAAAAGAACAAAAATAAATAAATTAAATAGAAGCATCTTGTGGTCGGCCAACTTACATAGAAGAACAAAAATAATTTATTTAATGGGCAAGCAAGAAAGATGAAGGAACAAAAGCTGGTCGAATCACGCTGGGGTAGAAGAAATAAACAATGAAAATGCAGCAGACACATGGACGCCGCACGGAGAAGACCAGAACAAATGAAGAGCTAGATTTCAGTGGAGAACAAGAAGAAAAGCTGGGTATTAATTTGGTTTTTTAATGCATGCTGGTAGACGCATGAGCTGGGAGAGAAGCTGCCCAGGTGGAGCACTCACACACAGAACGGCTGGAAAGAAATGAAAGTGAAGGCTGGTGGTAGAAAGCCAATCACACTGGGTGAATTGAGGTACCGCGAGACCTCTTGATTTTAACACGAGGCTGTATACGGAAATGAACTAGCTTTTCCCTCAGCACTCACACAACACAGCTCCTTGCTAAGGAAAAGAAACAATCATTGAAAGGCAAAAACTGGTGGGTGCGGCAAACAAGAGAATAAAGAAGAAAAGAAAGAAAGATGGTGGGAAAGAAAGAGATGAAGTGGGCGGAAGTAAGGCATAAAGAAATTAGAAAAAGAAAAAGAAAAGAGAAACATGCTCTCGTTTGGACTTGCTAAACCGCTACTCACAGAGGTAAAAGGATAAATAAAACAAGCGGAAACCAAGTTGTCCTTATTTGAAACACACATGCGAGACCAGCTGGAGCAATTTTCATTTGACAGAGAAGACCAAAAACAAATGTGAAGAATATCGGCGGAAGACAAGAAGGAAAGCATTAATTTGAGCTGTGCATTAACTTGATTTTAAAACTCATGCATGCTGGTTGGAAGGTAGACAAAGACTGGGTAGACGTTTGCTGCAGACACGAGAGTTCTTCACTTTTGGCTGGACGCGAGACACAAAGAAATGAAAGGCCGAACTCTAGTTGGAGGTTGGGTAGGAAATGAAAAGAAGAAAAAAATAATAAAGAACCTAGAAGAACATGCACGCAAGGACCCATTCGGTTAAAGAATAAATAAAAGAAAGACTTTTGCTTACTTTCTGTAATAAAGGGTGAAAGAAAAAAAGAAGAAGAAAAGAATAAAAAGAAAGGAAGACATGGACTAGTGGCCAGCGAGGACATGGGAAGACATGGAGTTCTATATAAAGGGAGAGGAAGGGAGCGAGTTTCGGGACTCACAGTTCGATTTTTTAGAGAGTTTTGCTGTTCTTGTTCAAATGGACAGTTAAGTTCAAGTAAAATTAGGGATGAACTTGCACAATTGAGAGTGTTTTTAGTTTATTTTTGATTCATGTGATTGTTCTTTATTAATGCAAACTCTTGCTTATCATTATCTAATTATCAATAGTATTTTCTTATCTCCAAATAATCTTGGCATTGATTCCTTTCATAGATTCAGTCATACTTTTTCTATAGAATGGTTAAGATCCTTGATTATGTTTGGATTAATTCATTGCCTTCATTGATTTAATTCTTTACTGCAGTATTGCCCACTAGGTATATTGTCGTCGCTGGGTTTTGTCAATAAGGATGATAATTCACAGAGTTTTCAAAAGTAGTAAATGATTTATCAAAGATATCTTTCGATTAATGTGGTTTGTAGTTCTACATCTTCCAATTGGGGACTTTGGAGCTAAATCCCCAATTGTGTAATTTACTGAATCAAGAATAGATAGAAATACCTGATTTGTGCAACGAATTCCTGATGCTTTGCTATTTATAATTTAAGTGATCCCTATTTTTATCCTTGTAATTTTAGTTGCTAAATCGCATTAAAACTAATTCTTTCTTATTGATCATTAAATATTTTCCTTTAGTTCTTTTATTCTTTTGTGTTTCTTTAATCTATCTCCCTGAGGAATCGACACCCCAAAGTTGTGCTACAACTACCGCGTTATTCTTTGGACGTAATCAGTGCCCCACGACATACCTCCTAACCATCAAACAGGGAGAAGATGAGGGCCTACAGGCATACCTGTCTAGGTTCAACAAGGAACTGATGACAATAGATGACCAAGACAAGAAAATAACTTTAACAGCACTCTTAGGTGGAGTATGGCCTCGGTCCCTGTTCATGGTAGATTTGGCAAGGAAAACTCCTACCATGCTACGAGAGCTCATCGACTAGGCTGAAAACTTCGTCAACGTCGAGGACATGCTCCTGGCCTTGATCGAGCCTAGGAAGAAAGAGCTGGAGCGGGCAGATAGAAAGGGGAAGAAAAGTCAGGCAAAAAAAAAGTCCACGAGAAGTCGGGTAGGAGACTGCATGATAAAATGAGGGAAGAAGCCCCCTCAAGAGGCCTGGGAGTCCAATTCAACTAGGCAACACTTTCTATCCAAAAAGAAGCTGACTACAGGAGCAATAACCACCATTATTGCACCTACCATTGATCCAACACCCACAACATAGAAGATTGTGTTTCCTTAAAGGACGAGAGGGAGGAGGTTGAGTGATTGAGGCCCCAGTACCATCCTAGTTGGAGACCAGGATAGGAAATCAGTAGGAGATCATGGGAGAGAAGTGTGGAGAGGCTCGACAAGCCAAGCAGGAAGGGAAGCCCAAGACAAAGAATAGCTGAACGGAGGCCACCACACGGTCACCCCCGAAAGACACCCTAAGAAGGCCCCTACTAGGCAAGATCAAAACCATTGTGGGAGGGTTCACTAGCGAGGGCACGACCTCATCCAGCAAGAAGGCACATGCCAGGCGAGCATGATACCAAGAGGTATACTCGGCTGAATACCATCCTGTCAAGCATAGAAGAAGTGAGCTTGCACCCGTCATCTCTTTAGAAGAGGCTGACGAAGAGGGGTTCTTTTACCCTCACGATGATGCTCTAGTGGTAACTATGATGGTTGCTGACTTCACCATCCGAAGAATCGTCGTCGACAATGGTAGCTCCGCTAACATCCTTTTTTGGAAAGCTTTCACCCGAATGGGGATTGACCCAGTAGCCTACAGTCAATGCCCATGCCATTGAAAGGCTTCTCAGGAGATATTATCCAGTTGGTAGGCACCATCACTCTGTTCATCTTGGCGGGCAAGGTTCCTTATACGGCCTTAACCATGGCCAACTTTATAGTGGTAAAAGCTCCCTCGTCATACAACTCCATACTTGGCAAGCCTACCCTCAATAGCTTGAGGGTGGTGACGTCAACTTACCAATTGGAGATGAAGTTCCCGACCCCCTAGGAATGGGGGAGGTCTAAGATGAGCAAGTCCTAGCATGAGAGTGTTACGTGCAGGAATTAAAGCCAAAGGGTGGCGGGGTTCATGCAGTTGACAAACTGGATTGTGATCACATCCCTCCGCCCCCGTGTGAACATGCCACAACAGAGGGAGAGATATGAGATGAGTAGGCCCTCAAGAAGGTAGAGCCGAATGAGCTGCTAGAGTTAATCAGCCTAGGCTTGAGTTGCCCAGAAGCTATGGCCAAGATTGGCAGCAGAATGACTCCGGGAATGAGGCATGCCATGCAACAACTCATCATGGAACACCGGGACGTCTTTGCCTGGAATCATGAGCACATGCTCGAGATCAACACAAATGTGATGCAACACCACCTAAGCGTGGACCCAGAAGCCAAATGGGTAAGATAGAAACGCTGAAACTTTAATGCTGAGAAGAATGCTGCCATCGTTGCAGCAGTTGATTGCTTATTAACGACGGATTTCATATGGGAAGCATATTACTCGGAGTGGCTGTCCAATATTGTATTGGTGAAAAAGCCAAATGCCAAGTGAAGAATGTGCGTCGACTTCTCCGATTTGAACAAAGCATGCTCAAATGATATCTTCCCACTACCCCGCCTTGACTTGATTGTCGACTCCATTGCAGGCCATTGCATGTTGAGCTTTATGGATGTCTATTTTGGGTACAACCAAATCTGCATGAATCCTAATGATGAGGAGAATACATCGTTCATCATTGATAAGGGGTTGTATTGCTACTCGACCATGCTGTTTGGGTTGAAGAACGCGGGGGCCACCTATTAGTAGCTGGTCAACTACATGTTTAAGAATCAAATAGGGAGGAACATGGAAGTCTACATGAGCGATTTGCGAGTCAAAAGTGAAGCCCCTAAGCAACACCTCGACAACCTCTGGGAAGCCTTTGTGATATTACAACAATACCAGATGAAGTTCAACCCGGCAAAGTGTGCTTTCGGCGTAGGATCCAAGAATTTTCTAGATGTCATGGTTTCAAAATGGGGAATAGAAGCTAACTCGGAGAAAGTAAAGGCTATACTCCACATGGCCCTAGCTTAGAACATCAACGAAGTGCACAAAACTTGCCGGCCAGGTGGCGGCCCTTAATAGATTTGTATTAAGGTCCACTAATAAATGCCTATAGTTTTTCAAAGTATTGCGAAAAGCACAAGCATGGGATGGAAAATGCGACCAAGCATTCTAGGATCTCAAATAGTACCTCACCAGCCCTTTACTACTCAGTCAACCCAGATGTGGGGAGACCTTGACCCTGTACAAGATAAGGAAGGAATCCAAAAGGCTGTGTACTACACCGGTCGTGCCTACCGAGGAGCAGAGGCCAGATATCCGCACATGGACCAGATCGCCTTCACCTTAGTGGTAACTACCCCATGGCTCTGCCCATATTTCCAAGCTCACCCAGTGTGGGTCCTGACCGAAACACCCCTGAAGAAGACCTTACAAAGACCTGACGCCTCAAGGCGCCTGATGAACTGGGCAGAGGAACTAAGTGAGTTCGACATTGAAGACATACCCTAAAATGCTGTTAAAGGGCAAGTGTTGGTAAATTTTGTTGCAGAGTTCATTGGCTTCCAGAAAGGAGTTGAACATGCACAACCTATGAAGCCCTGATAAGTCTACATTGATGGCTCGTCCTGCTAGGCTGGAGGGGGAGTGAGGGTGCGTATTGTTAAGGATACGGGTGAGCAGCATGATTGCGCTATTAAGTTAGCATTTAAAACTACCAACAACGAGGCAGAGTACGAGGTGTTATTCTCTAGTTTGGTCATAAGCAAGTCATTGGGCGTTGAAGAGATAGAGGAACGGGTTGACTCTCAAATGGTGGCCAACCAGGTGCGGGGGGAGTTTGCTACCAATAGCGAAAACTAAAGAAGTGCTTAGCGCTGATAGAAGGCGAGCGTGCCTGCTTCAGATACTTTTAGATCCAGTAAGTACCAAGGACCAAGAAACAAAAGGCGGGCAGGTTAGTACTAGCGATTTTCGAGCAAGAAGATTATCCTCTGCCAGAATAAATGGTAGTCAGGACTATTGAAATACCTGCCGTAGGAATTGAAGTCATGGAGATAAGTTTGGGAGTCCCGGAGTGGGTGATGGACATAATCATGTATATAGACACCAAGGAACTACCTGATAACAGATGGGAAGCTAGGAAAATTAGGAACATAGTAGCACAGTACACCCTACTTGATGGAGTTTGTATAAGCGACATTATCTATGCCTCTCCTGAGGTGTGTCTCATTTGAAGAAGTCTAACATGTGTTGGCAAAGGTGCATGAGGAAATCTGTGGCCACCACTCTAGAGGAAAGGCGTTGGCAAGTAAAGTGATGAGGGCGAGGTACTACTGGCCTCGTGCCCTCCAAGACACAGAGGAATATTTTTGGAAGTGTTAAGAATACTCCCTGGTACTCCATTGCCCGCCCGAGGAGCTGACATTAATCACCTCACCCTGACCATTTGCACAATTGGGAGTTGACCTGGTGGGCCCCTTTCCTCTGAGCAAAGGGGGAGTAAAATTTGTGGTAGCGGTAGATTAGTTCACCAAATGGGTAGAGGCTAAAGCGTTGGCAATGATCACGGCGAGCAATATCACCCACTTCTTGTGAAAGACTATCATTTGCAAATTCGGCATCCTCGTTTCATCAAATCAGATAATGGGAGACAGTTTGACTCTAACCACTACCGGGATTGGTGCTGGGACTTGGGAATCAAATTTTGATACTCATCTCTAGGGCATTCAGGCAACCAACAAGACGTTGATGGGGATTCTCAAGAAAAACGTCAGCGACAGGAAAGGCGCTTGGGCAGAGGAACTCCCTAGCTTATTATGGGCATACCAAATTATAGTGAGGACCTCAATAGGAGAAACCTTCTTCACTCTCACTTACGGACATGAGGCAATGCCACTGGTCGAAGTGAGGATTCCTACCTACATGGTAGAACACTTCGAGCAAAGCTTCAACAACGAGCAACTAGAAGAACAACTCGACTTACTGGAGGAGGTCAGACTTGAAATGAAAGTGAGGACGGAGGTCACTAAGAGGAGGGCTGAATGATGTTTCAACAAATGGGTATGACCGAGCATGGTGCTAAAACAAACAGGGACGACCACCTAAGACGAAGGAAAGTTGGGTCCCCAATGGGAAGGCCCTTATGTAGTTACCGCCAACAACCGCCGAGACTCCTACTGACTCCGAGACTCCCAAGCCAAAGAGCTACCAAACCCTTGGAACATCGAGCATTTGTGGAAGTAATTTGTTAAAAAAAGTATAAAATGTGTAAGTTATATTACTAAAGTCAACGATGTAAAAGTTATTAATGAAATTTTGATTTTCCCAGGAATGAACTTTGTATCGTCTTGAAGCATTCTCTTTCCAGTCGTATCTCCGTCTCCCCTCTCCTAGAACATAATCTCCATCCCCAACAACTTACTTTCCCTATAATGTCAACAGGCGGGAACGGGTCCAGTCCCAAATTGCTTGACTTAACTCCAGTGGGGAACTAAAGGGCGAGTCTAACCTGGGGAACCTCAACCCCCCTCACCGAGAAAAGCGGGTCCAACCTCTCGGTTGCCCGACAACTTACCCCGACCCCTATCATAATGAAGACTGGACCCAGCTCCTTAGTTGTCGGACAACTTACCTCCCAGCGAGATCCAAAAGGGTGGGTTACACCTTAAAGGCTACTTTATCCCTCTCGTAGTGGAGTGTGGGTCCAGCCTTTGGTGGCTTGACATTTACCTTTCCTGTAGTCATCAATAGGCAGGAGTGGGTCTAGTGTCAAATTGCCCGACTTACCTCTCCATGAGAGTCTAGTATCCAGCCTTTCGACTACTTGAAGGATAAGCATATATATATATATATATATATATATATATATATATATATATATATATATATATATATATATATATATATAGGTGATTAAGAATCAAAAGGAGACCTAGAGGAAAAGAGACGTGCATGTGCATGGGAGAGGTGCGGGGTTGAGAAACTGATCATGAACTGAGTTGGTTTTCCATTAGGAAATTTATTCAACTAGCTAGGAGATATACACTGAAGTTTACGGGTGGAGATAGGAAGAAACACAGCAGAAGAACTCTAGTGGCTTTTGCACAATTCGGATCATAAGAAAATACTAAAAATAAAAAATGATAATAATCTTATTAAAAGATCAAAGTAAAATCTGATAATTTTAATAATAATAATAATAATAATAATAATAATAATAATAATATTTATAGTTATAAGAAAAATACATAAAACTTATCTTATAGCCTAATCTTAGGATTGGGTTATTACAAACTCTCCTCATAAAAATTCCGTTGTCGGAATTTGCTAATACCTCAAGCACCCTACATACTCTTCCATCACATTCTTTTCATGTTTCTATTTTAGATCTTCAATCATTTAGTCGAGCCTATTTAAAAATTTTAAACTTCAATTATTCATTCCTAAATCTCTCATATTTTCCTAATCCTTTTTACACGTGCACTTACTATGAATAATCACACGCTTTAGAAGTACAATCCAAGCCTAAAGTGTATACCTCGACAACAAGATTTATCAACAACCTATTAATAATATCACCCAAACCATTATCTTTCTCCAAATAAAAATGAGTAACTGTCTCCACATAAAATAATAAATAAACTTTCCACATAGAATGATAAATAAATCTCCTCATATAATAAAAACCTTAAATAAATAACAATCTAAAATTCTCCAAAGTTCGGAGTCTATAAAATATCTCAATTCTAAAATTGTCAATTAAATGAAATACCACAATGATCATGTGCCTATGGTTATCGGCCTACATCTCCAATTATAAGTACCTCAATTATAAGCATAGCAACATCAACTAAACTTCCAGATCACCTCGACATCTTGTGACATTCTCTAATAATGCCAACCTAATCATTAAAACTTTAATGTGAATGTCTAATGCATACCTGTACTCCAATCATCTTCTACTCGTAAATCTTCAATTCTCGTATCTCAAAAATATTGACTTCACAATACATGAAATTTCCTAAAATCTTTTGCTCTCATTCATGCTAGGCGAGAGAATCATATCGCCTATAATATACCTTCCATCAGACATTGCGAAATACCAAACACCATATGTAAATCTATGTCATAACTCCAAAATCTACAAACAACATTCCTTAATTTCCTTAAATAAGACTCCATCAAATGTAAGTCATCTCCATCCATTCTCATGAACAAGATACACTATCAAAAATAAAAGTTTCCCAACTTCACCCAATCAATTACACTGTCATAACCAAATATATTGACACATAACCCACAGTACACGTAATATCTATAAAATTCTAAATATCTATGCTACATATTCTAAGTTAACCAATAACAAGTGTTTTGATAAGAATGTAAAATAATGACAATAAAACCACTACAATGATGGCTCTAACTAGTAAGTGCTATAAAGTATTCAACCTTAAAAGAAACCTTAATTACTTATGAGCAGGCTAGGAGCATCCTAGGTAACCTAACTTTAGAATTTATAAGAGTTTTTTTTATTATTCAAAAAAGTCTACATAATCTCTCGACCGGCTCTGATACCAAAATTGTAACACCCATTTTCCTTAGGCTAGGAGTGTCACGTATTTTTCATAAAATAAACCCGACAAGAGATCTCATATTTAATAAATGAATTTAGAATTTATTTTGTAGAAAAATTGTCTAATAAAATGTCTTCCAAAAACTTTAAATGAATAAACTAAATAAAATTTATGTCATAAAAGAAATTTTATTCTAGAAGGTCTGAAACTAAATCGACTGCTCTTTCTAATCCTGGCCTGCCTGCTCGTATTCTCCATCAATATCTGGGTGGTTAAAAACATGAAAATAAACTAAAATGAGTCGAAAACTCAGTAAGAAATCCATCACAATGTAAACATACTAAATATAAGGTTTTCATAAAAGTTTTTATGCTGAGAGGTTAAAATTCATGACTGTTCATACTAATGTTTATGCTATGCATGACTGATTTATCTGAATTAACTGACTGTTCTAACTTAACTGACTGATCTGATGTAACCGACTGATCTGATTGGCCAACACACTTAACCCTTCGTGTGAGGTTCTGCACCATCCCCACTTCCAGCGGCCGCGAGGGTAGCCGCTAATAGTATTCTACATACTATGATGGACCACGTTTGAGTCCGGGCTTGCACTTCCAACCTGAAACTGCATTGGTACCATGCATCTGAATGACCATCTGATTTAACTGATCTGATCTTATCTTACACTTAAACTTAAGATAGCTTACATGTCTTATGCACATGAGATGCATGACATAATACATACATAATTATAATTTCTGAATCTGAACATGATGCGGAATGGCATGATCTTGTGCTATGTTGGATGACATGTTTGCATATGACATGAGAGGTAAATAAAAATTGGCTATCAAAGAACTGTCACTAATAATAA
The DNA here is from genome assembly GCA_029856935.1 of Cyclocarya paliurus. Lineage (NCBI taxonomy): Eukaryota > Viridiplantae > Streptophyta > Magnoliopsida > Fagales > Juglandaceae > Cyclocarya > Cyclocarya paliurus. Next base: position 18,788,455 of record CM056953.1, on the reverse strand, counting down.
TATATATTAGCTGAACTGTGATGATTCTAATTTGTGATCAAATTACTTACCTCGCAGCGCTACTTCCTGAATCTCACTTCGTAGCTTGTCACCTATATAAAATATTAAATGTCACTAAATCTGCCTAGAAAACCATGTCCTAATATCCCACTTAATTTAAATTCATACTGTAGAATATAATGAATAAAATATTTTGTTTAATATAAAATCAATGAATGTTTATATCTTAAATTATTTAAAATACTAATAGCATATTCTTACTTAATTAAATTCATAATATAGAAGATAGTCAAATAAATCTTTGTTTAACACCATAATCGATAAATCTTGATATTTTAAATTACTTAATTACTAATAACATATTATAACTTAGTAGAATACTTAGGCAATTTTAAATAAGTCATAAAACTTCAATTCTTAAAATAGGCTTCCTTTCTTAACATAATTATTCAATCTTATAAGAAATCTAATAAATATTAGTATCATTCAAATATTCTTAACATATTTCTTAATTTTTATATTTAAAGTATAACATAATAATTTTATTAAAATCCGACTAAATAGACAAGGAGAATATTAACTAAAATAATAGGCTCAATAATATATTTTAAAACACATTTAAAATTCTTTCAACACTTTCTTAGTTTCTTATAAAAATGAGTATTTGACTAATATATTTATTTGAGTGAAAACTTACCTTTAAAATATTAAGCCCAACTCAACTTCATATAAAATGACGTAATAATATCCATAATTAACATATACTTAAGTGTAAGTTTATAAATGTAATTTATTCTTAAAACAATCATTTAAGATACTATATTAAAAAGGGCCTATTTGTAATTTTATCAACTAACACCTGCTAAAAACCTAAACACAACATATATGATATGAAGAGAAACAGAGGCTTGGGAGAGAGGTGTACGACAGAGCCGAAACTCACCGAGGGGAGGAGTTGCATGACATGGTGGCTAGCAGGGGTCACGATGACGCAGCTGGAGGCTCTTTGTGGGTGTGCGACACCGAGAGAGGGAGAGAGAGTTGGCGGCAAAGCTTACCGAGAGGGAGTGGGTGCGACGGGGTTGGGCTGATCGATGCTTTTTGTGGTGGCCGAGAGGTGGTCCGAAGGTGATCTTTGTGCAGGTGGCATTGGTGTGGAGGAACTAGCGACATGGGCGCCTGGCTTGTGGCTCACAGTGGGGAAGAATACTTCCTCTGTTTTGGTGTAGTAAAATAGAGTATTTCGTTGGTGATTTTTCAATGGCTGGGTGACGGTGGTGTAGGATTGTTGACAATTTTAGCAAGGTGGTGGTCGTGGCTTGTTGGGCAGCTATTCTGGTGGCTGGTTACATAGAACGGAGGCTGTCTTAATGTGGTTTGCAGCCGTGTGGATTTACATGTGATGAGGTGGTGAGCGGTGTCGTATGGCAAACAGACAGAGAGCTCACGCAGGTCTGGACAATGTGGAGTCACCGTGGAGGAATGTTGGTGATGGTGGTTTGCGGCGCAATAGGTTGTGGGGGTATTGGGTTTTATGTGTATGGGTCCTCCTACGGTGGTTCACGGCATGCAAGTCGGCACGGGGTGCTCTGGACAAGGGAGCAATGTACATGGGAGGAAGGCAAACTGTCTGAACCCCCATCGTGGAGACACCTTTCACCCTCACTTTTGGCAACGAAGTGAAAATTCCCATGGAAGTCAAAATGCCCACGTTCCGTGTCCAACACTCCGACTCGGACACCAATAACCAAAGGCTAGTTGAGAGATTGGATGTTTTGGAGGAAATAAGGGAAGAGGCAGTTGTGCAAACGACAAGTAATAAGGGGAAGGTAGAACAATACTTCAACAAACGAGTCAAGCCTTATTCCTTCAAGGTGGGGGACTTGGTGCTGTGACAGACAGAAATAACCACCCAGGAAGAAGGAAAACTGAGACCACGATGGGAAGACCTATACTTAGTAATCACAAGTAATCGATCCGACTCCTATCACCTCAAGGACAACCAGGGATACGAGCTACCCCATCCTTGGAACACAGATCACTTAAAAAAGTACTACATGTAGAAATATAAGGCAGCACTTTGTATGAAGAACTATAAATGAATGAGAATGCCTGGAAGTTCATCTCAAATACTTTATTGTTTAAGCTTGGAATTAAACAAAGTCGAGTCCCTGAACTTGGTATCAATCCCCAGTCCAACGACGCCGAGTCCTTACACTCGCAAGAAGATGGGTCTCTTAACTCATTGCGAGGTAAGGCCAAGTTTCTACACTCGTCGACCCCCCATCCAACAAAGTCGAGTCCTTACACTCGCAAGAAGATTGGTCCCTCAACTCGTTGCGAGTAAGGCCGAGTCCTTGGACTTCATACCAACCCCCGTCCAATGAAGCAAAGTCCTTAAACTCACAAGAAGATGGATCCCTCAACTTGCTGCGAGGTAAGGCCAAGTCCCAAGACTTGGTACCGACCCCCTGTCCAACAAAGTCGAGTCCCTGCACTTGCAAGAAGACGGGTCTCTCGACTAGCTGCGGGGTAAGGCCAAGTCTCCGAACTTGGTACCAACCCCGTCCAAAGAAGTTGAGTCCCTACACTAGCAAAAATACGGGTCCCTCGACTTACTGCGTAGTAAGGCCAAGCCTTTAGACTCATCGAACCTTCGTCCAACAAAGTCGAGTCCCTACACTAGCCGCGAGGTCCAGACTGGGCAATGAGCCCTCAACAAGGTCTGACTCACGGCCAAAGAAGTTGAGTCCCTGACTCCATGCGGGGTAAGGCCAAGTCTCTTGACTTGCCGATCTCCGTGCAACAAAGTTGAGTCCCTAGACTCGCTGTGAGGTTCAGGCCTGGCACCGAGTCCTGAGCCCTCATCAAGGAGTTTCCAAATTGACCCGCGAGATTCGCCATAAAGACAAAAGCAAAAACTGTATGGATAGGACACAAGTTAGACAAAGAAATCTCCATTTCATTTCATCAAAAGAACAAAACTTTTACAGAAGAGAAAACAAAAGGATGCTATATAGAGGTCCTACAAAGTAAAAAAAAAAAAAAAAGAGGAGAGAAAAACAATGAGGAGAGCATGTGCCCATCACTGGGGAGGAGAAGGCGGAGGAGCACCCACGGAGTAGGGAGGATACCTTGGCTTCCCAAATTCTTGGACCTTCGCGATCTTGGACCTGATCCCTCTGAAACGCTGCACGACTCCATCCAACTAGGACTTCAAGCTAGAAATCTAGATGTTGCGGGCAAGGAGATCGAGGTTCCTCTGGATCCCCGTGCAAAAGAGCTCACCAATGCATACCTTAGCCCGTCATAGTTGCTCCCTTAGGTGTTGGGCCTCTGGGTAAGTTTGAAGTGTCTAGACAACAACTTTGAGTGCCGTCCAGTGCTTGAGACCCGACCTAGCTTGGACTCCTTCAATTTCTCCCGGGACGACTCTAGCTTTACTTCCCAAGCAATTAGATTCCGCTTGGCTGCGACATGAGCCTCTTTGGTGCATTGGTTCATGGACGACCACTGGCAGATGTTCTCCTTGGCATCGCGCAGTAGGTCATTAAGGATCTTCTTCCTCTACTTGCACTTCTCGACGATCATCTCTAAAAGTTGGTTATGCTCCTTCATGAACACCCCTTTGTTGATTAGCTCTCTGCGCTAGATTTGAGGTCCTTGATCGTCTTGGCTGCCTGCTTCATCTTGTAGTGCTAGAAGTGACCCAATGTCCTGAGCTCTCTGTTGGCCACCTCTAGCTCCCCTAGCTCCTCCCTAATCTTCGCGACTAGCTGATCCGCGACCTGTGGCAAAGGGTCAAAAAAGATTTGATGAAGTGAATAGAAGGAAGGAAGTACTACCTGGGTGAAAAGGGGATGCAACATCTACATTGCCCACTCAGTGGTGGCAGCCCTGGCTTTATCTAGGCTCGAAGATAATGCTCATCTCCCGTTAACCCTGCCAAAAAAGGAGGGGTCGGCGACTGCTAGCTATCAGGAAAAGCTCGAGAGCAACCCCCAGCTCTCGGTGCACGAACCAGGGGCAACTAGGGATGGAGGCTCTGAATCGTCATCTTCGTTTAACTCCACAATGAAGGGAGGATCCAGGGAACTCCCCCGATGATCGGCCTCACTCGGTCCCTCGAAAGAAGGGGAGGGGGAGCAACCGCGGCAGGTGGAGAGCTAGATCCAGCGATCTCCTCTAAGTTTTCGGCCTCATCAGAGGAGGCGTCTTCATGCTCCCTCTTAGCTTCTCTTTCCCCTTCACCTTCTTGGCCTCCTTCTTTCTCTTTAATGTCTGCTTGGAAGTAGAAGTTGGGATGTCCTCATTCTTCTCCCTCTCTTCCCCTTTCCTCTTCCACGCTTGCTGCTCTAGAGGGACCTTACTTTTCTTCCCGATGCCCAGCTTCAAGACTCTGCTCCCCTTTCAGGCTACCAGCTTCTAGGACTGGTTGGAGAACATCATGGGCCGCCACCTCCCCCAGAGTATCTTCAAAAGTCATGAACGGCTCGAATGTGCTAGGCTCACAAGAGGGGTGCGTAAAAGAGCTGAAGAAATGCACCTAGAGGTTGCACTCATCCAGTTCTTCCTTCGAGGGCAACAGTGGGTTGAGGAGCGATCCAGCAGAAATGGGTTGGGGGCACGTCAAAGGAGAAGGCCCGGCGGATGAACGTGAACTGCCTGGAAATGTCGTGGTTCCCCATGTCGAAGGGATTGGAATCCTAAGGTGCACAGATTGTTGCCACCCCTATTTGCGAGTGTCCAAGTCCTAAGGCACCACAACACGGCCTCCAGATTCCCTGGCATGACCACGAGAAAAAGAGGATCCCCCAGCCTCACCACTTGGCTTTTTTAGAGGCAAATCATGATGTACCTTCTGTCATTTTGCCTGACCACCAGAGGAACTCTAGGCGCGCTTCCGACCCCGGGGAGAGGGAATATCACCCAAGAAGTTCCTACTGATAGCATACGAGTGATTGGGCATGGACTAGAAGCCACAAATGTTCTCATCGGAGAGAGCTTGATCAGTCTAGGCCCTCACCCAAGCTATCACTGTCTCTAAACGGGCCTTCTCCCTCCAATTCAGGGTAAGTTCTAGACTCTCCAAGGAAGGGGAGAAATCCCATCATGCCTAAATGGGATACTCCTTGTAGGCGGCCTCCCCATCAGGGTACTCCCAGTCCAAGCCTGACACGAAGAAAAAATTTCGAGACCATTCCTTTATGCTTGAGTGAAGCAATCTTCCGACTAGGAGCCCAGACTTGGAAACTGCAGATGCTCCCCTGCTGGCAGTTGAAGTGGTACACCACAAGAACTTCTGAGCTGTCAAATCGGGGTACTCTTCAGAGGTCTCACTAAGTGCCACCCAGAAGATGACACAGCTAGATACCAGGAGCCGCTACGCGTTAGGATGGAGATGTGCCGGGTCCAGCCCAAGGTAGTTAAAAACCTTACGAACAGAACAGTAGAATGGAAGGCGGAGACCGTTGGCAAACATCAATTGGAAAAGAGCCACTTGTAATGTCGTGTCGTTAGGATTCACTGCACGCTCCCCCCCAAAGGAATCTCCAAAACGATGGAGGGAGGAATTTTTTATTTGGCACGAAATGCCCTAAGGTCGTCACTAGAGACAGAGGAAACCCAGCGTGTCCTCCCAAAATACGAAGCAACAGCGTTAGTGTTCAGTGCCATGGTGGTAGTGAGGGGAGACTGGAAAGCAAGAAATGGAGGAAGGTTGCAGTGGGGGAAGAAGAATGAGAACGTGGCAGAAGAGGAATGAAAGGCCTGAGAAGGAGAGTAAGGCATAATGGCTAGAGAAAGAACTGGGAGAAATGGCAGGAACACGAAGGACAAAGGAAGGAGGAAATGGATGAAGAAGGAGGAGAAGTGTGCTTTATATAGTGGAGGAAGGTTGGAGAGTGCACAGGAAACGAAGTGGCCCTAACAGCGATGATGTCAGTAAATGCCACGTGGCACCCAATAGCAGAAGCGATGGCACGGATGGTAGCTCGCGTGTTAGTTGAGTGGGGGGCACATACCAAAAGGTAGCCGGCACGTCCAATTGGTCATCGCGAGACAGAACGACCAAGGGAAACAAGGAGAGGCATCCATTGAATGGGCGGATGGCCTTGGGGACCCGAATCAACGGGTGACCTTGAGATTTCTACTGGTGAACGGCCCACTAAAGACAAAAAATGGAAGGGAAACGGTAACCGGCAAAATACACTCATCAAATGGACGAATGGCCTCAGGAACTTGAAGTGTTGGAAACCAAACGAGAGGCACCATTATTGGGGGTGTTTTGAATTCCCACCACATGTCTGTGATAGGAATATGCGGGGTACTCTGAAGGGGCAGTTCTCAGAAGGGCCCAGGCCTAAAGAGATCAAGCTACGGGAACCCCAGACCCTCGGATGAAACCCCAACGTGGGCTAAAAGCCTAGACCGAGAGACCGTGCACCAAGCCCACAACTGAAAACCTATCCAGAATGACCTTTGGCACTTAGCTCGGATACGCCAAGTGCCCCGTCTCAAGACTCAGTGACCTACCGAGCCCTGCCATAAGGTACCGTGCAGACTACCCCACTGTACGCAGACGACTAGACATGCCAGCTGGTGGGCGCATCAGACCCAAGGCACGTCGCATTCAAAGCGGGTGCCAGGAGACCCGGCACGCAACATCGTGCTACCAGAGTATGCAGGATGGCTCAACCACAACCTAACACCCTCCCTTGGCAAGATAGTGGCAGCAGGTTTGACCAAGCATGACCTAACAAGCTATGATCTCCCTCAGCAGTCTAAACCCCAGATTGACACACTATCATAGTAGTAGGCCTGACTCAGTTACGACTTGACACTTCACGACCTTCATCGGCAGTAGAGCCCAAATCAGGTGTAAATAACGCCCATCCCTTCTTTGGGATGGCTCTGGAAACCCTTTACTATTCTTTTTGATTCTCTAAGATTTTCTTATCACGAGAGGATTCATCACTAACTTTGGCATCGGAGTGACCCCGAATGTCACCGAAGCCTATTCTCCCTCTTAGTTGCAGGTGGTGTGAGCTTGGCTGCCGTGGTACTGCTTGGGCTACGAAACACGACATCAACAGTCCTCAACACACCCCGCGTTGCTTGAGAAGGTGGGAGAAGGTACTGCTAAAGGAACTGGAGGGAGCCCCATAGGCCAAGGAACATCGGCCACCACTAGAGTGGCTCAGATCTATTGGGTTGCCCCCACATCACCCGCCTTACGTAGCAAAGAAGAGGAAGATGTTGTTTTAGGTGTTGGAGAAGGCTACTTGCTCCTCTTTGAGAGTGGCTTTGGCTGCTGAAAGACCATAGGAATAGAAGACTGACCTAGAAGAGGCATTAGTGTTGTCAGAGCTACTACGGGCGGGTGCATCCCTCCTCGGTTTCTTCCCTTTCCCCTCCACTAGTGGACTAAGGAGTGCCTGCAAACCTGGGGAATGGCTGACTGCATGGGTATGCTATAGTCGGCAAAGCATGTGTTTGCTGGGGGAGCCACGTATTGTCAGAGGCTACTCTCTTCTAGCAAGGCCTTGGAGAAAACATCATCTAGGTGTACCTTTAACCAGGCCCTAACAATTTCCACTCGACTCGCCTCTTCAGGAGTCACTGCAGGTTGAATGCTTTTGTCTTTGCCTACAACTCCTTAGATGGCTTGAACTGAGTAGTTGCACCGATTGACCTGGTCGATCGAAAGCTTCCATCCTTTACTGATAGAAAAATGAAATGATGATTTCACCCCTTCACCCAGTTGTACTACAGCTCCAAGCTAGCCAACGCCTAAATCGACAAGAAGTAGCATGTGTTACCATTATTCTTCAAAAGGTTGTGGGTGAAGAGGAACTCACAGGCGCTGAGGTCGGTGTACTCTAAACCCACCTCCTCCAATACTTGCCACTAAATGATGTAGCAAGACACTTTTGTGGCATAACCCTCAGAGTCCACCGCCCATTCATGGGGCCCAGGCACCATGAATCGAAGATGCTGCTTACCTTGTAGGTTGACTTTAGCGAATCCAACTCGCCTAAAGTCACCACCAATTGCTAAGAACGACCTTCAAACTGTTGGGACTCAATGCGAACCTCAGGAGGGTCCATACCATGGGGGTTCAGGAGACCCCTGGAGCATTAACATAGCTGGAGCTTCAGGGAGCAACACTAGAATAGTTCTTAAGAGCCATAAGAATGAATAGATGGAAGAGAAAGAGGCAAGGAACAGACAGAGGAAAGGAAATAAGGAAAGCACAGAGTATGCAAAAAAACTCTGAGAAGGAAAATGAGGGCAAGAAGGAGAGTAGACTCCAAATGACGAAAAGGTTGGGGCTTAAATAGGCCATCACAACGATTAGGATCCCAGATCTTGGGAATGCAAGTGCCTCACGAGACAAGTAGGACGAACATGAATCCTATAACGCATGCTGCTCAATGCGACATGGGAGAGGAAGAGGCGCCTGACACCATTAATGTGAGGAAAACCGAACAGACGCAATCAAGTGCCAAATCCAACTGTTAGAGAACATGCCACTAAAGTTGGGAGAGAAGCAGTTGCCTGACGCCCATGAGGCAATTGAGTACAACCGTCAGAGACATACCACAGAAGCCAAGAAGAGAAATAACCATCCATTTCGAAAACATAGAAGTCCAATAGACATTACCACATAGAGGAAGGAGAAATAAGACAAGGGCAAAAATAAATTCCCACCGGACTAGTCCGATAGGAATTGGCTGGGTAACTTTAAGAGCATTTTCCCTCCCCTGAAAACATGCGACAGGCCCACAAAGAACCATAAAGGACCCAACCCTGCCCAATGCTCCTTCTCTAAGAACGCCCGCATGCCCTTTAGAGAATACTAGACCCACGAGTTAAACTAGCCCAGGAAATGACTCCAACACGGGAAAGATGAATGATAGGGACAGATGAAACTCACCACCCTAGCACCTCCAATGACACCTAACACTCAAAGACTTGTGCAGATAGGTGGGCGGGAAATGCGAGAAGCCCTTGATTCCCTAACAGAAGGTGTGGGGCAGCATCTCGTCGGTCATCGACTAACAAAGGAGCACTTAGGGAGCCATGTTGCATTAATGGTGTCACCCCAAAGTCCATGCCACATTAAAGGGTCCTGATCGGGCTGTAGTGAATGAAGTGCATCCCTTGACATGAGGCAAGGCATGTATCCCTAGCAACCTAGTATAAAAGCAGACCCCCAAGTACGAAGGACTCTTTCTAAGCTCTCTCACTCTAGCACTACTAATGAGATTATTGATTTAAGCATCGGAGTTGTTGGAACCAACCCAAAGGTGTACAAAACACAACGTTAACAAATAGCATGTGGAAGTGATTTAATCAAGTGATTAAATGCAGTGCTAGAAATCAGATCCATATAGGGTTTGGAATCAAGTTTGGGGTTTGGACTAACCGTTTAGGGTTTCGGTTTCCTCCAAGATTTTTAGGATTTCAATTGGATTTCAAATACTTAGGGTTTCACTAGAGTTGAGACCCTCTTTAGTTTGGAATAAACTGGATGGTTGGATGGAATACGGTTTTGTTTAGGTGGTATGATCTCACACATAGATTTCCTTCTCATAATTCCTCTTGATGCTAAGTGTCCAATACTATTCATCAAGTGTGGCTAAGATCTTGTCAAGTGTCCAAATAAATCTTTTCTAACTTAATTTGGACATTCCACACTATGATTTTGAAAACACTACACTTGGTACTACAATCGAAGTTACTATTCACTCTGAAAAAAGAGAATAAACTTTGAACTGAAAGATCCTAAATAATCCTATTAACATAATAGTGCAAGTGATTTACTAAAAATCAACTCTGAAGTGCTTCGAAATAATCAAAATGCATTTTCAAATAGACGTTTCATTTTAAAATTGAAAATGTGTTTATTGATTCATAAAATCCTAAATATTCCTCTAAGTCCAATGGCGCAAACCGTATCTCATTCTGACACTTCTAACTATCTCAAATAAATAAAATCATATTTTTGGCCCTAGAGTGAGTTGTAACATTGATTATGCTGACAGATCAAAACCTATGTGATTGTTCAATTCATGAAAACTTTTGGATTTTCATAAGATTTCTAAAACCTATAGAAATTCTACCATTGGATTTCTACCAGGTTGTTACAATCTTGATGCAAGGAGGAAGGGTATTAGCATGTGGCTCACAACAACTGAGGAATCATAGGAAGAACTACCCTATCCATGATTTGGAGTTGGCAGTGATGGTCTTCCCCTTAAATATTTAGTGATATTCTCTCTATGGAGAAGCTTGTGTGATAGACATAAACCACAAGAGCTTGAAGCACCATTTTCACCCAGAAGAACCTCGATATGAGGAAGAGGAGATGGTTAGAGGTCATAAGCTACTATTAGTGTGAGATCAAGTATCACCTGAGGAAAGCTAATTTGGTTGCTGATCCACTATGTCAGAAGTCTCGGGTGGAAGAAGCAAATGGATCTTTGGACATGGATACCCTCCTTAAGGAGATGAGGAGGTTATTGGTGGAGTTCACAATAAAAGGAAGTCCTAGCCTCAGTGTAGGAGTTGAGGGCGATGGACTATGATGGACTAAAGAAGTGGCAACAAAAACAATTAAAATTATTGGGCATTCAACAAAGGGTCAAAAGGGTGAAGAGGCACATGCATTTCAGTCTTAATAAGAATTGCACCATACCATACAAGGGTCGAAGGGTGATCCCTATGGGCTTTGAGACCAAGACAAAAATAATCAATGAGGCTCATGCATCGCCTTATTCGGTACTCCTGGGTAGTATAAAGATATACCTAGATTTGAGGAAACATTTATAGTGGGAATGTGTGGGCCTCACTAGCATAAGGGGATCGACCATCAGTGGATTGCATGGAAAGAAAGATGAAGAACACTTCATTGGTTTGGTGAAGAAAATAGTTATAGGTGCCATAAAGTACAGCTAGTCCAACTTGTGGGTGAGGAAGCACATTGTAGTAGGCCTAGTAGATACATCCCAGCGTGAGTAGGAGATGAGTGTCTCGCCTTATTGTGGGCAAGCTAGAAAAGCCGCCTATTGTGAAGGTGACAATGAGGAGCTGAGAGGCCAGTGGCTCTGATAAGACAAGAGTTACCTACCCAAGGCAATGGTTACTCACCCAAGGCGAGTAATGGTCTAGGACAAACTATAGCAGATATGGAAGCTTTCTAGAAAAACATGGAAAATGCTCATAAGAGTTGAAGTGTCATAAAAAGAAGCCCACACTCAACCCAAACTGTCACATCAAGAGTGGGTCTACATAAGGGGTTACGACTCAATAGTTCATATCATTTGAACCTAGAGGTATGTCCCAATTCTACATGGAATACCCTCATTCAAGAAAAGACTGAGGAGTCGACAGGCCATAAGGAGGTGCTGACAATGCCTTGGCCATCTGTCTCTGTCATCCTATAGTATGACAGATGAAGCTAAAGGACTCCTATCCAAGCATACATTGACTCATAAGTGTGTCAGAAGGACGCCTGATAGTCCCTCCCTATAAAAGGGACTTGGACATAGGACAAGATCTCAATTTTAACATCTTAGACACTTGAGATCTCGTGGACCCAAATTTTTCAGAGGAAGCAAGGAAGGAGCAACGCAGCGAGGTAGTGACCCAAATGCAGAGAGGTAGGGTAGCTTCTAAGATACTACTGGAGAATGTGGGATGATTGTTGTATTCATTTAATAGGCATATGCATATTCTATAACCTTTTTCCCTTTCTAATCAAGGATAAATCTAGTTTTTTTCATTATGTTTATCCTTATATTTACTCTATGATTTTTGTGACTTTGAATGTGTTTTTTGTTTTCATCGATTTATTTTCTATGTGAGAAACCATTACCTATGTGTAAGAAATCATGTCTCTGTGTGAGAAAAATGTTTCAATCATCATGGGACGGGGTTGAGATTTTCCCAAACCATTACTGTGAGACGTTGCCACAAGCATCACAAGGGAAGGAGAATACCTCGTGATGATTAGGGTGGAGTAGTATCGTGTTTGGCATCACCTGATAGCTAGGATATAGAATCCTTCGGTGTATCAAGTGTTGGCATCTTCGAGTTCATTGGCTGGGTAGACATTTCCCCAATGCAACATGTTATCTTCATGCAAGAGTCGACCTGTGTTTGGGTACATGGGAGCGTACTTGCACCATGTTGGTCAGGTGGGAGAGATTCCCCTATTTTGAATGGTGGATTGGCTCATCCATACATATATATATGTATGATTTTCACAAAGAGGGAAGCTTCTCTTCATGCTTATAATGTGTGTGTGTGTGTGTGTGTGTGTGTGTTTCACAAAAAGCATGATTCCTTGCCTTAATAATATTCATGCTTTAAAATGCATTGCGTAGATGGTAACTTCTCGGAAGGTGATTCTTCGCCATGCTTATATATATGTGTTTCACAAATAGGGTGATTCCTCGCCAAGTATACATATGTGTATTTCCACTGTTTACGTGAAACTATTCATTGCATCTTCATGACCATTATCTCTCCTTAGTAGTTTTGTCATAGCTATCTAACCTACCTATAGTTTCATCCTTAGAACCATAGATTGTGATGCAAAGTTAGGATTATGAGTGGTGCCCGAGGAAGAAGAACCGATCCCATCCGAACCCGAGAACCGAGTCTTGTCCCTATTCTAGAAGTTATACATCATTTTGAGTTATACATAGTCCTTTAAAAAGGGCGACCACTTGTATTCGATCTGCTACTCATTAGGCGATGAACAAACTATTTGGGTTGTATGTATTTCTAAGTTTGAAATGAATGAGGAATAACACTAATTATTTCTATGATGTGATTTAGACTTTTGGTACTACAAGGTCGTAGTTTATCCGCTAAACCTCGATCTTTTTCGTTGTTATTTTACATTTGTAACCTGGCACATGAACTTCCATATGGACCAAATCTCGACCAAAACTCGGGTATTGACTGATAGGCTGGCACACTTAGCACTATAGATCCTCGCCAAGTCCTTTATTGAGGAACAGGGCACCTCAACTTGGTATAAGAGCAAGCTTATATGCAACTCTGGGCAAACATTTGTGTTACATAGGATGGTACCATAAACATGGGAGTTGATCTTATTATTATAAGCTTGAAATTTTAAGTATCCTAGGTTTGATCTACATTTAGGAACGAGTGATGGGATGGAAAGTGATAGGCTTGGGTTGTGCCATGACTTGAGTTTATGTGGCATGACTTGAGTATGGTGCAACAGAGAGCCCTACAAGGAGAGTGGCCATTGAGTGGTCACAAGGGAGGACCGTCGAGCGAGATGAGGAGCTAACAAGAGTGCTTAACCATATTTCGGATGTGTTGGAGTAGCAACATGATCTATATTCATGTCACCTGTAAGTTCAGTCATTAGGTTCTCTCAGGTAGGAGTAGAGGGGATGAACGTATGATTGATTTTTGGCTTATCTCTACCTGAGATTCTTCATTAACAAGGGTCCAATGAAAGTAGAGAGGTGGATAATAGACATCGAAATGACTTTTGAGGTGTGTGGCTGCACTGAGAGTCAAAACGTATTATACACAAACTATTTGCTATAAGGAGAGATGGCACTATGGTGGGGTACTAAGAGGTAGTTATTTCATCTAAAGTAAGGCAGCAAAAGTTGAAGAACTTTACTAACTTAGTTCAGGGTAGTATGACTGTAGAGCAGTACGCCGCTAAGTTTATGGAGTTAAGGAGATTTACCCCTCTTCTTAGGACAAATTGCTGACTCGATTTAGAACCCAAGTAGTCTCTCTGGAGATTAAAAAATCTAGAAATTAGTGCCCGTAGCCTCCATTGCCGAGTGTGAGCAGTGCAATTTGTTGGTTGTACCCATAGGTCAAAAGAAGAGGACTTTTTATGGTGAGGGAAGAAGCTCAGGTGTCCCTTAGAATTTTGTTTCAAGGATGGGTGGATGGCTACCAACTACTCACGGAGTACGCATGGGAGGAAGGATGCTAGTTTGCAATAGTTGCCAAAGAGCTCACAAAAGGGACTGTCGATAGAGCTTGATCTGATATTTTTACTGTAGATAGACAGGATAGTATGCCAAGGATTGCCTTTAGGCACCACAGGTGTAGTGAGCATGATATGGTAGAGGATAAGGAGATCATAGATAGGCTATACAAGCTAGAGTGTACACCCCCACTCCAAGAGAAGTTGATGAGGATGCTTTAGAGACCCAAGAGGTAGGCATCATCATAGGTACAAAACCATAGCTGACAATTAACTGACTATGTTCGTAGGCATTTAATAGAAGTAATAAGCCAAAGTTGATCGTACAAGGTGAGTTAGGATATTGCATTTCTACGCAAGTACACTATTTGACTCGAGAGCTTCCCAGTCCTTTATGTCTACTACATTCATTAGGACAATTATTATTCGGGCAAAACCAATGTGTAAATGAGTCTCAGTAGTGCTACTCAACAAAGGAATAATGCTTTGCACTACAATAGTTACGGAGTGTCCTTTGGAGATAGATGAGATTCCTTTGGAATCAGGTATGATAGAATTCAACATGTTGGGATTCGATGCCATTTTAGGAATAGACTGGTTGGTTAGGCACTTCGCAAGTATAGACTGTCAGTCGAGGATGGTAACATTTTGCGTACCGGGAATGGAAGATAGGATCTTTTGTGGAAGAAAGTTGAGGTCAATGCCAGAAGTAATTACATTGTTATAGACCAAGAAGGATTTGGAGAATGGGGCTGAGGCCTACTTAGTGCACTTAGTGCTTATGGAGAGGGAACCTAAGGAAATCGAGAACGTGCTGGTGGTAAGGGAATTCTCGGAAGTCTTTAGAGAACTGTAAGGCTTACACCCTTCGAAAGAAATTGAGTTTTCAATTGAAATGGAACCAGGAGTAGTTATGGTACACAAGACACCATACAACATGGCCTCAACAGAGTTTAAGGAGTTAAAGAGTCAACCACAAGAGTTGTTTTGCACTGGTACTATTTGTGAAAAAAAATGGGACCCATGGGATGTGCATCGACTATCAAGAATTGAATAAGGTGACCATAAATAATATGTAACACCCGGGCCCAGCATGAAATTCGCATCTAATTTTTTTTTTTTTTTTTAATATGGATGAAAAGCCCACTTAGGTTTTAACTTGTAATTTTGGGAATAGGTTATGGGCCCAAATTTTGTATTGATGGAATATGGATTTTTATTGGACTTGATAATTAGGATAAATTCAGTTAATATTTTATGGATCAAGTGGGATTTATTTTATTTGGTATTTGGTCTCACAAATTATGGAACGAGTTAGGCTAGTTTGGAATGTGAGTCGAGGCTCAATAGTATTTTTAACATACTCGACCCATGAGAACGATTACAGATAAGCCAAAGATTTTTTTAACCACTCTAACCAACCCAATTTATGTTCTGCAATAACCAAGATGTAGGCCCAAATACTTTGAAATGAGCCCAAAAAGCCCATGCCCGTGAGAAGCAAGGGATAAGTCCCACGCCCGTGCATGCCTCCCATACACATTTCTTCCTCTCCCATTTCTTTCTCTAGGGTTCTAGCAATTTTCTATATATATATATATATATATATATATATATATATATATATATACACACGTATTCCTTTACCACATGGCGAAATTGCCCAAAGCTTGTTGCTGCCGCCCGCCACAGCACAACCTCTCATCGTGTTGCACTCTATTGCCTTGACCCAAAAACACCCGCCATAGCACTTGGACGTGCCGAGAGAAAAGAAAACTAAAGCCACAAGAACCACCTCCCCACGACCAGTCCACGACAAACGCAATAACCACCACCACTACGTCGTAGTCTCCTCCCTCTCAACCACCGTGCAAGGTCAAGAGCCTCCTCTACAACACTACCCTACACCACCATCGCCCAGCCATTGAAAACCACCAACGAAACACTCTGTTTTACCACACGGAAACAGAGGAAATAGTCTTCCCTATCGTGAGCCACAAGCCAACCACCCACGTCGCCATCTCCTCTATGCCATTGCCACCTGCACAGAGATCAATGTCGGGCACTTTCATGCCACCACCAAGACGTCGTGTTCCTCTCGGTAAGCCCACGGTCTCCTCTTCGTCTCTCTCTCTCTCCCACCACGTTCTCTCTCTCTCTATTTCATCACACTCTCTCTCTCCCAGTGATCACTACTATCCACCGCACCCAGTTCCATCGTAGCTCCACCTCTCTCAGTGAGTATGGTCTCTCCATCGCATGACTTGGTTTGGGTGGTTTTAGTTCCGTAGTTTTGTTTGTAAAGTCAACTTTCCCAAAGTGACCTTGCAATTTATGCTTATTTCTTAAAATGCCCTGCCTTTAGGTGGGTTTTATATTAAGTCTAAATTTTATTATTTGTAAGGGTTTTAGTTTTCTTTTTTTTTAAAAAAAATGTATAACTTATAAAGAAAATAAATAAAGATTTGAGATAAATTATTAGTAATAATATATTTTTAAAATATGAATTTTGAAAAATACATAGTAAGTGCAAAATTTTATTTTTTAACCCTTTAAAGAGAAACTTATTAGTCTATTTTATTAAATGAAAATTTGCTTTCCTATTTTAATCAATTTTGTTATAACTATGTTTAAATGTATTTTATGTGGCATAGTTGCAATTAGTAAAAGTATTAGTATGCTTTTTTAGAAATAATTTAGAGTTTAATAGTCAAAAAAATTAAGTGGATATTGAGAAATTTAGGAAGTGATGGTATTTAGGGTTATGAAAATTTTAAGTTTTGAGGAATTAAAGTAGGTTAGTTTTAGCATTTTAGGTTAAGTATTGAAATACGCGTTCGACGGAAAATTTACAAAGATTACGTGACTATTTTTATAGGTGACGATTAATATTTCTCGGCACTATTGTGGAAAAGTTTTAAAAGCTAAAAAGTCTAGGTAAATGGGATTCCTATACTAGATTGTGCATAACAAGAAATGAAATGAGGTTATTTTGAAAATATGCATGTTTGTTTTGAAAAAGAATATGAAAACAACCTCATATATGTGTTCTGCATATGCACAAAAGCTATAAGAGAAAATATTTTTTGTCATAACTGGTATAGACATGAGCTAATTTTGTGCATTCTATTTCTAAACTATGCAAAAAGAGCGAATATGAAATTTATGACAATTTGTGCATGTTATGCGAAAATGTTCTAAAACCGTTTTTGAATATGTGAAAAGATCTGATTTTGTTCAGTACTCTATTTGGATATGTTGTGGCATCTGAAAACCTTGGCATGAGATTTTGAATCTGTATTTTGATTGAGTTTGATTCAGATGTTCTGTTCAGTTTCTATTACAGCCCAGCCACGGGTGATAATAGTGGCATACGGCCCAACCACAGGTGATAATAGTTGATACTGCCTAACCACGGGTGATAATAGTGAATACAGCCCAAACACGGGTTATAATAGTGGATACGACCCTTCCATGGGTTAGAATTGTGGTTTATAACCATACCACAGGAGTTAAACATGGTATACGGCCTAATCATGGGTGATAATAGTGGCATACGACCCTTCCACAAGTTATAATTGTGGTTTATGACCCTACCATGAGGGTTAAACATGATATCTATCTTGATGTGATATTCTGATTGGTGAAGATGAGGTATATGATTTTGATATACCAAAAGATTTTTGAATAAGAATTTTTTTGAAAGTTCCGTTATGATATTTTTGGTAACATGTTTGGATCTTCCATTCTGAAAGTAAATGTTTTTTATTTTACATTCTGATAGTAAATATTTTGTTATGCATTCTGAATTCTGAAAATGTTCATGTTTACATACTAGTATATGTTTTTTGCTTAGTAACTTGTTGATAACTCATCATTTATCTTCACAATATTTTTCAGATAATTTTGATGCCTCAGCTGGAAGTTAAGAATAGGAAGTGTTAGCAAGATTTGATGGTCAAAGAGGAATAAGTGCTAGAGGGTATAAGTTTTTATTGGAGAGTCTTATTTTGTAGGTTTATGATTTTATGTTATTTGGTATTTGGAGTCATGGATATTTCTGAAGTTTTTAAATTATTTCATTGAAGTATTTATTTGGTGTCTTGGTAGAGGAACATATATATTTGGTTTGAATAAATGGATTTGTACTTTTTTTATTGGAATATGGGAGTATATAAATATGTTATGAGAGATGGTTTTAGTTTACAAGAGATAACTCTCCAAACCTCCGTGAACGGAGCGTTACAGTTTAGATACCCATTGCCAAGGATAGACAATTTGTTTTACCAGCTGCAAGGAGTTGCAATGTTTTCTAAGATTAATCTTTGGTCGGGTTATCACCAATTGAGGATTAAGGAATGCGACATACCAAAGATAGCCTTTAGAAGTATGTTACAAGTTTACTGTGATGCCTTTCGGATTAGCTAATGCACTTGTAGCTTTTATGAACATCATGAATAGAGTGTTTCAGCCATTTTTGGACTTGATTGTAGTGGTCTTCGTAGAAAATATCCTAGTGTATTCCAAATGTGCCAAAGATCATGAGGATACTTAAAATCAGTGTTGGCAACACTCAAGGACCCTCATTTATTCACCAAACTAAACAAGCGTGAGTTTTGACTAGAAGAAGTAAAGTTTCTCAGTCATGTGATATCCAAGGAGGGAGTCACGAACGACCTTAGTAAGATTGAGGCGGTTGTAGAATGGTAGTGGCCGACCTCTATGCTGGAGGTAAGGAGTTTCTTAGGCTTGGCCGATTACTATCTGAGGCTTGTTGAAAGATTCTTTAGATTGTGGTGTCCTCTCACAATGTTAACCAGGAAGAATGTTAACTTCACCTGAACCGACAAGTTTGAATGGAGTTTTGAGGGACTAAAGAGGAGGTTGACTACAACCCCTATTTTAGCCTTATCCGATCCTCACAAGCCAATTGTGGTATTTAGTGACACGTCGAAGTATGTCCTATGTTGCGTCTTAATGCAGGAAGACAAGGTGGTGGTAGCTTACATGTCCAAACAGTTGAAGGACCACACAAAGAACTAGCCCACTCATGACATGGAGTTGGCAGTGATAGTGTTTGCTTTAAGGATCTAGCAACACTGTAACATCGCAGTTTTTAGTGTATTTTTAATGGAGGATTTATTTAATTTATTTTGTGATTTATTATCTTGTTTTAAAATTTTGGGAATTTTTAAATATTATTTCTTAATATTTTATGTTGTGAAAATTATTTTTTATGTGCTTTTTAGATTTTATTTACTGTTTTGGCTTTTAAAATAATCTTCGATTTTAATTGATTTATTTTTGGGTTTTAAATTTTTATTGTTGCATTTAAATTATTTCACTGAGTTTAGATTATTTTATTTAGCTTTCGGTTTTAATTTCATCTTCGTTGGATTTTTTCGGGATCCAGGTTGAAAGACTGGATCTTCTCTTTTTCCCTCATCTTTTTCTTTTTCTTCCTTTTCCTTCTTTATTTTTCTTTTCTTTTCTCCTTCTTCCCCGCGTGCGACCCGACCCCTCTCTCTGTTCTCTCTCCCCACGTGCAATCGGGTTTACCGTTGCTGTTGCCGTCGCCAGCCGCCGTGCTCGACACCGTCGGTGCCGTTCGGCTCCCCTTCTTTCTTTTTCTTTTCTTTTCTCCTTCTTCCCCACGTGCGACCCGACCCCTCTCTCTCTTCTCTCTCCCCACCATGCAATCGGGTTTACCGTTGCTGTCGTCGTCGCCGGCCGCCATGCTCGACACCGCCGGTGCCGTTCGGCTCCCCTTCAACCGGCGACCTCACCCATAAATTTTCAGACCGCCTTGTGCCACCGTTAGCCGCTACGAACCGTTTTAACCCGCGGTGGTTATCACTTCATTCCGCCGCTGTCCGGCCACCTCCGGCCACCAATTCTTCACCACATCTTCACCGGCCTAATACCAAACTTTTCCACCCATTTCCGGCCCCGATCCGTCGCCGGAGCCGCCCGTGCGAGCTCCACTTCCGATTTGATATTCTCGGCCGTAAACCACCCATTTCCGCCGCCATTCACGGCCAACCACCACCACCATTAAATTCTCCACCTTCCATAGGCCTTACCCTACCATTTTCGAGTCTTCGTTTGAACTCGTGTGAAATTCCAATTTCACTGTGTTTCGGCCAGTGTTTTTACACTGTGTAATTTTACTGTTTTGGTGATTCTCGGTGCCTCGGACCCTCCGTAAAATATTTTTAAAGCGCTGTAAGTATTTCTTAAACAATTTTTTTGAGATTTAATTATATTTTTGCAATTAACTGCTATATTTATATATATGTATCCTGGTTGGTTTCCGGACTGAGTCCGAGGAGTTCGGGGGTGGATGGTTAGATCGGAGTAATTGTTGTGTGATTTTTGGTGATTGGATTATTGTTGGATATTGATTATCTTGTGAGTTGGAATTGGTTATGTGTGATTTTGGGAGTTGATCATTGGTTATTGAGGTTATTATTGTGGTTTGGTACATTACATATGCACGCATGATCATGTTTGTAAATTGAAAACTGGGTTTTCGTGTATTGCATTCATGTTCATGTGGTTATCTTGAAAACTGGGTTTTCATGTGTTGATTGGATTTGTGGGTGCGTGTGTATCACGACCTCAAGCCGAGATGGGGCATTATCTCGGTGGAGCTCCTCTGGTCACTCGGGAGCGGAATATACTGAGTGACGTCCCCTGAGTTGTCACCGGGCGACAACGGGAGCGGACGTTGGACGTGCCGACTCCGTGGCCCTTCTGCTGGCGGGGGCTAGAGGATGACCTGGCCACGAACGCACTGGGTGCGGAACTGGGCATCGCTCGTAAAGTAGCCAGGACGTGCGGATGGTCCATAAGGGAGGCCATGGTGCATATGGTTAATCGGATAATGGAAAATTGCTGTTTTCTGGAAAAATAACGTGAGTTGGTTTCTGTGTATCATTTTCTGGGAAAATGATGGAATTTGATTTTTGGACCATTTTCTGGGAAAATGGTGGAAATGATTTTTATTGGAAATATTTTTGGGCCAAAAGAGATTTTTGGCGTGTGTTGCATATTGCATCATGTGCATGCATGGTTAATTGTTTAGATATATTTTATCTCTGGACTTGCTTAGGTTATAACTTACCTGTGGTACCATTTAATGGTACTGCAGACCTTGTTGATAATGCAGATGCCGAGTCTGAGGATCTGACTCTGCCGGAGGAGTGATCTGGGATCACTCGTGCTGTAGTTCTTTATTTCAGACTTGTATTTTATTTTTTGGGACTTGGCTTTGTTTTTAAGGTATTTGTATTTTGGATATCTATATTAACAAAAATTCTGGTACTAGTTGACTTAATTACCTTCCGCTGTGTATTTTATTTGTGCACTGTTTATTTATTGCACACACTTGACACTTGTCGTTGGGATGCGTGACCAGGTTGTCATCATCCTGACGTCACGATTCCCGAGGCTTTTTGTACGTGGGAGTCAGGGCGTCACAGGTGGTATCAGAGCAGTTCGTCTCTGGGTAAAGCCACTTGTCCCTTAGGTGAGGTACCAGAAAATTTTTAAAAGTTGTGATTTAAAATTATTTTGATTTGAAATATGTTATTTTTAATGGTTTTAATTTATTGTTGATACTTTGATTGATTTTATTTTATTTATCTTATGTTATTTTATTTTATTTTATTTGGATGTTACTATTACTCTTAATTAAATTTTGTCCGGAACTAAAGTGGGGTTGAGAATTGTGCTTTGACAGAATAATGGTGAGGCCAAGGAGGCAGGATAAGGAACCCATGGGAGAATCTTCCAACAATGAGGTGGATAATGCCATTGCTAGGGTATTGAATAGGATGGCGGATCTCTTCCATCAAAATATCAGGCCGCCACCAGTTGACCAAAATCTGGTTGTGCAAGTGGGGTGCTCCTATGAGAGGTTTCTTAAATACTGGACCCCAATGTTCTTTGGAGTTGAGGATCCACTTCAAGCTGAAGGGTGGATCAATGGAATAGAAAGAACTTTTGAGATTTATGGATGTATAGAAGAGCAGCAAGTATTGTATGCCAGTTATTTGCTGCAAGGTGAAGCAGCCAATTGGTGGAGGATGAAGAGGAATCTTCTGGAAAGAGAATTTGGAACTTTAGCTGCTGTGTCATGGCATCATTTTAAGAAGGAGTTTGATGATAAATTCTTCCCACCTGCTGTGAGAAGGCAGAAGGCCCGGGAATTTAGTAATCTAGTTCAGGGAGGTATGACAGTGGACCAGTATTCCCGTGCTTTCCTGGAGCTTGGGCATTTTGCGCCCCATCTTATTGCCACTGAGGATCTTCAGGTAGAGTCCGTTTGTATGATTTGTATGCTTGTACATTGTTTGATTCTGGAGCGTCCAAATCTTTTGTGTCTACCACTTTTGCACGGATGTGCAACTTAGTCTCAGAACCCTTATCGCAACCGTTGGTAGTAAGTCTTCCCAATGGCGAGTTGGTGTGGTGTTCTAAAGTCGCGATGGGGTGTCCTTTGGATTTTAGTGGAAGGACACTAGATGTGGATTTAATTGTATTTAAGTTGCTCGGGTTTGACATTATTCTTGGAATGGACTGGTTATACCGGTATTCGGCGTGTATTAATTGTAGAAGCCGGGTTATTGGATTCCAGCTTTCGGAAGGTGATTATTTGGAATATATGGGAAGTAAGTTGAAGGCGAAGCCGATAGTTATATCTGCAGTTCAAGCAAAGAGAGATATAGCTTGTGGAGCTGATGCATTTTTTATTCAAGTGGTGTCCTTGCCGTCCGAGAAGAAGTCTCTAGTGGATATTCTAATTGTAGAAGAATTTCCAGATGTTTTTGTTGATGATTTGCCAAGGGTGCCTCCAATACGGGATTTGGAATTTACCATTGATTGGAACCTGGAGCCGCTCCTGTGCATAAAGCTCCTTATCGTGTGGCGCCGGCTGAATTAAAGGAATTAAAGATCCAGTTGCAAGAGTTAGTTGACAAGGGTTTTATTCAGCCTAGTACATCACCTTGGGGAGCACCGGTGTTGTTTGTCAAGAAGAAGGATGGCACTCTCAGAATGTGTATCGACTATCGGGAACTTAATAAAGTGACCATCAAGAATAAGTACTCGCTTCCCCGTATAGATGATTTGTTTGATCAGCTACAAGGAGCAACTATTTTCTCCAAGATTGACTTGAGATCGGGATATTATCAGTTGAGAATAAGAGATAAGGATATTCCCAAGACTGCTTTCAGATCTCGGTATGGACATTATGAATTTAAGGTGATGCCTTTTGGGTTGACCAACGCTCCTGCAGCTTTTATGGATTTAATGAACCGAGTTTTCCAACCTTATCTGGATTCTTTTGTGGTTGTCTTCATTGATGATATTATGGTTTATTCTCGAGACTTGGAAGAGCATGCTTCTCATATTCGCCTGGTACTTGGAAAATTGAGAGAGCATCAGTTATATGCAAAGCTTAGCAAGTGTGACTTTTGGCTGGAGGAAGTCAGATTTCTTGGTCATGTGATCTCCTGAGATGGAGTGGCTGTTGATCCTAGTAAGATAGAAGCTGTTTTGTCATGGCCACGTCCTTCTACAGTGCGCGAGATTTGGAGTTTTTTGGGACTTGCCGGGTATTACCGAACATTTGTTGAAGGTTTTTCCAGATTATCCGGACCTCTCACAGCTTTGACTAGAAAGAATGTTGAATTTGTGTGGTCAGATCGATGCGAGAGAAGCTTCCAAGAATTAAAGAAAAGATTGACAACAGCTCCTGTGTTGGCACTTCCAGAGCCACATAAGTCATTTGTGGTTTTCAGCGATGCATCTAAGTTTGGGTTGGGATGTGTCCTTATGCAGGAAGGACGAGTTGTTGCCTATGCATCTCGTCAGTTGAAAGAGCATGAGAGGAATTATCCTACCCATGATTTAGAGTTGGCTGCTGTGGTGTTTGCTCTCAAGATTTGGCGTCATTATCTGTATGGTGAAGTTTGTGAAGTCTTCACTGATCACAAGAGTTTGAAGCATTTGTTTTCTTAGAAGAATCTTAATATGAGACAGAGGCGTTGGTTGGAGTTGATCAGCGACTACCAGTGTGAGATCAAGTATCATCCAGGAAAAGCTAATTTAGTTGCTGATGCCTTGAGTAGGAAATCTCAGTTAGTGGATGAAGCAGAGTCGTCAGGTATGGACTTTCTCCTTTATGGAATGAGGAGACTGCTTATTGAGAGTTCGCAGCAGGAAGAATTTCTCTCTTCAGTTTTGGATGTGCGGGTTGTGGACTTTGAGGAATTGAAGACTCTCCAGAGAAAAGATCCTAAGTTGTTAAATATCAGGAAAAGAGTCAGGAAGTCTAAAGGACCCATGCACTACAGTTTGGACAAAGACGGCGTACTTCGTTTTCGGGATCGAAGGGTGATACCTCGAGATTCTGAATTTAAAGAGCGAATCTTGACAGAAGCTCATACAGCTCCGTACTCAGTTCATCCTGGAAGCACGAAGATGTATCGGGACTTAAAGAAGAATTTTTGGTGGGAAGGTATGAAGTTGGATATTGCTTCGTTTATTGAGAAATGTGATACCTGTCGCCAAGTTAAAGCTGAACATCAGAGACCTGCTGGTAATCTTCAACCTCTCCCTGTTCTTGAGTGGAAATGGGATGATATTTCTATGGATTTTGTAGTAGGCCTTCCAAGAACTCCTAGTGGAAAGAATTCAGTTTGGGTGATTGTGGATCGTTTGACTAAGAGTGCCCACTTCTTGCCTGTGAATAATGCTGACTCTTTGGGTAAATTAGCACGGTTGTATGTTAAAGAGATTGTGAGATTGCATGGAGTACCCAAGAGCGTTGTGTCAGACAGGGACCCACGGTTTACGTCGCATTTTTGGAAGAGTTTGCAGGCAGCTCTAGGCACTAATTTGAAGTTCAGTACAGCTTATCATCTCCAGACTGACGGTCAATCTGAGCATACAATTCAGACTTTGGAAGATATGCTAAGGGCATGTGTTATGGAATTTCAAGGAAGCTGGGAAAATCATTTGCCGCTCATAGAATTCTCCTATAATAACAATTTTCATGCTTCTATTCAGATGGCTCCATATGAAGCATTGTATGGAAGGAAGTGTAGATCGCCATTATGTTGGGATGAAGTCGGCGAGAGGAAAATAGTTGGGCCTGAATTAATTGAAGAAATGCAAGGGCAGATTCGAGTTATAAGAGCTAAAATGGCAGAAGCGCAAAGTCGTCAGAAAAGTTATGCTGACACGAGAAGAAGAAACTTATCTTTTGAGGAAGGTGATTGGGTTTATCTTAAAGTCTCTCCAATGAAAGGCGTTAAGCGCTTTGGTAAGAAAGGAAAACTCAGCCCGAGGTATGTTGGTCCTTTTCAGATTGTGGAGAAGGTTGGGCTTGTTGCTTATAGGGTTGCATTGCCGGATTATTTTGGAGATGTGCATGATGTGTTCCATGTTTCGTCGTTGAAGAAGAGTTTTGGTCAGCAAGAGCCTCGTTTTGTTGACCCGGAGCACATTCAACTACAGCCTAATCTTACCTATGAAGTTGTTCCGACTCAGATTGTGGATTGGAAAGTGCAGAAGTTAAGATCCAAGACGATACCTTTGGTGAAGGTGTCATGGGGTGATCCTGTGGCTCAAGATTTCTCTTGGGAGCGAGAGGCCGATATGAGGGAGCAGTATCTGTATTTGTTTGGTTGACCCTCCTGGTTTGCTTCTTAAACCTACTCTTAGTTGAACCTTATCTTTGTCTTCATCTTAATGATTGACCTTACCAATTTCGATGACGAAATTTTATTTAAAGGGGGGAGATTGTAATATCCCAATTTTTAGTGTATTTTTAATGGAGGATTTATTTAATTTGTTTTGTGATTTATTATCTTGTTTTAAAATTTTGAAAATTTTTAAATATTATTTCTTAATATTTTATGTTGTGAAAATTATTTTTTATGTGCTTTCTAGATTTTATTTACTGTTTTGGCTTTTAAAATAATCTTTGATTTTAATTGATTTATTTTTGGGTTTTAAATTTTTATTGTTGCATTTAAATTATTTCACTGAGTTTGGATTATTTTATTTAGCTTTCGGTTTTAATTTCATTTTCGTTGGATTTTTTCGGGACCCAGGTTGAAAGACTGGATCTTCTCTTTTTCCCTCATCGTTTTCTTTTTCTTCCTTTTTCTTCTTTCTTCTTTCTTTTCTTTTCTCCTTCCTCCCCGCGTGCGACCCGACCCCTCTCTCTCTTCTCTCTCCCCACCGTGCAATCGGGTTTACCGTTGCTGTCGCTGTCGCCGGCCGCCGTGCTCGACACCGCCGGTGCTGTTCGGCTCCCCTTCGACCGGCGACCTCACCCATAAATTTTCAGACCGCCTTGTGCCACCGTTAGCCGCTACGAACCGTTTGAACCCGCGGTGGTTATCACTTCATTCCGCCACCGTCCGGCCACCTCCGGCCACTATTTTTTCACCACATCTTCACCGGCCTAATACCAAGCTTTTCCACCCATTTTCGGCCCCAATCCATCGCCGGAGCTGCCCGTGCGAGCTCCACTTCCGATTTGATATTCTCGACCGTAAACCACCCATTTCCGCCGCCATTCACGGCCAACCACCACCACCATTAAATTCCCCACCTTCCATAGGCCTTACCCTACCATTTTCGAGTCTTCGTTTGAACTCGTGTGAAATTCCAATTTTACTATGTTTCGGCCAGTGTTTTTACACTGTGCAATTTTACTGTTTTGGTGATTCTCGGTGCCTCGGACCCTCCGTAAAATATTTTTAAAGCGCTGTAAGTATTTCCTAAACAATTCTTTTGAGATTTAATTATATTTTTGCAATTAACTGCTATATTTATATATATGTATCCTGGTTGGTTTCCGGACTGAGTCCGAGGAGTTCGGGGGTGGATGGTTAGATCGGAGTAATTGTTGTGTGATTTTTGGTGATTGGATAATTGTTGGATATTGATTATCTTGTGAGTTGGAATTGGTTATGTGTGATTTTGGGAGTTGATCATTGGTTATTGAGGTTTATTATTGTGGTTTGGTACATTACATATGCACGCATGATCATGTTTGTAAATTGAAAACTGGGTTTTCGTGTATTGCATTCATGTTCATGTGGTTATCTTGAAAACTGGGTTTTCATGTGTTGACTGGATTTGTGGGTGCGTGTATATCACGACCCCAAGCCGAGATGGGGCATTATCTCGGTGGAGCTCCTCTGGTCACTCGGGAGCGGAATATACTGAGTGACGTCCCCTGGGTTGTCGCCGGGCGACAACGGGAGCGGACGTTGGACATGCCGACTCCGTGGCCCTTCTGCTGGCGGGGGCTAGAGGATGACCTGGCCACGAACGCACTGGGTGCGGAACTGGGCATCGCTCGTAAAGTAGCCAGGACGTGCGGATGGTCCATAGGGGAGGCCATGGTGCATATGGTTAATTGGATAATGGAAAATGGCTGTTTTCTGGGAAAATAGCGTGAGTTGGTTTTTGTGTATCATTTTCTGGGAAAATGATGGAATTTGATTTTTGGGCCATTTTCTGGGAAAATGGTGGAAATGATTTTTATTGGAAATATTTTTGGGCCAAAAGAGATTTTTGGCGTGTGTTGCATATTGCATCATGTGCATGCATGGTTAATTGTTTAGATATATTTTATCTCTGGACTTGCTTAGGTTATAACTTACCTGTGGTACCATTTAATGGTACTGCAGACCTTGTTGATGATGCAAATGCCGAGCCTGAGGATCTAGCTCTGCCGGAGGAGTGATCTGGGATCACTCGTGCTGTAGTTCTTTATTTCAGACTTGTATTTTATTTTTTGGGACTTGGCTTTGTTTTTAAGGTATTTGTATTTTGGATATCTGTATTAACAAAAATTCTGGTACTAGTTAACTTAATTACCTTCCGCTGTGTATTTTATTTGTGCACTGTTTATTTGTTGCACACACTTGACACTTGTCATTGGGATGCGTGACCGGGTTGTCATCATCCTGACATCATGATTTTCGAGGCTTTTTGTACGTGGGAGTCGGGGCGTCACAAACACTACCTGTACATGAAGAATGCGAGGTGTATTCCAATCATAAGAGTTTGAAACATCTTTTCACCCAAAATAGTCTTAACATGAGGCAACGGAGATGGTTGGAGGTTATTAGTGACTACCAATGCCAAATTAAGTATCACTAGGGAAAAGCCAATTTAGTCGCTAATGCCTTAAGTCGTAAGTCAAATACAGAGATGTAAGAGAACTCTTGGAGGTGGACTCACTCTTGGAAGGAATGAGACGCCTAATGATAAAGAACTTACCACTGAAGTAAATGCTCATTGCCTTGGAGTAGTATAGGGTAAGAGATTTTGACGAGCTGAAGGATCAATAAGAAAAGGGTCCTAAATTGCTGGAGATTCAATGGAAAATCTGTAGAGGCGGAGGACCTATGCATTTCAACTTGAGCGAGGATGGGATCTTGTTGTTTAGACGGTGGAAGGTGGTCTCGACTAATTTGGATGTTGTAAAAAAAATACTAGTCGAAGCCCATTCCTCACCATACTCAATACATCCTGAAGGAATGTAGATTGATAAAATGTCAAAATTGCATAATTAAGTTGCTAAAGTGATTAAATTGTTTATCTAAAAATGAATTAAGCACTTAATTATACAATTATTTTTAGTACTTGACTCATTGATAAATTCTGATATTTTGCACTTAAAATGATTTACAATTTGTAAAATCACACCAGAATTTATATCTCAATTTTATCCCTCATTATGAATACTTAAATCTTAATTTCTGCAGGGATATTTTTGGAAAGAAATTAATGTAGGTCATTTTGAAATGAGAAGCAATGGCTGGAGATAGCTTCACTTCAGACTCACGCACGGGCGCAGCCAGCCAACCAATGATCGTGGCCTGAACGTGCGGATTCACGAACTCGCACACACGCAGAAGGGGCTGGAATGAGAATTAACGTGGCCTCGAGGAGCAGTTGACGAGGTGTAGAGAGTCGGCAAAAGAAATAAAAAGAAAAGAAAGAAAGGGGGGCGGAAAGAAATATACATGTATATATATATATTTTATTCTTTTGGTTGGGTTTTACTTTTAGTTTTTCAGCCGACAGTTTTTTTTATGCTTTCGTTTTCATATTCACTCTAGGTGGTGTCGTCTTCTTCAATTGGAGGTTTTTCAAATTTATTTATTTATTTTCCTGCTCTTCTTCTTCTTTTCATTTTATTGTATTTACGTTTCCTTTACGTTATTTGCTTCAGACCATTAGATTTCATTTCGTTCGGCAAATTCATTCTATTTAATTCACTTTCAGTTTTTTCATTCCGTTTGTCATTTTATTTTAAGTGCAATTTTTATTAATTTTAGTTCTCTTCAATACTTGTTATCATTGAACATTATTACTTTTCTTCTGCAATTTATTTACACAGTAATTCTAAATGTTAGGGTTCATCATTTGTGTACATTTTTCTAATTTAGAAATGATAGGCTAGATTTTTAGCTTGGGATTCAATGAGTAACCTATGACTGTTAGGGATTGGATTTTCCTCAAGGTTATAGAATTTTGAATGATTAATTTGATAGATTGTATTTCATTTTGCCTATAGAAAGGATTAAAATTCTATGTACGTGAACTTGATCAGTCGTAGACGTAAAGGCACGATTGATGCTTGAACTCGTAACAAGATTTTGATGGCTTTCTGTCACTTTACATTTGTTATACAATCTGTCAATTATCTTGATTATATAGAAAAGTGTGCTTATTGTTTAATTAACCGATCATAATCTCTTGGAATGAGAAAATGATTGAGAGAAAATGAATCTAGAGGTAAATCCAATTTCAAATCAGAAATGGGCGAAAATTGTATCCCAAGTGTTTGTTTTATTGATTCTTACTAGTTTAATTCAACTTTTGCACATTGCATTTTTTACTTTTCATCTCTTTTAGTCAAGATAATTTTTACATTAAAATCTCACATATGCTTTGATAATCCTTTGTCCCTGTGGAATACGATCCTGGACTTATCCTTGATACAACTTGACACTTCTACACTTGGAAGCACATTTGAGACCGAGTCATAGATGTATAGGGACCTTAAGAAAGGATTATGGTGAGAAGGAATGAAGCGAGACATTGCCAATTCATTGAGAGGTGTACTATGTGTCGGAGGGTAAAAGTGTGCACCAAAGGTCGACAGGGAACTTGCAACCTTTACCCATTCTTGAATGGAAGTGAGAAGATATTGCTATGGATTTTATAGTTGGATTGCCCAGAACCCCCAATGGAAAGGATGTCATATGAGTAATAATAGATCGATTGACCAAGATTGCTCACTTCTTACTAGTCACCACTACAGACACACTAAGTAAACTCACTCGGTTGTTCATAAGGGAGATAGTTAGAATACACAAAGTTACTAAGACCATAGTATCGGATTGAGATCTGAGATTTACCTCCCATTATTTTGAAGAGTTTACAAAAGGCAATGGGCACCAAGCCAAAGTTTAGTAGTACTTACCACCCCCCAAACTAACGGGCAATCAAAAAGGACTATTCAGACGTTAGAAGACAAGTTAAGAGCATGCTTGTTGGACTTTAAGGGACCATGGGAAAGGCATGGCCCGCTTATTGAATTTGCATACAATAACAGTTATTAGGTGACTATCCAAATAGCCCTTACTAGGCTATATGGAAGAAAGTGAAGATTGCTGATATGTTGTGATGAGGCAGAATAAACCAAGGTGATTGAACCAGAAATGATCCAAGAGATGATGGAGTAGGTCATACTCATATGCGCGAGGGTGACCATAGCTTAAAGTAGGCAAAAGAGTTACACTAACAATAGGAGAAGAGAGTTGATCTTCAAAAGTGAGATCTTGTCCCACGTCTTGTTCCTTTAAATAGAGTGGGATTGTGAGATGTCCTTTCAGATGTATCTCTAACTCTAGATATGCTTGGATATGACTCCATGGTCCTTGTCTTGTTATACTATAGTATGATAGAAACAGGTGACTAGGGTATGGTTCGCACACTCCTACGATCTGCCAACTCCTTAGTCCTTCCTTGGACAAGGGTTCTCGACTTGGCTTGGGCCACAATTCTACATCTACATGACATGATCAGTCTTGCCTTCACCTTTCATTGTAGACCCACTTTGGATGTGATCCTTAAGTTGGAGCGTGGCCTTCTGCGTACAACACTAACACCTTTTTGAGCCCTTCCGTGTTATCTCAAAAAGTTTCCATGCCTGGGTCGATCTGTCCTTGACTATTGCTCTTCTTGGTGAGTGATCCTATCTTGCCTTGGACGGATAACGCTCCATCTGAGTTCACCAGCCTCTTCAACTCCTTGTTCTAGCCCTCACAATAGATGTCCATGGTCAAGGCACTCATCTCTACCCCACACTGGGACATGGCAACCAACTTCCCACAAGGTTCTTGCTTGCCAGATGTTGGACTAGTTTCACTCCTTGTCTCCTTCTACTGATTCCTTAGACCATTAGAGTGTTACTCATCTTTGCCTTTCCTTCAGCTCCAAGAATGGTTATCCCCTATTGGGTTAGGCAGGACCCTCACAATCGCGATCATCACGAGGACTCTCTCTACTTGTATAAAACTCGTGGCAAAGTGTTGTAGGAATGGCATGGGGACTCCTCAATCCATCCATGATGATCGACACATGGTAAGACTCCACACGCACACACTCAAAAATCGAGATTGTCACCATTTCACATCATTCAAACTCATCATCTCAAAATAGCAGCATAAAAATAATCCATAAACATAATGAAGAATACATTATTTTTCATATAGAAATGAGGGAGAGAATTATAGGATATACAAAGCCAAATCTTATAACATACTCATAAACATTTACCCTACATTCCTAGTATAGTCTTAGGTGCTAACTTATCTTAATAGTATTTAAAATACTATGGTGGTGCTAGCACTGCTCCTCTTGTCACTCTCTATTGAAGTCATTTTGTGAGATCCCTAATTAGTGTGTTTTTAATTAGTTATGTATCTATTATTTTTGGCTCTATTATTTTATTTTAATATTATTATTATTGGTATTTATTTTTATTTCACCTCTATTACTTTCTTTTTGAGTTTGGGCTTTTGTATAGTGGATTTGTAGTGTTTTAATTTTTGTTGGGCCGTGTGTGTGAGTGAGATTGGGCCCAGCCCATGTAAGTGAAAAGAAACCTAGACCCTAGCGGAAACGACATCGTTTAGGCCAAAGCCCTCAGGGAATCATCTTATCTCCTCTTATGCCGCTCGTCCCCTGCTTCTTCTTCCTTTCTCTTTTATTTTTCTTCTTTCTTCTCTTGTTTGCCGTGGCCTCCTCCTACGCATGTTGTTGTCGCCACCCACCTCCTCCATCGAACCGTTGCCGTGCAAAACCACATCTCCCTCTCCGTTTGCCACCGCATTTCCTTCTTCCCACCCCGAGCCACCATGGTTGTCCCCATGTTGCTCGGCATTTTCATCTTCCTCATGCGTTGTCACCTCGCCGCCGCGCCACGAGTCCAACACAGCAACACCTCTCCACTTCGGCCTGCACCACCGTTCCTTTCCCCCTACACGTGAGCCACGTTGTTGTCTCCCACTTTCTCCCCTGCAAACTGAGCCTTCTTCTCCCTTCCGTGGTGGCTCGCCACTGCACATGGCCGCTTTAGAGTGCCACATGGTGGTCTTGTGGAGACCCTGCACTGCCCAAGCCTGTCAATCACAGCTGTTGTTGCGATGGCCATACCCCTCAACACAGCCTATAAATAGGCTGAGCTCCACCCTCTCAAATCATCACTCAAGAGCCATTTAAATATGGACCAATGCGTTTTTTTGGCATGAGTAATTAAATACATCTTTGGAAAAAAGCGGTGGATTTGTTACTATATGTTTTACTATATGGATGCAGTCATGTTGGTTGACTTATTCGCTTGGATGATTTTTGATTGCTTACTTACTGAGATTTCATAATCTCACTATAGTGTTTCCACTTACGGTTACATAACACATGGAACCGTAGACTTTGATGTAGAGGCTGAGTATGAGCCTGAGGAACCGGCTCCGCCGGAGGCGTGACTTGTTGATGTTATTTTGCTTTGGTGATATGGGATTTGTTTCCCCCATGTTATGTTTTCTTCCTTTATTTATTTTTTTCCTGTCGGATAACTGTATAATGTCCTCTTAAGAGGACATTTGTTGTTGTACTGAATTTAATTTCTTTGGTACTTAGTACGTATGCCTCTTTCATTTCTCTGCTGCGATTATTATAATTGTACACTAATTGAATATTACACACGCTCTGAGTACTTGTCGTCGGAGTGTGTGATCTGTGTTGTCATCATATCAATGTCACGACTTCTACCAAATTATATCTGGGGTCGGGGGTGCCACACATTTGCTTTCTTTGAAAACTTCAAATCCAAAGAAGATCAAACACTTTACGATCTCCAAAGTGAGATTTTGTCCATTACCTAATGCCTTTTATAGGGCGGGACCATCATGTGTCATTCTGACTACTGATATGCTTGAATAGGAGACTTTTGATCTCAATTGCCCATTCATCCTCTGGACTTGAAGAATTGTAGAGGCCGAGTAACTAATGGACAATGTATGCACGTTCCTGTAGCTGCCTTAGGTCCAATCCTGCAGTCCTTCTTCTTATAAGGGTCTCCTGCATGGAGTTGGACCATATCCCTAATAAGGGTCTCCTACATGGAGAAATTTTACCGTTTGGCAGGTTGGCGAGATGGTTCTATTGTCTCGGTTAGGAGTCTTTCCTCTTAGTAGGCGAGGAGACCAGTTATATTCAGCACACACAGTATCTACCCGGTGGGACCCTTCTGAGTTCCGCAATAAATCTACTGACCACCAAATCCTCCTGAGCTCCGAAATTCAAGCCGCATATCACTGAATCTTCCATTTTAGATAATCTTATTATTCTTGGGATAATTTATTTTATGTTAACATTTATCTTTAGAAACTATTTTCTAAATCTTTAAGTTAGATTGTAGCCTCATTATTTTATTTTCGGATTTGAGTTTTGACATCTATTTAATCTCGTCTTGTGGGATGAATAGCAGAGGAGAGTTAGAGTTTAAAGTAAAAATATTCTAGAGTTTATTCTTTAAGTTTCTTTCAAGGAAGCGGATCTGGAGGGCAAAAGCGAGAGCCGCATGATTTATCAACCGACTCCAACGAAGAATATTAGTTCTATTATTTTTCTTTTCAAATTCATTATGAACTAATTTTATTTTCTAGACCTTTGATGTAATCTAACATTGAACACACAGTTTATATTCTAAATTATTTTATTTTTAATATTTTCATGATTGAGTGTTTATTCCTTGTTCTTAATGCTTGCAATTTTCTAGCTAACTATTATTCGATCTATTGAATCACAATGAGACTGAGAGGTGATTTATGATTAGAGTTCTAGAATTAAGCACTATTAGTTGAGCGAAAGTAGATATACTTTACTGCGATTAGTGTGATTTAAAAAAAAAATCCAAAGAATTTAATGAGTTTTCAATTAGTTAAATTCACATAGAGATATGGAGTTATTAGTTGGAAATATTTTTGGTATTGTTTGAGAGAAAATATTGAATAGTTAAGAGATTTTTATCATCAACTTGAGATAATTGGAATTCTCTAATAAGGAAGAATAAATTGTACTGAAGATCAACTCTTACCAGACTCCAAGGCTGCTGACTCAAACTTGCTAGAAGTGTTCCTATTACGTAGGAGTAGGATATGGTGATCCTGTAAATCAAGTATTTGAATTTTAAACATTATAGTCATCTCGTGTAAATCAAGTATTTGAATTTTGAATACTTGATAAATAGCCTAACGACAGTAGTGATTGAGGCTTTCTATTTTTACCAGAAGGAAGAAATTACTGAGAGCCACCACGGAAATCGCGCCCCCTGCTGCAATAGCCACCACAACCATGTGAAAGACTTGGGGCCTGTGGTAGCGGTTGAGTATTATGAGACAAGCGGGACTCTATAGTGAGGAGAAGAGAATAAACTTCCTCCAGGGTAACAGGATCTTTGCGAGCAGAAATCGTAGTAACAAAAGGGTTGTAGTCATGACCAAGACCGCAACTGTAACTACAAGTTCATCAGCAATTGCAAGTTCATCAGCGGATCGTTTAATCTGCATAAAATAGTCAGTAGCAAAAAGAGCACCCTTGCGAGCATTAGCAAGCTCAGTGCATAACTGAATTACACGGGCCTATGACTAAGAGGAGAAGGATGTTTCAAGTGCTTACCAGACACTAGCAGCGGTTGTGTGAGAGACAACCTGAACCAAGATGGTTTCAGTAATGGTAGAGAAGAGAACAACGAGAATAATAGCATCTTGTCGAAGCCAGTTTTCATAGAGAGGGTTCGGGACAAGAGAAATGACATTAGATTCATGGTTGGTTAAATCAACGTATTTAGAAGGGGTTGTGGTGGTGCCATCAAGATACTCGTAGAGAACTTGGCCACGGAAGAAAGGGATAAGTTGAGCTTTCCAGACATGGTAATTGTCACGGGAAAGTTTAGTGACATTAATAGTTGGTGGGGAGATAAGAGAGGGAATAAAAGAGGAAGAATGGTCTGACATAGTTGATGAAGGAGAGGACATGGAAGGACGTAGGTCAGTTGGCTAAATCTGATACCATATAGGATAATGAGGTAGAGATTGTACTGAAGTGTTTTCCACTATATTTTGAACATATACATAGATGAGTTTATATACATCACTGGTAAAAACAGAAAGCCTCAATCACTGTTGTCACTAGGCTATTTATCAAGTATTCAAAATTCAAATACTTGATTTACACGAGATGACTATAATGTTTAAAATTCAAATACTTAATTTACAGGATCACCATATCCTACTCCTATGTAATATGAGCACTTTCAGCAAGTCTTGAGTCAGCAGCCTTGGAGTCTGGTAAGAGTTGGTCTTTAATAAATTGTGTGGGATTTGCTAAGTGAAATCAAACGTTCTAGATCTATTCTTATTATCTTTAAAATCTTAATTTTAATGCTATTTTTTTTAGTTTAATTTAGATAATATATTCTTTAAATTTTGGGTTTTCAAATAGTAATTAATTTAGTAAATTTCAGTATTCAATAGCATAATTAATTCATGTGGGTTTGACATATATTTTCTTTAAAAACACTCTATTACTTGTTATGATTATGTGTACTTGCAGATATTTTTAGCACAACAATCTTTCTACATCTACACATAATATTTATCAAGAGACAAATTACACACTGACTTGTCACTAATTATTTTAGTTTTCGAGTGAGTATGCTTAGTAATTTATGCTTGGTATTTGTAAGCCAATATACACAAATTTTTTTAGCACTTCTCATGCTCTAGCTCTATTTCCTTTTGATAAAAGAACATGCATCACATTACTAATTTGAGGATAAATAATCAAATACTGGTGTATTATAAATTTTAGTTTCGAGAATATTTCTTAACCATAAATGGGTGATTAATCTCCACGTATTTCAAGTACCATTAAGAAAAGCTCTTCATCTCGATAAGCAACCATGGGAGAAAAAGTGCTCTACCTAGACAAGCACCACGGTGAAAGTACTTGCAACCGTTGTGAGCATCTCGAGAGACAAGTACTCGCAACCCAAGCGAATAGTAACATCTTGGAAGCGAAAGACCAAGTGCTTGCATTCCTGTCTTATTGTATTAGATCTATTTTCATTTGTCATTTTTTCTTTCCCTAGCTTTGATTGCTTTTCAGTTTTTGGTTTTGGAAGATTTAAATTATTTTTTTTAAAATAAATAAAAAAAAAGCATATTGCATTTTTTTATAATGGATATTACAAACTTGACTTGAAACATATATTTCAAGTCAACTACAACATTGATAGCTCCCTAGTATATAACCGTGACTGATATGGTCTAGCCCTATCTATAAATCTCTACAAACTTAAAGTCTGAGAGACAGCACACTTCTGTCAAAAACAGAATTAACCAAATCCTATACTTCGTCTAAGATGAAATAGATGGCACACTCTACAGACGAAAGTCCTAGAGATTGTGTTTTTTTTTTCCTAAAACAAAAGACATTACAAAAATTAAAAAAAAAAAAAAGAATAACGGATCACATCTTGGAAAGTTATAACTCTGTATTTTCAACCTTGAAAGAAAATAAAAGACAATAACAGCAACTGTGATAGTGCGTGAGAGTCACGTGCCACCCTGAAAGTATAGTTTTAAATTATTGCTAATTTATATATAGTTTTAAATTTTTATTATTTTACCACATATTTTGTGTTACTACAAATTTCTAAATTCAAAGATAAAAACAATAAAATTAAATCCCGTGGAAAGAGATTAATTTCGGAACGGATTATGTACTTCGAAAGAAAACTAAAAAATCAAAATCAAAATCAAAGCCTCGCAAGCGGTATTTCCAGACTCCCAACCCTCAATGCCCACATCTCTAACGCCCAACCCTTTCAGTGTAGACCCTAGTACTAAAACCTTTATATACAAATTCTAAACCTTCCATTCTTCTCAGACAGGAAGAGTCACAGGAATGGCGTTCGCAGTCTCCACTGACTTACACTTCCCTAGATTACACTTTTCCCAAAGGAATTTGCGGCCTAAAGTCTCAAACTTTCCACCCTCGCACGTTAGGTAATTGCTTTCTTTTACAATTCTTTTTTTTTTTTTCGGTTTTAGAGAGATGTTTGATTAGGCTAAGCTATTTGGAATGGAAAGTACGTTTCTTTTCCAGTAGCCGCTCGGCGGCCAAAACAAACTGAACTATATTGTAAGCTGTTAGCATTTTCAGTAATAGTAAGCTGAAATTGTGGTATTTTCTTTTGTTTTTTAATTAAGGGACTACTAACTAACTGTTGAAAGAAATGGGCACTTGTGTTTTGGGATTCCGTTTTTTTTTTTTCCCTTTAAATACAAACTTCAAGATTAGTTGTTTTTTTGTAAAGCAAATTAGTTGTGTGAGGCTCAAGTGAGGGTGATTACTTAATTAATTATTTATATACTTATTCTGTCATTTATGTCCTTAGTAATTAAACTCTAATATTCAAGTACTAATTGTGTTATTTTTCTACCGTGAAAGAAGTTTTATGTTCAGGTTTGAGAGTTTTATGAGGAAACTTTTTATCGGCTTGAAATAAGTCAGCCCGACTGATTGCATCTCGTTTCTTGAGTGGAAGGATTTAATTTTTTGGGGGTTGGCTGTATGTCATTATGTAAATAATAAGCTTGTTTACAAGAAAAAAAGAAGAAATAGTAATCTTGAAAAAGTACTAAAAGCTTTCATTCCTTAAACTTTGATTTGTTCATTCAACAATTTATGACAGCAGCATGCTGTGGAATTTGTCAGATTTTCTAGAACATTACAGCAGAAAAATAGAACGATGTTTTGTGCTGCTACATCTGCTGCAGGAAGTTCTAATCCAGACAGCAACTTAAATCCATATGAGGTATATGGCTTTACTTGGTTTGCACCCTAAAGATAAAAGTTACAAGTTATGGAATTACTTTAGTTTATGTTTACGCTTATTGAGTAATATCTTTAAGAATAACTCTTTGTGCCCCAGTTCTGGGGCTTGTACCTGCATTACTCTATTTTTAATGATCTTGGTTTTCAGGTTCTTGGTGTGAGCCCCATTGAGGGATTCGACATGATCAAGGCAGCATATACAAAAAAACGCAAGGAAGCTGAGAGGAGAGGTGATGAAGTAACTGCTACCAGAGTAGGTTACATATCTTTCTCTCTGTGAGAGATTATTTGGTTGCAAATGGATCTCTTGTTCTTGATATATGGCAGTATATCTTATTGCATTTCCCCCTCAAAGTCTTGAATTATATACTGATATCAAAATATCAAGCACTTTAAATGTTTTACGGAATAGAAATAGGTTATGAGTTAGAGAAGGCTTTCTGTATCACAAGTAATGAAATTTATTGTTTGGCTCATACTCATGAGAAGAGTTGTGTGCTGAGTTATGGGATCTTATAGCTCCTAATGTGTAATTCCTCAGCTGGAGAAGGCATATGACAAAGTCATGATGGAACAATTAACAAAGCGCAAGAAGGGTGTAACATATGGTCAATTCAAGGTACAGCTTATGACACTTTCATTGTTTTATTCTTCATGTGCAATGTTAGATACAAGCCCTAGGCATGCAATCCCGGGGTAAGCCTCATTATTATTATTTTTTCCTGGTGAGTCCCAATCTTTTTCAAGGGGCTTGCAATTTGAAGAGTGAAAATTACATGATTTACATGGAGATTGTGGGTCATTATCCCAGAGCTACAAAATTACAGTTTTGTGTCACCTTTCATAATTTCCTAATGATAATTGCTTTGTGTGCCTTCTTGAAAGGACTAACCAATTTCTTGTTTTTTCAGTTTTGTTTTGTGGTTCTCTATGGAAAAATATATATTTTCTTTACCATATACCATCATACTAGATTTTGTTTTTCCTTCAAAGGTTTTCTATCCTTGGAAATATGAATTTTCATTCCGATGTTAAATACTTGTTCTTTGCCCGATATTTGATTCATACCACATCTTTATTTTTTTATTGGAAAAACTCATGTAAGCAAAAAATCTCAAATATCCTTGATCACGAGACATATAATTGTAACTTAGTGCTATTTTACATACTTTTTTCTTTAGTAGTTTCAAGTTTTAGTCTAAGTATTTATCATCCTTTTTCTCTCTTATACTGATTAATCTTAAATTATTTTAAAATTCAGGTTTCAAAGGACATCAAATATGCTGATAAGCAGCCAATT
This sequence comes from Cyclocarya paliurus, assembly GCA_029856935.1. Taxonomy (NCBI): domain Eukaryota; kingdom Viridiplantae; phylum Streptophyta; class Magnoliopsida; order Fagales; family Juglandaceae; genus Cyclocarya; species Cyclocarya paliurus. The sequence continues at coordinate 18,748,643 of CM056953.1, read as the reverse complement.
GTACCATGGGGGCCAAGGTTTATCTTTTTCTCATTAATTGGTGGCATGATGGAAGAGTGCTGATAAGCAATTGCTATATTCAAATGTACCATTGACTTGTTTTAATATTTTGATGACCTATACTTCCTTTCGTCCTTTATATTAATTCTGTTTGCCGGTAGGTGGGCAAGGTTCCTTCCAGTTTAAGTGGGAAAAATGGACTCTGGCTGCGCTATCATTTGTCTGCTGAGTGGTCCATAATTTCAAAATGGTGCACCAGGTCCCATCTTTCCCCACTGGAGCTTTATGCGAATCAAATTATGATAAGTTGATTAAAAATTCAAATAAATTGGCTAGACGTAGCTTTAAGCAAATCAATTACTCATGCATGCTTAGGCAAAAAGCTGGTGTGATTGCCTTTTGAAAGTATACATGTGACAATAATTCCCTTCTCAGATGATTTAAAATGCTGCATGCACAATCATACGCGATTTTCAATGGAGAAGCTTATGTACATTCATGGAAATGTGATATTTGTTTACAACTTTCCCTTGAACTTTATAAACATTCAGCCTTTGGCTTACTGCTTATTTATCTCAGGAGAATTCTAGCGAAATATATGCTCTGCCTTTGTGTCAAGCATGACATATCATCTTACGATTGTATTTTGTCTCCTAGTGTTCTCAGTTTTAAACTCTAATATGTTTTTAGGTTCACGAAGTCTGAGGACAAAGATATGCGCATCAACATTGCAATATCTGCGTTATTTGTAAGTAGTGATAAATAGATTGATAATCTTATTGTGTGTTTATTTTTTAGCAAAACGGATATCCATTTATTCTTGGCTTGAATTCATCATCTTGGAAATTTTTCATTAGTTAAGACTTGGCAATCAGTTGTTTTATATACGAAAGGTTGTAAATGCCATGCTATATGTAACTCCGCAGTATCACATTGGGAAAAGGAATACTAACATAGAGTAAGTTATAAAGGTAGTCATGAGTGCTAGGTCCCACATTGCTCACTTACTAGTTGAACCCAAGCTTTATAATTGATTTCGAAGGAGTTTAAAATTGACTAGTTATATCTTTTTTTGGGTTATAGGATATGGCAAACGCTTTCCCTAAGTTGTTACACTATACATTCAATAAGCTCCTACCATTCATACCTGGCTTGAGCTCATTATCTTGAGATTTTCAAGTAGTTAAGGTTTGGAAATCAAGTATTTTATTGGCCAAAGGATATAAATGGCATGGCATACACTCAATGAGCTCTTATTGTTATTATAAATATCCTTGAAAGAAAGAAAAGAAAACTAAGTCTGTTTCAGTCAAGTTGTTTTTAGCCTTCTTCCACTATTTCCCCAACTTATATATATTTATTTTCCATACACTTTCTTACGAATGATGAGTCTAGGTGTGTAATAACGTGATTATCATGGTTTTCACAAGACAAAATCTTATAGAATTTAAGGTATTCGAATTTTCGGAGGAAGGTAGATGATGGATTCACTTAACAAAGAGAAGTTGGAAGGTTACAAAACTATTGATCTTGGAGATGTCTGCCTGGTTCATTAGAGCCCTTGAGGAATGCTTGATTGGAGACAAGGAGATTTTTGCAATCTTACGGGATGGTAACAGAAGCTACATCATGCAGAGATGCTCCAATGCTCAAGGTTGTTAAATGGAATTGGTGGAAAATGGCGGTGGTGGCAGAAAAACTTTGATTTCATACTCGAAGAAATGGAGGGGAAAGGGTGGAGAAAAATGGTGATGGCAGTGAGGGAAGCTTATGACAGTTTGGAACATGGGAGAAAGGTTGGTTTGTTAAAGTCCAAAAATCTAACCCAAAAAGCGCCTGATGAATATTCTGCCCAAGTCCTATGTAGAGGTGGTCCGGTCATTGGGGCTTGCTGCTGACTATGATGGTAAGGAGGCACATGCTCAGGGAAATGCAGCAGCTTTGGTACCAAGGGTGAGGGGCAGTTTTGGGTTTTCGAAGGCAAAGGAGATAGTTGTTGTGGAGGAAGGACCGAGACGTGCCGTCCGCTCAAGCCTGCAGAACTAACAACGAAATGGGAAGAGACCCCCTGACCGAGAGAGGACCCTTGGAGAGGTCTGACGAGCTTTCTTCTTTTAAGCAAGAACTGGTACAGTTGAGAAATTTGGTCAATATTATGATCCAGAGGGTGGATAAAACTATGGGCTTGGGCTTGGGTTTAAGCTCGTCACCATCAGGCTTGGATAGAAATGGGCTGCACTAGAGGCGCTATACTTGGGCCGAGAAAGGTAAAGCCCAAGCATAACCCAAGCACTGGCAGGCTAAACAACCCACGATTCACGTAATGGACTCCATCAGCAAAGATGCGCAATCCTCTTTTAACCATCAGCTGTCAACCACATAGAACCCATCGCCAAGGGCAGGGGACCTCGTGGGTGGAACCCAGGGTGATGGGCTACCGATATTAAGGCCGACGATGGAGTTAGAAATCGAGAATGGTTCTCGGGTAGTGGAAGAGGAGTAGAAGGATCTAATGCTCACATAGACTCTGCCGTTGGGAATAGGCGACTTGGTGGGTGCGCTTCTAGTCAACTACTAGCAGGGGTGGATGCCGCCGATGGAGGAAGAAGCCGGGAATGAATGTTGGGCAAGCCAGAAAGAGTCGACAAATACACAGAACTCATCACTGAGAGCAGACGACCTAGTGGGTGGGCCTTTGGTCGTCGGTTTGTTGGAGACACTGCCGCCGATGGAGGTAGAAGCTGAGGATGCTCATTGTGGCTGTGAGAGGGGGTCTTGGGCTGAGGAAGAAGGTTAGAATGAACTGGTGACATTGTCTGTCATAGAGGAAAGTCCTAGTGTTGATATATCTACACGGGAACCTCAAATGGAACCCCAAACTAAGGTTGGCACCTTGGTAATATTCACACCCAGTTGGTGTAGCCCCTTAGTTGGTGTTCCTACCTAGGATGGATCCGACGAAGGGTCTATGAGAATATCTTGGAGACTACCTGAGGAAGGTGTTCCTACCCTTTTTGAGAATATCTTGGAGGCTGCGAATAAGGGGTTTGTGCAGGAGTATGAAATGTAGTTGGTTTGTAGGGAGCTAGAGGAAGGTGTTGCCTACTCTGAGGAAGGGATAGGGGATAACCCAAGCCCCTATGTTCTATGCTGCCAAGTTCACATTGGGCCAATCCTCAGTTAAATTGGATCCTCCTAAAATAGTTGGGTTCGTGGAGGTGAAGGATTTTCGTCCCATCAGTCTTATTATTAGTGTATACAAAATCATTTTGAAGTGTTTGCTAACCGTTTTGAGTGTGGTTATGGGGAAGATCATCACAAAATCTCAAAATGCCTTTGTTAAGGGAAGACAAATTCTTGCCTCCGTTCTTATTGCAAATGATGCTTGAAGAGTAGAATCAGAGGTGGCATTCCCGGTATCCTTTATAAATTGGATATGGAGAAGTCTTTCGATCATGTCAACTGGGATTTTTTGGTTTATACCCTTGGTAGATATGATTTTGGGGAGAGGTGGTGTAATTGGATAAAGCATTGCACATCAATAGTTAGATTTTCAGTTTTGGTTAATGGCACACCAGCTGGGTTTTTTAATAGCTCCCGGGGATTGAGACAAGGGATCCATTGTCCCATTTCCTTTTTATTTTAGTCATGGATGTGTTGGGCCGAATGTTGAAGGCGGCGGCGGATAGGGGATTCGTATGAGCTTTTCAGTGGGCACTCTCCTGCTATGTTTTGAAGCCATATCCAGCTTAAAGGTGAACTTATCAAAGTCTGAAATGATTCCTGTGGTGTGGTCAATAATATAGGGAATTTGGCTGATATTTTGGGCTGCAAAGTCTCTAGCTTGGGATAAGATTTGTACTCCTCCTTTATTGGGAGGTTTGGGGATTAGAAAGCTGAAAATTTTCAATGAGGCTCTTTTAGGGAAATGGCTGTGGAGGTATCATCAAAAGGGGATGCTCTTTCGAGAATTGTTATTGATGCCAAGTATGGGAGTACTTGGGGTGGTTGGTGCTCCAACGAAGTAAGAAGGTGGTGTGGGAGTGTGGAAATTCATTCGTAATGGATGGGGGGAGTTCTTCAGAAATTTCAGATTTTAGGTGGGTAGGGGAAACCGGATCAGTTTTTGGCATGACTTGTGGTGTGAGGATGAGGCCTTGAAGAATGTTTTCCCCTCTCTCTTCAGAATTTCTTCTAAGAAAGGTGCTTCCATGGCTGACTACTTGGATAATACTGCTGGTTTTATTTAGTGGTCAGGAAGTTTTATTAGAGATGTCCAAGAGTGGGAAGTGGGGGACATTTCTGATTTTTACAGCTTGCTTTATGCTTTATACGTAAACTCTGGAGGGGAGGATTGATTACTTTGGAATCAGTTTGGTAATAAGAAATTCTCAGTTAGATCTTTATACAAAGTCTTGGCGCCACGTTCTTCTGCTGACTTTTTTTCCTAGGAAAAATATTTGTAGATGCAAGGTGCCTCTTAAGGTGTTTCTTCTGGTGGTTGGCTTCTCATGGAAAATTCTTACCATTGATAAGTTAAGAAAGCGTGCTATTGTTAGAATGGATTGGTGCTTTATGTGCAAAAGATATGGTGAATCGGCGGATCATCTTCTTCTTCATTGTGATGTGTTGAAGGCTCTGTGGGACGAGGCCTTTGCTAAGGTGGGAATTGCTTGGGTGATGCCTAAGAGGGTGTTGAACCACTTGGTGTGTTGGAGAGGGGATTCTAGGAAATCTTCAAATAGCAACCGTTTGGAAAATGGTACTTCTTTTTCTTATGTGGTGTATTTGGAATGAGAGGAATAGGTGCTGTTTTGAGAATTGAGAACGATTGGTGGAAGGGATTAGAGCTTTCTTTTTTCATTCTTTGTTGCTTTGGGCTTCAGTTATTGTATTGGATGGGAATAGTCTTAATGACTTTTGTACTGTTTTTCAGGGTTAGCTTGTAATTAGGTGTTTCTCTCTTGTGCACTTCCTGTGCATTTGGGCTATGCCTAATTACTTTTTTTAATAAATTTCTTACTTATAAAAAAAAAAAAATCACAAGCAAAAGTCTAAAATCCTTGATGCCTTCAAAATCATTTGCTTGAAGGAGTTGTCGATTGACCCAAATGTTAAATGGTATAATGAGAGATCTCAGTAAGTAGGGATAGTTAACTCTTATATGAGGTCAAACCATATATGAACTTAAAATGCATTTCAAACGTCAATAATTTCTAGGAAATTTAAATCATGACTTCAATACATACTCTAGCAATTAACTTTTATGCAAAATATACAAATTATGTAAACAATTTTACTCATGTTTTCTAAGGATGTCAAATTACTACAAAATCATCAGTATACAATACAAATAATGGTATTAATACTACTTGCTAGTAATATTCTAGTCTCAAGTGAGCAACATTTTATTATTATTCACCTAAATGTTACCGAAGCCTACTCCCAAAACATTTTCACTCATTGTCAAAAGCTTTCGCACTTCTTGATTGGGTTGTGTGATTCCCTTGCTGGGATTGAGAATCACTAACCACAAGGTATAACCCATGGCCAAGACATTGTCGTAGTCTTTAAAAGCCAAAATGGTAGCACAATTTCCCATTGAAAATTCTACTTCTCTTGGTCCTCATGTTAGGACAGAGCTACGGTACCAAGTTATTATTTCACTAGCCTCAGGGAGCTTTTAAGGTGCTCAGTAATGGATATATAATGCAAACAATTGTGATCGAAGTGCCAATTCTATTTTTTTCAGATGTTTGTTGCACACATGATTATTTCACAATGGAATCATTATGTCATTATGTACAATTCATATTATCCATTACATTCACAATTTATAACTCAAATCGGTACTTTTGTGGAGTAGAGAATATTTTGCATATCCTTTAAAAATAAGGCCTGAATGCAATATATGGACCCAAATACATAACTTGTTTTTTTGACGAGTATGATGAATTTTATTAATGATCAAAAAGGCACTATATAAGTACGGAGTGTACATCAGATACATCCAACTAGAGAAAGAAATCTGGAGAATCTAAAACTAGAAAAACATAAGTGGACGGCCATCCAAAAATACTGTATTAAAAAGGAAAGTTTTGAGTTCCTCCATTGTTTTGTATCTTCTTTGAAGCTTTGATTGGTTCCTTACCACCATATGCACCACATTGAACTAATTGAAATCATTCTCCATAGAAGTGTGTTGACCTGTGATCATTCTCAAATCTTCCTTTCCAGCATGCTAATAAGTCAGCCACCAATCTAGGCGCCATGTAATCTAGTCCAAAGAGACCAAAAGCACTTGCTACAAAGTGCTAACCATGCCTGCCTCACAATGGAGTAAGAGATAATTCACGGATTCTCCATCCCTCCTATAAATGCAATAGCACTCCATTACCACTGTCTCTTCTATAGATTTCCCAAGTTGTAAGGGGATCTGACACTAGAACACATTCTCCCCACCCAACACCCACACCTACACCCAAGCTCATGAAATCATAGCTAGTTGATCGTATGCTGTGATAGTTAGGTGATCTTTTAGTAAGTTGATTCCAACCATGTGAGGCATTACACGGCTGCTGTTTCACAGTTACTTGGTCAATCATGCCTTTAATTATGGCTTTCTTTTCATCCTCATCTTTTGTTATCTTTGTGCAGACAGCTTGGACTATTATCAATCGCAATGCGGAATATAAGCCTTTGCAATTTTTAGCTTTTGCTTTTGTTTATCGGATTTTTGAGAAGCTGAAGGCCTTTGAGCCACCTGCATCACCAACATATACAGTGAGTTCCATTTCTTGTGGCACCACGTGCTGAGACCTTGTTGGCATTTATGTTTGAAGAATTTCTGTTTCAATTTGGATATTTTTAAGCTGGTCTTGCCTGCAGGAAGATGGTGAAGATTCAGGGCGAGCACTGCGAATGGGAAAACGCCTGCTTCGTTCTCTTGGACTAGTTTTTGGCTGTATTGCTGTTTCATCTCTGGTATGATACATTATATGAATTCTATATATCTTAGACTGTTGGTGATAGGTCAAAATGTTAGAAGGCTAAATTTGTGATTCTGGTAATATTCAGCTATTTTTTCCCCTCCAATCAGTGTCATTTGTTTTATTGAGTATTACAATTTTATTAAAAGGAGTAAAAGGGACACCCAAGTAAACAGGCTGATCAGGATAATATAGATTACTGGATCCCTTCTTATAAGCGTGGGGTTCCAATTGGACCTCAGAATCCATGATAAACTGAGATTAAAAAGATGGGAGAAACATACTTATACTGTATATTTTCTTTAGGTGGCACTTCATGAACAAACTAGCTTAAGTTGATTATTTTTATATTTATCTATTTTTGTACAAGAAAAATTACTTTTGTTTATAAAATATAGTCAACATAATAGAAACTTAGAGCCTTTAAGGATCCAACATTAATGGCTTGAATTGTAATCTTCATGTACATGAGTTAATTTGTAAGATATCGTAGTTGCACAACCATTAAGCTTGTCAATGAGTTTGTCACTTCTTGTGATTGATATGTATTTCCTTTGAAGTTCATATAAAAGAAAAATAACTATGAAAATGAGCAACAAAAGCTTAAGTGAGATTCAAGGCATTTCCTTTCTGAAATTAACAATGCGGAGATCATGCTAACCTTTACAAGTTTGACAGATTAGCTTCCTCTGATGGAAGACAGGTCTTTTTCATAAGTTTCTTGCATGCTCGGCCAAAAGAAATTGCAAAAACTTTGCTTAGCTATGCTTGTTTATCTATATTCTAAGATCTGAAAACGGTTGAAAGGGATGCTTTTCAACTTAAAAGCATTTGCATTGAACTGGTAGCTTTTCAAGATGAATGCAAATGGTCTTTTTGTTGATTGAAGATTTCCATTTTCCCCCCTTGTTTGATTCTCTCTCAATATGACAGGTATAGTTGCCATCTTTACTTATAATGTTTGATTACTCATGAGCTTCCTTCACTCACGGATTGGTTGAGTCACAGGCTTGTAATGAACACAGATGAAAGATTATACAGCAAACTCTTACAGCAAAGATTATACAGATTATACAGCAAACTTTTACTTGGGTTGAATATAAAAAATCTTTAATCTTCTATTCTTGTGGTCTTATAACTGATCTTCCATAATTGAATTCTTGCAGGCATACACTGGTCTTCTAAATTTGATTGAATTTGTCGGTGGCTACATACCTGCTTTTCTTTACAACAATCAGGTACTGGCATTTACTTACTGAAATGAAGGAGGCTTTGTTGAATCTATAGAGAATATGTTTTTTTTTTTATATAAGTAAAAGTATATTAATAAAAGAATAGGCAAAGCCATGTTCAGTACAAAGAATGTCCTAACTACGTAGGGGCAATAGAATCTATAGAGAAATATGCATTCATCTATAGAGAATTTGTCGTAAAGCTTCATTTATTTTCCTTTGTGTCACTATCAACTGACATATGCATGTTAATTTTGTGCTAAATTACTTGAGAAATAACAAATAGTAGTTTATTCATGTTAACCTACTGTAAATACCGATGAAAGAAAAAAAGAATAGAAAACTACTATAGATTTGGAAGTATTTATTATAAGCACAGAATCCTTTAGGTGCATGGATATGCATTAAAGCCAATACATATATAACAATAGTTTTCATGAACTTGTCAGATCCATAATCTATATTTGTGGACTATGAGAAGCATCCTAATTTTTTATAGGTTCGTTTAAAAATGCCAAAGTTTTGGTGTGTGAGTTGTTTTTGAGTCTAACCTTCACACGATTTAGAATTCTGCCCATACATATACATTTCCACCATCACGTCCAAAATCTGCTCCTTGATGGCTAAATGATCGAGCAAGCGATGCCAAACTGAATTTTGTGCAATTGGTCAGCATTTCCATTTTCTTTGCTCGTGTCTAACGGCTGATTGTTGTCCGCATTTGACTTTTTATGTATGATCAGGAGCTATTAATCACCACTTCAACGGCAGTCATGCTCTATATTATGGCATCGTATTACAGATGATGAATCTTTGAAGAGATTGAGGAACCGTGCAGCAACAATATATCTGGTTAAATGAGGCCTTCTACTTTTATGGCATCTTGTCTTTGGAGAACCAAATTCGATATCGTTTTAGTTCAAATTTTGTTACATGAGCAACTAAATTTTTGGAGTGAAAAAGGAAAGTGATTCAAGTTCTAGTATTTAAATTCCATGTAGAATAATGTATCTTATTAGAAAGTTCTTCCCGCTGTTGTAGACTTGTAGCCCAAATGAAACGCACTCTCATCCAAAAATACTCTGTGCAGGCCTGGGCACATCCACACCTTGACAATTCTACCACGTCATAAAAATGAAAATCAAAATTTTCCGTAGCCTCATCTTTTTCGTTCTCGGTGTTCTGAAAAGCTCTCTTTTGACCCTTTGCCAATCTAAATATCAGCCATGGTTACCTTCACCTATGGTGGTGGCAGCATTTACCGTGGCAATTTGAGTTTGCACCCTCTCAAATTCTGAAACCCCACAAGGTATGGTTATGCCATACTGGATGACTTAACCCATATACCGTCCCAACTTTCTGCAATGGCTCCCTAAGCTGCGGTTGATTGAAAGGTATATCATTGCACCATGTACCTATGCTTCTTGTTCAAATTGCCCGCATACCCAAGTGCCTGTCTATACCCTCTCTGCAGCTGGCTGGCTTGATGCTTCTACCGTGTCCATCCCACCTAGATGTAAACCGGAAATGACTTGAGAAAGCATAGTCCCTTGACTCCACTCAGCATTCTTCTCCCATGTGAAGCATGCTGTGTCTGCAAAACTTATATCGGAGAGCTTGGTGCATGGGATTTTCCCGCCTGAATGGTAGCATCAAGAGCAAAGTAATGGTGGAAATAAGTTTTTGGTCGGCCAGATTAGATGTATTTAGTTGGTAATTGAGAATAAACAAAAATATTATATGGAGAAACTTCGATCAAAAGATGAAGATGCTGATGAAAGACAGAACCTTCCACCTGGTTCCTACGATCTTGCTGTTACCCTGTTTTAGTTCATTTTGAAGGATCCAAGTGGTGGTGCATTGAGGGTTCTTTCTAAGACATTCACTAATAGCTTGCTTCTTTCTAAGCCTGAAAACCTCTAAAATATTTCTCATGCTGCTCGGCCTTTCCTAGTCAGCAGAAAGACCGAAAATGAAAAAGAGTATCTATAATGTTGGGGATAAAAATAGTTAGGGGACCCAACTCAAAATATTCCACTACATGATAAATAGCCACATGAAACCTACTTCTTAAATAGTTGCCACTAACCCCCAGTTCTAGAAAATAAACACTCAATGAAGGAACTCTCACTTTCTCTTTAATTTCTCCAGAGAAAAAAGAATGACTAATTTTATCATCGGAGTGTTCCCGGTCCTTCGAGACCAGGTAAAGTCGAGTGACGATTTTCTTATTTTGTAGGAAGAGTTCTTTACCAGTCTGACCATGCAAAATCTACTTCAACATATAATCTGTATGATGTATGAAGTTTTAATTTGTTTTATTTGCTGACAATGGCTTGGTTGTATTCATTTGGAAGTGTATAAAGAACTCTTTTTCTTTCCTTAAATCTCTCTTTTTAAAAAATAAAAAATAAAAAAATTAATGATAATAATAATTTAGTCCGCTTAATGGTTTAGGTCCAGATAGCATCCGTAAGCTAATTGAACTTACATGCATAAATTATTAAAAGGTTAGGGTCATCAGAAGGCCTTGATTTATTTTGTTGTTTTATTTCTTTATCTTTATTGTAAGGTTATGTTGGTGGTAAAGCTTGACCAAGAGTCCAGAAGTCATCAAGTAGGGAAAATATTGCCAATTGAAAAGGGCAAAAAAGCTAAAGAAAATAGAGGAATGGTAGTAATTTCTCATTTCCTTAATATGGCATCAACTACTCAATATTTCTTGTGGGTCGTATGATTTCTTTTTTTCAACTTCCTTATATCAATTGCACGAGAAAGGTCGATGAAGTACAATAGAAACACAACAAAATAAAATAAAATAAAATAGAAACGATAAATGACAGTTACTTGTCCTAGTAGAAATTAACTATTTGAGTCCTTTTCCACTTTCGAATTTTGGGGGAAACCTCAGTAATTAGTCATGCAATTTATCTTGTAATAATAGTAGATTTATAATCAAGTCAAGGCACAGGCCACATCAATCCACCTCAATTTAAATGTCATTTTTTTTTAATTCTTTTTATGGATCAAACAATTTCTTTCGTAATCCAATTCTTATATTGCAGGAGGTCATGCAAGTAAGCAACTAAGCTGAGATTTGCCAGTTCATGGTAAATGTTCAATGTTGAACTGCCAAACTGGCATGCAAGTAATCTCCCTCTAGGCTTATATTAGTGCCAGCTTGAGTCACCATTGAGGCAACATATGCCTTACCTTCATTTTGGGATTGTGTATCCAAATTTTTCTCAATTGAGATTGTAAAATTTATTGAGGTGAATTGTTGTAGACTGCAGCAACAAAATAGCCCTTGATTTCTAATTGCCAAACCAAATTTAGTTGACAAAAATTTTTGGCACTATTTATGATTAGAAAAAGTGGCAGGCAGAAAGTCCGCTCAATGTTCGTGTGACAGGTGGCTAGAGAGAAGCTCAGGCAGAGAGTTCGCTTAAGTCTCGCTCGACGCACGCTAAACACTCCACTAGAGCGAATACCGCAAAAAAATAAAAATTATGGTTTCCACCGTGCGACACTATAAATATATACTTAATGAATAGTTTAGTATACCTTGAGTATTCTAAACATTGAGATTTCACCTCAAAGTGTATTTTGTAACTCTACACTACAATAAAATTCTTTGCAACTCTGTAGACGTAGGCACGTTGCCAAACCACATTAATTTTGTATCATGTAATTGATTTGCTTGTGTTTGTTTTGCTTGTTTGTTATCGTTGTTTTCACAACATGATACTACTTCATATTCTCATGATCAGTGAATATCTCACTTTTCCTACAAATATTTTAAGGAATAAAACTAGTCATAAGTGAGTCTTTTTTGTATTTCATCAATCGACGTATGCACAAGCTACTACCTTCCCGTTCTGCATTAATATGCATTTAGGTCCTTTCTTAACCCTACTATTTTGAAAATAAGACTATCTTCAAACCAATATGATGATAAATGGATATGGTCACAAGAAAAGAATGGGACTTTTAGTGTTAAAAGTGCCTACCGATTAATCCAAGATTTGAGTAACAGCAATCATGGGGAGAGTTCGAGTGCTTCAGATCAAAAGAAACTAGGGAAAATGTTGTGGAAGATGTAGGTCCCTATGAAAATTCAAACCTTTGCATGGAGAGCCTGTAGAGATATATTGCCGACTCTTACAAATCTGAAAGAGAAGAAAGTAGAGGTGGATGATAGATGCTGTTTTTGCAAGACAACCCTAGAAGATATCCATCATGCACTAGTTTCTTGTCCCTCATTTAGTGGATTATGGATTATGGAAGAACTTTGTACCTGTTATGCAGCAGCTGCCTCCAGATATGGATTTTTTGCGTGTGAGTAAATTTATTCTTGAAAAAGGAACAAAGTCAGATTTTACTATGTTTCTTCTCATCACTTGGGGCTTATGGTTTAGAGGTAATAAAATGCAAATGGAACAGGTGTTGTTTGATTGAGCTGCATTATTGCATATTTTATACATTTAAAATCAATATATTTTTAATTATTTTATTATTTTATCATTGATTTTAGATGAAAAATGATCAAGAGGCAATAAATCCAAGTTGTGATTTAAATTGATTAAAAGCATAGTTTATGCTTATTTTTATAACTTGTGATTTTATTTGATTTTATTTCCTCACATGCACAACACACTTTTAATATTTTAGTTTAGTTTTTGTTTAATTTTTATTTAATTATTTATTTTCTTTTTTTAGTTTTATTTTTATGTAATTATTATTTATTTTGTCTGTCTTATTTTATTTTATTTTATTTTTATTTTATTTTATTTTATTTTCAATTTTTATTTTTTTATTTTTAATTTTCTGCGCAGGCTAAACAACATGTCGTTTGGTCTGCAAACCAAACGACATGTCGTTTTCCAATAGATTTGAATCTGCCGTCTGAGGTCGACGACATGTCGTTTGACAAAAACGACATGTCGTTTGCCTCGTCTTCAACCTCGCGACCTGCACTTCAAGCTACAGTTCCGCCAGCTTCGAGCCACCACCGTGAGCCGTCCTATACACTCCGCACGACCATAGAAACACCATGAACACGGCCATGAACCGCCTCGCCTTGTCCAGAAGCCTCACGGCTTGCAACCCCACGTCGTGTCATCTTCAACCTTCGGCTTCGCTGCACCATCACCATGGACATCCTGCAGCGACGCACCTCCACTTCCAGCAGCAATAGAAGACGCCGGAGATCAAGTCTCCACCGCCCAGTGAAGCCCAGTGCCACGACCGAAGCCTCCATGCATACCGAAACCTTCTCCTGTGCAACACTGCCGAGAACGACCGAAGACACCACTGCAACTCGGCTGCTCTCTCTACGTCTCGGTTTCAGTTTTCTCTCTCTCTCAGTAAACGTTACAGCATGCCAGAGGTAGAAGATGCAGGATAGCAAGAAAAGAAAAGAAGAAAAAAAAAATATGTGTATAGATGAATGCGGACGCACGCGGGGCAAGTGAAACGCAGTAACACCGAAAGAAGAAAGGCTACACTCACGCGAACAGCTGGGTCCTTTTCATTTGGACAGACACGAGACACAAAAGAAAGAAAGAGAAGGAATGGATTAGTGGAACAATGGACGATGGATCAGTGGCTGGCTGAAAACAAATGAAGAAAAAAACAAATAAAAGTGCAAGGCAAAAGCTAATGGGAGACAAGACGCAGCTGGAAGGGAAATAAAAAGAAAAATGAAAAAAACTGCCGAACTCACGGACAAAAGGAATTTGCAAGCAACATGTTATTTGGAAGCCTATATAAGGACTTGGAGGGAGTCAGTAGTCAGTGGTTAGAGTGAGAGTCAGTCAGGAGTTAGAGTGATTTTAGTGTGAAATTAGAGTTAGAGTTCAGAATAAAAATAGTGAGTGAGTTTTTGTAGTCAGTTTTTATTTTTTCTGAGTTCAGTTTTTAATTTCGTGTAATTTATTCATCAGTCAGTTTCAATTTATGGTTCAGTAAATTTTATTTTTGTAAGTCTTTATTTCCAGTTTTGAGTTTGTTTAGTGAGTAAATTTTCAGTCCTCTTTGATAAATGTTGAGAGTCCATTTTATTTTTGAGAGTTTACTTTAATTGGAAGTTCAGATTTTTGGGTTGGAGAACGCAGTCTCCATTTCCAAATATCAAGTTTATTCCTTATAATTTCTGTTTTTATTTAATTTCGAATTACTACCATTTAATTTTCTCGAACTTTTAATTTCCTACAATTTAAATTTATGTCATTTAATTTCCTCTCACTTTTAATTTCCTACAATTTAAATTACTGTCATTTAATTTTCTCGCACTTTTAATTTTCTGCAATTTAAATTACTGCCATTTAATTTCTTCGCACTTTTAATTTCTTGCAATTTAAATTTATGTCATTTAATTTTCTCGCACTTTTAATTTCCTGCAATTTAAATTACTGTCATTTAATTTTCCTGCACATTTAATTTTTGCAATTTACTTTTATGTCATTTAAATTTTATTGTCCCTTTACATTTCAGTTATTTAATTTCCAGCAATTTTAATTTACTGTCTTGCATTTTAATTTCTTACCTTTCATCATCCACTCAAAACCAACAAACATGAATCTAGTCCATGACTAGTAAATTTTCATTTCCATTGCACTCTCACATTCATTGTACATATCATCACTTTTATTTTTATTTTCTCATTGTAACTATTTCTACCATTTTACACGAGTTTGATTTTTAAGCACTTTCCCTGTAGAGACGATCTAGGAATTTATTCATAATTACTACGCGACACGCTCCTGCACTTGGGATAGCATTTGGGCTGCTCAATTTTGAGTGAGTCATTGTTTCAGCCCAAGCAGGTTATAAACCATTCTATGTCTCTATATCAAACCTTTATTGATCTAAGAAACTCATCAACCCAAGCAGCTAAAAGAATATGCTATTGGAGTCCTCCACCAAGAGGTTTCCTAAAGTTGAATGTCGATGGAGTTGTGTTTTCAGAGCTGAAAAAGGTTGGGGTGGGTGTGGTACTTTGTGATGACAAAGGTAAACTAGTAATGACTGCAAGCAAGATTGAAAATGAGGTTGAGAATCCAATTACCATTGAACTTATTTAGGAAGCAAAGAGCTTGCTACACCTTTTTCGTAAGGCTGAAATCCAACATGTACATCACATGGGGAAGGAGGTAGCTCATAAATTAGCTCGTTATGCTTGGAATGTTGATAATATTTGTATGTGGTGGGAGCATGTTCCTACCTTTATTGATCAATCTCTTCGGATTGATCAAAACAATGTGTTTTGAGATATATTATGAATGAATGAATGTTTTGTTTATATATATTAAAAAAAAAACTATGTTTCGAATAAGAAGAACAGATGAGATTACCAATTTGTAGTTTAGCTTCTAAAAGCTTTGTTCACATGTGTTGATCATACATATCGAGCATTCTTGGTAGTCAAAGTCATGAACAGTATTGCAAAAAATTCTAAGTCTCTTTATAGTCAAAGCCTCCAATAGTATTTGTTCAATGCTAGAAAATACAAAATTTCTTGCACATTGGTCGGGCTCTCCCGATTTACTTCTACTTCGATTTTGCTTGGATATACTAAGAGTACTATATGTACAAAGAAAAACACTTTCTCAAGCCAAAATCACATTTCTTAAATTTGGTGTATAACTTCTTCTTTTGTTATATCTGCAATATTGCTAATAGATGTGTTGATGTATTTTTCCATCAAGGGTGGATACTAACACTACATTCGAATGGACCGCAACAAGTGCTTGGGGTGGCACATTGCCGAAATTCTCCTCCATGCCTTGTACAGTAAATGAATGTAAGACATCCATGCCTTGTACAGTAAATGAATGTAAGACACGTAGAGAGAGAGAGAGGTTACAGGGTTCGACACTAAGGTGTAAGTCCTGGGTTTTTTTTAAGGGAAACATCCATTATGTATGGTGATTATGCAAGCTCTCTTGGACTTTCATGCTCTTTATTACAATGCCTAGAGAGGTGGAGGAGAAGCTAGGAAAGATGGAGATGGCTTGGTCACTTGGAAAAAAACCCCTCTTGGTAGCTTGGAAGATCTCCCCCTTGTTGATGGCATGTTCCGCCTTTTAGTCTAGCTATCCTTTTGCTTTTATGTCATTTCCTTGGATAGCTTTAGTCCTTTCATGCTTATGTGTCAACCCCTAGTTTAAGTCTTATCAATTGGCTGGCTTTTGTCACTTCCTATTTTCTTTCTTTAGTTGTCTCTTTACTTGTTATAAGCTTCAAATACATCAATGGGCTAGGTTTACAATACATGGTTTAGTGTATTTTATACCCAATAGCAATTCCGCGAGTCTTAAAATCAATCTGTCTCAAAAGAATGCCTTGGGAATCTTAGAAAAAAAAATACCAATCATAGTAAGAAAGATCCATGAAAACCTTAGAAAGAAACTCAACTAGGATAATCATCCATGTTATCCGTTGTTGTTCGACACAATGGGGGTCTCCAAAGGTGGGCCTTGAAGAGACTTGTAAAATACATGTTAGAGAGGCCTCTAAGAGACTCACCCTTCATGAATGTAGAGTTGAATAACTCGTAGTGGGTGAGAGTTTTTTGTGGAGTGCAAAAAAGCATAACCCGTAATGGCCAAAAAGTTAAGAGCTCAATCTACAATTGGATTACATAAACATGTGTTTTGCTTTAGTTCTTGCCGAGCGACTCTTTAATTGATGGCAATGAGTTTCTTAGTATCGTAACTACTGCTAGTATGCAATGATTGTCGTCTCCCAAAGTGAGTTCAGGGAGGGTTGTTCTTAGATTGTGGTTAAAGTTGAAGTTCTTTTTGCATTGTGGTTGGTGATCACCCGTGCTAAGTGGTAAGGGAGCTCGTTGACTCCGAAACTATTCTAGGTGGTTACAGAGTCCATTGGCTTGTTAACAAAAGGGGAAATTTTTTATAGTTGTAGAGCCTGGAGGTTCGTTCTGAGAGAAAACCTACGTGAGGCGATTGTTGAGCCCGAAGGTAACTCGCCCAAGGCGGTTACAGAGCAAACAAAAGCTCATTCTACTAATGAAGAATATGATGCCCAGGCTTGCTCGTGGGAGCATGGGGAGAATTGAAGTTAGGCCGGGTCCCTAAAGGCCTAGGGCCTCTTGAGGTGCACTCGCGGGATCAATAGGCAAACTCAGGGTTTGACAGGGTCTCTCAAGATCTACTTATGGAAACATGAGGCAAGCTCCAGGTTAGACTGTTGAAGAGCGAGTTGAAAGGTTGTGGTGAAATTGGCGCCCTAGGGTCTCTCAAGGCCCGCTCATGGGAGCACGAGGTATGTAACAGTCCATTAGAAATTCAGTGGAAGACTTTCTTTAAGCTTAAGAAACGTTGCTAAACCTCGGAAAGGTCTCACAAATTGAACAATCACGTCAGTTTTAGTCTATTAGCATAGGCAATTTCTTACCCACTTTGGTGACAGAAACATGATTATATTTATTTGAGGTACTTAGAAGTCTGGGATTGAGAAACGGTTTGCACCATTAGTCTCAGCTGAATATTTAGGACTTTACGACGCAATAATACTAATTTTGTTTTCCTAATGATAACTATTCAAAAATGTATTTTGAATTACTCGAGTTTAGGAGTCAAAATTTGTAAACTGAATTGCACTATTAGTTTCATAGTATTTTTTAGAATTTTATAGTGCAAAGTTTAATTTTGTATTTTTTGGAGTGAATAGTAGCACCTGTGTTAACAGTCAGTCTAGTCGTTCTCAAATCAGTTTGGATTGTCCAAATCAATCTAGAGAAGTTTTATTTGGACACATGACAAATGGTTACTTGAAACCCTAAGCGTTGGCCGATTTTAGTTTAGTGTTTAATCATTTGATTAAATCACTTCCGTATACTAATAACCATTCAAATTCAATAAATCCTTATTTATTCTTTTATACCCTTATAATTTCGTTGGGCCAAGAAAAATTAGATTTAGACTTATTAGAAACATAAACACCAAACCAAACCCTATTGGAATTCCTACATGAGGCTCAATCCATTTAGGCCCATTAAAGCCCACCAAAAACCTCCACCTATACAAAATTCATGAGGAAATTTCCCCACTTCCTTAGGTGTACTTCCATTGCCAATGTTAGCCCAAATAGTAGCTAATGGGAGGTCAATTAGCCACCTCACCACAACCCATCACTCAGTAGCTCCCAAGGCTGAAAATCATGTGCTGCTGCTCACAGTTTTACCCATGGTTTTGGATGGTGAAACCATCATCAAATGGTTTTCCTCACATCCCTCTCAGCCCCTAGCTCTATATAAGTCATACATGGCTTGTTCTTCATGCTTTTGTCACTTTCACTTTGCTTTCTTAGAGAGAACTCTAGGGGAGATCTCAGACAGTGTTTCTGGCAATTCTTGCTTTATTTTTTCAAAGCCTTTGTAAGTAGATTCTCAAGAAACTACATTCATATAAGTTGTTCCACTTGAGTCGAGTTTCCAATCTAGCTCAATCAGTTTTGTAACAGCCCACTGAAAATTCAACGATAGAATTTTTATAGGCTTTAGGAACCTCGTGAAAACAACGTAAGTATTTACGATTTGATCAATCGCATAAGTTTTAGTTTGTCAGTATAGTCAGAGCGATTACTAATTATGGTGCTAGAAGCGCAATTTTATTTATTTGAGGTAGTTAGAAGTCCCAGTTTGAGATTTGGTCTGCGCCATTAAACTTAGTTGATTATTTAGAATTTTATGGCCCAATAATCCAATTTTCAATTTTCGGAGATACATGTTTGAAAACACATTTTTGCTTATTTCGAGGCACTTTGCGATTGAAATTCAATAAAAAAAATTGCACAGTTAGATTTGTATGAATATTTAGGATTCTACAGTGTAAAGTTTAATTTTTACTTTCTTGGAGTAAATAATAACTTCAATAGTAGCATCTAGTGTAGTGTTTTCAAAATCACAAAATGGAATGTCCAAATTAGGTTAGAGAAGTTTTATTCAGATACTTGGTAATATCTAAGCCACACTTGGTGAATAGTATTGGACACTTAGCACAAAGAGGAACCATGAGATGGATTGTGAAGGAATCAAGGTATGAGATTATTCCACCTAAGCAAAACCTTGTTTTCCATCTGATCCACCAAATTGTGCCGAACCAAAGAAAGTTTCAACCCTAGTGAAACCCTAAATGGTTCGAATCCAATTGAAACCAAAACCCTAAACGATTTCCCCAAACTCTAAAGTTGGCGTCCAAACTCGTTTTGATCCAATTTCTAGCATTGTGTTTAATCCCTTGATTAAATCACTTTCACGTGCTATTAATTCCTCAAATTCATATTATGACATCATTATCCAACCTGTTAAACCTTGAAAATTTGATTGGGCTAAGAAAAATTAGATTTGGGCTTGATAGCATCCCAGACCCTAACCAAATCCTCTCTAAACCCCAAATTGAAGCCCACTTGGTTAAGATCCATTAAGCCCCACAAATTTGACCACCTTGGCAAAGTGTCTCATGAAAGTTTCCTCCCCTACATGGAAGACCAGCCTCTACTTTTGACAGCCCCCAAATAGTTCCTTGATGGGAGAGAAAATTCCACCTCACGACCCTCCATGCCTCACGACAACAGAAACAGTCCTTCTCCCTCACTATTCTTCACTTTTTGTGACATAGGAACCTTCAATCAAAGGGTCATTCAAGCCCATACCTCCCCCCTCCAGAATTATAGAGTCATGCAAGACATACTTCACTCCATTTCATCACTTTCCACCCCGTTCTTAGAGAGAAACCCTTAAGAGCTCTCTCCGGCAGATTTTTGAGTCATTTTGCATGATGCTTGTCGACCCATTTTGTGTATTTTCTCACAATTACTCCTTCATTAAAGTTTTTCTTCCTTGAGTTTAGTTTCTGTGGATATCTTATTTGTTTCATTTTGTGGTCATTTGACTGGTCAAAACTTATTTTAACCATGGAAAGGTCATTCTAGGTATTAAACTAGAGAGTGTGTTATATATTAGAGTTTTTGACCAAGCTAATAGACAGATCTTGGTCCAAAATTTTTATGGAGTATTTTTAACATGTTTATATAAATGTTAATTGAGGATTTGTTTCATGACTAAAGTTTTTATGAAATATTTTCTTAGATATAGAAACTTAGAAACTGTAAGAGGAAAAACATTTGTTTTGAGAAAGTTTGAATATTTCATAGTCTAACCTTACTTCAATGGATTTGCTATTTTTATTGGATGACCCTAACCCTCCTATATGCATGTTAGTATATTAGTTTGAAGATTTTTGGTATTAGTTTCAAATATATGAATTTGTATGCAAGAGGATACTCGGTTAGGCCAAAGGCTTGATAATTTTTGTTAGATCCATGTTTTGGTTGATTTTTAGCTATGTGATTTTAAGTTTAAAGCTTGGACCTTTTAAGTACACCTTTTTAAACCATGGGATGTTTTAGTTTCAAGATATAATCTTTTTAAGTCATGGATGGATCACGTGGTTGATCAAATCTAGTTAAGAAAATGTTTCTATTTTTGGACTAAGTGTGGAGCCGAGTACTCCAAGTGGTGTTTTGTGAATTTTGTTTGATGTTTTAAAATCATGGTTGATCTTAGGATAATGTTATGAGTATATTAGAAGAAATTTTGGTTTAATCATGAGTTATAAAAGTTAGAAGAACTGCAACAAAAAAAAATTAAGAGAAATGGCCTATGGATGTTTCGGCCATAGTGAGTTTTCCATAGTTGTATTTTTTTTTAAATTCTTCTACGTTAATATTTGAGTTTAGGATAAAATTTACATGAAAAATATAAATTTTGGTGATTTTTAAAATTAGGATGCAGAATCTTTAAGTTAGGGTTAAAATGGTCTTTTTACTTTAAGTTAGTTTTTATTCTTTGTTTCTAATTGCTAGTGATTAAATTTCTATCTTTTAGAATCCCTACTTATAGTTTCTCGTGTTTTGCGCTTTATTCTCGTAACTCGATGATCGCTGTAAGTTAGCTCTTAACTTATTATCAGTTTACTTGTATGATTGATGGCTAAGGGAACTACAGTTGTGTTTGTATGTTATCATATATGCCATACCATGTCACGTTATTACATGTTTATCTGTTATACATGATGTAGACTATCATGAAATACTTATCTATTACACAATATATACTGTCATGTGTTGTCATCTATTGCAAGTATGTCATGTTACGTATGCCATCTGTTACATGTATGTCATGTCACATAATGTTCATTGTTACATGTTATGTCATGTTACAAAATGTTATATGTTATATGTTATGCCATGTTACAAAATATTATTTGTTTCATGTTATGCCATGCTATGAAATATCTGTCAAGTACATCATGTCTGTCAACTTACATTTATATCATGTTATGCTATGTCTAGACTTTTGTTCTTTCGTATTCATGTCACGTTTCGTCTCGGGTATAGTTTGTGTATCTCGAGAGTAGTCATGTCAAGTCAATTCATGTCTATCATGATCATAAGTATTAGGATGGGGTAATATCCTAATACAACTCTTTTGTTCAAGCTAGAGTGTCTACATATGTGTGAAATTTCCTGGATTGAAGAAATACAGTCAACAGGTTGCGAATGGGGCCTAACTAGCTAGTCATCGGAGCGCGCCAGACACTAATGTCGATGAAGCCATATTTATTTCACGTGTGTCCATAGAAATTGTAGCACAAACAATTCATGGGGTCACAGCAATTGTGACGCATGATGTATGGGGTCACAAAAATTATGACGCATACACTACGTGACACACAATAATTGTGACACGTAGAATACGTGGGGCCACAACAACTGTGGAGCACGTATTAACGCACTCATAGTTGGTCCAGATACTATGTGTTGTGATGAGGTAATCGGCAAGGACACATGGCTCTAGGGGACCCATTTAGCACCCACATGATCACTTTATTAATTAGGCTTATTGAACAAGATTTCAAGTTCATGTATTTCATGTTCATGTCATGTTTCAAGTCTTGTTATGTTCAAGTTTACGTTCAAGTAAAGTTTCAAGTTCACGTTCTTGCTATGTTTTAAGTTCATGTCACGTCAAGTCAAGTTCTCTATTTCAAGTTCATGTCTTGTCAAGTTTCAAGTTCAGTTCACGTTTCAGTTCAAGTTATATTATGTGATTATTGACTTTGATTATGCATTCATGTCTTTATTGTTATGCATGCATCATTAACTTATGTGGAAGTTTTCTGTTAACTTGTTGAGATTTGTAATCAAATCTCACAGTGATAGTCCCAACTACAATTCCCCCCAAATGGTAGGTAATGTGTCAAGACCAAAGTAGGGATAAGACACTGGTAGACTGGAGGAGGTCGACTAGACGCTGCAAGCATGACACAATGCTTATGGCCTCCATAGTTAGGTTTTTGGATAGTATTTTGGCATCGTTAGTCGAGTTACGCGAATTACTCGACAAACTAGTGCAATAGTATATTTTGGTAATGTAATTATGCAGCTCAGTCTCTCATGTTTTGAGATTATAGTCTTCTAAGACCCGTACTGAAATCATGGATGTTTATTTTGTCAAGTATGCATGGTTTATGGTTTAATTATTTGAAATATTATCTATTTGGTGCATAGTGTTGCTCAAGAAGAAAAAAATTTATTATATAATGTGAATATTATATAGTGCTAGATACATGCTAGGATCATTGCATCTAATATGTTATGAATTGGGGCAGGTAACCTTGTGTTGCATGTCTTGACGCTTCAGATGTCCGTCCAATCATAAGCAAAATCTGGGGGGGTGTCATAGGTGGTATCAAAGCAATCTTTGGGTTATAAATCCACATCCGTAGGAGTTGCACCAAATATTAGGCTTGAGATTTTAGTCTTTATTAGGCTTGGATTTCTTAAAGTATGAGAGATAGTATGTAGTTGTAATACGTGTACTCGTGTATTTCAGGAAGTGACCCATGACTCGCTGTAGGATACCTCGAAACCCTGAGGGAGCCATAAATTAGGAGAATCAGAATATCCTGATGGATGGAGAATTAGCTGAAGTTGTACATCTGCAAGCTGACATGCTTAGATAATTGTAACAGCAGCAAGCGCATGTACTAGACCCAAAGTTAGGGGTTGTCCATATGAGAAGTTCTTGATCCACCATTACCCGAATTTTTCTGGTAATAAAGGGCCACTGAGAGCTAAGAAATTGATTATTGATCTCGAAAGAACATACGAGATTTGTGGATGTATTGAACACCAGAAGGTTCTATATGCTGGATACCTATTCCAAGGAGAAGCTGGAATATGGTGGGATATACGAATGCAACTTCTAGTTGGGGAACTAGGAAGTCTCGATGCACTGTCATGGGAGAGATTCAAAGAATAGTTTGACAACTGATTTCCCAAATTCTGTCAAACAGCAGAAAATGCAAGAATTTGCATCTTTAACTCATGGCAGTTAGACCGTAGAATACTACGCCGCTAAGTTTATGGCATTAGGAAGGTTTGCACCACACTTGATCTCTACTCAAAGGATGCAAGCGTAGAAGTTTCAAGCAAGACTTCAGTCGAGGATCGGTAATCAAGTAGCTTGCCACATTATAGAGACTTACCAAGAGTTGGTAAAGTGGTTGCGATAGCAAAAGCTGAACAGAGAGGTCTAGCGATTCAGATCAATTCTGAAAGAAAGAGGACCATGCCATTTGCTTTAAACAATAGTGCCGAGAAGAAGAGGTCTTTTTCCAGCCCGTGGAAAGGCAAGGGAATAGTGAGAGGAGGGCAGATGTCGCCTTTTTACCCTACATGCCCTAAGTGTGGAAAACGTCATCTCGGAGAATGTTGCAATGGTTATGGAATCTATTATCGATACGGGAAATCTGGACATTTAATAAGAGACTGTCCCAACATCATGCAAGGCAGTGGAATTGGTGATCGATCACAACCCAAGGCCCCACATCCCAATGCTCATGTATGTTGTAACCCTAGGTGATATCGAGGTTGACACGTTAGAGGCTAAGGAAGCTGGCATCATCACTGGTATTTTCCTTTAAGTGTTTATGCTTTGTTGTTAGCTTGAGTGTTAGAATTATTGTCATTAATAGTATTGCGTTATATTTTTTAAATTAGGAAACTTCAATCTATTAAGATTCACGGCTTGTACGCTATTTGATTCAGGTGCATCTCAATCCTTTGTGTTTGTAGCGTTTGCAAGGATTTGTAGTTTACAAACTGAGCTATTATATCGATGAGTTGTAGTGTTAATTCCTACGGTAATACAGTAGCTTGTACCCGTTTAGTTAAGGAGTGTCCTGTAAAGCTAGAAGGAAGGACGTTGAAGGCTGACTTACTAGTATTCGGTCAGACGGAGTTTGACTTAATCTTGGGATGGACTGGCTATTCAATCACTATGCTAAGATAAACCGTCAAACTTCTGGCACCATAGTGAGTGGTAACACAAACTATATTGACAAACTAAAATCTAAGCGATTGGTTGATTCGTGAAAACTATGGAGTTTTCACGAGGTTCTTAAAGCCAATAGAAATTCCACCTTTGAATTTCTAATGGGCTGTTACATGATAGCTATGGGGAAATGCAAGTGGGAGGATACCCCACTTGAGCTTCAAGTGCTCCGCAGAGCCAACAATAGAGAAAAGAATAGAGGCGGCCAATAAGATCATTAGTGAAGTACTAAAGCTTTTCAAGTGCTCTATCTTTACTTAGAATTGAACATTTATTCACTGTGATTATTGCATACTGCTAGTAATATGTTATGTGCATTGCATGTTAATAGTCATGAACGAAGGGTGTGTAGCCTTGAGTTACATGTCTTGACACTTCAATCTCTGTTCAATCCCAAGTGGGGTCTGGGGGTGTCAAAAAGAATTTCTAACCTTAGAATATCTCTCGTTTCAACCCGCTCCATGTTATTACACGAGGATATTTATAAGTTAGCTTCTAACTTACTCATGGTGTATTATAGTATATAAGATGGTAAAATTTATGCAAGTGAACCATGTTTAATTTATAGTGTATTCAAGTTGAAGTGTTTATGTCATGCCATGTTGTTATATATATCAATCATGAACATTTCTCACGTGATTATGTCACATGCCACGGTCATCATGTCATGAAGCATGCAAGTATGTCACAATGTATTTTTTAAGTCAAGCATGAAATGTTAAATTTAGATCACAGTAGCCCCATGAGACAAGATATCATGTATAAGTTTGTTTTAGGAAAAAAAGTGTGTCACGAATTCTATAAATTCTATTGTTGATAAAATTATATTTTCCAAAAGCAAGTTCATGTATGTCATACATACATGCCATGTTTATTATCATGCATGCTTGATATACTAGTACTATTAGTAGCCTATATATGGAACTTGTTGAGATTTCCGAAAAATCTCTCGATGGTAGTCTCAACTACCATTCTTAGCCGGAATGGTAGAAGTTGTACCAGGACTCAATGGAGCACATAAACCCTAATTGGATGAGGGTGAATTTGGCGACCGAAAAATGGCCCAAGACGAGTGGAGCCAAGTTCACAGTGGAGGCCTGTTTCAAGCTAATCAATTTTTATATGGAGATTATCACGCATTTGTTAGGAGATATTGATAGGATTTTGGAGGGGGAGAGTGACCCCCAGTGAATGCCAGTGGTTGAAAAGATTCTCACATTCGCAAATTGTTTTGTTCTAACTGACTATTTTATGGAAGTCACTTTGGAATTATTAGTCGAGATCGAAGAGATCTTGGAAGGCACAAGATGAGGTTTAGGACCATGTAACCTTAAATAGTGTGCTTCTCTTTTAAGGTATAGGGGGTCCATGTTTTGGGACCGCACTTTTATTATATGGATGGTTTAACTCGATATTTTGGATGAACAATGAATTGTTGTGTGTGAATTAAATGAGAAGTTGCTTTGGAATTTAGTATTCTGGAACATATTTCAAGTAGAAAGAAAATGTATTGGGTAAGTACTCTTAGTAAAAAAAATAACCTTTCCTTACGTAGCGTTGCATGCTCTACTAGGGTCTCTTGTGAGGTGTTGGTCTTTTGTTTGTGATGATGAGCGGCCCTCCGGTGGCCTCTGGTACCGGCGGGCTGGAGCAGAATGTTCCAGCAGGGCCCCCTCTGGTAGGACTGGAACAAGCTGCCGGAAAAAACTCTGATGCGTGCGATCGCAGATCTTTTGTGGAGGCCTTACAGCGACCTATTCCTCCTCCATCTTTCAAACTCCCAATCAGGCAGCCTGAGGTAATCAATGGTGAATTGGGTTTTATTTTTTCAGACACTGAGATGGCAAAGGCTGCCGAGGACTTAAAATATGCTTTGGTTCTTAAATTCTTGAACACTAGACCGTCCATAGATGTGTTGCGAAAACATATTATTAAATCATGGGGGTTTAGTGAGGTCCCTATGATCAGTTTTAGGGATGAGTTTCACATCCTCTTGCACTTAGTGAATGAGAAAGACTATCTCCATGCATGGGCTCGGGAAGGGCGGGTGGTGGTTGGTGTGCAATTCAAGTTGTTTAGTTGGACGGTGGGGTTTGATGTTAAAAAGGAACCTTCCATTGCTCCCCAATGGATCTTTTTACCAAGTCTCCCATTGCACTTGTATCGGTTGGATTGCTTCCAAAGTTTTGCTACTAGGTTTGGTAAATTCTTGGGCACAGATAACGCTACTAATTACTGAACTCGGGCCACAAGGGCGAGGTTGTGTGTTGAAAAGGACCTTAGAGATGATCTAATTGCAGGCTTTCCTGTGATGATTGGTAGTTCTATTCAGTTATGGCAGCCGGTTGTTTATGAGAAACCAGGATTCTACTGTAACAAGTGTTTTAGACAAGGTCATACCAAGGTTGTCTGTAGAAGCGGGCAGAGTGTTAAACGTGATTCTGGTGTGAATAAACAGGGAAAGTGGGTGGAATTAAGGATGACACAAAAGTATGGAAGGAGGTGGGACGGAAAAAGCCAGTGGTTGAGACTACGCATGAGGAAGTTAACAATGTGGTTAATCCCCAGGATAAGGATGAGTATGGGCAGAGTTCGCATGAGGAAGTTATCAAGGTGGATAATCCATAGGATTAGAATGAGTCTGGGCAAAGTCCGCATGATTCTACGCATGTTTCCGTGAAGATTCTGAGGGGCAGTATAGAGGACAACAGAAAATCTGTAGTGAGTCAGTCGAACTAGTTGGATCACATGGACGGGGGGAGAAATTCTGAAAGTGGGGAGGGGGTTGCATTACGTCCAGAGTTTCCAATTGCTAACAGTCACGACAAAAACATCCGTGTTCTACATGAAGATGAGGAGCTTGCCATGTTGACAATCCAACCACTCATAGATGCTTGCCTAATTCAGAACAATGCTGAAGATGAGGTGCTTGTTGAAGATATCACGCATGAAGGGGAAGAGGAAGAGGAAGAGCTACTGGGCAGAGTTGATGGGATTCCTTGTCAAAACAGATATGAAGCTCTATCGGAGGAGGAGTTATTACCGATGGTTGATGCTAATAAAGATTATACCTCAGATCCGGGTGACTCGCGGAGAGGGGAGGGAATTTCCAATGGAGAAAGAACTATTGAGCCAAGGAGATCTAAGAGGGCCAAGGCCCTTCCTTCCAAACTTTGTTAATGTGTGATAATATTGCAGTTTGGAATGTCCGTGGGTTAGGCACTTCCAAGAGAAGGTTAAGTAGTTTGATTAACAAGATGAATATTTCGATCTTGGTGATATCTGAGCCTTTTCAGACGGTTGAGAAAATTCAAAAGTGGGCGATTCGTATTGGGTTCCACAAGTTCACTTCCAATATGGATGTGGGAGGCAAAATCTGGCTTTGTTGGTAAGAGGAGATAGAGATGGATTTGGTAGCGGTGACCAACCAATCCTTCACAGGTTTGTTCTCTCGTGATGGAGAGACTATCATGGTTTCTTTCATTTATGCCAAATGTTTGATGATTGAGTGTCGTGAGTTATGGTATCATTTGAGCAGTATAAATTGCACGGGCATTCCTTGGGTTGTTATGGGAGATTTTAACATTATTTGTGTGGATTCTAAACGAAGGGGTGGAAATCCAAGATCCTGTTTGGCTATGAGTGAATTTAATAATTGCATTGATAATTGTGGGTTGATAGAATGGAACCTTTTTGGTTTGCAATTCTCTTGGTGTAATGGACAACAAGGTCTGGCTCATAGCTGGGCTAAGCTTGACCATATTCTTGTTAATAATGTGTTCTCTGTTGGAGGAAAGTGTCCATTTGTGGCTATTCAGAGCTGGAAGGAACGTAGTTTAGCTTGGTTTCGATGTGCTACACGTCAGTCCCAAGTAGGGATACTTACA
Source organism: Cyclocarya paliurus (assembly GCA_029856935.1). Classification (NCBI taxonomy): domain Eukaryota; kingdom Viridiplantae; phylum Streptophyta; class Magnoliopsida; order Fagales; family Juglandaceae; genus Cyclocarya; species Cyclocarya paliurus. The sequence continues at coordinate 18,720,109 of CM056953.1, read as the reverse complement.
GGATTACTTCTGTCCATTGTTGTGTGGAGATTGTGGCAACGTAGATGTAAGGCCCGGATGAAAAAATAGGTATGAGTTTGTGAATGAGGTTTGGCACTCAATTAAATTCTAGGTGCATGTGGTGATGAATAGTATCTCCAAAGTTGATAAGTTGAGCATTGGGGATTCTAGGCTTCTTGCTCGTCTTGATATTCTCCTTATCGTTCATAAGCATAAAAGTGAAAGAGTGGTTTCGTGGTCCAAGCCAACCCATGACCGTGTCAAGTTGAATGTGGATGGGAGTAGTTTGGGAAATCCAGGAAGTGGAGGTGGTGGTGGAGTGCTTCGTGATAGGAATGGCAAAATTATTTTTGCTTTCTCCAAAACTTTTGGGTCCTGTACCAATATAGAGGCTAAACTCTGTGCCTTGCTTGAAGGCCTTCTTCTTTGCAGAATTGCCGGTTGGAGGGAGGTTGAGGTTGATTGTGACTCTCAGGTGGTTGTGTCATGGGTTAATTCCAGGAATTGCTCTCTGTGGTATCTGTGGGACTACTGGGACCTTATCGTCAAACATCTTGAAGAGATGGTTATTGAGTGTCATCATTGCTTCAGAGAAGGGAACTCCGTGGCGGATTCTTTGGCTAAGGAGGGCGCGATAGGTGTGGATATGTTTTACATAGATACCCAGAGTCTTCCTTGTCATATTAGAGGCCTGGCTAGGCTGGAGAAACTGGGTCTTCCCTATATTCGGATGTAGTTTTTCTTGTTTTGCTAGGCTTGTTTAGGGGTCTTTCTTTAGGCTTGTTTAGAGTTGTTTTGTTTTGGGTTGCTGGTTGTTTGTGCTTAGGAGTCTTTGTTGTATTCTCCCTTTGGTTTTCTTGTACCACGATTTTCCTCCGCTATAAGTAAAGGCTTATTTAATAAACTTGAGACGGGGTCACTCTTGGACATGTGGCTGCCGTCTCTTCTTTAAAAAAAAAAAAAGTAGAAAGAAAATGCATCCGCTACGTTTATTGCATATAGTTAGATGCATGCTAGGTGCATTATATCTTATCTATCATAAACAAGGGTATTTAACCTTGTGTTGCATGTTCTCAGTTCTAACGCTTCAATCTCTGTCAAATCCCAAGCAGGGTTTGGGGGTGTCACAGAGTGGTATTAGAGAAATTATATCTCTGGGTAATCCCACAATTCCTTAGGAATTGGTACCAGAATATAGGTTGAGTTATTAGTGTGTATAGGCTTGAACATTAGATATGCTTGAGGGAAGTTGATGCGTTATTGTAGGAAAGCCTGTCAACATTCATTGCAGAATAGAGATGATGTGGTCTAGCTGTTTTGATTACAAGACAAAAACAGAAGCCATGAACTAAGGTAATAGTTCCAGATCATCCATGGGGATTTAAGGTTTGGAATTTGTGAACTTTCTGAAAATGGTTTATATTAAGGTTTGATGTTCTAAGTTCTGCAAACTTAGTATACAAGTTTGATCAAATCGGGAGTTATTAAGTCTACAACCATTAGGACATGAGTTTGATCAAATCTAAGTTATAAGTTTGGAGACTTAAGAAGCAAATTTTCCTTATGAGATCTAAAAGTGTCAATATTGAAGATTTTCAAAGTGATTATTATCGACCTGAGGTTCTAGGGTTGATCAACCTTAGGAAATTATTCTTGTTAGATTTGAAGTTATAGATGGTGAAAACTCTAGAAACCGACTTTTGTTGATGCTAAGGATATAGATCTAGCAGACTGGTGGGAAAATATCTATATTGGATGGTATAAGAAGTGATCAAGCTCAATTAAGAGTAAGATTGGGTAGATCAACTAGTATTGGACCCAACTCCATAAATGATTTAGTGGATTTTTGTGGTGAATAATAAGGAGTTTGGATACCAGTAGAGCAAATGTTAGTCCAAGGTGATGAGCATAAAAGTACATGTTGTCGAGTTGAAAATTTTAGGTGCATTTATGTATTTGATTGAAGTGGTATTGGAATACTCGTGTTTTTGTATAGGTTTGAATCTTGGACGTGCTAAGTTGAATTTTTAATATGATACATGTGAGCTTGTGTCTCAAGATAGAACACATGGCACATGGCCCTTGGAAGACCAACTAGAGGCAATAATCAAGAGGAACATAATAGTTTTAATAGCAACTGAGTTGACTCATCCATTGCTAAGTTAGATACAATTACCATTCGAATGCTAATTTTAATCGTTCAAATACAAATGCTTGATTGTCGAACACTTCAATAATAGTTCGAACAAACGAACTATGTTTGACTGGATATGTTAAGTTCAAACTTGAATTCGAACGTTTCATTCGACCGCTTCTATTATGTTCAATGGGTAACTTTACGTTTGAACACTAATAGGATATTTTCAAATTTGATCAAACAGTTTACATAGAAAACATTAAGTAATTTTATTAATAAGGTAAGAATGTTGTGTATATCATGTTTATATTACTATAATGATTTTTTGGCACCATTTTTAAATTTGTTATGATAATTAAATCTCATAATAATCACTGCAATTAAAATTCAGATGCAATCGTCAAGTTTCTCGGTATCCCTCGACTGTCCACTGCAAATTCGAACATAGTGCTAAGGGAGTATATAGTCACGGGTGATGGGGAGACGGCTGAGAACGAGGGCACTGATGTAGATAGACTAGATGGCCTCCCTGATCATGAGATTCTACAGTTAGTTCTGAGTTTAGATGCTCCTCCCTATGATGGAACGAAAAGCATCAAACAAGTTGATTTATCATATGATTTCTAGATAATGAACTTAATCATTGCCAACAACATTGATCATTGGTAGCACAAGAAAAGGTTGGCATGGTTTTTGATACGCATCACTCTTAGGGAGCCTATTGACCTAGCGAGTTATAACTTTGCTAGGATTCAATTAGAGGCCCACTATATTATGACAAATTATCTTGCCTTTAAGGTCCTAATAACACGATTTTTAGTAGCGACGGGGGTCCAATCAGATGTTGAGTATATCCGAGAGTCGATTGGGCCGATCAACTCCTCCACCTTGTCATGTAGCAAAAGACACTCAAACAAGAGGCCTCATGCTCCCACTATGGAGACAACCAAGATTCAGGGAAATACATACCCAACAGATCATGGAGTATCAGGTGAGGCCTCTACACAGAGGGTAACACACACTGTTATTCATGAGGAGATTGTAGCTATAGTGTGTGCAGAGCTCCGCGCACAGACAATGAAGGTGATGGAAGTCATGTGCACAGAGATATGAAGTGTCATTTCTCACATAAGTACAAAGATTACTAGCATTGTCATAGAATTGGGTCGAGATGTGCAGACGACTCAAGTGACAATATTGACTCAACTGACACGGGTCAAGACATGCCTAGCAGCAGTTGAGTCGGGGGTTCGTGATTAGGGAACATAGTGACTCTTTATATTTGCACTTTCATAGTTTCTTGTATGGATATGAAATATTTTTTAATACTATTTTAATTACGAATCGTTGCTTGAATATCATTAAGCATCACTTCTATTGCATTTATTTGTCCTTCTTTTTCTCTAATGACCATGCTTCTTAACGTTCTTCTTTTGCTTTTCTAAATTATTTATTGATCTCCATTCTAGATATTCTTTAACTGTTATTTCTTATTTATTGTTTTGACATCCAAATAAATAAAATTTCTGATCCGATTTGAACGTAGTTTATAGGCCTTTGAATAGTTCTTTCACTCCTTGTAATTATTCCGTTCGAACGTGGTCTCAGAATATGTTCAAACGTTAAACTTAATGTTCAAATGTTTATATTATTTAAGACAACTTCTTCCATCTAAAAAAATATCAATGGAATGAAATATAAAGCGTTCGAACTATAATTGTTCTATTTTCAAGGACAATATAAAAAGTGCTTCTCTTTCGAACAGATATATAAAGAGTTCGAATGGTAATTTGATTTCTCATTTAAATTAGTAACTTATCTCACCATTTTTTAGTTAGACCTTAACTATTTTCCGTAAAAATGTATATTACTTTCATGATCAAACGTTTTATTAACCCTTCGAACTACAAGTTTATCAGGGATGGCATTTTTTGTTCCTAAATAACCAGTTCGAACGTAATATTTATTGTTCAAACAGTAAGTGACTATCATCAATATTTAGAGACGAATTGAAAAAAAAAAAAATTTTCTATAAATCATTTTTTGGGAAGATTTTTATTTTGTTAAAAAAAAAAATTCCCAAAAGACCATTTTTTGTAGTGTAATTCTCACTTTAAAATGTATTTCGATAATGAATCCATAAAATTTTTTTAAAACTTATTATTATTTAGAAAAAAAAAAAAAGAAGTTGGAAAAACATACCATCCTTGCTTTTTTTTAATTGATGTGTTTTTTCATTAAAGTAGTAAAAGTTTTAATGAATAAATAAAAAATGTTGAGACGAGTAATTCTGAATGATTGAAGAAGTTTGGCAAACATGAGGATTTCTAATTCTCAAAAAGATTTTCATAACTTCATTCTTGAATATCACTCAAATATAAAATATTTTTTTAATTTATAATTTTTTACTTTTTTATCTAATCATTATTCAATTACAAAAATCAATACAACTTTTACAAACTTAAAAACAAAAATTATATTAAAAAATTATATTTAAACAATTTTTTTACTTCATCTATTCCATTTCACAAACTGTAATACAATATCTATTTTTAAATATATTGTGATTCAAATTTTTCTCTCTTCTTCGTCAAGACTCAATGAAACATCTTCACTCAATTCATTTTATTACTATTCACAAAATTTTGAAATACTTTAAACATCCAAACATGCATACCAACTTCCCAAAGTTTTGAAATAATATTTTTTTTGTTCCAAATAAATTGGTTCAGTAACTAGATTTTGCATAGTGCGTGTAATAAAAAATAATTTGTAGTTCAAATTATCTCACTAAATGATTCGCCACCAAGGTGGTAGCTTAATTGGTACGAGCTACTTTTTCATGGTTTCAAGGTCAGGAGTTTGAGTCAGGACATAAGTTAAAAACATTTGTGATAGTAAAACTTAGTTTTTGGGCTGTGGAATGGACTTTGGACCAATTGGATACTTTGGGGGTGCTGTGGTGACAAGCTCGCCCTTGAGGTAGTAGTTATGGCTCTAATCGGACATTCCACAAAAGAGAGAGACTCTTATGATCACGCTCAGAGAAGGTTGCTACCCTAGTCACCCCCACCTCACCTTTTGTGAAAAAAAAAAATCTCACTAAATCATTCATAACGGTGTAATGAAAAGTAGTCACTAGCTAGCACAGAAGCATAACAGGTTGAAATATGTGAAATTGTGCATGATGATCTTTACAAATCAAATGATGCATGGCCAGGAAATGATTCAATAATATGTACAATCTTTATTTCGTACACGCAGTTAAATATATACATATATATATATATATATATATATATATATATATATATATTTAAACTAGGTAAGAACTTACATACTAGGTACGTATTTTATGTTAAAAGTGCTATTGTATTTTTTTTATGGTAAATATGAATTTTAAGATACATATAAATTAGAACAAGTATGGTAATGGTAAAAATAATCATAAATTTATGCAACAAGTTTTACAAATGATTATAATTATACTTAAAAAAAATGAAAGAAAAAAGATGTGAAATTATTGAATACATAACAAATCTAATGTCTAGAACTCATTATATTGAAACCATAATAGGACATGCATTGCTCCACTCATTATAAGACAAATTAGACATGTCCATAATAATAATAATAATAATAATAATATTCTTATAAATGAAAAGAATAAAATAATATTATTTTGAGTTGTTTCATAAAACTATATGGATATAATTGTGACTGGAATGATAAAACGTCAAAATAAACTATTAATTTGAAATTTAAAAAGTTATAATGTTTTTTTCTAGATGAAAATAATATTAGTTTAAAAAGTGTTATTCCTTATAATTCATTATAACGATAAATAATAAGAAGAAAATTTACTATTCATGAGCCCATAGCCTCTTTTATATACTAGTTTTACTACTTATCATCCTCATACATAATACACTATATTTTTTTTATTTTTCATAAATTAATTGAATGCTTCTACTCATCATCTATACACCACATATTTAATAAGAGAAAAAATTAAAAAATTATGTCTAATATGTGATGTGAGGATAATGAGTATAATTTTTCTATATATATAGAATATATATCACGTTAAGGGGTGGACCCAAGTTCAGCTGGCCCCCCAAAATTTCATTCATAACATTATATGTTTAATGTCACAAGAAAATATCTAGATTTTACATAAAATTAATTTGATAAATTAGCTTACATGCTAGAATGAAATATGACAGCCTAAAAGATCGCTTGATAGTTTTTATTAAGAAAATAAATTCTAAATATTTCATTACAAAAATAATAATGGATGAATATTATTCCATGAAATATTATCGTCACAATCTAAAACATATATTAAGTTGTGTTTTTAGAATTTTATTTCTACATATATATTACAAATTATCGAGATTTAATTTTATATATAATTATGTTTTTATTATTTTTTAATCTCTTCTTATTTTACATAAATATGTCACGCGGTATAAAAGCTGGCGTCCACTAATTACACCATTGATCAAGCTTCCAATTGCTCCTAACATTCACACCCTATAATTAATATATTAAAGTTCACAGCTATAAATAAATTTGAATTATTGTGGAGACAAGTAAAAGACTCGTATAATTAGGCATCGTTTGGATAATGAGATAAGATGAAATGAAAGTTGAAGTTGAATAAAATATTATTAAAATAATATTTTTTTAATATTATTATTTTTTAAGCTTTAAAAAAATTAAAATTTTTATTAAATTTTATATAAAATTTTAAAATAATAATAATAATAATATTAAATAAGATAAGATGAAGTTATTTCTTTATACAAATAGATTTCGAGAATTAACTTCCTCTTGTTAAATTGCTGAAAGTTATAGTAACAGTGGTTTTGGGTACTCTCCAGTACTTGTACGGGGCATGATTCTCTTTGTATGGTCGTTTTCAGTATAGTTTAATCTCAGAAACGATCTAATGAAGCACTGTGGCTAATCAGGCCAACTGATACCCTGTCCGCCAAAACCAAAAGTTACTACTAAAGTGACATCCTCCTGTTCCCGTGAAATGTCTTAGCACTGAAAAAGTAGACAACGTTTTTTTTAATTATTTGAAGGGTCTCTCCTGATTTTCCCGTATAAGTTTGTGTTGAGGAAAGCACGATATCGTCTGCAATAAGCTTTGTGTTAAACTTTCTTTCTTTTTTCTTTTTCTTAAGAAGATGGATCCTAATTTTTTTATACCCTTGATGGAGGAAGAAATAATTCTATTTGAAATTATTTACGTCACGTATTATTCATGTGATATAATTTGATTTAGAAGGTATATTTTAAAATTTAAATATAACAAATCAAATTATATCTTATAGATAATATGTAATATAAAAATTTTCAAATAGTACTATTAGAGGAATAGTACTATACCAACCCAATCTAATCTGTTCAAGAAGAAAGTAGTTAAACATCCCCTCTGTCCAATATGTCATAGGGAGGAGGAAGACTCCTTTCATGCTTTGTGGGGGTGTGAATCAGCTAGGGACGTGTGGAGTCAATGTTCTAAAAGTTTACAGAAATGTTACTTTCCTAACATGTCGATGCTACACCTTCTTGAAGCACTCTTTCAAACCATGGAGATCCAGTTCATCCAAGAATTTGTTGTGGTGGCCAGGAAGATTTGGTGGAGAAGGAACAGGTCTATTTTTGAGGGAGTTTTTGCCCATCCAAAGGAGATAGTGAAAGAGGCAAGGAACACTTTGCTTGTGCTAAATGAGGAGGCACCCATGCAGAGGCGTGCAGCCAGACATGAATGTAACTCGGTAGAGGTGTGGCAACCTCCTCCATCAACATGGACCAAACTGAACTGGGATAGTGCAGTAGACAAGGTGAGAGGCAGAGTAGGTGTGGGAGTGGCCGCGAAGGACAGTTCAGGCAAGGTTGTGGCAACAATGAAGATCATGAAACACCTCTATGCAGACCCACTACTAGCAGAGGCTTTCGGGGCTTTTAAAGCAGCACAATTTGGACTGGAACTTGGCTTAACGCAAGTGATAATTGAAGGGGATTCACTACAAGTCATTGAGGCTTTAAGACGGGATCAGGGAGGGAATAACAGTGCTAGTATGTTTGTTGATGAAGCAAAATTGCTTTTTAAAAACTTTGCTAAGTGGGAGGTTTCTCATATAAGGAGAAATGGTAATTCTATAGCCCATAGTTTAGCAAAAAATGCTCTTTCCAGCTTTAATCAAATTGTAATGGTGGATATTTTTTCTCCTTGTAACTTGCTGAATTAGTAAATGGAATTGAGTTTTCTCAAAAAAAAAAGAGGAATACCATAGCAACAGTGGCAGACCCACGTTGCCTCTGGGCCATACCTCCAAAAGAAAAAAAATTGAAATTTTAAATTGTCCCTAAAATTCTATAAATTTAAGAAATGGCCTCTACAAAAAATTTATATTCTCATATCCTCTCTAAAATTTCAATATAGCTAAAAATGCCTCTCTCCATTTTTTTCCTATAGTTCCAAAATTCTATATAATTTCTATATATTATCTAATTTCAAGGATGTGGTCTCACTAAAATTAATTTAAATTAAATTTAGGAGAAATAATAGATTTATTAATATAGATCCTAAATTTTTTTTATTATACAATATTAGGCTTCTTAATATAGAATTCAAAGTGAAAATACAAGAAAAATCATTTAAGATTGATGATCTATATGAAAAATAGTTGAGAGATTTTATCATTTAGACTTAATTGAGCAAGAAAGAATTATTAAAGGTCTCAATCATATTATTATATATTTAACATGACACAAAAATATTTAGATTTTACATGAAACTTAATAAAATAGTTTACACACTAGAATGAAAGATTATATTCTAAAAGATAACTTGATAGTTTCTTTAAAAAAATAAATTTTAAATATTTAATTTCAAAAATAATAATAAATCAATATTATTTCATGAAACATTATTATCATAAATCCGAAACATATATTAAGTTATATTTTTAGGATTTTTTTTTTAAGATTTTATTATCATTAAAAAAAAGTTAGTCACCCAAAAATAATTGTTGGTTCCACCACTGCATAACAACAATTAGATACGTTGAAATTACAAAAGAAGCAAACTCAAGATGTAAAGTGAACTAAAATCAGAAACCATATGATATGGATGTACAACCATTATATGATCGAATAGTCCATGAGAAATTATGAAACTCTTATGGGGAACACATGATGAACATTCCAATTTTTTGGCATCCTTGTGAGAAACTACTACTACTACTATACCAAGACGTCTCAACTAAGATAAAGATTTGAGGCGAATATGGTACGAGATTTTGGATTAAAGTAGATAGGTAATTGCCGTGAAGGTTCCTCTAAAACATTTACATTTACGCCCTAAATTCAGAAACTTGCACCCAAGTTTTTATGAGGCAAAGATGATTGGTAAAGTAACGGTAACATGCAAGTAAGGAATGTGTGTGTAAAGCACGCGCTTTCAAATGCGTGATGGAAACGACACGTCTGTCTTTCCTTTGGTCACCGTCATCTTTCTATTCACTGCCAATGTTGTCCCATTATACAAAACACTCTCATGTTATCTACACTGCTTATTTCAACCCTTAGCTTTCCACAGGCTGAAAGCCCTCTTTTGAGTCTTGACAACTCGCCAATCTCTCTCTCTCTCTCTCTCTCTCTCTCTCTGTTAAACTCTCAGTTGCTTTCCCTTTCCCTGGAATGAAAAACCCGATGATCCGCTCACTCTACTCTTTTTTCCCAGATATCATCCGCACCCAATACCTGCAATCATTCCAGATTTTTGCGGACTCTTTCCTGTTTGAATAAAAAGATCGAGGAAGAGATTCTCTCTCTCTCTTACATTTCGTCATCATCTTCCACACCAACAAAACCCTCACCCCAACCCCACTCTCTTCTTCTCTCTACGAAGCCATGCAAAATCAGGCATTTACTTGTTTCGGATCGTAATCTTCCTTTATCCCAAACTACAACAGAAGAGAGTCCTTCTCAGCTGCAAGGAGGGCATACTCTCTCTCTCTCTCTCTCTCTCTCTCTCTCTCTCATCCCTTTGTTGACTTCTCTAAAGTTCCAAATGAAAACCCTAAAATAGAAGAAGAGAAGGATCAAAAAGACTAACCCCAAACATCAACCAGAGTCTCTCTACCCTCCAAGATCCAGGGAATAGAAAAAGCGCAAACCAAACCCACAACCAAAACCCTTTGCTTGCCATGGATTTAGTATCACAACCAAACAATCCCATCTATGATTCACCCATATTGAACATCAGTACCACTACGACCACTCCATCTGCAGCCATGATATCGTCTCCATCTTCTACTACAACTACTACTACTACTGCTGCTGTTACAACTCCGAGCCGCTATGAGAACCAGAAGCGGCGAGACTGGAACACCTTCTGCCAATACCTAAGGAACCACAAACCTCCACTCTCACTCCCCATGTGCAGTGGTGCACATGTTCTTGAATTCCTCCATTACCTCGACCAATTTGGGAAGACCAAGGTCCACAACCAAACTTGCCCCTTTTTTGGCCTCCCAAACCCACCTTCTCCCTGTCCGTGCCCTCTTCGCCAAGCCTGGGGCAGCCTCGACGCCCTCATCGGCCGCCTCCGAGCCGCCTATGAAGAGCATGGCGGGAAGCCAGAAGGAAACCCCTTTGGTGCGAGAGCTGTGAGGCTGTATTTGCGTGAGGTTCGTGATTTTCAGGCCAAAGCGAGAGGGGTCAGCTATGACAAGAAACGTAAAAGGCCTAAGCCAAAGTTGGCTGCTGCTCCGAACGCCAACAACTAGTGGCGGAAATCAGCAAATATAAAGATCATTCAACTGGGTATATCTTTCTTCTCCTATTTTTCTCTTTTCCGTACTAAAAGAGGTGGTTTAATGTTTCTTTGTTCTGGGGTATCCATTTTTCGCAAGTTTGAGGTTGTTGTCTCAGTATATTTCTGGAGTGATGGCTATTCCCCCGAAATTGCTTTAAGTAGTAAGTAGTGAGATATTGGGAGAAGTAATGCATGGTTATGCTCGAAAAATTGTTCTAATAGCTAGCGGATTTATATAGATGTGTTCTTAAAGACTCAATGTAATATAAATACACTTAGCAATGATTATAAATGGATATGTCTTTCTCTATCTAATTAATGAGAAATTAATCTTGTGGATAATTTTAAATTTAAACTGTTGCAATATTATTATATATTTTTAGGGATAAGGTCTATATTGCTATATAATTGTAGATCACAATGTGGTCTTGATTCCTTCCTTTATTGGGTAATAAACCTGCAGCTGCCCCCCCCCCCCCTTCTCTCTCTCTCTCTCTCTGTGATGAGCAAAAGGAAAAAGGTTTGTAATTAAGCAGTACAAGGACAAAGTATTAGAGAAGTGGAAAAATCACGAGCCTATAAACAGTGATCGGCAGGGTTAGGCAGTAGGAATATAATCTTATTAGATCTATTATATGTAGTTAGGCATGCACGAAGACAAAACCTAGATTGTCTTTTCAATTGTAGATGCCAGCTAAGAATTAAAACACATGTTAGAAAGATAATTAAATAGAATTTGAATCCTTTGGAAGGTTGGAATAATGTAGAGATCATTCGATAGCCGATTTCATCATCCACCTGGACAGCAAGCCCTTAATCATGATTAAAGGTGGAGTAGTTTTTAAAGCTGATAATAGTTGTCGTTTTGGGTATCTCATCATGGCACCTTGAAGGATACGCTTTTATATTACAAATTCAATGAGAAATTATTGTGTCCAAAGACATTTTGCCTGCTGGGAAAAGTCCCTAATAACATCTGGGTCATTAGATCACCTGAATTAGCTGGGACAAGTCCATAAAAAAAACATATGGATCATTAATTTGGTATGACTTATAATTTAATGAGAAATTTGGAATTCATGTTTTTTTTTTTCATTTTTGCTTGAAATTATTGATGGATCATCGTCTCTAGGTTCTTCCCTTTTAGAACATTCCTTAAAAAAATAATTCACAACAGAGGAGAGGTAATATATTTTCTTTCCAATCTCTCTCTCTCTCTCTCTCTCTCTCTCTCTATATATATATATAACATGTAAAATTTTCATGAGCGCATCATTAATTGTGGCTTTCGTATAATGCCTCATTTAATATATATCGGATTTCCATGTGATGCACTGTATGGGTTTAGAGCTGAATCTTATAATATATTGCACGCTGGATTGGGCTTTAAATGGCAAAGGGAAATAGGAAGTTTTATATTATAGTTTCAGGTGAAAGTTTAAAGACACGGCGTTTTGTTTTGTATTTGAATGTAGTATATACAATTTCAATTTATTAATATCTGAAAACTATTTTTGAGTGGTTAACGATTTTCTCATTTTCCCTTTTTTAGGAGGATTAATTTAACACCCAAATCTTATAACTTGCATACTTAGACGGAGTATGGAATTTGACCAACTGTGTCTTTTGGACAGAGTTGTATTGTCTCTCAGATTTTAAATCCGTAGAGGTTTGCAGCTTGGATTAGATCATGTCAGTCACGTGAGTGTATTAGGAAGCTATTAATACTGTAGTTGACTTGTAATGTATCATTCAGGTCTAGATAGTAATATCCGTTATTAACGAATGCAATATGTTTTTCTAAAAGAAAAAAAATAAATCTTGCATCATGAAATTGGCACATGTTTTTCTCGGCCAACGGCGTGTGTATTGTGAATTCAATGTTCTATTTTTATTGGCAACTCTTCAATTGCCTGGTTAATTCATTCATGAAATTGGCACAAAGACTAATATGACATCTCAACGGGGATCATAATCTTGGTTTGACATCAAGGCTTTTAGGATATTATTATTTTCCAGAAAATAAGGACTCTACTTTTAGCCGTTAATTTGCTCACAAATATTTTTTTATTCAATACACTGCCAAGAATTAGCAAAATTAAGGTAATTAGGATTTTTTTGTAAGAAAACCCTTGCATGTGGTTAAATCTTATAGACGAAGATCTTCTCAAAGTTTTTATCTAAACTTAATTCTTTAATACTATGATTTAAAAAGTAATGAATAATAATTAAATAATAGTGAACTATTTGTGAATAATAATAAATAGTAATAAAATAATCTCAGTTGAATAGTAATAAATGTTCTACACCTATATGCATGAGCATAGGATCATGTGAATATACCGTTCATTAAAAATGATATTATGTCACCTCGTTTTGTCCCTTCAATTTGATTGTTTATGTTTTTTTTTTAAACTTAATGGTAGGAAAATGATTATTATTGTATTAGTATTTTTTTAATTTTTTAAAAATATTTAAAAATGTTTTTCAACAAAAGTACAGTGCAATTTGTCACCCTGGTCATACTTGAGCGGCATAGTTGCAGTACTATTTATGAACAGTAGCACATACAAAATTTTCCATGAGTGTAGTGCAATATTTATAGAAATAATGTTATGAGGTTTATTTCATGTATTTAATTTTTTTTTTTGCTAATTGACTTTTAATTTTAAGGAAAGTCGAATAAGCTTTTTAATGTTATTTTTACATAAAAAGAACATAAATTACTGGGGTGGCCTTTAATTGGAAAGGATAGTTAGAACTTCCTTGTCAGAAACCAATTAGGATAATTACTGGGGTGGCCTTTAATTTAAAGAACATGTACAGCGCGACACATCTCTAAAACAGTCAGCATAGAATTAGGTTTCATTTGTACAAACAGAAGAGATACAAAATTCTTAAAATTTTCATAATTTTTTTTAAATTTATTTTTAAACATTATTTAAATATAAAAGATTTTTCAATTTTAAATTTTTGATTTTTTTCTATAATCATTACGTTATTATTATTCAAATACAAAATTCGATACAACTTTTACATATTTCAACATAAAAATTATATTTAAACAGTTTTTTAATTTTATAATATTTTTATTTAATTTTTATTTCTTATTTTTTAAAACCTAATAAAACATTTTAGTTCAAATCATTTTACGACTATTTATAAAATTTTAAGATATTTAAGTGTCCAAACGAACCCTTACTTAATTACTGAAGCTTCTTTGTACAAGCTAGAATATATATTAATGTTTTGTAATTTTCAACACGATATTTATAAATATATATTCAGCTTTATGACGTTGTTAAGATGAAATTTTAATTAATTCGAGGTTGTACATACAATTTTGATTACCATCATTCTTTAAGTTGCTTCCATGATCATTAGCAGAATGCCACAGAAACTTTTAACAGATCCTCTGGACGAGTTTTATTAAGAGAAAAACTTTGTATATATAGAAATCTTACAAAAAAAAAAAAAAAAAAAATTGATATGGTATGATATGATAGTATAGTATATTCGATTGTAAAGTATTTTTTATCATATGATTTGTTGTAAATTATATATTATTATAATATTCTTTTCATAGACTTTAACATTTTTCAGCTTCCATTAAACCAAACTAGCTAGAAACCATCGGTATCCAAGCCTAGAAATAAGGGGAGAAAATAGAGACGAGTTGTACGATGTGTGTGTAAAATAAACCAATAAATTAGTGGCATGGATCCAAAGCTGAAAAAAAGATCGATAATATTTCTCTATTATTTGAATTGTCTAATTTCTATGCATTAATTAATAACTCTTTTTAAATATATATATATATAGAGAGAGAGAGAGAGAGAGAGAGAGGTCTTGCGTAAGTTTTGAGTGTACATGAAAAACCTAATACAGAACCTAATTTTCTATCTCCATGTGACTGTTCGTAGGGTGAAATTGTAACGTCCCGCTCCTCAAGTTTAAAAATAAAATTACTTTTAAAAATTTTCGAGAAAGTTGGAGTACTACTATTGAATCTGACTTAAAAAATATATATTTTTAAAGAAAGCTCCAAGTACAAAGATTACTTATAAAAAATAGAGTCGTTTTGTATTAAAATACTGAAATCATACGTAAAAGTGCGTGGAAGTATTTACTAAAAATTTTCAAAAATTGTGCCATAAAAATCATAACTTTGTACATGATCTAGGTCATTGTCACACCTCATTGGACTAAGTCTCATCCTGCAACTTTAGCTTCATAAATATTCTGACCTAGGTGATTTAAAAACATAAAATAAACTAAAATGAGTCGATGACTCAGTAAGGGACCCATTATAACGTAAACATACTTAACATAAGATTTTTCATAAAAATTTCATACTGAGAATTTAAAATCATAATCATTCATACGTATACTTATGACATGCATAACTTGTCTTGAATTATCTGATTTATCATACTTATCTTATTGGTCTACATACTTAACTATGTATGCAAGGTTGTGCACCATCCCCACATCCTGCGGCCGCAAGAGGAACCACTAATAGTATTCTAGTATACTATGGTGGACCACGTTTAAGTCCGTGACTTACACATCCACCCATAAATTTGCATTGGTACCATATATCTGAATGATCGTCTGGTTAACTATTCTGAACTTATTTTACACTTAATCTTATGAAGTTTACGTGTCTTATGCAACATGAAATGCATAATCATGCATAGCTATAATATGCATAATGAAACATGATGAATGACGTGCTTGCAAATATTATAACATGCATGGTATGTAAACACTGACTTTCAAAGAACTAGCTTTAATAATAATATATATAACTAACTAATGTATGATAATCCTAATTGATGATCAAACTACTTATCTTGTAGTGTTGCTTCCTAAAACTTTCAACACAAAATCAATCACGGTGCTGGACTAGAAGGTTTATGACTTTTTCCAAAAAATAAGTTGAATGGAGACATTTATAGAGAGATTTGGGAGAGGGTGACGACCAATTTGTCTTTGACTCAATTCATATATGTAATGACATTAATCTGCTGAACACTCAGTCGTGATCATCTAATAAGAGAGTTTGAATTTAAAAACATGATCTAGTAGTTCATTCAATATAGGATTGGCAGTAACTGATACTACGTAGAAGACTTCAATCGGTGATGATTTTAAATTGAAATAAATTTCTAATGACTTATCTTTAAATTCTACAAAGAGTCTAATTCTTTTAGTAAATATTAAATGGGATTTAACATAGTTATAACTTGTTTAATAAATATTAAATGGAATTTAACCTAGTTATTGAGGCTAATTAAATCTCTAAATCAACTTTAATAATTTATCGCTCGTAGACTTATTTAATATGGTTCATTAAATATAATTTAGACCTAATAAAATTTATTAATATCTCAACCTTAGAATTATGTGGCCGAGTTGTTGAAGAAATCTTGCACCTTGCAAATCCAGTTTAGGCTCTTTAACTTGAACCTTGCAAATCATAATGAAGACTCTAGTGGCCTGTCAATAATTGTTGTTTGATGACATAAATAGAGACTAAGCTCTATACTATTTATCAAGTATTTATTTAGTTTTGTGGGAGAGATCCACGCAACTATAATTAATATTGTGGAGTTCACTTCATGTCTCTCTCTCACTCTAGCCTCTCCCAAACTTTAGGTAATCCAAATCCCTTTATCTAACACGACTAAAGTTTGAAGCTTGGAATCGTTTTCTTATGTGCCCCCTTTCCTGATAGTTTGGATAATGAATTGAGATGAAAGTTGAATAAAATATTCTTATAATATTATTTTTTTAATAATATTATTATTTTTAAATTTGAAAAAATTGAATTATTTAATATAATTTATTTAGAAATTTAGAAAAATTATAATGATTAGATTATAAAATAAGTAGTGATGGTTTTGGTATCCAAACCAACCTGATCTCTTGCAGCTTTAACTTACGGATTGTTTTTCTAAGCTATAGTAGTCTATGTTCAATGACCAATATAGATAGACAATATGATGGTTTATTTCTCTTTTGGATTTCCTCTTATCTCTGTGTGTATAAATTGACAAATATGTCGAGCTCCAGATAACCAGAAGACAGTTAAGGGAATATAATAATATTAAAAACTTGATAATATCCCTCGCATCGCGTGGGTGTGTGGCAAATTGCTAAAAAAATTGAAGAATGATAAATGGCTGTTTTTTGTAAGTAAACTGTAAGCAGTGGGGTGGAGGAGTGAGACTAGCAGCGCTTGGGGTCCCTGTAAGTGTATGTTGCTACTGGTCTCGGATCTTAGTATTTGTATAAAGAACAATGCTAGCTAGGTGCACACTAATGTGCTCCTCAAATATACACACAAATGTAAATGATTTTTTTTTCTTTAAAATATTTTTTAAACATCGATCCTTAACTATTAAAAATAATAAAAAAAATACAAATTCATTAATAACCACTTTCTTAACTATTAAAAAAACTAATAAAAATAAATTTAAATTTGCGGGTGGGCAACATTTATGTTTGGATAGTGGAAGTGTTTGAGAGGATTTGAAAATGTTTGTGAATAATAATAAAAAAAATTAACAATAAAATATTAAATAGTAGTAAAAAATAATGAATAGTAGTAAAAAGTAAGTGAAAATAATAATAAAATAAAGAATAATAGTGAAGTATTTTGAAAGTACCTCAAGTACTCTCAATAAGGAATAGAGTCATACTATCATTTTCCTTATCTAAATCATGTGGTCTTGGGAAGTCATGTAATCTTTGGTTGTGTACTACCTTGTATATAGTACAGTTATTGACTAGTAGGAAATATATATTAGTAGGGGTGTAAAAAAAGAAATGAAAAATTGGTTGAACCGGACTGGATCAGACCAAACCAGTAGATTTAGTCAGATTTGTAAGCCGTCCAGTACGGTACCGGCTCTTAAGAATTGAAATTGGTCCTAAATCTCTGATTTTTATATTTTGAAAATCTGTTTAAACCGAACCGTACCTCTATATATATTTATAATTTTTCATATTATATATAATTTTTTATATTATATATATTATATTATATGTTAAATTAATAATTAATATAACATGAATTCTAATCTTATTATAAAAGTCTATTAATCTTGTAACAAGAAATTAATAAATAATATAACGTGTGATTTAACATAAAATTAATCTTATAATTTTTAATATAACATTTGATATAACATATAAATTTTAGTATTAAAAATAAACATTAATATTAAGTTATTAATATAAACTTCCTTTTGATATATATCAAACATAAATACATTTTTAGCATAATAAATTATAATATATATATATATATATATATATATATTCTTTTTGCAAATACACTTTTACACATTTGATGATATATACTCATAGAAAAAATCTAGAACTTATATAGACTATAGTTAAATTCAATACTATACTAGTATGCATTAATTATTATAAAATAATATACTTATACTATAATATAAATAGATTAATAGTTTAGTATATGTAAACATCATATTATTATTAATATAAATAGTCCGTAAAATCGAAAAAACTAGACCTGACCAAAACTGAAAAGACCGAGAGTTCTAGTTTCGGTAGTGAATCGATCCGATATTGATTCTTAAATTTTTAAAATTGGTGTATACAAGTTTAGTTCTAAAAAATGTACTACTGAACTGAACCGGTTACACTTCTATTAATATAAGGGTGGAGTTATTCATTTAGGAGTTGGATTTCATTATGAATAAATGTCTTTCCCAACTGTCATACAATATTTTTTTTACCTAGTTTTTCAATGATCTGATTTCTCAAAATCTAAGGATTATATTTTAATTCTATCAAACACAACAAAATAGTATAAAAAAAATGAAAGCATATTCGGTTTTTTTAGAACATCGTGAGAAAATAAGAGTGTCATAGTCATTGACTAGAGTCTATGGCTGCAGTTATTAACAACTATGTTGAACTATTGTAGCTAAAATCTATTTGGTCAATTTTAATTCATTAATTGCCCATTGATCCAATTAATACATGTCCAAATCAGCATACACCACTGCCACTACTGCTCTAAAGGCCGTCTCCTTAAATATTTTGGTTGAACCTTTGAGTACCCAGATGCAATTAATTAAGGATGTTTGATGGCACTATATTTGAAAATGCGAGACATGTTCTGAACTTGTTTAGGTGAGTATTCTGAAGTACTCTCAAATATTTTTATTATTATTTTTTACTTTATTATTATTTTTCATTTACTTTTATTACTATTCATTACTTTTCACCTCCTTTTTATTACTATTCAATATTCTATTATTACTTTTCACCTACTTTTTACTACTATTTACAAACATTCTCAAACATTTTTACCATTCAAACCAACCGTTCTGGTCGAAATTTGTTGTACCGCTATAATAGCTAACTGCTACATTTTACCTTATTATCGTCTTTCCTCTACATTCTACCCCTCCTTCTCGGACTGTTACGACCGTCCCGAGATCTGTTGTGTCCATATATCCCATTCTAACCCGGAATGTGTGTAGTGGCATTTTCATTATTTATTTAAGTGCTTATGGAAATTCGATAAATCCGTTTCAGTGGCATTTTAATAATTGCTTTTTTTTTTAAATTTTAATTCAAGCCCCTAAATATACTACAATTACCTTCTTAGTTTATTAATCTCAAATATAAAATACAATTTTTTTCTTTATTTTTTATTATCCTTCTATAATTGTTTTTAATTTATGTTACATATGATTAGAGTCTCCGTGTGTATCCAATTATAAATTACGTGAGTTTTTTATCTTGATGAATGAATGAATTTTCCTTAAAAAAAAAAAAAAACAAAAGAAACTAAGTTCTCAAAAGTCAAATTCCGTGTCCTGGTAGATTAAAGTTGAATTTTTTTCCGATATTATAATTTTTTTTAAATAAACTTTTAGATTTTAAATATTAAGAGGTTCATGTATTGCATCCTAAACTATCAAAACAAAATATATACCCAACAGATTAGGTAATTAGAAAAAGGAAAATGCTAGATGGTCTCATTAGGTAGTTTGTTCTCTCAATTTTATCGTTCATGTATTTTAATTTTTAATTTTTACTTAATAATTAAGAAAAAAATTATTAATAAAATTTTGTATTTATATTTTTTTAATAATTAAGAATGTTAAAAAAATACTTAAAAAAATAAATTTATAATTAGCAGTACGTGTTGGATGCCCACCAACATGATCCTAAAAAAAATTGTCCCATCAAACTATGAGTTTTAAGATAGGAAAACACTACCATACCTAATAAATCTTACCGCTCTATTTAATTGTTGGGGATTTTTTTCTTTTTTACTTTATGATTAAAAAAATAATTTTAAATGTATTGATGTATTTTTTTTTATTTTTTTTAAAAGATTTAAATATATTAAAAAAATATAAATTAAAAAATAAAAAAAATAAAAAAATAACTAATGGTACTTTGAGCCTTGAACAGTAGAATAGCACCGCTATTTTAAGATAAATAAAAAAATAAGTAATGTGACAGATAGTATGATTTTATTGTCTCTTTCTTATATCTCCCTTTTTCTTTTTCTTGCTCTTTTTCTTTCGTTCGTCCCCACGCAACTTCTCAATTTGTTCAATTCGATCTCTATTATCTCACCTCCATAGATTTCTATCCATCTACGTCAAATCTGGTTTCCTTCTCCCCAAACTTAGGTTGACCCACTAATTTGTCATAAAAGAAATGAGAGAACCAAAACATATATACGACGTATATCTGGATATAAAGATGGTTTTAATTAATTTCAATTTATTTTATTTAATTATTATAATTATTTTAAATTTTTATATAAAATATAATAAATAATTTAATTTTTTTAAATTTTAAAATAATAATAATATTAAAAAAATAATATTCTAACAACTTTTTATCTTTATCTCAACTAATCTCATCTCATCTCAACTCACTATCTAAACTTCATCTATTTTTACTCTAGAATATATATTTGATAAATAAATTCTATTCAGCAATTCTACGGGATTATACACCTGGTTTTATGTTTTATTTATTTGTTTTTTTTTTTCATCAACAGATGTGTAGTATAAAATCGTTGAGTAAAAGAACTCTAGATAAACTACCTCCCAAGACAAAATCAATATAGATCCCGGATGCCGGATCTAGATGATCTATCAGTTCTTTAAGTTGCTATCCTTTATTTGAAACCCTCAAGCATTGGCTTGATAGTTATCATGAGTTAATACTTTGAAAATCACACACAAGTAAGTAAATGTGTCACCTTCAGAATTGAAAGCAAAATCCGATTCATAATTGTTTTGCCTCGCTGCATGCATGATGCAGAACTCGTCATTTTAGCCATGAGAAAATAATTTCCCTCTCTTTAATTTAGAAGTTTTGGGTATCTCACTTCTTTTTTAGGATTAAGGTTGCATTTGAGCAGTAAGATGATTTTAAATAATCTATAAATAATAATAAAAATATAATAATAAAATATTAAATAGTAATAAATAGTAATAAAATATAGTGAAAAGTAAGTAAAAATAATAATAAAATAATAAATAGTATTAAAGTATTTTCAGAATACTATAATACTCTAACGAAGCCTAAATATATAGGCATTACAATCATACTACCACTATTATCTTAGGAAAAAAATATTCCTTCAAATTCTTACTCGAATTTAAAGATTTCAAGATAGGCAATTAAAACGACTTCTACAAAATATATTACTGCCTGTATAGATTTTTCATACAACAATATTATTACATACTCCATAAATATTATAAAACTCACTTCTAGATTTATCTTTATTCCGTTTTAAATCTTTGGTGTAATTAACGTATGAGAAATTTTATACATCAGTTATTATTTATTTTTACATCTTATATTTATAATTTTTTTTTATAAGATGTGAGATATTTTTTTATAAAATATTAAGTATAAGATAATAAATAATGACTAATAAAGAGAATTTTTCTTATCCATAATCTGGAAATAAAGCCTTACTTTCAACGACAACGCCGTGTGCGTATATATAAAATCATTTTATAATTAGTTTTTAAACTTGTTAATGCGTTATTATCATTACATTAAAATTAAATAATAATAATAATAATAATAATTATTATTATAATAATGATAATCTCAGCAACCTAAACTTGTAATTGTCTACGCCAACACGTACAAAAGCTGGGATTGGGGGGCTCCAGAGCCCCACGCAGACCGTACAAAAAGATCCCGCAATCTACGGTCGAACATTATTGGGTGCTGTTTAGACACGAGCGCGTTCTGGGAAAGCTAGACCCCACCGTTGCGCGCTCCCACGTGGACGCTGCTCTACTTTTGTCGGCAAGTGGGGGCGGCAGGCTTGATCTTTTCGTTCACTTGTTTTGGACGCACGCGTGGCTGCACAGGAGTGGAGGATGCAAGTATGCCCCCAGTGTGTCCGTACGGAGGGACCCTTGATGTGCGTGGACGGGTGGTTTTGGGTTTTAATTTTAATTTTAATATTTGTTACCATGTTTGGCCGTCGCTTGTTTTTGCTATTTGTGGGTGCCGGTCGGTCGATGGAATTCCCAATTCCCCATGCAAACAACTCCCTCTTAAATCACCCACCGACTTTATATTATAATTAAAGAGCATAATAATAAATTAATTAAAAAAATAATAATTAAAATCATAAATATGTAAGTCTCGTATAATTATTTTGAAATAAATAAATAAATATAAGACTTACACAAAAAAAAAATTAAATTTTTAATTATAAATTTTATTTTTTTTCTAAACGATTATACGTCGTTTACGTACTCTACGATTATATGTTACGGAAGTTCTTTCCATTTTTATTGCATTACGAATAAGGAAGGAGCATCCAGCAAGATCAACTCCAGCAAGTATAGGAAATATTCTGTTTTGACAATATTGCTCTGTTTTGGAATAAATCAATTAGTAATTAATTTACTTATTATGCTTATTTTTGGTAAGTTGAATAACGTGAGACCTATATTATTGTAAAGGAGGATGAATGGAAGATATCAGAAAAGTTATTCACAATCTTGTCTTGAAGAGGCGTGTTCCTCATCAACCTTGATTATTTTCCTTTCTTATTTTATTCAACATAGGTAAGGCACGGAGGCTTGATCCGGCCTCATTTCTAGTTGAACCACCAATAACGCGTTCGGTAGCTAGAGCTTGTAACATTTTGGCATCAGAGCAGGTCATGGCGGACTCTCGAATTGAGCGGTTGGAACAACAAATGGCTAATTTTGGGAGTCTTATGGAACGCTTAATGAAAAAATTCGAAGAGACTAGTGCGAAAGTGGATTCTTTGGCCAACAAGAATTCTGGTGATGGAGAGGGATCGGGGTCAAGGAATAGGAACGGAAGGAACTATGGTGGTGGTAACAACTCGGCAGTTCCCAAACTCGCCAAGTTGGACTTTCCAAGATACAATGGTATGGACGATCCGACCAGTTGGATCTATCGCGCGGAGCAATTTTTTGACTATCAACAAACGGAGGAGATTGAAAAATTACCACTAGCCGCTTATCACTTGGAAGGGGAGGTACAGATGTGGTATCAATTATTCAAAGATACCGAAAAAATCACATCCTGGGAGGCGCTAAAAAGAGGACTTCGTATTCGGTATGGACCAACAATGTTCAAGGATCATTTTGGTTCGTTGAGCAAGCTGTGTCAAATTGGAACGGTTCGAGAATACCAACTGCAATTTGAGCAATTACTGAGCCGAGTTGGGGAGTTGGCCTCAACTCATCAACTGGGATGTTTCATAAGTGGACTCAAGGAACCGGTGCGAACTGACGTACAGGCGGCTCGACCAACGTCCATCACGGACGCCATTAGCCTTGCCCGATTATTTGAAGCAAGACATGGTAAGAAACCATTGACAGTAGGGGCCAAACAATTTGAGTCCATGGAACCAACAGAACCCCCATTGCCTTCGGCAAGTTTATCAAGAACAAAAGCACCACCTATTCGGCACCTCAGTCCTGGCGAGTTACAAGAAAGGAGGAGGAAGGGACTCTGCTTTAATTGCGACGAGAACTTTGTTCCTGGCCATCATTGCAAAAAATTATTTTTGATCGAAGGAATTTTTTCTGAGGAAGTAATGAAGGACGAAGAAGGAGTAGACTACGGGTGATCAAAGCTCAATTTCTGAAAATTTTTCCTTGGGGACAAGGAAAATCTTAAAGAGGGAAGGAATGTTACGGAAGTTCTTTCCATTTTTATTGCATTATGAATAAGGAATGAGCATCCAGCAAGATCAACTCCAGCAAGTATAGGAAATATTCTGTTTTGGCAATATTGCTCTGTTTTGGAATAAATCAATTAGTAATTAATTTACTTATTATGCTTATTTTTGGTAAGTTGAATAATGTGAGACCTATATTATTGTAAGGGAGGATGAATGGAAGATATCAGAAAAGTTATTCACAATCTTGTCTTGAAGAGGCGTGTTCCTTATCAACCTTGATTATTTTCCTTTCTTATTTTATTCAACATAGGTAAGGCACGGAGGCTTGATCCGGCCTCATTTCCAGTTAAACCACCAATAACGCGTTCGGTAGCTAGAGCTTGTAACATTATATCTAACATTATTTATAAATTAATTAAGAATGATTGCCTATAAAAAAAGAAATCAATACATTATTTTAATCATGTTTGACCTACTGTGATGAAAAATAAAATAGAATCCCATATCCATCGAGCATTTATAGTGTAGTTGAGGCGCATAGGAATAGTAAAAACTTTCACATGATAAACAGTAGGTGCAATATTTCAACAGTCACTGATAGAGGAACTTATTAATAATCGATGAAACTCCATAATACATTATTCTTGTTTATATCGAGTGTTAACTTCACATATGGCTATACGCCAGTACTTCGAGGAATACTATATATCATTTATCATTCACTTTCACATTTTATATGTATAGTTTTTTTTATAAGTTGTATAGGTATTTTTTATAGGATTTTACTACACAACCTCCTACTTCATCCACACTCCACACTCCATATTTTTTAATATTTTTAAAAAATTTTTTTTTGAATTTATTTTTTTAAAAAATATTTCAAATTTTTTATTTACTATTCATATAAAAATTATTTAAAAAAAAAAGTAATTTTTTTTTTTAAAAAAAGATGGAGTGTGGAGTGTTGGAAGTTTGGAAAGATTTATTGCTTTTTATAAGGTTTGAAAGTGTTTTTTATAGAACATGGAGTGTGTGGTGGTTAATAGTACTGATAAGAAGAATTTTTCCTTTTTTATATACGAGTGTTAATAGTAAAAGGTGAGTTTTTTTTATTTGAACTGATCAGATCACGTAGAACTAGACAAATTCCAATAATTCATAGAGGTATCATGCATAACCAAAACTGGGGTTTTTGTATAATTTTTTTCAGCAAAACAACAAGTCCCAGAGTTATTGTTTGGAC
Organism: Cyclocarya paliurus; assembly: GCA_029856935.1. NCBI lineage: Eukaryota > Viridiplantae > Streptophyta > Magnoliopsida > Fagales > Juglandaceae > Cyclocarya > Cyclocarya paliurus. The sequence goes on along the minus strand of CM056953.1, from coordinate 18,694,677 downwards.
TCAAATAAGATCGCCACACAAATATAATTTTGTTGCAAAATGCCTAGACTAGTAATTTGAGCAGTATTTAAAACTTTGAGTAATGAAATTGCATGCGATGCGGAATAAAAAAAAAAAAATTGCAACAATTCAAAATGATCATTACAATAGTTTAGTAATTATCCTGTACATTAGAAGTTAAATTGTAACACCCTGCTTTCTAATAAAGACATTTTTAGAATTTTTGGAGAATCAGTGTGCTACTAAACTTGACTAAAACTTTTTTTTTTTAACGACGCGCAAGAAGCAAAAGATTTTATAAATAAAAAAAACTTTATTAAATACAAAAAATCCAAAATAGAATCTGTGGAATCACTTATTTAAAAATACTAAATTCTCATGTGCTTATCAAAATAATTTATTTAAACCTTAAATCATAAACTGAACATGACATAAACTATCTAGGCCTCTGTCTCGCCTCCCTAGCTCAAGTCCTGTGTTGCAATCCCATCTTCATAAATGTCATCACCTGGGGTGGTTTAAAATATAAAAAATATAAAAATGGGTCGAATACTCAAAAAGCAACACACCATACAATAAATATAATAAACATAAGGTTTCTTGAAAAATATGCATACTCATAAATACATATACTTGTCATAGGCCGATATCTACTGTTGACTCCCGTGAGTTAGGGTTAGTGAATCTAAGTAGATTCCGATTTCGCTAGTGGCTATGGGTTGTGGATTTCATATATAAGGAAGACATACTGGGTGCATTACTAGCATGTACGACCTGACAATACAATATACTCATAACATAGGTACCGTCTTCATATCATAACATAGGCCGTTACATATCTTATCATTCATATTTCATCATAATCATACTTGCATACTTGTCATATCACATATTTCAAAAGAAATCACATTCCTTCATAACATGTTGTGATACATGTCTCCTTACATAAATTCATGACTTTTCATAAATATTTTAATGCATAATCTCACATAAAATCATAACATTTCATAAATATTTTAATACATAAACCTTCACATAAAATCATGACTTTCATAATCTTATCATGACTTGAGTACTTAAAAAGGGGCTTCTAATGGAAGGCATACATGCATAATATTTTTATAAAAAACATGTCGTTTATCTTACATATTTGTAAGGGTATGATCATGCTACTTACTTTGCAGCGCTAATCCACTATTTTTTACTCGTAATCGGTCACCTATACAATGAGAGTATAATTTTCGTAAATTTTCCAATCGAATACGTGTTTAAATATTTAACCCTGAAATGCTAAAATTAACCTATTTTAATTCTTCAATACTTAAAAATTCTCCTAATCTCTAAAATACCATCATTTCTCAAATTTCATCGACATCTAGCTGATATTTACTTACCCTAATTTTAATTCAATAAAAGTCTATTTAAGAAACAAGCCTATCCCACTTTTTTTTTTTTTTGAAAGGAACAGACTTCATTCACTAAAGTAGATGCTGAATACAAGGAGGATAATCCTCAATAAGTATACAGTCTTCCAAGCTATTGAAAGCAAACTTTGTGAAACAATGGGCAATAACATTAACTCCCCTAGGGACATGTTGAATAGACTAGTTATGGGTCTTGGAAAGCATGAGCTTGATGTCTCTGATAACAATACCAGTGGAACTCCAGCTATCTTGTTTGTGTTGAAAAACCTTCACCACAGCAAGATAGTCACCTTCTAGGATGGTTTGGTGCAGCCCCAACTCAGCACATAAGGAAATGGCTCTACGTACAGCTATTGCTTCCCCTAAAAGAGGATCAGGGTTCAATGGCATAGATGAACATAACGAGGCAATGATGGAACCTGCTGAATCCCTGATGACCACACCAATAACCAGTTTCGAGTTGCCTATATCAAGGGCTGCATCCCAGTTGACTTTGAAAAATTTTGGTGGGGGAACAAACCATTGGGTGCAAGGTGGCACATGGACCTTAACCTGTTTCAAGCAGCCCTCTAGCCAGGATCTAACAGCTTGTATCTCTGTGTTAACCTGCTTGGAGACTTGGAAAGGAGGGTGAAATTATTGTTCAAATAGCCAAGTGTTCCTTCTATGCCAAATTGTTTTTGCAGTAATAGCAAATTCAGAGATTTCCAAAGGGGAGAGTTGGTCTATGACAGGCATCAGAATTTCTTTAAGGAACCATCCATGATACAAAGTTTTTGTATCTTCCTTGAGCTCATAGACCACACATCTTGGGCTGCTGTACATGACCAGAGAGCGTGAGAAACTGATTCAAGGTAAAGGGAACATATTGGACAAAGGGGTGACTCCACCACCTTCCTTTTGTGTAGGTTGAGGTTAGTGGCAAGGGACTCATTGGCTGCTTTCCAAAGAAAGGACTTTGTGGCTTGAGGTGCTTGAATACCCCAGATTTTGTGCCAAAGCCTTGAATTGGTAGTCTGGCCTGAAGACTACCCCATTCTGTAGTCTTTTATGGTGCCTTGTAGGTGATAAGCACTTCTCACTAAGAATTTACCATTGGGTGAGCATCTCCAGGTCAACAAATCCTGGTATTTGCATGGACTAATAGGCATCCTACTAATTAAGTTTGCCTCAACTTCTGAGAAGATAGCATAAATGAGAGGGAGGTCCCATTGCATGGTAGCTGGATTGATAAATTCAGAAACTGTTGCTTCAGCATGCAGGATGTTGACAGGAGATTGAACTCAAAAAGTTGAGGGGCTAGGTAACCACTTATCTTGCTAGATTTTTATCTTACTCCCATCCCCTACTCTCCATAGGAGGCCTTTAGTGAGTAGTGACCTTGCAGATAGAAAGCTTTTCCACACATAGGAATCATTGGTTCTTGGTTTGGCTGAGAGGAAATTTGATGCAGGGAAATACTTGGCTTTGAGTACTTGAGCAACAAGGGATGAAGGGCTTTGGATAATCCTCCATCCTTGCTTAGCCAGTAAGGCTAAATTAAAGGATTCAAAGTCCCTAAATCCCAAACCTCTCCCATGCTTGGGTTTCCCAAGAGCTGGCCAACTTAATCAATGGATTTTAGATCTATTATCTCTTTGACCCCACCAAAAGGATTGGAGGAGTTGGTTAAGGCTTCTAAGAATGGTTTTGGAAAGTTTAAAAATACCCATGCTGTATGTAGGAATTGACTGCAAGACAGATTTTAGTAACGTTTCTTCTCCAGCATGGGACAACATTTTCGTTTTCCAGCTAGTCATCTTGGCTTTGACCCTATCTAGCACTGAATTGAAGACTTTGGTTTTGTTTCTTCCCACATAGGAGGGTAATCCTAGATATTTGTCAAATGAACTAGAAGCTTTAATTCTTGCTTGCTGTAAGATAGCTTGTTGGATCTCCAACTTGGTGTTGCTGCAGAAAAAAATAGAAGTTTTGTCAAGATTGAGTCTCTGCCCAGAAGCTTGCTCATAATTGCTAAGAACTTGCTGCAGTCTACTCCACTCTGCCGGGTTGGATCTGTAGAAGACCAAACTGTCATCTACAAAGATTAAATGATTCACATGTAGAGCACCTCGAGCAACTGGGATCCCATAAATAAAACCCTACATCTCAGCTTGATTTAGACTATGACTAAGAAATTTAGAGCAAATTATAAAGAAGGGAGACAAGGAGTCTCCCTGCCTAATCCCTCTATAAGGAGTGAAGTGATTAAAATGGAGTAGTTAACAGTAGTCACACATTGCATCACCAAGTTTACCCATTTACTATCAAATCCCATTTTAATCATCACTTCATGCAGGAATCCCCATTCCACTTGGTCCTAAGTTTTGCTCATGTCGAGCTTTAATGCCATAAAACCATTATGTTTCCCTTTTAGTCTGGTTTGCATAGAATTCAACAATTCATAGGCAACAATCACATTGTCAGAAATCAGTCTCCTTTGGACAAATGCACTTTGTGTGGGGGAGATTAGACTAGGCAGAATGAGTTTAAGTCCATTTGCAATCACTTTGGAGATGATCTTATAGAGGACATTGCATAGGCTGATAAGCTTATAATTTGTAACAGCTTGGGGAAATTTCTTCTTGGGAATTAAAGAGATAAAAGTCTAGTTGAGTACATTGAATCCCTTTATGTTATTTAGCACTTCTAAGGCCGTTGCAGTTACCTCCTTGCCAATGGTGGCCCAATGCTGGTGATAAAACACTGCTGGGAAGCCATCTGGACCAGGGGATCCGAGAGGGTACATGTCTTGGATAGCTGTTTCTACTTTCTGTTTAGTGAAAGCACTAGAGACAGAGTAGTTCATTTCTTCACTAACTAGAGGTTGGAAAGAATGGAGGGAAGCCTCTATATTCCTTGGGTTAGAGGTAGAAAACAGATTTTGGTAGAAGGATTGGAAAGTCTTGGCAACCTTTTCTTGGCTAGAGGCTAGACTACCACCCTCACTGATTATCTTCTTGATGGAATTCACCTGTTTCCTTTGAGTAGCACACTTGTGAAAGAATTTGGTGTTTCTATCTCCATCCTTAAGCCATCTTTGTTTGGCCCTTAGCCTCCACTTCAATTCTTCTTCTTCAAGGTATCCATCTACTTCAATCTGAAGTGAGTTTATTTGGCTACTGAGCTAACCTGTTCTGAAGTGAGTTTATTTGGCTACTGAGCTAACCTGTATTGGAGTCTTGTAGTAATCTTAGTCTTTCTCTCTTCTGTGTGAGGAGCCTTTTCTGATATCTAAAAGCCTCCTTGCTCCAAGCCTTAAGTTTGTCTCTGCAAACATTTAGGCTTTCTCGAGTGGTAGCAATCTTGGAACCTTGAGAAAGACCTTGTAACCAAGAAGCTTGAATGAGCTCAGCACATCCCTCTCTTTTGCCCTAGGCAACTTCATATCTAAACACCTTTTGCTTAGGAGCTTTTGATTGAGCAAAATTCGAGCATTGGATGAAGAGAGGGTTGTGATCTGAACACTGTCCTGGCAGAACAAAAGCCTAATTGAATCCAAACAGATTTAGCCACTCATCATTAACCAAGGTCCTATCCAGTCTAGACTTAGTAAATTTAGACCCCTCCCTTTTGGTACACCAGTAAATTTAGATCTTTATGAATCCAATGTCCACAAGACCACAGTCCATTAAAGCCAATCTAAAATCCTCCATTTGCTTAAAGGGTCGTGCGTGTGAGCCAAATTGTTCGTCTTGGTACAGAATTTCATTAAAATCCCCCATGCACAGTTAGGGATTTTGAATTTTTGAGTGGATTAATCTAAGTAGGTCCCAGCTTTCACTTCTTTTTGTAGTAACAGGCTACCCATAAAAACCTGTTAGAGTCCATCTCTTTTCCAAGACATCAGAGAAGATGGGGATAGAAATGTGATGATTGGAATAGGACTCCAAACCATCATCCACCTCTTTCTTCCAAAGGATGGCTAGACCACCACCCCTTCCAATACAATCAATAATAAAACTATGGTCAAAGTTCAACTTGTTCCGAATGGTCTCAATCCTTTCCCTCTTACATTTGGTTTCACTAAGAAATATTACACCTGGGCTCTTCTCCTTCACCATTAGGTGAAGCTCTCAAATTGTTCAAGGGTTTCCAAACCCTCGGCAGTTTCAAACTAAGTGTTTCGTGGGGACTGGCAGGGCTGGTGTCACCAGCCTCTGCCAACCTAGCTTGTTTTGCTCTCTTCCTTGTCATGATGGGCTCATGACACCCTTCACCAGGCCTTTTCCTATGCTTAGGTTCATTAGTATCACCCATAGGTGAATCAGGTGGGCCATGCATTCCCTTAATTCCTAACCCTCTAGCCCTTCTCTTCCATGTAGTCCCTTTAGAGCTGTAAAAATAAAGTTTTTGATGGGGGAGTTATGGGATGAGGAGCTAACCTGAGGACTATCTCTGATAGGACTGGATGTACCAAGGCCAACTTGATCCAAGAAAGGGCATTGGTTTGACAAAACCACGTTAGAGATCAAGGGATCCTTTGAGTGCACTTCAGCCAAGTGGGGGGGAGGTCTCGAGGCTATCAGAGCTTACCTGAAGAGGAAGGTCATAATGACCTTTAGAAGTGTACTTGTTGCCCTTTACATGTAAAGGTCCTCTTAGTTGGTAATTGTTAGAACTCCAAAGGTCTGCTTGCTCAAGAGCTGTAGCAGAGTTTCCAAGAGTATTCTGTCCCATCTCACCATCATCGTACCTGCTATCCTCAGGTTTGTTTTGGTGCCAACTCCCTGAATTTTTGAAATCAGCCCCTTCTTACTGAAAGTTTGAGAACTTCTCATCTGTGAACTAGCCCTTAACTATGATTCAAACTGGGATTCAGCTCCTTCACGTAATCTACCACCCAAAGGAGAGCTTGGACATGAAGGACCAACATGTTTGATGGCACTGCAATGGAAGCAGAATAGAGGCAACCTTTCATACTTAATCCAGAAACCTTTTTCTCCCATGTTAATAAACCGACCACGAGTAAGGGATTTAGAGATGTCAAGTAACACTCTAACCCTAAGGAAGCTACCCCAGGCCATTCCACTAGCATTTACATCCATTGATAAAACAGTACCCATAGCTGCACGCAACCTTTCCCCCATGGTTTTATTCATACCAGCAAAAGGCAAATCATGAAGCTGTAGCCAGAATGGTTCTTTGTTGAAGGCAATATCCTTGGGAGCCAAACAACCTTCATAGTCAAACAAGCACACCAAAGACGTGTCAAAAGACTAGGGCTACCTCGAGAAACCTCGAGCCTTTTCCTTGGTACTTTGAAACTCAACCAGAAATCTGTTGATACCAAGATCCTTAAAAGAAACCTGGCCCTCCACTTTCCATATCTTACTCAGTAGAATGAAATGCTCCTATGTTTACCTCTTTTCTGCTACCACAAGAGTAGCCAAGCACTTATTACTCTTTTCAATGGATGAGAAAGCTTCCTCAGTTGGAATGAGGACTTCCTGTTTCTCTTCCTCCATGAGACATAGGCCCTTGTACAGGCTAGATAGTTCTTTAGCCATGAATGGGATTTCAATTATGAAGCTTGCTACCAGTCAGAATAATGTGCTCTTCGAACTAAGTTCAAGAGAGAAACCTCTATGTTCAGAAGAACAGTAGAGAGAAAACACCCCACCTTTCTAGGAGAGAGAGAGGGGACCAAAATCCAGTCTAGCCTATCCCACTTAAGTAATATAACCATTGCTCCAATAAAATATTGCCAAGCCCAAGATGAATTATAACCCAAATACAACCAAATAACATACTTGTTTATCCTCATGATAATTTAAAAATAACCAAACTATAATTAAGATCCTAATACACTTGCTTAGGCTCATTACATTACAAACGAAACTAAAAGGGCAAAATTTTCATATTGTTACAAACTAGAATTATGCAGCCTAGAGCTTATTTCATTTGTAACCATGCAACTACGTAGAGGGACATCAGAGGCTTACCAAGAGCTAGGCAGTGCAACGTGAGGTTGGACTACACTCGATGGTGGCAAGCACGGTGGCAACTCTGGTGAGCTGGGCGACTATGCATTTGGGAGTGATGAGAGAGAGAGAGAGAGAGCCCTTGGCGCCAATTTCTGTGGGGTCTCAACGTGGAGGAACTCTCGGTGTGGGTGGTGTGCAGTGGCTCATGTTGGGGACGTATGTGCTCTATTTTTGGTGTGAAGAACAGGGCTTGTTCGAGTATCACGGTTGAGCTTCGTCTCGGTGGTTCTCGGTGTAGCTATGTGACTCACTCAAAAATGAGTAGCACAAAAGCTATCCCAAGTGCAGAAGGGTGTCATGTAATAATTATGAATAAAATTCCTAAATCGTCTCCTCGGAGAAAGTTGTTTAAAATCAAACTCGTTTAAAATGGTGAAAATATTCACAAAGAGAAAATGAAAGTTGTGATATGTGCAATGAGTGGTAGAGTACAACGGAAATGAAAAGGGCACTAGTCATGGACTAGATTCATATTTTTAGATTTTTGAATGTCGAAATGAAATGTAAAAGACTAACAAATTGAAATTAACAATCAAGTAATAAACTAAGATAAACAATTTTAATTAATCTGAAAATTAAATAATTAAATTGAAATTATTTAAGTCCTAATTAAGCTTTAATTAATCTAATATGCAATGGACCTAAGAGATTAATAAAATTAAGCGAAGAATTAAATTAGATTAGAAAATAATTGACAAAATATGAACTGAAAATTGAAAAGTCCCAAAATCAAGATTCTAGGGTTCATCCTTGTATTCAAATCACAAATTCTCAAAATCAATCCAAAGCAATTATAATCATTGTTAAATGAAAGCTTAAAAGAGTAAGAAAAATAAAGACACTAAGTAAAATAAATAGCAAATAAATTGCCCAAACTTCTAAACCAAAAATCTCAAAAATACTCCATAAACTTTAAACTGAAATTAAATAAACAGTAGGGAATGAAAAGAGTAAGCCAAATAAATGGAGATGGAGGTGATAGGCAATGGAAATAGGCTGGGCAGCAGCAGACGTTGGACCCTCAAGGTTCTTCAATGTGCAGTGCTGCTGTGTGTGTTGCGTCCAAAACAAACAAGAAGAAGAAAAAATAATATGCTGGGTCCCCCTCTCACGTCTCAAAAACCAAGTGAAAGAGAAAAAAACCCTTTTGCTAGGTCTCACATGCAAAAACTTGACTTTTCTACCCGTTCCTTTTTTGCCCTTTCCACGTGCATTTCTTTCTTTTTCGCGTGCGTGCGTGCGCTTCTTTTCATTTTCTGTGTGTTACCCAGCGTGCATCTTGTGGCTTGAGAGAAAAAAAAACTGCTATCATTTACTTTTCTATTTTCTCATTCTTTGCATTTCTTGGCCTGAAAAAAGTAAAATAGAAATTAGAGAAAAAAATAAAATAAAATAAGAAAAATAGAATATAAAAAATGTGCTGTGCACGTGAAAAAATATTGCCCAATTAAATCACAAGTTATAAAATTAAGCATTAAATATGCTATAAATCAATTTAAATCACAACTCAGATTTATGCATCTTAAGCATTTTTTCATCTAAAACCAATAATAATGTAATGAAATAATTCAAATATCTGAGTTCTAGATGTATAAAATATGCAATAATTCACCTCAATCACTGTGCGGCCGTGGTGTGGAGGAGGTGGCTAAAACAGAGGCTCTTGATGGTGGCGACGTGGGTGCAGGATTTGGGTGCGTGGATTTGGTTTCTGTGGTGGTTCATGGCAAATGGAGGAGTGGCTTGGAAGTTTGTTAGTTTGAGGGGAGGAGGTGGCTGCAGCTGAGTGGGGGCTGTGAGCTATGAGGGAGGAAGGGATGGTGGGTGGTTTCCGGCATGCTATTAGGCTGAGGGGAGCTGGTTTGTGAAAGGGGTGCTGTACGTGAGTGAGGAGTTCAGGGAATTAAAGTGGACTTGAAGAAGAATGTGATGCATGTACTATGCATGGAGTGCAGTATATATAGGGAATCAATTTAGGAAATCTAGTGTGAAGAGATTTGTTAAGTTGTAACTCTATTGGGATAGACTTCTATTGAGGCGTGAATTTTAGTAGAAAGTAGAGACTTGTTTGGCTTAGAATTATAGAGAAACCAGTATTGGCCTAACCGGTTTGGATTCATTTCATTGATTAAAATTCAATAATTTCATTTGGATTTCTAAATTATCAGTCTCTTAATTTTTTCTAACATTCTCAAACTTTAAAATAACAATTTTGGGTCTTTGGGCATAACTAAATCCCAAGAATTAATCATTTGCAGTTTATCCAATATGGTTGATAAAAAAAAAAAAAATCCAATGACTTACAAAAAATCTTTATGGCCTGTGGCTATTCCGAACTGACCCATTAATTAACTATAATTTAGGTCGAAAGAAATGTGCGATCTCCACCATGAGTGAAGCAAACCAGCCACCACACGATGTTAGCCTCCTCCACGTCATTGCCACCTGCACGAAGAGCATCGCCAGACGCTGCACGCCACTCCAAGTTTGTTGTCCTCACCTCGATATGCCAAGCCGAACTCCCCCATTGTTTCTTTCCGTTGCCCTCCCTCACGCTGTGCTCATCTTCTCCACAAAATTTCTTTCTTTCTCTCTCTCTCTCTCTCTCTCTCTCTCTCTCTCTCACTCTCTAAACTCTCACTCTCTCTTGGGTCGCACCACCATTCTGAGGAGCCCAATTGCATCGCCGGTCCCTCCCAGCCACCCAAAGCTGTCATCGCACTTAACCTCTCTCTCAGTGAGCATCGCACAAGCCCTTTCCTGTAAGTTGTTTTTTTTCCTTTTATGTGTTTTGTATTAGACTTTCCCAAAAGGCCCCTTAAATAATTCTGTAATTACATATATGCCCTTTTGACTCTCGTTGTGTAACCCCCTGAACCTTTGATTCCTTGCAAGATTATTTAAATTATAATGGGCCTTGGGCCTTAAGCCCACGTGAGAGATTCCTGAATGAGTGAAACACGAATTTTAGGTGGGTTAGTTAGATTACAAATATAGGTTATTTTAGTAGTTTAGATTTTAAATAAAATCACACGTTTAATTACAAATTTATACAAATTACGTGTTTATTTTTATAGGCGATTGATTTGGTGCTAAAAATAGTGGATTAATGCTGCAAGATAAGTAGCATGATCATATCCTTACACGTATGTATGGTAAACCTTTATTTTTTTATAAAAATATTATGCATATGTGCCCTCCATTGGAAGCCCCTTTTTACGTACCCAAGTCATGATAAAATTATGAAAATATATGATTTTATGAAAAGAGTTATGCATAAAATTATTTATGAAAAGTCATGATTTTATGTGAGTCTTATGAATTAAAATATTTATGAAAAATCATGATTTTATATGAGGAAACATGTATCACGACATTTATGAAAGAATGCGATTTCATTTGAAATCTATGATATGATATGACAAGTATGTATGTGATTTCTTTTGAAATCTATGATATGACAAGTATGCAAGTATGATTATGATAAAGTATGAGTTATAAGATATCTAACGGCCTATGTTATAATATGAAGACGGTACCTATGTTATGGGCATATTGTATTGTTAGGTCGTACATGTTGGTAGTGCATCTAGTATGTCTTCCTTATGTATAGATTCCATAATGTACGGCCACTAGCAGAATCAGAATCTACTTAGATTCACTAACCCTAACTCACGGGGGTCAACAATGAGTATCGGCCTATGCTAAGTGAAATATAAGTTCATGTTTATGTTATTTACATATGTATTAATGAATATGCACGTTTTTCAAGAAATCTTATATTTATTATGTTTACTATATGTTATGTTGCTTATTGAGTATTCGACTCACTTTTGTATATATATTTTTTTTATGTTTTTAAACCACTCTAGGTGATAACATTTCTGAGGATGAGACTATAAGACAGAACTTGACCTAGGGAGGCGAGGCAGAGGCCTAGATAGTTTATATCATGTTCAGTTTATAATTTAAGGTTTAAATAAATTATTTTGATAAGCACATGAGATTTTAGTATTTTTTTAAAATAAGTGCTTCCGCAGACTCTATTATTTTAGATTTTAAGTATTTAATAAAGTTTTTTTTATTTATTTATGAAATATTTCGCATCTGGCATGTCATTAAAAGAAAAGTTTTTAGTCAAGTTTAGTAGCACATTGGCTCCCCAAAAATTTTAAAAATGTCTTTATTGAGGAGCAGGGTGTTATACTTCAGCTTCTTGGGTTTAATTCTTCTTTGGCATGGGGGTCTTCACTTCATTTTCAATTAGTCCATAATTAGTTGAGAAAAGCCTTATGTTTTCACTTAAAGGATTTCAGCCTTTTGTATTTCATTTCCAACTTCTTGACATTCTTCTTTAGCTTCTCTCATTTCTTCTTCAAGAAGCATTATCTTTTTTTATTCTCTCCGTTTCTTCAATTCCTCTGGAAATTCTCTATATGACTCTACACCTCTAGCTCTCTTTGCAAAGCTCAAAGAACAGATCTCTCTCCAATATCTTCTTCACATGGGTTTACAAGCACAAGCATTAAAACCTTTGAGCCATCACCTAAGGAATCCTTGAGGATAGCTTGCTACTCCTGTAAGGCACATAGCTCCTCTTCTTTCTCAAAGCTATTTTCAATAATTGCTCATTTCCTCCAATATCGACCATCCACAATTTGCTCACTTATGCTTTAGCTTCGGAAGCATCCCCACGTCAATATACGTTGATCCAATGTGATATGCTAGATGCCTCATTAACACTAATCCAAGAAGTATCTCCAACACGTCTCCCTTTAGTATACCACCATCTAGCAGTTGCAAAATCTGAAATTGGGACATCTGTGAGACCCTCAATTTCCACCAAACCCTTTGAATCTGTTTGTATGTTGAGGTTGCATTGTGTTAAAGCCTCATATGCTCTGCAGGATGACTTTGGAGCCAACAACTCTCTAAGATTACCCATGTGGCGCCGTCCTCTTCGTCTGAGATCTTGGGTGGTGCTGTCGCAAGGTGGTTGGGCTGTGTGTTGTAAAACAAAAAGAGATTAAATAAATAAATAAATAAAAATAAAAACTAGACAAGAAATGAAGAATAAAATATTAAAGGTGTATTGTGCATGTGAAGAAATCACAAGTTATAAAATTAAGCATAAATTATCCTATTAATCAATTTAAATCACAACTTGGATTTATGCCTCTTCATCATTTTTCTATCTAAAACCAATAATAAAGTAATGAAATAATTAAAATATATTGGTTCTAGATATACAAAATATGCAATAATTCAGCTAAATCAGTTGTCACACATTCGAGGTATGCCGATGGTTCTTTGTCAACCCACGGGTTACCACTCCATTCTTAAATACTTCAGAGTTATGATGCCTCCAGCCCCCGCTTGAGATTGGATTGTGACTGAAGTATCGGGACATGTAATTCAACGCTACATACCCTTCGTACATGACAGTTAAGATGCAATACACCTATAATCTAGCAGTATGCAATAATTTGCAACAGATAATTCTTTTAACAACTTAAGGGTAGTGGCAATAAATAAACATGGTACCGAATGTAAAATCCCAAAAGTTTGAAACTTCCATAATTGTACTTTTTTCAAAATAGATAATTATTTTTAAAACCATTTCCCAAAAACACAAGGACCATTAAAATACCGTTTCACAAAATACTAAGTCATTTGTCTTTTCTTTTCAACTACTCCTACTCCCACTCCCATGGTCCCTTTCTTCCCCCCCCCCCTTTTCTTTCTAATTCGGCTTCTTACTCTTTTTCAAAAAGCAGTCCTTATGTCTATTCTTTAGTCTCTTCATCTCTTCTATAAGTTGTAAGGTCTCGGAGATGATTTGTTCGATATTCTCTGTCATATCCAAAAGATAGGGCTGTGATGAGCCCTCAGTAGTCTTGAGCATATCCTCAGTGTTTGGGGGTACTTTGGTCCTTTTGTGTTTCCTCATCTAAACCTGTTAAGAGTTCCATCATTCTGGGTGTGGAATGGTAGTGGAAACTACCACAGTGAGATTTCAAGAAATCTCTGCAAATAAACAATCAACATACAACAGATTATCACAGGCATATACAAGTAAACCACAAATAATAGGAATCCATAAATAAATAAATAAATGCATAGACATGAACATGACAAAAAATCTTTGACATAAGCAACATAGACTTTTCATAAAACATATTTTCATCTTTTAGACTTCTTAGCACTTGGTCATATCATTTGAGCTCGGGTACTTGTTCTTGTCATAACTTATCATGCCATTCTTGTCATTTCATAAAATTTTCATATTGTGATCATATCACATCGTAGCACATCATGGCATATCATGGCATTTCATAACATATCGTTGCATATAATAACATAACATAACATGGAGCTCAAATGCACTAATCATTTTATGATTCATATGAATGGATACCTCACGGCTCCCCTAAACACTGTGTGTTCCGCTAGTTACCGAATCAACCAACGATCCACTTGATCGAGGTGACTATGTCATAATATCAACTTATCCTTTTACGACAATTCATTTACTTCACTTTCACCTTATGACACCCACTAGCTTTAAGTGCAACCCCGCTCCGATGTCCTTTTCTTAAGGAACCATTCGAGGCCTGTCGATTATACTTCGTCGACGTAGGGGTCTCCACTCGATTTTAAACACTCCAGAGGGGACAGTGAGTTTCACTAGGGCATTTCCCCTTCCTTGCACTTGGGGTCATGATAAAACATGCTTTTGACTATTTCTTTTGAAAACATGGACTTACATGCATGTGACATGAACACATGACGTTACACTTTACCATACTCATGCAAACATGTACAACTCGAAACATGTATATTCCAATTCCCAATGTACATCTCACAATATGGCTTGAAAATATTAGAACATGCAATCATATGAGAAATACATGTAAACATACTTGAATTACACTCATCCAAACCCAAAACAGATTCAAATTCCCTTGATACGGCCTTGGCCGAAACATCCAAGTCCTCCAATCATGAATTTACATCATCACAACATATATTCTCATGCTTTTACACGTTCATAAATCAAAACAAGCATGTATGGCATAATTACATGTCAAAACCGAAACCCTAATCATGGAATTTTCGAAATACACTTCATCAAACCATCATAAGAACATGACATCTCATATTCATCTCAAAACCGAATATACATACCACAATACAACAAGATTCAATCAATGAAAACAAACAAAGTTCACAAAATATATACAAGTGCTATCCAAAGTAAGTTGGAAATTTACTTACAAAAATCCGAAGTATAAAATAGCAAAAAATCTGAAAAATACATGAAAGACATTAGAAAACAACTAGAGAAATCCTAATCTCGAAATAAGAGTGGTCATGTATGTGCATCTAGGGTTTTTGAAAAAAAATTACTTTTTCATGAGAAACCCTAGAGTCTAAAAATCTTGGAGTTAAAAAACCCTATCCTTCTTCCAAGTGGTGGTCGTGGCCTTCAATCCCTCTACACTTTCTATTCAAGAGCTTGAAACAAAAGATAATTTAGGGTTCTTCCTCTTCTTGAAGAAAAACCCTAGTTTCTAAAGTGAGAGTGTGTGCACATGTGGGAAAAACCCTAAATCCGAAACTTAGTATTGTTTTTCCCTCTTGGACGCGTGTGTGTGAGAGAGAAATGAAGAAATAGTTCTTACCTCCTCGTGTTCTTCCTCTAACCGAATGGTGTAGGAGAAATCCTTTTGATTCTCGAAATGGTGGAGAGAAATAGTGGTGTTTGGTTGGTGAGAAAGTGTAAGAACTTGGAGAGAAATGGTGAGTGTCGAAAATCCCTTAGAAGGAAAGTTGAAAACTTGAGTAAAAAAGCCTCCATGACTTTCTGCCATGCCTTTTTATAGAGAGCTTTCCTTCCTTCTACAATAAACAAGAGCCTTTGCATGGATGCCACTTGGCAAAAAGACTCTTCCCTTTTCCCCTTGATGGAATTGCATTGGGAAATACAAAAGTTGCCTTGTGTGGGTGGTGTGTAGCCCTCAAAATCTGAAACCCTCTCTTGCCTCACCTTCCAATTTTGCCCTTCTCCCCTTGTCTAGATACATTGCACTTGGTGGCTTAAAGGTAAAAATACAAAACCCTAATCTTTCTTGAAATCCTACTAGTGTGCATGGTTGCCATGTGGCAAAAAGCTGTGAGTGTCTTGCTCTTGCTAAAACCCTAGGTCACTTCTAGTGACTTTTTGTCTTCCCAAGATGACTTTGAGTCTTCCCCATGTGATTGCCATTGCCCCCTCTCTTTCTTGCTCCTGCAAAAAGTTTCTTCTAGAACATGCCCTTCTCTCTTCCCAAGCAAGATCCTTTTGGAACTCCAAAAGTTCCTTTTGCATAGGAGTGTAACCAGTCCAATTCAGTCTAATTTTGGACAAAATTTAGGACCGAACCGGTATGACTGGTTTTGCATTTTTCAAAACCGATTACACACAGGTTACCCTCATAAACCAGTACTTCCAGTTTTCGGTCCGGTCCGGTCTGGTTGTAATCATCTACATAAAAAAATTCTATCATAAAAAAACTGTTCCCATCTAAAAAATCTGTTGTCATAAAAAATGTGCTATAAAAAAATCTGTTATACAAAAAAACTGCTATAGAAAAATTTGCTATAAAAATATAAAATCTGATATAAAAAAAAAACTATAACAAAAAATTAAACCCTAAATAAAAAATTCATTAAAGTTTTTACAATATGCAGTTATGCACATATTGATACCAGCTCACAAAAAATACATACAAAAAAAGAAGGATCAACCAAAACTGAGTTTTTTTATAAGTGTTCAATGGACACCAAATAAATTGATATAAAGGAATCTCAAGTACATGAATTGCAACAACAAGCCAAAAGGGCAAAGTACCCTACCTCTCGTTACATAGCACAAGAGAAAAAGCTTCTGGGTTCCTTATATCAATACACATAGAATAAAGATTAATAGAGAATGAAATAGCATCAATGCAATAACAAAAAATTCAAATAGAGAATACACACAATGCAAGAAAGATCATAAAGAATACACACAAAAAGAATACACTCAGAATACACACATAAATAAATTCAAATAAAGAATACACACAATGCAAGAAAACATTGTAATGATTCAAGAACACACAAGAAAACCAAACCAGTAGAACCACTAATTGACATCCATGCAACCCAAAATAATTTATCAAGTTCACATCTACTAACAGATATATATGAACAAACAAACAAAATTATCCACAAAAACAAAAAGGAAAGAAATCAAGCTATTTTCAACTGGATGGGGAACTATACATGTTCATCCTCGATGGGGAGCTATACAACATATATAAACCATAAATCCTAAAATATAAAATTATACCTTCCACAATTATAAAATATAGATTCAACTTGATGGGGAGCTATTAAAAAAAAACCATAAAATATAAACCCTAATAAGATTTTGAAATTTGTAAAAAAACCCTAAATCTCAAATTCTGTAAATTCAATAAAAACCCTAAATGAAATGAATCAATTAGAAATGAATTGAAACATTGTAATGATTCATGAAGTAAATGTAAGATTTTGAAAATTAAAAACCATATATATGTTCACATACCGATTAGCTCACCGAGAGAGGGGAAAACAATATCTGTGATTCTGTAGCCTCGAGAACAACTGGAAGTGGAGGAGAACAGAACGAACCAACAGTATTGACGGTGAGGGGCTGTTGACGGCGTGAGAGAGGGGCTAAGCGTGAGAGACGGTTGTGAGGACTTAGGACTCGAGAGGCAGAGCAGAGATGGTTGATTGGGGGGGTAAATGTAACCGTAATATATATAGCCCCATTAAACGACGCCGTTTGGCCTTTGGGACTAAAATTTAGTCTATATGAATAATATATATAATATATAGTATAGTATATATTATATATATTAATTATATATATATGGTGATATTAATATATAGTATATATAGTATACTATAGTATATATTATAATACTAACTATATATTATACTATTATAGTGATACTATCATAATAATACTATATACTATACTAATACTAATACTAATACTAATACTAATACTAATACTAATACTAATACTAATATTATATATAGTTATAGTGATTTAGTATAACTATATTAGTATAAGTATGACTATAGTCTATATTAGACTATTAGTATGGCTGTATAATATATGGACTATATAATAGTATTTTTATTAGACTATTAGTATAGTTATATATTAGTATTAGTTATAGTTATATAATATATTAGACTATATAATAGTATTAATATTAGATTATTAGTATAGCTATTTATTAGTATTAGTTATAGTGATTTAGTATAACTATGTTAGTATAAGTATAACTATAGTCTATATTAGACTATTAGTATTAGTTATATATTAGTATAGCTATATCATATATTAGACTATATAATAGTATCAATATTAGACTATTAGTATACTTATATATTAGTATTAGTTATAGTGATTTAGTATAACTCTATAAGTATAAGTATAACTATAGTCTATATTAAACTATTAGTATTAGTTAAATAGTTATAGACTTTTTTTTTTTTGATAGAAAATTTAAAACTTCATTGCAAAGGGGCACTAAAGACCTCAAATATGAGAACAAGAAAGTTGATCAACAAAGTTGACATGTTCAATAAACGAGGGAACCGTGTGCCACCAGATCTGCATTTGTATATTGCTCCATGCATGTCGAGCTAGATGATGTGCTGCAGCATTAGAGAGACGGACACAATGCTGGTTCTTACAGTTCTCAAATCTCTGCATTAGTCTTCTAATTTCGGTAATAACTGTTCTCATAGTTGTATAAGAAACTGCTTCACTATTGACTTCCTCAACCAAGTTCTTACAATCACTTTCAATCACTAAGTTTTGGAAGCCAATATTTAGACAACTTTACAATCCCCTCAAAACAGCTGTAGCTTCCACAATTTCTGGTTCCAGAAATTCCTCTTCCCCTTTACTTAGAGCCATAATGACAAAACCATATGCGTCTCTTAAAATAGCCCCAATACCAGTTTTGTTTTGATCAAAAAACAAAGCACCATCACAATTAAGCTTGACCCAATTTGTTGGGGGAGGAGACCACCTGTAAACTATGTTCTTGGAAGGACCCTGAACCTGCATTCCATATGACTTCACTTCCTTCTTGGATAAAACAAAATCCATAACTTGCACGAGTGGTAGATTAACTAGTTCATGTATCATCTTGTTTCTCCTATACCAGAAACCCCAAGCCATTAGGATGAAGTCAGCAAATTCCTCTATAGTTTTCTCTGAAAAAACTTTCATAGCAGTAGTCACAAAAGAAGAGAATTGGTTAAGCTGTTGGAAATTAGGGAACTTCCTCACCCAAAGATCATGAATGGAAGGACAGTAAAATAATGCATGAGCCAAATCCTCTGGACTATGTTGACAGAAACCACAGACCCCATCCACATCCATCCTTTTACTCAGAAGATTAGCCTTCGTGGGAAGGACTTCTTTGCAAGCTCTCCAAGCAAAACACTTAACTTCATGAGGGATTTTTAGTTTCCATAACCCATTCCAGAATTTTTTTGTGACAGCCCCATAAGATGTTTCCCCCACATTCACTGCAGACAGTGACTTAAAGAACCTGTAGGTACTTTTTACACTGAAACAACCAATTTTTTCATGCTCCCATATCCACATATCTTCTTCATTTGAATAACTAGGATGTTGTCTCAAGATAGCCTCTGTAATTTTTGGATTGAAGAGAGATCTAACCTTTGGCAGATTCCACCACTTAGTTTGGTTATCAATAAGAGAAACAAACTGTCCTTCCAGCTCCTCAATTCTCCTAGCCTGTTGAGGATTTTGCATCAAAACTTCCTTCCTTAGTTCTCTGAAACCAGGCAGCCAAATATCATCAAGTATATGTATATTTCTTCCATTCCCAACATTCCATCTTCCACCTTTTAAAAGCATTTTCTTTGCCTCCCATATTCCTCTCCAAGCATAGGAGGGAGAGTTGCCAAGCTGAGCCTCGAGCAAGTTTCCATTTGCAAAGTATCTTGCACTATAGATCTTATGGAAGAGAGAGTCTTTATGTTGCAATAGCCTCCATCCTTTTTTAGCCAGCAATTCCATGTTAAAAGTTTCCAAATCCTTGAAGCCTATACCCCCAACAGCTTTAGGCCAACACAACTTATGCCAACTGACCTAGTGAATTTTTCTTTCATCATTTTTTTGTCCCCACCAGTATTTGGCCATCATGCTTTCAATATTAGCACAAAGTTTAGAGGGAAGTTTAAAACAGCTCATTGCATAGGAAGGAATTGCAAGAGCCACAGCTTTGAGAAGTACTTCCTTACCCCCTTGAGAAAACATGTGTCCTTTCCAGCCCTGAAGTTTCAACCAAACTCTTTGTTTAATCTCAGCAAAAGCAGCCTGTTTGGATCTTCCAACAATAGAGGGCAACCCTAGGTACTTATCATACTGCTGGATTTGATTAGTACCCCATAAACCCATAATAGCTCTCTTTTCCACTGCACTCATATTCTGACTGAACACCATAGCAGATTTATCTTGGTTAATACACTGTCCAAACACCTCCTCATAGAGCTTCAATAATCTTAACAAACTGAGACTTGTCTCCTCTTTAGCATCATAGAAGATGAGACTATCATTAGCAAATAGAAGATGGTTCAGTTTTGGGGCACCTCTGCAAACTTGAATTCCTGAAATATCACTTGTGGTGGCTGCATGTTTCAACAATCCAATTAGGCCTTCTGTGCATAACAGGAATAAATAAAGAGAGATGGGATCTCCTTGTCTCAGTCCTCTGGATGGGATTATATGACCTGTTGGAGCACCATTAATCAGGATTGAGAAAGAGGCACTTTGCACACATCTCATCAATAACTGTATCACTCTGTCGTGGAAACCCAGCTTACACAAAACAGATTGAAGGAAGGACCATTCAACCCTACCATAAGCTTTACTCATGTCAAGCTTAAGAGACATAAAACCCTTTTTTCTTTTCTTTTTCCTCCTTAGAAAATGAACAACCTCATAAGCCATTAAGACATTATCGGTTATCAATCTACTAGGTATGAAAGCAGATTGGGTATCAGATACGACAGCAGGCAGTACTTGTTTAATTCTGCTAGCAATGACTTTAGAGATCAATTTGTAAATGACATTACAGAGGCTAATGGGTCTAAACTCATTGACAAAAATGGGGTTCTTTTTCTTAGGAACCAAAGTTATATACGTATGGTTCACTTCCTGAGGGAAAATACCAGAGTTGAGAGCATTGAGGACAGCAACAGTGATTGAGTTACCAATTTGTGGCCAGAACTTTTGAAAAAACAAAGGGGGCATTCCATCTGGTCTAGGGGCCTTAGAAGGGTGCATTTCTTTTATGGCTTTACTCACTTCCTCAACAGTGTGTTCTCTGATAAGATCTTCATTCATTTCTGCAGTTACCTTGGCCTCAATCTTATCAATAACTACTTCAGCATTTTGGGAACCTGTAGAGGTAAATAAGGAAGTAAAATGATTAATGATCAGATTATTGCATTGCTCCCCTTCCTGCCAAATTCCACTTCCATCCTTAAGTTTGAGAATTTTATTCTTCTTCCTCCTCTGAGATGCCTTAGTATGGAAGAATTTGGTGTTTTGATCCCCTTCAGCTAGCCAAAGGGCTCGGGATCTTTGCTTCCACATAATCTCTTCCCTTGCTAGCCATGTTTGAACCTCCTCAGAAGCAGACTTCATCTCTTCTGAACTTAACACTTGAGGATCCACCTGCTGTGCAGCTTTTAATCTCAGTCTTGCCTCTTGTAACTTGGTTTGAACTTTCCCAAATTTTTCTTTATTCCATAATTGTAGTTTAGAAGAACACCCCGCAATGGACTGCATTACTCCTCTTAGATCATTCTGGCCTCTTAGGATATTCCATGAGTTTTGCACAATCTGAGAACAGTCTTCATCTTCCAGCCACATGGCCTCAAACCTGAAAGGTTTAGGCCCTTTCTTTTTGATCTGGATCCCCATAACATCCAACCAGATAGGTAAGTGATCGGAGTAGGAGGTCGAGCCATGAGTTACTTCAGCCCTATCTGATACCAGATTCAAATGGAGGCAAAGGAAACCCAACAATCAAACAAAGAAATGGAAGATAGGAGTTCACCACCCAAGAAATAACACCAAAGGGATATAGAATATCACCACCCAAAGGATTAAAACAAGGGATACAGAACAATAGAAATTCACCACTCTAAGGATTATACCAAAGAGGTACAGAATTACAATAAGAAGAATTCTCTCTTCTCACAAAGCCAAAGGCTGGTTTAATTCATAAAACACTCTATGCTCTTACACTCACAAATACAAATACTTATAGGAGCTTAGAACAACCCTCTAACATAGAATTGAGAATAATCTGAAGACAAACATGCTAAATTCGTGGGAAAGTAGTCAAGGGGACAAACATGCTCAAAAGTGGGAAGGAAACAAGGATCCTGAAATTTTGGAAAGTCCCGACCACTCCACTTAAAATGATCATATCTGCTTGTGCACGCCTCCAAATCCACTCAAACTTGTCTAGTTGGAAAGCTAACATCTTGACCTTCAGTTTAGACCTAAGAAGGTCGGAAATCAGATAAGTATTAGGTCGATTATGATGGGCTCAAAACCCAATTGGTTGTTGCATCAGGATCACTTCCATTTGGGCTTCTACCTTGCTTATTTGACATGATGTTATGTGGCTCTTGTTGGACATACCCATGTCACTATCAAACATATTGCACCAGGCCTCGTTCCCATAGAACCTATCCAACCTCTCAAAAATCAAAGCTGATTCCTCTCTCCTATTGCACCAAGTAAATCTAGGACCTTGAAAACCCAGATCCTTTAGGTGACATACCTCCAATACTTCCAAAAAATCATTGATTTGATGATCAGGTATATCTCTACCCCCCCATTTCTCTTCTTGTGAAAGTATTTCATTAAAATCCCCAAAGACAAGCCAAGCTTCTGTTCTCCACAAATTTTTAATTAAGTTCCAAGTTTCACATCTTCGGGACACCTCTGGTTGGCCATATATCACAGTAATAAACCATATCTTCGAATCTTCCTCTATAACAGCATCAATATGGGAGGGTGAGTAGTTAAGAATTGTCAACTTAACCTCAGCATTCCATAAGAGAGCCAAACCCCCACTATGACCAACAGCATCAACAGTCAGACAGTTTGCATACTGCAATCTTACCCTACAGATTTCCATTTTTGTTGCTTTAAGTTTTGTTTCTTGTAGGAACAAAACTTCGGGAGCTTCCCTTCTGATCAAGTCAGAAAGAGTTCGAATAGCACGAGGGTTCCCAAGCCCTCGTGTATTCCAGCTTAAGATCTTCATTGCTCTTGGTGGGGCTGTTCAACAGCCACCACCGATGAAAGTTGAGAAATCTCCACATTATCCTCCTTCAAGTCAACCTTCTACTTCAATCTCTTGGACATTCTAGGTGCCTCCCCATCACTAATATGAGCTGAAGTTCTTTTAGAGCCACTATCAGTAGCAAGATAGATGACACTATTACCCTTGGATCTTGCCATACGCTTCCAAGACCGAGTTCGAGGGCTCTGTTGGTTTTGCACGTGCATGAGTGTGCATTCTTTCTGCCCTCCACCTGGCTTACTTAAACACATCCCATTATTAATGACTGAAAAACCCCCAACCACATCTGCATTCTCAGAAGCCTTCTCCACAATATTCTCATTTAAAATTCTTGATTTAGCGGCTAAAACCTCTGCATTATCAAATCCCGAAGATATCTCTCCAGGTTTGTTAGTTTGAGATGGTAGCTAAGTAACGGGCTGGTTTAAATTGATTCCTTCCACATCGGAAGGGATTACTTCAAAATTGAATTGCTCCGAGTTTTCTGCAGAAACAGAGGTTTCCTTTGTGGCCCCCTTCTTTTGGATAAACACTGCATCTCCGGCCACCACAGCAGGCTGTTCCGATGACCTTCTTTTATCCTGTCGCTAGAAAAAATGACTTCGCCCGTTAATACCATCACCTTCCTGACTCCCCGCTCTCAACCATGGCCCATAGGGGAAATAAAAAATATTCAGATTAGTCATAGAAGCTGTCCAGCATTCACAATCCCGATGTACATGCCCCATCAATCCACATAAGTAGCATAGATTCGGGAGGTGTTCATAGGAAAATCTCACCCAGATGGGATGCGAAGATCCTACACACACTTTCTTACCATGTAATAGTGGTTTTGAAACATCCATACTTACTCGTATACGCATAAACTCCCCCCAAGCCAATTCATCTTCATCTAAATCCACTTCAATCACTTTTCCCAGCGCCTGACCAATTCGTCTTCCCATAGAAGAGTTTCGGACCATCATCGGAAGGTCATGGATACGGACCCAGAATAGAGCCTCAGTTAAATGGACTTGGTGAGTTTGTTTAAGCCCCTCCACATTGCTTGTTAACACAAGTTGTTTATCGAATGACCATGGTCCATCTCGTTTGACACGATCCTTATCTTTCATATCTTCAAACTCAGCAATGAACAAAGTATGGTTCAACTCACGGATGGTGATCGCCTTGCCGAACCGCCATACTTTCCTCATAGTCGATTTCAATGCTTCCTTGTTAAAGTGCTTCGTTGTGAGAAGCCTGAATAACTGTGGCACCCCCAACTTCCATGCACGGACACGCACAGAAATCGAGACACCCGAGATGATGACAACACGGTCACGTACCCCAACGACACGTGCCGAGTGTGTGAAATGCAACACATGTACAACAAATAATACGCAGCGGAAAGGTTAAGTCAAATAACTAAGTACCAGAGTTCAATACAATACAAAAATAGTATTGAAATCCACAAGTCAATATAATACAATTTTCTTGTTCATAAAACAAGCTCAAATAAAATAAAAATACAAAATAGAACATAGCCAAATGTCCCTACTCCTCAGGCGGAGCCGCATCCTCGAGCTCAACCTCCTCAAAACCTGCATCAAAATCTGCAGTACCAATAAATGGTACCACAGGTAAGTAAAACCCAAAAATACTCCAAGATAACAAATATATTAATACAACAGCCACTATGCATGCACATGATGACCAAAACACCAAACCCGAGAAAAACACCATTTCTCGTAAAATCACAAGTTTCCACGCACGCCAAAAATCACCATTTGGCACATAAATAAAATCCAGGAATAGTTACATTAATTCCAATTTTAACCGTATGTACCATGGCCTCCCCTAGGGACCATCCACATACCCTGGTTTCTTTATTCACTCCACAGGTAACGGCCGTGCGAGTAACATACAACGAGTGATGCCCAGCTCCGAGCCCATCGCGTACATAGCCAAGCATCCTCTGACCCCCGCCAGTACAAGGGTCATGGAGTCAGATCGAGAGCGTTACCATCCCGTCCAAGTCCCGAGCAATAGCTCCAGGAGACGACACTCAGTATATTCTGCTCCCGAGTGCCCAGAGGAGCCCCACCGAGATAATAACCCATCTCGACTTAGGGGTGATACACACGCACCCAAAAGCCTTTTTACAAAACACAGTTTCCAAAAAACTACACACTCACGCATGCGTGCACAATGCCATGAAATCAACCAATTACCAACAACCAACAGATATCAGTAATTACGAAGTAACCAACACAGTCTAACCAGATAATCAAATCACAGTTATAAAACAGGTTATTGCAAAAATATATTTAAATCTTAAAAGTCTTTTGGAGAAATACTTACAACACTTTAAAATAATTTATGAAGGATCATGAAGGAACTGGAAGCACCAAAACAGCAACTCCACAGTGTAAAAACACTGTGGTCGAAACACAGTGAAACCCAAATTCCACACGGGGTCAAACGAAAACTTGGGAACGGTAGGGTAGGGCCTATAGGAGGTGGTGAAGCTAATGGAAGTGATGGTTGGCCGTGGGTGGCGGCCGAAATGGCGTTTTAAGGCCGAGAAACTCAAATCGGAGAGGGGTGGGCGGCTCCGGCGAAGGATCGGAGTCGGGAATGGGTGGAAAAGGTTGTTGGAGGGCCGGTGATGATATGGTGATGAGCTGGTGGCCAGAGGTGGCCGGACGGCGAAGAGAAGCCCGCAGCTTCGCACGGCTCCTGGCGGCTAACGGCGGCGTTGGCCGGCCTGAAAATGGAGGGACTGGGTCACCGGCGCACGGGGAGTCGAACGGCACCGGCGGTGTTGACCACGGCAGCTGGCAATGGCGGCGGTGAGGTGAAAACCGAAACACGTGAGAGAGGAGAGAGAGAGGGAGTCGGGCGAGGAGAGAGAAGTCGAGCGGGAGAGAGAAAAATTCGAGAGAAAAATGGAAGAAAAAGAAAAGAAGAGAAAAGAAAAGATGAGGAAAAGAAATGAGGTCCAATCCTCACAACTTTTGAGTCACAACTGATCCTCAAAATAATTATTTTTAAAACAGTAAAATAAATAATCAATTTAAACTCAACTAGTTAAAGTAACTTATTAAACTCCGACAAAAACATCCTTTAAAAATAAAAAGGAATTAAATTGCAGAACACTAATTAAAATTAATCAAACGCAGTGAAATACTTTAATTAAAACAATAATAATTTTAAAACCCTTAAACAACCCAATTTAAATTAAAAATCAATTTAAATCCACAACAATAATTAACAATAAGAAAGCCCAATAAAATAATTTTCACAATTTAAAATATTATAAAATAATATTCTAAAACTCCCAAAATTCTAAAACAAGATAATCAATCTTTAAATCAATTAAAATAATCATTCATTAAAATACACTAGAATACGGGGTGTTACAATAACAGGCACCTCTCAGCCCTTATCAATGCATCTCCCACAGAATTCTCCTCCACTACAATCACCTCTTCCTCTTGTTCCGTCAATGAGAGACGGGCACACAAATCCTCAATGCTATGATCCATGCTAAACCAGCATTCACCAGGAGAGACCTAAACCCAATTTTCCAGGTGACCATGCAAACCTACACTCGGCAGGAGAGAGACCTCTACAAAGAGAGGAGAACTATTTAGTTATAGACTTATATATTAGTATAGCTAAATAATATATTAGACTATATGATAGTATTAATATTAGACTATTAGTATAGTATATATTAGTATTCTATATAAACTATATATTAGTATTAGTTATAAACTTTTAGTGATGTAGTATAACTATATTAATTATAAGTATAACTATAGTCTATAAACTTATATATTAGTATAGCTATATAAATTTATATATTAGTATACTATATTAGTATACTATATTAGTATACTAAATTTATATAACTATATTAGTATTAGTTATAAACTTATATATTAGTATAGCTATATAAATTATTAGACTATATAATAGTATTAATATTAGACTATTAGTATAGCTATATATTAATATTATTTATAAACTATATATTAGTATATCTATATAATATATGATCAATTAAATTTTCACTTTTAAGATTAAACTTTTATTTTATAATAACATTATCTCATATATAATTATATTAATAGCATATGATCAAATAAATTACAAATGTTCATATTTAAGATTTAAGATTAACATTTTATGTTATAATTAATTAAATTTTCATTTTTAAGATTAAACTTTTATTTTTTAATAACATTATCTTGTATATAATTATATTAATAATAATATAATTTATTAATTATACATTATATATAAAACTTATATATATTAATATATATAAAATATTTTGCATAATTTTAATTTTGTATAAAACTTATTATAAAATATTATTTCTATATATTTTTTTATCAACTGGTTTGGTTCGGTCTGAAAAATCCTAAAACTGGAACCGGTCCAGTTTATGCATTTCAGGAACTGGTCCTAGACTGGACTGGTTCAAAACAGGTAAAACCAGTCCAGTCCGGATCGATTTTTCGATTTTTCAGGTTAAATTTACACCCCTACTTTTGCGTGCTTGCCAAGTGTCTATTTCCAAAATGACCTTGCATGGGGAGCGTGTAAGCCCTAATTTGGTGACATCATCCTCCACTCACATCTTCTAGAACCTCCTGCATTTTGGACAAGTGTCACTCCTTGCCTTTTCCCTATGTTTCTCTTTGGAAAAGACTAAATGGCCCTTTTTGTGCCATACACCCATTTAGAAATCACATTTGGGCTTCCAAGCCCTAATGCTACTCTTGTTGGCCAAAATCTACTTAGGCCTTGTTGGGCTCTTTCCTCCAACACTTAGAATATTATAAGGACAAAATAATTCTCCAAATAAAAATAGGAATGAGGACTTGGCAAAGTCCGGGTTCTCGTAAGAGTGGGCAGAGGAGTTCCACTAGGACATTCCCACGTCCTAGCATTTGGAGTTGTGATAAAACAATTACAGACACTTTTGGAGAAATCATTTACCCAAATGCATGTGACATGAGATTTGGCCTCGTTTGTTTTTAGAAAACATCTCATCTCATCTCATCTCATCATTACAATTTTTCTAAATTTCAATATAAAAAAAAATAAACAATTCAACTTTTTCAAATCTAGCTCATCTCATCTCATCTAATCATTACAACTTTCCCAAATTTCAATACAAAATAAAATAAATAATTCAACTTTTTCAAATCCCAAAACAAAAATAATATTAAAAAATATATTCTAACAATATTTTTTTAACTTTTTAACTTTAATCTCAACTCAACTCATTTCATCTCCGAAAACAAACAAGGCCTTAAGGCGTACTCTTTCTTACACTTGACATGTGGCGTATTAGATGCCGTGCATGCAATAATCAAGTGTAACATATTCGAATCATGGCATGGAAACATATGAGCATGACATAGTTCAACATCAAAACACTTAATCCAAACATATACAAACATGCTATGACCGAAACTTATAGGGTTCATAAGAATAAAAACCAAACTACAATGGACTATAGGTCATGGCAAAGATCATCACAAAATTTGAAACATGAAAGCGTAGCAAATCATCCCATAAGCTAAAACCCTAAATCTCTTCAAATCATGGCGTAACATCATGCAAACTGAAGCATATGATCATGGCATGTTCTTGTACATTTGCAACAAGATACTTATTTCACAAAGTCACTAAATAGCAAACATTCACACTGTCAAACAAGATGAAAGATTCACACAAATATATACATATGTTAACCGATAATAGGTTGAGAGTTTACTTACAAAATTCCTTCAATGAAAAAGCTAGCAAACTATAATGGACGATACAACTTGTTAGAACAAGGGTTAAACCCTAATCCATGTGTGCGTGTGTCAAGGGATAGTTAGGACTGGTCATTTTGCCCAAAGTGGCCCTTTCCAACATTCAGTCCATAGGTTTCTAGAAGATGAAACCTTTGAGTTTACTCGACCCTTGCTAGGTCGTGAACTTGTAATAGATGTGCAAGTGATATGGCCGATTGGTTTGAGGATTTGGATCCTTAAACTTTTGATCTCCTTTCATTGAAAATCTTAGTTCGTTTTAAAGATGAAATAGACCATTGAAAACATGTGTGTGAGTGTGTTCTTCAGAACCAAACTCACTTTGAGATCTCCTATACTTTGGAATAGGTGATGTGTGTGATTGTGAGAAGAGTGGAAATTAAAGTTAACGTTCTTACAGTGGCATTTCTCCTAATCCATGGCCTTCCTTTGAGTGTATGGTCATTGCTTGGTTGGAAGAAAAGTGTGGGAAAATAATGTTTGGACATGGAGAATCCTCTAAGTGGCGTGAGAGAGAGAGATAGAGTAGAGAGAATGCCTTGGAATCTGAAAATGAACAAGAAGAAAAGAGGGTGGTCGTAGGGGATGAGGTCTTTATATAAGCCTACCTCCTTAAAGCCAATTGGTCAAACAAGAGCCAATGCATAAAGTACATGTGGCATGACTGTCCCTATTCTTCCTTTGGCTAAAACCCTAATGCCCTCTAAACTTCTTCCCAACATCTAGGTTCAATGAACCCCATGTGCATTTGTGTAATTTTCCTAAAAACCTCTTCATCATTCCAAGAAAGTGGGTGTTGCATGCATGCCAAGTGGCATTGGCGTGTGGAGTCTCTTATTTCCCCATGAGGATCTTTCCTCTTTCCCATGGTGTCCCTTACTCTTCCCCATGTAAGAACCTTCTGCTTCCTATGCTCATTCCCTAGGTGACTCTTCCACTTCCCTATGCCTCTTAGAAACTTGAAACATGACATATGGCAAATGATTGGATGTGGTGGCCGAAACCTAGGGTTACTTTGGTAAATTTTGAGTGAAACTTCTTCTAGAACCTTTCCTTCTCCAATGCATGATTGACAAATGGCACTAATTCTGAAAATTCTCTAGAGTGGGCATGTGGCTTAGGGATACGAAGGCCTCTTTGTGTTCCCCATGAAATCCTTAGGAAAAATTATTCCTTTAGTCTTCCCATGAGCCATGTCCCTATGCAAGATCTCTTGGAACTATCTAAAAATAGCATGTGGCGAGTGAAGGGGTCCTTAGTGAGTGGGGGGCATGTTGGCTGAGTGGCTCTTGATCTTTTTCCTTGTTGAATCTTCATGATTTCCTTCTAGAAGCCTTCATGCATGAGTGGAATGTGGCAAGTCCAATGGCATGTCAGTAGGGTAGGCATGCAAGCCTTTTGGGTTCCCAAACCCTAAGCTTCTCTCCCCCCTTAGCCCATTATCACGTCCAGATTCATGGACTATACATGAGTGACAAGTTGCACAAGCCACATGGTGTGGGGCATGCCGTATGGTCTTTTTAGGGCATTTTGGGCTTAAGCCCACCTAATTGGCTAAAATCCAAGGGCTTAGATGGCTCTTCTCTTTGGCTTTGTTTACCTAATCCTTAGGCCCAATGTCTTAGTCATTCTAGGCCTAAATCATGGCCCTTAATAAAACAAAAACTTAGGCAACGTAATTATAGATAAAAGTGTAGCCAAGTTCAGGTTATCACATCCTCCCCCCCTTAGAAAATATTTCATCCTCGAAATCGGCACCGTAAAATGTTAAGCAAAGTATTTTCAATAGGTAATATCAGGGTTATTACCTCTCTTACTTGTGGCTGTAGATTCTTCAGATGATGATGGTGAGAATGGTACTTCGTCTGCTTCTTCCATAACAAAATTTTCAAAAAATAAAATATTGCATCAAAATCATAGTCATAGTACATGTTTACTCTCATCTCATTCAGCTTATGATGTATTGCCAGCTCAGTGTCCTCAATAGGTTGCCCTTCCTCGTTGAATTGAATATGATTCGTAGAGGTGTCTGATGTCTCAAACGGGGTATACCTACCCGCACAGGCTTCTACAGTGCGGCTTGTTTCGGCTTCCTAATTTAGTCCAAGCAGATGCATCCTTCCATACTAAAGGGTCTCATGGGGGTTGTCTTTCTTCATATGATAATGTTCTACGTAAGAAATATTCCCCTAAGAATCTGCATCCATAATGTTGGTGCGATGGTGCTTAAACTTCTCTAGTTGTCGCCAGTGTGCGGCCATCATTCGATTCCAAGGGTATGGCAGGTGCATATAATGTTACTATGCTTAGACTAACAACAGTGAGCAAACAAGAATTCATACTAACAAATCAGACATATCTTCAAACAAACACATGTATTTCATCAAATGTTTTCGATCTAAGATATGAACAAGTGAGGGTATCTGTTCCTCATTGAATCCTCCCATTTCCAAGTTGCTTTCTGAAAATCTGGGTTATTCCAGAGTACTTTCACTAAAGGTATATTCTGATTCCTTAGCTCTTTCTCCTTACAATCAACGATCTGCACTGACCATTCTTCATATGACAAATTTGGCTGAAACTAAATAATATTGGGTTCCATTACCACTGGTTGTCTTTTTCCAAAGCTCTTCTTCAAGGTTGACACATGAAATACATCATGTATTCCCTACATCTCAGCTAGTAAGTCCAACCAATAGGTTACAGAACCAACTCTTTCCACTATGTCTAGGGTCCTACATATCGGAGACCCAATTTTTCCTTCTTACCAAATCACACGACTCCTTTCATGGGTAATACCTTGATGTATACCCAATCTCCTATTGCAAATTTCAGACTCCTTCGTCGGTTGTCGGCATAACTCTTGTGATTATTCTGAGATGCTTTCATCCTTTCTTGGATCAAGGTTACTTGTTTTCGGACCTCTTGTAAGTATTCGGGTCCTAGCATCTTCTTTTCTCCAATATCATCCCAATACAACAAGGATCTACATTTCCTCCCATACAATGCCTCATAAGGTGCCATAGTATCGTGGCCTGGAAGCTATTATTATAAGCAAATTCCACTATTGGTAAGTGACTTTCCCAATCACCAGTTAGATCCAGCACGCATACTTGCAGCATATCCTCCAAAGATTGGATCGTATGCTCAGTTTGTCCATCGGTCAGCGGATGATATGCACTACTAAACCACAAATGTGTGCCCAACATTTTTTACAAACTTTTCCAAAAGCGTGAAGTAAAATGCGTATCTCGGTCTGACACTATGGTTTTTGGTACTCCATGCAATCGTACTATCTCTTTAACATAAATCCAAGAGATCTTATCCATAGAGTCTGTATTAGCTATGGGCAGAAAATGTGCACTCTTTGTTAGTCTGTCGACTATGACCCATATAGAATTCTTCCATGATGACGTCCTTGGAAAACCTATCACAAAATCCATTGACATGTCCTCCCATTTCAGTTTTGGAATTGGCAATGGTTGTAATTCTCCCGCTGGCCTTTGGTGTTCAACCTTCGCCAACTGGAAAATGGAGCATTTAGCTACGAACTCTACCACATCTTTCTTGATTCCATCCCACCAAAGCTGATTCTTCAAGTTTGGATACATTTTAGTGCTACCGGGATGAAATGTGTAACAGGTACAATGAGCTTCCCTTTGAATCTTTTCCTCCAACTCAGTGATATTAGGAATCACTTTTCTCTCCTTATAGTACAACTTCTCATTTCTCCCAATGGTGAAATGTTGTTGTCCTTCAAACTTCAAGATCTTCTATCTAAGCTTTTCTAGCTTGTCGTCCTTTCATTGACCTTCTGATATTTATTCGCCAGTCATGGGTACAATCTCTTGTATCATTGCTAATTTAGCATTCCAAGGTGGGTCTCCAATCAACAAGCTCCTCATCTCAGCCAATAGAGATGGCAAGTCGGTCTGAGTCTTGCAGCTAAAAGCATCAACCACAACTTAGCCTTGTCGGGGTGCTATTTAATCTCACATCGGTAATCACTAATGGTCTAAACCCATCTTCTAAGCCTTATATTTAGATTTTTCTGACTAAAAAAAATACTTGAGGCTCTTATGATCCGTGTATACCTCATACTTCTCCCCATACAACTAATGCCTCCATATTTTCAAAGCAAAGACTACTATAGCCAATTCTATGTCGTGAGTGGGGTAATTATGTTCGTGGTCCTTGAGTTGTCGTGAAGCATAAGCGATGAATCTTCTTTCTTGCATCAACACACATCCTAATCCCATTTTAGAGGAGTTAGACATTTTGGGTCACTCCATATTTCTCCATAAGTTTTTGACAAGGTTTGTTACAAAAATGTGAACCCTTATCACTAATGATTGCCTTGGATGCCAAAACATGCAAACAATTCATTCAAGAAACAGATGACAAGGTTTGGCCTTTACCCATTTTGAAACATAATCCACAACAACTATAATGTATAGGAATTCCCAAATGAATTTGGAAATGGTCCCATAAAGTCAATCCCTCAACATTCAAATATCTCAAGTGTAAGGATAGGGGAAAGGGTCATCATCTTACGTGCTATGATTTTTCCAAGTTTCTGAAAAAGCTCAGAGGCCTTGCAGAAAGACTCCACATCTCTAAAAATGATTGGCCAGACAAAGGTAAACTCATCATCAGGAATACATCAATGCACCAACTAATCAGCACAATACTTAAAAGATAAGGAGTGTCAAAGTAATAAAATCGTACCTCTACAAGGAACTTACGCTTCTCCTGAGCTGTCCAATGCTTCGACATCCGGTCAGTGACAAGATAATTCACAATGTTCCCAAACCATGGAGTGCACAACACTGCAAAAAGATGCTCATTAGGAAAATCATCATTCAAGGATTGGATGTAGACACACAGGTAGTTGCAGTCGTGACAGGTGATCGGCTACCACATTCTCGACTCCCTTCTTATCCCAAATAGTAATGTTGAATTCTTGGAGTGAAAGAATCCAAAGAATCAACTTGGGTTTGGCATCCTTCCTTGCCAACAAATACTTAAGAGCATAATGGTAAGTAGAAATGATAACAAGGGACCCAATAAATGACCGAAGCCTTGTTGTCCACTATTTGGCCAAGAACGGCACTAAGAGCAAAATCACTAGCATCGGTCATAATCTCAAATGGCAAGTCCCACCAAGAAGATAGAATAATAGGGGCAACTCTTAAGTGTTCCTTCAGGGTCTCAAAAGCATGCTGGCACTCATCAGTCCAAACAAAAGCACTATCATTTTGCAACAAAGTACACAATGGTTTTGCAATACTACTATGCCCCATTCAGAAACTATATGTCAAAGTACCAAACCACTACTGACCATAAACTAACATTTCTCCCAATTCAGCAACAAATGTTTCTCCTCACATCTTTTCAAAACAACAACAAAAGTTTTCAAATAAACATCAAAATATTTATGAAGCAAAGAAAAGCCATCCATAAAAACCTCACACATGTCATCAAGCATGTCAGAAAAAATGCTCATCATATAGCGCTAAAAAGTAGCGGGTGCATTACACAAATCAAATGGCATTCTTCTAAAAGCAAGAGTACCAAAAGGGCACGTGAAGGTTGCTTCTCTTGATCCTCTGGTGCTATGGAAATTTGATAATAACAAGAAAACCCATCTAGAAAATAATAAAAAGTATTACTAGCTACTTTCTCTAAAATCTGATCTATGAAAGGTAATGGGAAATGATCTTTTCAACTAATCAAATTCAACTTTCGGTAGTTGATACACATTCTCCAGCCCGTTACCTTCCTAGTCGGGATCAATTCACCATTAGCCTTTTCAATGAAAGTCAAACCAGATTTTTTTTAGACTACCTGTGTCGAACTTACCCACTTGATGTCAGAGATATGATAGATAATGCCCCCAACTAATACTTTCAACACCTTTTTCTTCACCACCTCCTTCATGGTGGGATTCAACCTCCGTTGTACATCACGAACTGGTCTCGCATCTCCTTCTAGAAAAATATTGTGGGTACAGATTGAAGGGTCAATACCCTTGATCTCTATGATAGTCCAGCCTATCGCTCCTTAATGTTGTCTTAGCACTATGAATAATTCAGCTTCCTGCTTCGAAGTAAGTTGAGAAGAAATGACTACAGGAAATGTGTAACATCCCGAATTTTAGTGTATTTTTAATAAATAATTTATTTAATTTATTTAGTGATTAATTATCTTGTTTTAAAATTATGGGAGTTTTTAAATATTATTTTATAATATTTTAAGTTGTGAAAACTAATTTTTATGGTGTTTTCTTAATGTTATTTACTGTTTTGCATTTAAAGTGATCTTTAATTTAAATTGGTTTGTTTTGGGGTTTTAAAATCATTATTGTTTTATTTAAATCTTTCACTGCGTTTGGATTATTTTATTTATCTAGTAGTTTTAAAATCCTCTTCATTGGATCTTTTCGAAACCCAAGATGAAAAGACTGGATTTCACTTTTTCCCTCCTCTTTTTCTCTTCTCTTTCTTTTTCTCTTCTTTTCCCCTTTTCTTTCTCGCGGATCCCCTCTCCCAGCCCGATACGTCTCTCTCTCTCCTCACCCACGCCTTTCGGCCCTTTACCCTCCAGCGCCGCCGTCGGCCGCCCGTGGCCGACACCGCCGGCACCACCAGCTTCCCCATGCGCCGGCGAGTCAGCCCACCCAATATCAAGCCGGCTAATGCCGCCGTGAGCCGTGCGAAGCCGTGACCTTCACTTCGCCGTTCCGCCGCCGTCCGGGCACCTCTGACCACCAGCTCTTAACCACTTCACCACCGGCCTCTTGCTGTCTTAACCGACCCAACCCCAGCCCCGATCCGTCGCCGGAGCCGCCCCAACGAACACCAAACCCGAACCGAGTTTTCTGGCCTTAAACCGCCCATTCGGCCGCCACCCACGGCCAACCTTCGACACCATTATCTTCACCATACTTCATAGGTCCTACCCTATCAATTTCAAGTCTCCGTTTGACCCCATTGAATTTTGGGTTTACAGTGTTTTCGACCACAATGTTTTTACATTGCTGCGTTGCCTTCCAGTCACCTTTTGCACCTTTGCGAGCCTCCTAAAATATTTTAAAGCGTTGTAAGTATTTCCTAAACAATCTTTTGAGATTTAAATATATTTTTGCACTAATTATTTGTACTGTGTTCTGGTTGGTTCCGGACTGAGTCCGAGGAGTTTGGGGGGTGGATGGTTGAGTACGGAATATTGTGGTGTTGATTATTGTGATTGGGTTGTTGGATATTGGTTATATTGTGGTGTTGATTATTGTGATTGGATTGTTGGATATTGGTTATATTGTGGTGTTGATTATTGTGATTGGATTGTTGGATAGCGGTTATATTGTGATCTGGAATTGGTTATTGAGGTTTATTGTTGTGGCTTGGTACATTACATATGCACGCATGATCATGTTTGTAAATTAAAAATTGGGTTTTCGTGTATTGCATTCATGTTTATGTGGTTATTTTGAAAACTGGGTTTTCATGTGGATTGGATTTATGGGTGCATGTGTATCACGACCCCAAGCCGAGATGGGGCATTATCTCGGTGGAGCTCCTCTGGTCACTCGGGAGCGGAATATACTAAGTGACGTCCCTTGGGTTGTCGCCGGGCGACAACGGGATCGGATGTTGGACGTGCCGACTCCGTGGCCCTTCTGCTGGCGGGGGCTAGAGGATGACCTGGCCACGAACGCATCGGGTGCGGAATTGGGCATCGCTCGTAAAGTAGCCAGAACGTGCGGATGGTCCATAGGGGAGGCCATGGTGCATATGGATTAATGGATAATTGGAAAAAGGCTGTTTTCTGGAAAAATAGCGTGAGTTGGTTTTTGTGTCATTTTCTGGGAAAATGATGGATATTGATTTTTGGGCAATTTTCTGGAAAAATGGTGGAAATGTTTTATCGGAAATAATTTTGGGCCAAATGTGATTTTTGGCGTGTGTTGGATTTCTTGCATACTACATCATAGGCATGCATGATTAGATGCTTAAATGTGTTTTTATTTCAGGATTGGTTAGGTTATAACTTACCTGCGGTACCATTTCATGATACTGCAGATTTTGTGGTTGTTAATGCAGATGCCGAGCCTGAGGATTTGGCTCCGCCGGAGGAGTGATCTGGGATCACTCGTGCTATGTTGTATTTTCAGACTTGTATTTTTATTATTTGGGACTTTGGCTTTGTTTTTATGAGGTTTGTATTTTGGATATTTGTTTTAAACTAAAATTCTGGTACTAGTTGACTTATTACTTTCTGCTGTGTATTTTATTTGTGCATTGTTTAATTTGTTGCACACACTTGACACTTGTTGTTGGGATGTGTGACCGTGTTGTCATCATCCTGACGTCACGATTTTCGAGACTTTTTGTACGTGGGAGTCGGGGCGTCACTAAATGTGCTCTCAACTTGGCCAAGAAAAATGCACTTCAAGTCCTCAGGTAGTGGCTTCAACTCCAGTGTTGGGATTTCTTCTTCTAATGACTTCATGACTTCCGATAAATCAAGAACTTCAAAGACTAGCTTACGCCAACTACTCGTGTAACTCACATATGATAACTGAGGAGACCCATCTGTCTTTGTGAACTACCCCACTGATTTTTTCAACTTTAATGATGAAGGAACTTTCTCAACAAGAGCCTGAGACTGCTTGGGAAAGTCATCCTCAAATGCACTCTAGGAATCAAATACCGATAACAGCTCTGAAACGTCAAAATCATATACCATATCAATTGCATGCACTTCTGAATCATCACATCCACTAGGCACCTTGCATGTGTTGAACACATTCATCTCCAATGTCATATTTCCTAATGTGAGTTTCAGCACTCCACTTCGACAATTGATCAGTGCATTGGAGGTAACAAGGAATGGGCGTTCAAGGATGACAGGTGCATGGTAAATAGTGGAGACTGGCTGGTGCATATCAAGAACTACAAAATCCACTGAACCAACACATCTTCAACAATACCCCTTGGCACCTTGACTAATCTATCAGCCAATTGTAGCATGATGGAGGTCTTTTTTAACTCACCCAATCCCAACTGCTCATATACTGAGAACGGTAGCAAGTTCACACTGCTCCTCAAATCAAGTAGAGCTCTCCCAATGCATGACTCACCAATCATAATGGAAATATTGGAAGAGTTAGGATCTCTAAGCTTCTGAGGGGTCTCGCTCAATATCAATGCACTGACTTGCTCTGTTAGGAAATATTTCTTCTTTACATTCAGCTTTCTCTTCACTGTGCACAAGTCCTTCAGAAATTTTGCATATGAAGGAACTTGTTATATGGCATCCATGAGTGGAATGTTAATCTTCATTTGCTTGAAGATTTCCTTAATCTCAGTATGGTATTTTTTTTCTCTTGGCCAGCTACCAATCTCTAAGGATAGGGAACCACAAGTCGACACCCCCTACTAGTTTCAGCCTTTGCGCTCACAGGCTTATTTGACTCTGGTCTCACTTCCTTTGGTTCTTTTTCGGCATCATCTGTTTCTGTTACATCTTCAGGTGTAGAAGCAACTACTTGTCTATCCATGGTCATCTCAAATTGGGGAACTTCCTTTCCACTTCTCAAAGTAATAACGACCTTCGTTGTCTCAATAACCTCCCCTGAGACATTATGCACTTGTTGTGGTTGCTGTTGGTATACTTGAGGATTAGGCTGAGGCTGTGTTGGAAATTTCCCTCTCTCTAGAGTGCTCAACGTTGTGCTCATCTTATTAATGGTGCCCTGCAATTCATTTATGGCTTGAATGTTCTGGCCTGAATAAGCATGAATTGCTGAAGTGTATTGACCATTTGTGCCATATTGTCATCAAAAGACTTCTTTGGTGGAGCAAATGGTTGAGGCTGAGAACTCAGTACAGCTACATGAGACTGAAATATTGGAGGTGCTACAAAAGGATAGCTCTGAGAAGTCTGATATGGCTGATACTGGTGTTAAGGAACAACCTGATGAAATGGTTACTGAGAAGGTGACGGAGACTAGCCAAGTTGATCATTCCTTGTGACATCCTGAATTTTTGTAAGGAATTGAATTTACATTTGGTATGGATGATGATGTGTCTTTGAATTTTTGGTTAAGTATGGAAAAGCCCATTAGACTAATTTCAAATTTTAAATGGCATATGGATCTTTTAGTATAAGGCTTGTTAGCCCTCCAAAGGAAATAAAGGCACTTGGCCTAAAGAAATAAGCCCATGAAGAGTATTTGCTTTAGGAGGCCCAAGTTAGGCCATGGGTCAAGGAGGAGGCGCAGTTGGCTTCAAGAAGGAGTTTTTGATCTTTTGGAAAAAGGCTAAGTTGACACTTGTCAACCATGCATTGGATCCTTAGGTGAAAAGTGGAAGAAGCAAAAAGAGGAACGTAGGGTTTTAATTTTTGGAGTGTAGGCGCCACTTTTTGCAAGACACAAGTTCCCATGGACACATGTCAAGTTAGGACAAAAAGTAATTTTGTGAGTTCCAAGATGCGTCATACTAGGGAATACCAAAAGCATGTTCTAGAAGACTTTTTGAGGAAAAAGGGAAGCTTGTAGCCAATGGCAAAAGGGGAAAGGGAGAGATCCAAAAGGGCAACCTAGGGAATGACACAAAAATCACCTCAAGTGACATGGTGATTTCGGCTCCCAAGAACACACACACACTCCTCACGCCACATGTCACCTATGCATTGGAGGGAAATCTAGGAAGATTAGGGTTTTGAAGGAAATTACCATTTGACCTTTTGATACATTGAATCTAGAAAAGAATGGATGGGCAAAATGGAATTAGAGGCAAAAAAGGGTCTCGGTTTTGGGAGGCCACACGACAACACCAACCCCAAGTTACCCTTGGTCTTCCCCATGCAAGTCCCATCTTGAGGGAAAATGGAAGGAGGTTTTGCCACTTGTGTTCCATGCATTGGTTGGTGAAAAAGCTTTGAGAGACACTATATAAGGAGGTAGCCGAAAATGGGGGAGTCCTTTTTGCAAAAAGTTTTCATGTTCTCCTAGTGCATTTTGGCCACCACACTCATTCTCTCTCTAGTTTCTGTTTTCCCACATTTTCTCATTAGCCAAACACCATCTTACTTACCACCATTTTCCTGTATCACCAAGAAACTAGTCACCATATTTCGAGTAGGAGCTCTACACTTGGAGGCAAGAATCACTTCACTTCTTTTATTGATGCACACACACGGCCAAGTGAAGAACTCATCTAGTCATTTTCGGATTTAGGGTTTTTTTTCTCACACAACCACCCATTTTCACTCTAGAAACTAGGATTTTCTCTTCAAAGAAGATTGAACCTGAAATGGTCTTGATGTTTTGAACACATGAACACGTGACCTCGTGTAGTGCAAGGTTCGATTTTAGCCCAAAAGAAAAACTAGAATTTTTAATCTTCAAAGGTTTTGGCCCTAGGATTTTTAGCATGAGAGAAAGATTTTTGAAAATATCACTAATATTTTCTAGGGTTTTTGGTGATTTGATTTCTAATATGCTACATTATATTTTCAGATTTTACTAATATTATTGTTGGACTTTTTGTAAGTAAACTTCCAACCTATCTTTGATATTATTCGTATATATTATGTGAACTCTTGTGTCATTATTTGTTTGACTATTGCTATTATTTCATGTATGTGTATTTGGCCTATGTGGTGCAATGAATATTTTTATGATATTGTGGTTTGAAGCATGATATTTTTATGATATTTTCGGCTATGGTTAAAAGTGATGAGATGCAATATCTTGTGGTGTGTGATTAAGCAAAGTTTTCAAATATGATACATGTTTGTTTCGGTTTTGCCTTATATATTGGTTTTACATGTTTGTTTGGGTGCAAGATCTAATGGAAGCATGATGTTATGAGTTGGAATGATGAAAATACATAGTTTGGAAGGCCTAGATGGATCGGCCAAGACTTCGTTTAGGGTTATCAAAGTCTGTTTTGATGAATGAATTGAATATGTTTGCATGAAATCATTCTGTTTTACCTGTTCTAATATTTTCAAGCTATGTTACGAGATGCATGCTATGGGATGAACTATGTTATTTGGCTTTTACATGTTGCATGAACAAGATTTATGTTTCGTCATGGGTCCATGTCATGTGTCTCATGCATTTGGGTCCATGTTTTAAACGAAAAAGTCAAAGATGTTTTATTACGACACCAAATGATAGGATGGGAAAATGCCCTAGTGGAA
Organism: Cyclocarya paliurus; assembly: GCA_029856935.1. Taxonomy (NCBI): domain Eukaryota; kingdom Viridiplantae; phylum Streptophyta; class Magnoliopsida; order Fagales; family Juglandaceae; genus Cyclocarya; species Cyclocarya paliurus. The sequence continues at coordinate 18,653,737 of CM056953.1, read as the reverse complement.
CTCCCTGTCCACTCTCGAGTGTCTAAAGTCGAGTGGAAACTCTTGGGTTGGCGAAGTACAGTCGATGGACCTTGAATGGTTCCTATGGAAGGATACTGGAGTGGGGTTGCACCTAAAGCTAGTGGGTGCATATTACAATGAAGGCGAAATATGTGCCATAAAGAAGATGTTTATGTTTATGACATATTCATCTTGATCAAGTGGATCGTTAGTTGATGCGGTAACTAGTGAGGAACACACGATGCTTAGGAGAGCCGTGAGGTATCCATATATGTGAATGATATGACATGAACAAGACATTTGAGCTCCATGATATGATATGAAATGACATGATATGCTATGCTATGAAATGTTATGGCATGATATGAATTGGCATGATATGTTATGATATGAACAAGAACCTGAGCTCAAGTGATATGAACATGTGTCAAGGGCTTAAAAGATGAAAAAGTCATTTTCACGAGAAAAGTCCATGATGCATAAGTCGAAGTTTATGTCATACGTATATGTCCGTGCATTTGTTTGTGTTTACTTTTATATGCTTATGATATCTGTGGTATATTGTTTGTTTATTTGCTAAGATTTCTCGAAATCTCATTGTGGTAGTTTCCACTACCATTCTCCACCTGGAGTGGTAGAAGTTGTAACGGGTTTAGAAAACTCCAATGACGAAGCGGAAGAGGAAAGCACCTCCTCCAGAGAGAATCGTGCCTAAGATGGTTATGAACTCGCCCGAGCCCTCCACCTTGGAGCACCTTGAGATGATTGACCAATCAATCATTGAGATACTCCAACATATTGAAGAATTCAAATGACGCCACAATCGGGATAAGGATCGGAACTTTGAGAAAAGAGTGAGGCCCAAACCCTTTTGAAAAAAGAAGAAGAAGAAGAAGACATAATTGGGATCCATTTCCCTTAAGTTGGAAATTCTTTTGAGGAATAAACATTACTTTCGATGGATCCTATGTTTTGGGAACAATTTAAAATACACTATCTTATTTTCAAGTGCTTATGCTATATGAAAGCTTTGGGATATTTGTACTTATTGGTACCATATGTCTTTTCATTTTGCCACCGTGCTTAAGTAAGATAGAAAAGATTTTTTCCGCTGCGATTTTTATTGCATACTACAAGATGTTAGGTGTGGCGCCCCCAGCCCCTGCTTAGGATTTGGAGGAAACTAAAATGCTGGGACATGTAACACTAGGGTTACTTGTCCCTCGTACATGACAGATAAGATGCAATGCACCTAATGATAACTAGCAGTATACAATATATCGCAACTAAAAGTCAACTCAAGTCAAATAATAGAACAATAGTCATGGTACCGAAGAACATAAAATCCCAAAAGTACTTCATAATCCATAAGAGTCATCAAAAGTAGTTATGAGTTTTCAAAGAACTCCCAAAACACGGGACCAAAACATCAAAGTCAAACAGAGAATCATTTCCCAAAACGTGGTCCCATAACAAAAGTCTTTATCCTGAGGGAGAATCGGGCTTCACTCGCTCCTCTAATGCTCGATCTTTATCACGATAGTGGCATCTCGTAAACATCTCAATATCTTGTAGTATCTCAATAATTGCTCGATTAATAGACTCTAGGTGGTCCAGGATAGAAGGCTTGGTTGGGCCTAAGACCATTTTAGGCACGATCCTCTCCGGAGGAGGTGCCTTCCTCTTGCGCTTCGTCATTAGCGGCCTATTGGGTTCCGCTCACGACTTCTATCATTCCGAGTAGGAGAAATGATAGTGGAAAACTACAACAGTGAGATTTCGAGAAATCTCAGTAAGTAAACAAATAACATGTAACAAACATCGTAAGCATATGAAAGTCAACTTAGCAATTAATGCATGGATATGAGACGTTACTTATGCAATTGACCTTTGAAAAAGATCTCGTTTAAAGCATGAATTTCATAAGCTTTTCTTTCATAAACATTCTTTCTTCCTTTCATACTTGTTATTTTAACATACTTATGAGCTCAAGGCCTTTCTTGGCTTATAACATATAATTGGATACCTCACAGCTCTCCTATGCACTGTATATTCCCCACTAGTATCCATATTAACCATTGGCCACTTTGACCGAGGTGACTACGTCTTATCTTTCATATACGGTAGTTTAAATTTTGCCTTTATCGTAGGTGCGATCCTGCTCTGGTGTCCTTTTCTTTTAGGACCCAGGGGGTATCCATTCATTTTAAACACTCCTGAGAGGACAGAGGAATTCCACTAGGACATTCCCTTATCCTAGGATTTGGAGTCGTGATAAAAATTTACTTTTAAAAAGACTCTTTTTCCTTTCAAAGGGTTTTCACAATCCCAATGCATGTGACATGACAATGAAACTTAGAACTTTCATAAAACACATGAAATGCTGAAATGCTTCCTCATAACCATATGACATTTGTGCATGCAATACATTTTCGCGTTACGGCTTGAAAATATTAGAACATGCGAACATGTTTCTTTATAAAAATTTGAAGGCACGTCAATCAAGAAGCATACATTCCAATAGTTTCCATGTGAGGGCTGAAAATTCAAATCCTAGCATAACCAAAAATCATTCTTAACTCATTCAAACTTGAAACACCAATAATCATGCTTTATCCATAGTGTTGGCTGAAATCTCTTATTTTAGAAAACATACATTTCAATCATCATTTCATGAAGTTGGAATCTTCTAATGTGTTAAACAAAAATTTAACGAGAATACTCATGGATAGCGAAAACACCTAATGATCATAGATAAACATTTTCTTGACTTAATCCCATATAAGATTCGGTCATGTATCAATCATCCATATACAAGTCCATATTATGCAAATCCGAACCCTCGATGGCATCATATTCCATTTGCATAGCATGTATACATTCCATAGGCCATTCATTAGATAATCATACTAAGAAGGGATAATATCATACGAAAGAAACATCAATATCATGAACAATCACGTAAACTAAGCAACCAACAAGTTCACAAAGCATATACATAAAATATCCAAGTACAAGTTAGAAGTGTACTTACAAAAATCCAAAATATATATATAGCAAGCAAGCTGAAAAAATCACATGTAATACTAGTTAGAATCATCATTCAAGAAAAACCCGAACCTGTGTGTTCAGTGTAGTGCTCTTTACATCTTTTTCCAAGAAAAAGACTTCAAACTTTTGGACCTTTCTTCCTTGAATCTGAAACTTAACTTTAACAAGAACCCTAGCTCATAGAAATACTAGAGTCGTGGCCTTTAATCCCAAAAATACCATACTTTTTTTTTGTTGATAATAACGGATCACATTCCATTCATAAAATGAGGACATACAAAGTTAACTTAAAAAATAAGCCAATTACAAGCGTTGGTAGTTTCTCAGTACACTTTCGTGACTGACATAGTCTAGTCCAGACAGAAAATCTTTATAGACCTACGTCTAAGAGATAGCCCACCTCTGTCTACAACAGAGGTCTCAGTAATAAAGTAAACAAACTCCAATAACCGACGAATCGGAAAATGGAGAACCAAACCCCGTACATCACCGCCTAAGCGGAGGGGGGAGAAACTACCTTCGGACTAAGGTCTAAAGGTACATCGTTTTTGGGTTTTTTCCATGAAAATAAAGACAGAGCATGAAATAAACTACAATGAGAAAATACTATAAAAAGGGAAAAATAGTGCACAAAAAGGCTGCTGGAGGGAGAACCGGTGGTCGAGCTTGGTAGATCCAAAGACGCCGGTTCGGGAACAGCCGCGCTTGGTGGCGGCGGAGAGTTCCTTGGTAGCGCGTGAGGGCCATGTGCAGGCGATCTCCAAAAACTACACCCTGCGTGTGCGGGCAACGCGCCACTCCGGTTGATGCCACCTTCGGTGGTTTTGTTGATCGGCGACTGGGCAACCTCCAGATGGGGCGCATGTTGACTGTTTGGAGCCGGAGAGACCTGAGCGGCGATTCTCCCTTTATTTAGCCTGAAAAAACACAAGATAAAACTTAAAATACTAGACCAGACGAAAACGAGAAAGGGAGAGAAGGAGTGGAGCGGAGGGAGCCTAAGCTCCCCCCCCCTCAAGCCGATTCTGTGGTTTGGGGGTTTAGAGAGAAGGAGAATGGTTTAGAGAGCAGAGTAGAATCACATGCATCCCTATCATTCTTAATTGTTTATTTCGACCACAGTGTTTTTACACTGTGGAGTTGTGGTTTTGGTGCTTCCCACTCCTCCGTGATCCTCCGAAAATATTTTTATAGCGCTATAAGTATTTCCTAAACAATCTTTTGAGATTTAAATATATTTTTGCACTAATTGATTTTACTGTATTCTTGTTGGTTCCGAACTGAGTCCGAGGAGTTCGGGGGTGGATGGATTGAGGACGGAGTATTTGTTGTGTTGGTTATTGTGATTGGGTTGTTGTTGGTTATTGGATATATTTTGATGTGGATTTGGTTATTGGGTATTATGGTTGTGGTTTGGTACACTGCATATTGCACGCATGTCATATTTGTAAATTGAAAACTGAGTTTTCGTGTAAATGCATTCATGATCATGTGGTTGTTTTGAAAACTGGGTTTTCATGTGTTGACTAAATTTGTGGGTGCGTGTGTATCACGACCCCAAGCCGAGATGGGGCATTATCTCGGTGGAGCTCCTCTGGTCACTCGGCAGCTGAATATACTGAGTGACGTCCCCTAAGTTGTCGCTAGGCGACAACTGGATCGGATGAGTTACGTGTCGACTCCGTGGCCCTTCTGCTGGCGGGGGCTAGAGGATGACCTGACCACGAACGCACTGGGTGCGGAACTAGGCATTGCTCGTAAAGTAGCCAGGACGTGCGGATGGTCTCTAGGGGAGACCATGGTGCATATGGATTAATGGATAAATGGAAAATGGTTGTTTTCTGGGAAAATAGCGTGAGTTGGATTTTGTGTGTCATTTTCTGGAAAAATGATGGATAATTGTTTTGGGCCATTTTCTGGGAAAATGGTGGAAATGATTTATTGGATTTTGTTTTTGGGCCAAATGTGATTTTTGGCGTGTGTTGGATTTCTTGCATACTGCATCCTGGGCATGCATGATTAGATGCTTAAATGTGTTTTTATTTCAGGATTGTTTAGGTTATAACTTACCTGTGGTACCATTTAATGGTACTCCAGATTATGTTGATGTTAATGTAGATGCCGAGCCTGAGGATTTGGCTCCGCCGGAAGAGTGATCTGGGATCACTCATGCTATGTTTTATTATCAAACTTGTTTTATTTTATGGGACATTTGGTTATGTTTTTAAACGCTTTGTATTTGGATATTTGTATGAAACTAAAATTCTGGTACTAGTTGACTTATTTATTATCCACTGTGTATTTTATTTGTGCACTGTTTATTTGTAGCACACACTTGGCACTTGTCGTTGGGATGCGTGACCGTGTTGTCATCATCCTAACTTCACGATTCCCGAGACTTTTTGTACGTGGGAGTCGGGGCATCACAGAAGCTTCCTTCCTCTTTTGCCCTCCATTTCATGTCTTGGTTCAATATATCTTGTGGCTATAAGGTCTTTTATCAAACTTAAATCTTCATCAATCTCTTACATGTGTGCATGAGTTCCAAGTGGCATGTGAGGAGTGTGTGTGTGTGTGTGTGCATGGGTTGTCGAACCCTCTCTTCCCTAGGAGATCTTCTTTCACCACACTTTTGGGCAAGCCTGTAATTGGTTCCTTTTTGCACAAAGAACCTTGCCCTAACTATCCACCTCAAGGTGTTCTTGCACAAGATTTTCCTTCTAGAAGCCGTAGGTGTGTAAGCCTTTCCTCCAACCTTGATTTTGCCCTTTCCCTAGACAACGCTTTACCCACCTTTGTGCATGTATGACACATGGAAAAAAAGCAAGCCTCATTTCTCCATGGTTGCCGTCCATGGCCTCTTGGCCTTCCCTAGGTTCTATTTTTTCCATAACCTAATCATTCTCTTCTAGAATCTCTTTTCCCATAGTAACATGTGTCAAAAAGCTTCTTCCTACAAGCAAACATCTTCATACATGTGTGACACATGGCATGAAATAATTGATCCCCTATAGTAGGCGTGTAAGCCAGACCCTAGATCTTTCTTACCTCACTTTCTTATGTCCATCCAGATCCATCAAGTCCTAGACATAGCTCTATTGGATGACAAGTGATATGCTAAGTTGGGCATGAGCCCAAGTTCTTTTAGGCTTCAAAAACCTAATTTCTTATAAAGGCCGAAACTCTCATGGGCTTATGTTAAAAAAAACAATTATACAAAAGCCTAGAAAGCCTTGGTCATAACACTAGGTGCATTGTATCTTAATTGTCATGTATGAGGGGTATTTAGCCTTGTGTTACATATCCCGACGAATTCAGTCACCGTCAAATCCCAAGCGGAGGTTAGGGGCGTCGCATTCCTCCATGAGAAACTCAAGTGATTCCTCAAGCCTAGATTATATGTGTTGGAGAAAGGCTGATTTTGTGCACAAACTCAGTTCGCTTATTGCATGTACTTAGACCCATTTTCATAATATACTGGCATAATCAGGCAGTCCTGGGTCTTGTGGTTTGAATTACAGCATAAAGAACATGCCTCTAGTGCTTTCATGGCCTTCACTTTTCCCATTTCCATAGCCTCCAATTTTCTAGTCAATGCAGCTATTCAGGCTTCAACGTTAGTGTCCTCCTTAAGCTCATATCTGCCCCCACCAGTAATAGCCCTTAGTGGCTGTGCTGTCAACGAAACTCAATTAGTTTGAGTGTTCCATTGTTGTGAGTTCTTGGCAAGATAGTCAAAAAATGGTAATGCCTCATTAGGTTCCTCGCTAAAAAATTCCCCGTTGGTCATAGTCTGAACAAACTGCTAGCATTCTGGAGTGAGATGAGTGTAAAAATACTTCACTAGCCTCCAAGGTTTGAAACCGTGATCCAGACAGATATTTACCGAATCCTTAAACCTTTCCCAACTAACCTGGAAAATCCCGTCAAGTCTTTCATTGAATTGGCTAATTTGCTCTTGTAAAAACTTAGTCCTTTGAATAGGATTTTTTTTTTTTTGTAAGAGCTCACGTTGCATATCAGACCAGCTAGAGATATGGAATTAGGCCTTAAAGAATTAAACCAATTTTTCTCTTTATCCTTTAAAGAGAAAGGAAATAAAATAAGTCTAATAAATTCATCAATAATGGTTCTGTTGATAAAAGTAGTGTCGGCCAACTCAAAGTCTATTAGGTGCTGGTGAGGACTCTCAGAATCCATCATGTGGAATTAGGTGTCACTGACAACATGCCATGCTTAATAGAAAAATTAGATGCATCATTAAGTAAAACAATGCATGAAACTGTAGTGGTGCGAGTGGGCTGCAAATAATCCTTAAGAGTGCGTGATGTAGTGTGAGGCCCCCAACCTTCCCTTGGAATGGAAATGAGACTTAGAGCGTCGAGACATGCAACACAAGGTTACATAACCCTGTACATGACAGTTAATATGCAATGCATCATAGTATGCAACTAGCAGTATGCAATAATCACAGCAGAAATAAAGATGATAGTATAACTTATGCCAGAATAACTAAAAACATCCCAATTCATTAGTGTTCATCGAGTTCAAAGTACCAAATGTATCACAATCTTAGTACAACTAAAGGTCAAAGTCAAATCATCCGTTTCATATGTTCTAAAGCATGAAGGACTTTGGCTATAAACATCAGGATGAAATCCAATCACCTCGCAAGGTTCGGCTCCTCCTCAATCAGTCGGATCCAACGCTCCATCTAGCTCGCCCTCCTCGAGACCTGTCACAACTTCTATCATTCCAAGTGGATTGATAGTGGTCCCATAAGGGGTGAGATTTACATGAAATTTCAGTAAGTTAAACAATCAACTTGCACAAAGATAAATTAAACATGAAGCATGATAATATGCAATGCATGAGATGCAGAAAAATAAAAAAGCATGTCTTCCATCCAGATACCTTAACATTTTAGAAAAATGGAGACATAGGTTTTCATTCAGTAAATACTTTTACCATCATTGTTGAAAACATAACTTCATCATAAACTTTCATCATTATTAGCAATTCATAATTAACATCATAACGTGTGGTAACGTCACAGTTCCCCATATGTGTTGTGCTAAAAATATTTGTAAGTGCACAGAATCATAACAAGTAGTAAAGTGTTTTAAAGAAACGGGAAATAATTATACTATTGGGTATTGAAATTTACTAAATTAATTACTACTTGGAGAACCGAAATTTGAAGAATGAATTATCTAAATTAAACTAAAGAAAATAACATTAAAATTAAGATTTTAAAGATAATGAGAATAGATCTAGAGCATTTGATTTCACCTAACAAATCCCATACAATTTATTCTTCCTTGTTATAGAATTTCAATTATCCCAAGTTGATGATAAAAATCCCTTAACTATTCAATATTTTCTCTTGAAGAATGCCAAAATTATTTCCAACTAATAACTCCATATCTATATATGAATTTAACTAACTAGAAACTCATCAAGTTTTTTAGATTTTTCTTGAAAATCATGCTAATCGCGGTAAAGTATCTCTTTTTTCGCTCAACTAATGGTGTTTAATCCTAGAGCTTTAATAAAAAATCACCTCTTGATCACATTGTGATTCAATAGATCGAATAATAATTAGTTAGAAAATTACAAACCTTAAAAACCAGGAATAAACACTCAATCATGGAAATATTAAAAATAAAATAACTTGGAATATAAATTGTGTGTTCAATACTTGACCCTAAGTCGCATAAAGTTTTATCAAAATATGAATTTCCTATAATGTAAGGGATCGTGAAACTCCCCGAATCTTTCAACTTAGGTGGCAGCTTCTTTTGTAAAATTGCACTGCTCTCCTCGGTTAGCATTATAGTCTCATGCTCCTCCAGCTTTCGCTTGTTTGATAATATATCCCTAAATTTTTTTGCATATTTAGGCATTTGATCTAAAGCTTCAATGAGAGAAATATTAATATGCAATTGCTTAAATATACTCAAAAATTTAGAAACTGATTATCAATTTTATTTTTTCTTAATCTTTGCGGAAAAGGAATTGGTGGATCATAAATTGAAGTAGAATAAGTTTTAGATATAAACTCCCTGGATTTCTTGCGTGTTGCAACCCCTTCATTCTCCTTAGTCATTTCAGCTTGCTGGTCAGTCACATCCCGCTTTACTTCTTTCACCTCGTACTCGGTTTCCTTCTTCTCGGACTCCACATTTTTGGCAGTTTCTGCATCTCACTCGGTATTTACTGTCTGTGGCTGGTCATGTGTCCACCCACTTCTTAATGTTATGGCTTTGACATGTTCTTTCGGATTAGTCACAATGTTACTCGGTAAAGTTCCTATTGTCCTCTCGGTAAGCATGTTTGAAAGCTGACTGATTTGAGCCTCAAGATTGCAGATTGAAGCTGAGTTGTTTTGGATCACCATATCAGTCTTTTGCATGTACTGCATAATCATATCTTCAAGTGTGAGCTTCTTCTCTTGTTGTGGAAACTGTTGATGTGGTTTAACCAGCACTTGGTTATTGCTCCATGAAAAGTTAGGGTGATTTCTCCATCCAGGATTGAACGTGTTTGAATAAGGATTTGGAAATTGGACACATAATGGGCTTGTTCATAACTCAGTTGGGCAAAAGGATTTCCCACTTGGCATTTTACACTTGAATGATTTCCTGCGCAATGATCACAAACAACATTAGTTTGAATAGCGTTAACATTCATGTTACCTTGTTGTTGTGATAGATTTTTCATCTGCGCCGTCAATATGGTAATAGAATCAAGTTCAAAAACTCCAGCCGTTTTCTTGGCATTGCTCTCTCTGCAGACCATTGATAGTTGTTGGATGCCAATTCTTCTAGAAATTTATATGCGGCTTCATGGGTTTTACTCATTAATGCTCCTCCTATGGTAGCATCAGCCATAGATTGATTTATGGGTCCCAAACCATTGTAAAATGTTTATACTTGAAGCCAGGCTGGGAGGTCGTGATGTGGACACTTGCGCAATAAATTATTGTATCTCTCCCATGCCTCATATAATGATTCGCCCTCAAATTGGGTGAAGGTAGTGATACCATTCCTTAACTTCGTTGTCTTGGCTGGAGAGAAATATTTTGCTAAGAATTTTTGTGCCAACTCCTCCCAGGTGGTGATGATGCCGGGCGGCAAAGAGTTCTCAACCAAGTTTTTGTTTTTCCCTAAGTGAGAAAGGAAAAAATCTTGATCAAATCACATCCTCTGTCCCTAAGTTGTGTTTAAAAATATCACAAATTTCTAGAAAATTTACAATATGTACATTAGGATCCTCTTGTGACAGCCCCCCAAACTGGATAGTTTATTGAATTATTTGAATGATGGCCGACTTGATCTCGAAGTTATTGGTTTGTATAGCTGGCTGCCTTATACTAGATGTCACCACATTGACAGAGGGCATAGCATAGTCTCTTAACGCCTTGTGCTCCTGGTCGATCATATTAAATTTGGAGGCGGCAACCTCTTTTTTCTTCTCTTTATTGATCCGACATTAGGTTCTTTCTATAATACCAAGGCCTCACCAACTATATTAAATATTTTTTTGAGCTTATGTATAAAAAGCCCATTTGAGTTTTAACGAGTAATTTCAGAGCAGTTTACAGGCTCAAAATTATATTATGGCAGAGTATGAATTTCTTTGAACTCAATGATTAGAAGATATTGTTGGATGAGAGATTTATTTTTGAACATGAGAATTTTGGCCCAATTTATTTATTGAATCCAAGCTCGTGTCCAATTTCTAATACACTAGAGTTAGAGATAAAATTCCTTAAAGCACTATTTTTGATATATTTAGACCCGACGTAAATCACCATGCACCTGCTACGTAAATTTCCTTCGAGAAAACTTGCCACTGACTCAAAGCCCACGTTTAGTAGTAACTCCACGCCTTCCACGTCCAACACCCAACATGCACGTCCCTACATGTTCGAAAACAAGCAAACTTCCCACCGCCTGGCCTAATTTTCTCTCAGTGAAACAAATACTTTCATGACTATGTACCACCTTATTTTTATTCCCCTTAAACTGCAGCAGTCCACGTTCTCCACTCCATGCACATCTCTATCCCTCACATTTATGGCAACTGTCACAATTCTTTTACAACACGTATACGTTAGACGTTGGTGCTCTTTCCTATAGAGTTGCCACTGCTAGATTTTTCGGTGAAACAAATTTCTTCATTTTGTTAACCAGCTAGTACCCAAGGCCAAACAAAACAATTGCACCGAACGCCATCCCTCCGCATCGTAGCATCACCAACCTCATGCATGTTCATCCTTTCTCTGCTAGCATGACCTCCTTAAGCCAGCCACCATAGCCTACTGTCCAGCAGCCACTTCTCCTAATGTCAACCACGTTACCACTGTGAACAAACCACGTTGTTCCAGGTCCACCACAGCCTAGTGTCCCTTTTCACTCAGAAAACACCACCCAAACCTCATGGAAAACCCAGCCGTTGATCCCCTATTTTAACTCCCAAAAACAGAGTACCCTCCCTATTGGAATACCACAAACCAACGCCCGCTCAGCCACCGTGACCCTCCGAGTGCCACCCAACACCTCCCGTAGCCTCCATTGCAAGTCACGAACTCCTCTGGTTTTAGCCACTCAAAACAGAGGTCCTATCCACCGAATCACAGCACCACACCAAACACTCCAAGTTGTCGCCACCCGCATGGAAAATGAACGCTAGACACACAGGCCACCTCAACCCGTAGCAACCCCTCACGGTGAGCATCTCTCTCGGTCTCTCCCTCATTCTCTCACCGTGTGCCTCTTTCGCTCATCGCTCTCTCTTTCTCTCTCAGCCAATGCCCAGCTCGCCGCTTGTGATGCTCTCCGTCTCTCGGTGAGCCTCCACCTCGCGATTTGTTGTTTCAGAAATATGTTTTCTTATTGCAGAGTTTTACAGAGGCTTAGCATAAGTTGGTCATGCATATTATATTTATGTAATGAAATTACTTGGTTACCCTTTGAGTTACCATTATAGTAATCTATTTTTAAACTTTTAACATGTAACAGTGGATTCTATTTAATTTACATTTACAGTATTTTAAATTGTTTTTAAAGTAAAGGATCTGGTAGGTTTATTTCCCTGCAAACAAAGAAGAAGAAAAGAAAACCTGACTTAGTTAATTTTATGATATTACAAGTTTGCCCTTTAAGTACAAGCCAAATCATAAGGTGTTTGAGTTTATATTTTTCGGTTGGGTTGGTTTTACGATGGATTTAAGTATGATTATAGATAATTTTTATGTTAATGTTATGAGAGTTTCATCTTATTTTATATTAGTCAAAAATGTTTTCTTAAAGTGCTTTAAATTTGTTATTTCTTTCGAAAGAATAATCGATAATGTTGTATTTTTACTATGACTTAGTTTGTTATATTGTTGCTGTATAATTTAAAATATTTCGGTATAATTATATTATCTAGTATCAGATTTTGTAATTACACTTCAATAGTAAATAAGTTAGACTTTTAAATGTTTTAGTCCAAGTTATTAAATAGACATTGATGATTTTAGAAAGTGATGATATATTTTGGGGTTATGAGGATTTTAAGTTTCGAGGAATTAAAATAGGTTATTTTACAAGCTTAGGCTTAAATATCGAAATACGTGATTGATTAAAAATTTATGAGAATTACGTGATTTTTATAAGTGATGATTAATATTTGTTCAGCATTTTTTAGAAAAATTCTGAAAAGCTAAGAAGTCCAGATAAGCGGGGTTCCTATGCTACACTTTGCATTAAATAAAATAATCTGAGGTTGATTTGGGAAAATATGCATGTTCTGTTATGAAAAGCAATTTTGAAAATGACCTCATTTATTTGTTCTGCATTATTCATGAAATTTTGTATAAGAAGAAAGTATTTTCTGTCATGACTGGTGTAGACATGAGCTTATTTTGACATTTTATTTCTGAACTGTGCAAAAGAGAGCGAACATGAAATTTTGTGCATAAATTGTATTTTTGTGATCTGATTATGTTCTGTTATGAAAATGTTCTGTACTCTGATATGATATGATGTGATTTCTGAAACCTTTGGCATGACATTCTGTTTCTGTTCTGTTCTGACCTTACCATGGGTGTAAAACTGTGGCCTCTGTTTGGGTTGGTACCAACTTCTCTATTTCTGGTGCACCCACTTTGGAAACAAAGTGGTTTTCTGCGTGGTCTTTCCTATGTGCACACTTGGGGCTCCAAGAATAATAAGAAAAAGATTCACATTCTGTTTCTGCTCGGTTGGCCGCTGGGGTTTGCACAACCCTACCACGGGGGTTAAATATGGAATTCTGTTATGATATAATGTTTCAGTTATGCTGTGCCAAAAGGATTTTGATTATGGATATTTATGAACTTTAACTCTAACATTTTTAATAACATGTTCTGATTCTGCATTTTGAAAATAAAAATATTTTGTTCTGCATTCTAAACTCTGTAAATGCTCATGTTTCCATACTAGTATATGTTCTCTACTTATTGAATTGTTGATAACTCACTCCTTATCTCAATAATTTGTTTAAGATAATTTTGATGCAACAGTTGGAAGTCAGGAATAGGGAGTAATTGCAAGTTTTGTTGATCATAGAAGACTAAGTGCCTTAGGGTATAAGGACTTTTTGGAGAGTCTTTTGATAGTGTTAATCTTGTATGTTGCTTTGAAATTTTGAGTAATGGATATTCCTAGTCTTTGTGGAAATGTTTATGTATATTTTTGAGGTACTTCTGATGTACTCTTATGTAGGAATATGAATATTTGTGTTGAACAAATAGGTTAATATGTTATGGAGACTCTAGTTTATTTTAAAAGTGTTATTGGAGATGATTTTAAGTGACATGAGTTAACTCTTCGGACCCTCGGAGGCGGGGCGTTACACTTTCAATCTTAGGATCGAAAAGTGTAAGCTCTAATGTAGATCGGGGCATGCATTTCTGATTCCTAAAAAGAAAAACCAAACTAAAATCTAATTTAAACCAATTTTTAAAAATAAATTAAAATTCAAAGTAGTAAAAATCTAACTAGTATCAATATCAATAAAAAATAACTAATCCCTGGCAACGGTGCCAAAAACTTGTTGTGCTAAAAATATATGCAAGTGCACAAAATCATAACAAGTAGTAAAGTGTTTTAAAGAAAACAGATGTTGAACCCACAGGGAATAATTATGCTATTGAGTATTGAAATTTACTAAATTAATTCTCATTTGGAAAATCAAAATTTGAAAAATGGATTATCTAAATTAAACTGAAGAAAATAGTATTAAAATTAAGATTTTAAAGATAATAAGAATAGATCTAGAACGTTTGATTTCACTTAACAAATCCCGTAATTTATTCTTCCTTGTTATAGAATTCAAATTATCCCAAGTTAATGATAAAAATCCCTTAACTATTTAAGATTTTCTCTCAAACAATACCAAAAATATCTCCAACTAATAACTCCATATCTCTATGTGAATTTAACTAATTGGAGACTCATTAAGTTCTTTGGATTTTTCTTGAAAATACACTAGTCGCGGTAAAGTATCTATACTTTCGCTCAACTAATGGTGCCTAATCCTAGAGTTTTAATCACAAATCACCTCTCAGTCTCATTGTGATTAAATAGATCGAATAATAATTAGTTAGAAAATTGCAAACATTAAAAACTAGGAATAAACACTCAATCATGAAAATATTGAAAAGAACAAGGAATAAACATGGAAATATTGAAAAGAAAATAATTTCGAATATAAATTGTGTGTTCAATGCTAGACTAGATCAAAACTCTAGAAAATAAAATTAGTTCATAATGAAATTGGAAAGAAAAATAATAAAACTAGTGTTTTTCATTGGAGTCGGTTGATGAAGCATGCAGCTCTCGCCTCTGCCCTCCACATCCGCTTCATCGAAAGAAACTCAAAGAATAAACTGTGTAATATTTTTCTCTAAACTCAGACTCCCTACTTTTTCCCACAAGTTGGAATAAATAGATGTCAAAACTTCAAATGCGGAACATAATAAATGCATCTACAATCTAGCCTAAAAATCTGGAAAATAGTTTCTAAAGATAGATGTTAACAAAAAAGAAAATTATTCCAAGAATAACGAAATTGTCTAAAATGGAAAATTCAGTGATATGCGGCTTGAATTGCGGAGCTCGAGAGGATTTCATGGTCAGCAGATTGATTGCGGAATTTGGAAGGGAAGACTCCGGATCGGGATGATAGAACCCTCTCGCCAACCTGCCGAGCAGTAAAGCTGCTTGCCTTTACTAGTTGTTGCCCATGATGTTGTTTAGGTTGGTCTTTTAAATTGGTCGGTTAGACTAGTCGCCCAATCTAACTGTCTAGAGCCTTATCGCCCAGAAGGTAAAATCTCCTCGGCTCTCTTCAGATCTCCTCAGCTCTTTTCAGATCTCACTGCCTCTCCTCGGCTCTCTTCAGATCTCGCTGCCTCTCATCGGTTTGGCTCCAGTCTCTTCTTTTGTACCAAAATACTCTCATTTTGCACTAAATCTTCTTATTTTTTTAAAATTCAAGAAAATAAGAAAAAATATATAGAAATAAAATAAAATTAATAGAATTAAAGAAAACCTGACACTTTTCATAAATAAAATAGTGATAAAAATTATATAAAAATAACACTTATCAATATGCACTGTGGGTACCTACCAGTGACTGCAGTATAACTCATGTTGAAACTATGTTGTCTATAGACTCATTCTCAATGCATTGGTAAATATAACATAATATCATAACATCAAAACGTGTACACCTACCAGCATTAGGTGTCATAACATATGAAATTCCCTCCGGCATTCTTTAAAAAGAACCCATTCGAAGCCAGTTGACTATTCTTTGTCAACCCAGGAGTTACCACTCCATTCTTAAACACTCCAGAGTGGACATAGGAGTTCCACTAAAATAATTCCCCATCCTAACCTTTGGGGTCGTGACAAAAATTATTTTTATGCTATACTTGAAAAATGTTTTTAATGACATGTGTATATGTGGCAAACTTTTATGCAAAAATGACATTTATAGATGCAATATGCAAAAGTGACAAAAAATATCTCATGTCATGTAAGTATGCACTCAATGTATCATATAACATGATATTTTATGCTCAAAATGACAATTGAAATATAAATGAAACATTTATCAATGATTCATAAATAACTTATCAAGGTGTAAGTTAGAGGTCAACTTACAAACTTCCCGAGTATTTTGAAAAAATTTCGTAGCTATTGAAATCAAGAGCAAGCTAAGTTAGGATTAATACTTCTGTGGTTGAGGTTCAAAATCAACGGCTTAAAAAATGAGTATTTATAAAAATAACCCTAGACTCTAAAAAATTGTCGTTAAGGCCCTAAATTTTTACTAATTGCAAACAAACTCCAAATTTAACCAAAATTTATGAACTTCATATTTTTGGCATTATAAAACCATATATGTCCCTGGATTTACAAAAATCAAAGTGAAACTTACCCAAACAGTCCCAACCCGTGGCATGCACTCTAGTTGATGCCTAAGTGTGTTTTCAACTATTGATCCCTATGAATGCATGCATATGAGATTTTATTTGATAAAAAATGATCCCTAACATATTTAATGACATAATTAAGGCTAATTTTTGAATAATCAAGTTTATCCCAACACTTAATCATGGCTAAGACATCCTAAATCTCCAATTTATTCAAAACTGATTCATATTTGATTATCAAAATAAGATAGATTTAAAACCTATCATGGCATGCTTTTAATCACAAATAAAAACTTCCATAATCATTCTAAATCAATAATAAATCATATCAAATCATGTTTAATACATTCCATAGCTAAATTTTCACTTAAAATCATTTAATCATTCAAACCACCCTTTAATGACCCGATTTTGAACTAAGCATGATAACCTTCTCAAAACTCAACCAAATTTCGTACCAAAACTTGAAAACAAAGCTTGAAATGCTAACTAAGATCAAGATCAAGAAAATTTATAAATTTCGTGGCTTTCCAAGCACTCAAGATAGCCTTGCTCAAGAACACTCAAGAACTTACCAAAACTCACTCGGTTTTACACTTTTGATCTCTAAGTGGGAGAAGTGCTTTGAAGACTCAAGAGGAAGCTTGGAGCTATGATTTAGAGTAAATAAGGAAGTGAGGAAGGTATTTATAGGAGGGGAGGAGACGTTGGCTTGGATACTTGGTGACTGGGTGAAGTGGGTGGTGCACTAGTTTGGAAATTTTCCAGCTTGCTTTCCATGGCTTATGTCACCTTGTGCAGGGGGAATAGTGGCCTGAAACCACCATGATTTCCTCCTCACTGTAGTTATAATGGTCCAATAGAGGTTTCCAGGTCGTGGGGCATGATTCAGATGACCACAAGTCAATCAAACCACCCTTGCAAACCGGCGGGTTCAGGTGGTTTTTGCTTGGCAGTTTTTAAGTTCGGTTTTAGATGGTTTTGGGTGGGAAAATCTGAGTGAAAATTCTCATAATGGTCATGGGACCTCTTAGGGATTGGGTGGTGATGGAGGTGGCATGGGGTGGTGGCTCAACCAAGGCAGATGGTTGGTTAAATTCCAACCCAACCCATTCCCACTCAAACTAGACTAAGGTGCAATGGATTTGGCTTTTTGGTTTGGTTTGTGAAACCATTTTTGTCCAAGGCTAATTCTGGGTTTGAAGGGGTCTCATGAGGTGTGTATTGACCATATTATCCTTGAGGTCAAGACACAAATATTGGACCTAAGGGCAAAACAGTCCAAGTACTCAAAGGTGATACACCATAGTCGATTGATGCAAATTTGGGGTTTGATATCTCATTTTCCTTAATGACTTGTGGGGACGTTTAGATAGGGTATTAGTAAGGTCTAAGTATGATGAAATGAAATAATCAAGAAAGAAAGATTCAAATTAGAAGGTTAAGAAAAGATTAAATGAAATTAAGCTTCAAAGTATGGCTTAAGGTTCACTAACCTCAAGTATGATGGTTAATAGTCTTAGCCAACTTTCAAAAATTAATTTGGGTACTTAGGGTATGATTCAGGCTTAAGAAAACCAATGGTATGGTGTATTGGGCTTTCAAGTTGAATAGTGAAATAAACTCAAACATGGCTTTAGACCTTGTGGGCTTAAAAGGGCCAAGTGTGTAACACCCCGTATTTTAGTGTATTTTTAATGAAGAATTATTTTAATTGATTTAAAGATGGATTCTCTTGTTTTAAAATTTTGGGAGTTTTAGAATATTATTTTATAATATTTTAAGTTGTGAAAATTATTTTATTGGGCTTTCTTATTGTTAATTATTGTTGTGGATTTAAATTGATCTTTAATTTAAATTGGGTTGTTTATAGGTTTTAAAATTATTATTGTTTTCATTAAAGTATTTCGCTGCGTTTGATTAATTTTAATTAGTGTTCTGCAATTTAATTCCTTTTTATTTTAAAGGATGTTATTGTTGGAGTTTAACATGTTATTTTAACTAGTTCTGAGTTTAAATTGATTTAATTATTTTATTATTTTAAAAATAATTATTTTGAGGATCAGTTGTGACCCAAAAGTTGTGAGGTTTGGACCTCATTTCTTTTCCCCATCTTTTCTTTTCTCTTCTTTTCTTTTTCTTTTCTTCTTCTCCCGGATTTCTTCTTTCTCCCGCGTACCCTCTCTCTCCTCGCTCGACTCCCTCTCTCTATTCTCTCTCACGTGTTTCGGCCATCACCTGCCTGTTGCCGTTGCCGGCCGCCGGGGTCGACACGTCCTAGCCCATCGTCTCCCCCTATCGCCGGCGACCTCTCCCCTGTAATCTCGGCTCCTCCTTCGCCAGAATCAGCCCGCACGCGCGACACCAAGCCGTGGCGGACCTTGAGTTGTTCTGCCGCCATCCGGCCACCATCTCTTGGCCACTTCACCACCGGCCCCTTACCGTCCTAACCGACCCACTTTTGGCCCCGATCCGTCGCCGGAGTCGCCCATACGAACCCCCTCTCCGATTTGAGTTTCTCGACCTTAAACCGCCGTTTCGGCCACCACCCACGGCCAACCATCACTTCCATTAGCTTCACCACCTCCCATAGGCCCTACCCTACCGTTCTCAAGTTTTCGTTTGACCTCGTGTGGAATTTGGGTTTCACTGTGTTTCGGCCACAGTGTTTTTACACTGTGGAGTTGCTGTTTTAGTGCTTTCAGTTCCTCCGTGATCCTCCATAAATTATTTTAAAATGCTGTAAGTATTTCTCCAAAAGACTTTTAAGATTTTAATATATTCTTGCAATAACCTGTTTTATAAACTGTGATTTGGTTATCTGGTTAGACTGTATTGGTTATTTGGAAATTACTGATAACTGTTGGTTGTTGGTAATTGGTTGATTTTATGGCATTGTGCATGCATGCGTGGGTGTGTATTTCTTTAGAAACTGTGTTTTGTAAAAAGGTTTTTCAAGTGTGTGTGTATCACCCCCAAGCCGAGATAGGTTATTATCTCGGTGGAACTCCTCTGGGCACTCGGGAGCAGAATATACTGAGTGTCGTCCCCTGGAGCTGTTGCTCGGGACTTGGACGGGATGGTAGCGCTCTCGATCCGACTCCGTGATCCCTCGGGCTGGCGGGAATCAGAGGATGCTTGGCTATGTACGCGGTGGGTGCGGAACTGGGCATCGCTTGTTGTATATTACTCGCACGGCCGTTACCCGTGGAGTGAATAAAGAGCCAGAGTATGTGGATGGTCCCTAGGGGAGGCCATGGTACATACGGATTAAAATTAGAATTAATGTAACTATTCCTGGATTTTATTTATGTGCCAAATGGTGATTTTTGGCGTGCGTGAAAACTTGTGTTTTTACGAGAAATGGTGTTTTTTCTCGGGTTTGGTGTTTTGGTCATCATGTGCATGCATAGGGGCTGTTGTATTAATATATTTATGTCTTGGAGTTTCTTTTGGGTTTTACTTACCTGTGGTACCATTTATTGATATTGCAGATTTTGATGCAGGTTTTGAGGAGGTTGAGCCCGAGGATGAGGCTCCGCCTGAGGAGTAGGGACATTTGGCTAGGTTGTATTTATATTTTTATTTAATATTGTTTTGTGAACAAGAAAATTGTATTATGTTGACTTGTGGATTCCAGTACTATTTTGTATTATATTAAACTCTGGTACTTAGCTATTTGACTTAACCATTCCGCTGCATATTATTTTTGTACACGTGTTGCATTTCACACACTCGGCACGTGTCGTTGGGGTGTGTGACCGTGTTGTCATCATCCCGGTGTCTCAATTTCTGTGCGTGTTCGTGCATGGAAGTTGGGGGCGCCACAAAGTGTGTGGGTTCATGGCTTATGGGCTCTTGGGCTTGAATGAGAGAGGCCTCATTTTCAGATTTTTAGGATTGAAAAGAGACCTCAAGATCCACTAATATGGGCTTGAAAAGGTTTGACTTGGCCTAATTGGGCCATGGGTCCATTCTACACCAAGTTTGGCCCAAAGGCCTTATGCCTTCCTTAAGCTTGGGCCAAAGCTAGCTACCAAGTCTTGAATTCCCTATGGGCTTGGTTCAAGGCTTCTTGGGCTAGGCCCATGAATGCTCTAACGTGCTAAAAGCCTCACTAAATTGACTAATGGGCTTGCTTCTCTAATCCTTAGCTTAATGGTACTAAGTGCCAAGATTAAGGCTAACCTCACTATCAACTTTAATGTCAGTAATAACCCAAAATTAAAAGCCTAATCTAGAATGTTTAAGGGTTGATCTAATGGTTAATTAAGTGAGGTGTTACATGCGGGTGCAGCCATGGATTGTTCAATTTTAGTGTCCTCGCTTGTAGAAGAGACAAAAGAGCTATCCATCTCTGAGTTGTGTATACTACTCTCAGTGCTCGATGTAACTCTGAGCAACCTATTTGTACTATCTCTCACCCAAGACATGAAACATCAGTCCAAATAGCAGATGTAAGGTTCAAGTGATTGAGTAGTAGGTGACAAGTGAAACGTGCAATCAGAGATAAAGATAGTGAGAAACAATTGTGAAATGAAAAAAAGAGTTTAAATTTAAGTCGAGCAACTTTTCCTGCAATGGCGCCAAAAACTGACTCACTCAAAACTAAGCAGCACAAAGGCTATCCCAAGTGCAAGATGGTGTCGGGTAAGAATTAGGAATAAAATTCCTAGATTGTCTCCTGTAACGCCAGTCCTTGTGGTGGGACTTTAGAAAATGAGACGGGAATTACTGACCCTTTTAAAACCTTTTTGCTTTCCTTTCTAGGATATAAAAGATTCTATGTTTTAAAATTAAAACATGTTCTATAAATTAAAAAGGGGTTTATAGTGAAAATCATTAAATTAAATCAAAAGACCTTTTATGAAAAATTTACTTTCATATATTGCATGAAAACATGCCTAGGCTTCTATCACTCTTTCCATGGACTATGTATGTCCTAACGCTTCTTGCTCATTTTGTTCCTAAAAGGGGGAAGGGCATACATCAAAACAAAATGAGTTAAATACTCGGTAAGTATTACTTCATATTATAAAAACATACTAACATAGGTTTTCATTCATGCATTCATCATTCCTCTACATACTTACATAAAACATTCATTTCATTTGAAAAAAATTATAAGGTAGAGTTTTTATTTAAAAAGGTTTTCCTTTCTTATAAAACATTCCCCACACCTTGTACTCGTTCATAAAGAGCTAAATAATCACACAACATTCAACTTAACTCTTTTCACTTTTTCTTTGGCCGGTACACACTGTTAAGCCCGTGTGTTGGGGTTAGAAGTCTTTTAGATCCGAATTCCGCCCGTGGCCATAGGTTGGGAGTCCCTTTCAGTTAGGGGGCAGCACTGGTGTCCTACAAGTACTACTTATCCAGAATTGTAATCTGCCAAGTCCATTGGTATCATCATTCATTCATTCATTCAGTCATGGTCATTACGTATTTTCATACATTAAAGCATTCATTCCTTTCCTTTCATTCTATCCTTTCATTCCTTTCCTTTCCTTTCCTTTCATTCTATCCTTTCATTCCTTTCCTTTTCATTCTTCAGTCCATTTCATTTCATAAACATCATTTAAAAGTATAAGCTTTAACATCATCATAAACATCATTTCATAGCATGCTTTAAACGTCCTTTCGTAGAATCATTTAAATATTAGTTCATAGTGTCATCTAAATGCACTTTCATCGCATCATTTAAACATCATTTAAAAGCATAAAGTATAAACCTCAACATTTCATTTCATGAAAATAAAGATAATAACTACTACATATAGCATCCATTCACATGCATACTACTATTAATTTTGGTGCATAAATAGGGCCTGCCAAAGAAGGCCCTTACTTACATATACCTTTTAAACATTAATACTTAGCATACTTTCATAAAACACCATTTCATTTTATTTCATAAAGCATCATAAAGAGAAACATTTCTTTTTCATTTTATATCATTTAGAAAACTCTATAAAAGTATGAAAATAATACTTACCTAGACTCCATGCCATTTTCATTTCATGAAATCCATTCATGTGCATGTCAGATGGTAACCTAAATGCATATATAACCATAACATCATTCCCTTCATCAAGTGCATAAGTAACTAAAATTTAGAAAATACATAAACTACTCTCGACTTGGACTTCCTTCACTTAGACACACTCTACTATCCAATTCCAACCTCTATGCTTTCCTTTATCACATTTCATAAATTCTCAAACCCATAGCTTGGGACCCACTTGAGGTCACATTTCCAACACATAGCATTCTACTTCAAGTTCATATCCTTTAAAGTGAACCTCTATGATTCACTTCAAAGGTTAAGACACACAATCACCTTCATCACACTCTTCCTATCAAACCATCTATCCCGATACATAACTTGAACCAACCAGGTTATACATCTCAACCTTAACCAATACATACATCACTTCCTTCATTCATGTATAACCTAACCAAACTTCACCGTAATCTTAGCCATACATAATATACAACTTTAAACTAATCTTGAGGCTTAAATATCGTGTATTCACACTTAAGATAAATTATCCATTACATATGGTAAATCCATTAAAGCACTCGCTTGTATAAACAAGCTTCATATACTGACACTATCCTCCAGCTCAAACCCATACAATCATCACACTTCACAATCTTCCCCAATCGTCACAATCCTAACACTTCACTTGACATCATGCCACTTCACAAACTACACAACTATCCCAACACTTTACACAATTCCCAACCAATTCCAATTGCACCATGATCCCATCACTTCACATAGCTTCCAGTCACTGCACAACTACTCAATCACCACATTCTTGTCACAGTGCAACTCTACCTTTAAACCCTATCACTTCATAACACACTGCCATAACACCAACTACGTCACACCTGCACGACAAACCCATCACTTCACACTACGCATAACCACAATACAGACTACTCCCTAGAGCACCATTCACAGTTCCCCAATAGTACACATCACCATCCATAAAACACTCCACAACTATGCAAACATTCCACACTTCATAACATATCACACAGCACATCACAACAACAGCACAGACCACAAAGCCAATCAAGCTTCACAATAAAATAACTATCAAGGGAAAGGAATAGGAATTAAAGTGTGCAGTTAGATACATATAATTCAAATTCTATACTGATGTCCATGTATCGGTTGCCAATGAGATCCTCATGCCACCATCTTTAAACATTTTTTTAACTTTTCCCCTTTCTAATTCATACAATCTCTTGCAACTGTGACACGACATGACACTTTAAACCGAGGGTCAAGAGACCAACACACTTTCTTAAATCCTTGTCCTTCAACAACTCTAAATGGCATTTCCTCGATAATTACCATCTTTGCAATCACCAACCTCACGGCCTCTTCACTATATTTGTGGGTTAGAAGACTCCTTAATATACCATCACTCTCTCCAATCCCCTCCTCAGGTGTTGCCTCATCTGTCAATATTTTTTGGTACCTATCCAAAAGCCCACATTTATGAAGACTTTTAGGACATGAAGGTAAATGGTTTTGCATTGTTGAAGTTTCGTTCCTCTTTGAGTGGCAAGCGTATGTCTTGTCACGATAATTACATTTAGCCTTTGGATCATCTATAGGACAACCCTCCACCTTCGTAAAATGGTCCCAAACAATCGATGGATCATTCCTTTTTCGTTTCTTAGGTAATGGAAAAGTACTACTAGTATGGGCACTAGGGGGTTTTGTCTCCCTCAAATCATCTCCCAAGTTAATGGTTGGACTTGGTTCATCAACATCAATCGGAGTTGATGAAGAATCCATCTAATTTATACAACAAAACATAAATGTTACATGTTATCACATACATTACAGTGATTACACAGCAGCTAGTTTGCAACATGACAAACATCACAAGTCTAAGACTCTAATCTAGGTTTAGTTCACTCATCTTTCCTCAATGCTTCATGTAATTTATCACACATAATTTATCAAACTATTTCACACAAATTATCACACACAATGCTTCATGTAATTTACTACATTACTAAGTTATGCAAAAACAGAGACTGTAAATTAGTTCACTCATCTTTCCTCAATGCTTTATGTAATTTATCATACATAATTTATCAAACTATTTCAAACAAATTATCACACACAATGCTTCATGTAATTTACTGCATTTCTAATTTATGCAAAAACAGAGACTAAGACTCTATCCAGTGCAATTTACTATAAGCAAGGGAAAAAAATAGAGACTCGAATATCCATTATGCAGTGCCTCAGTCTCATTTACTTTAAGATACTAAGAACAGAGAAATCCATAAGAAATTAACAAAGAAATGCTCCTCAATCTCATTTCCTCAGTGTCATAAAAAATGCATAAGAACAGAGAAATTAACAACTAACAAAAATAGGACCCAACAAAAACATTAAATACAAAGAAAATTAGAAAACTCACAGTGGGGATTCGGGTCAATGGGAACCGGCGTCAGACATGGGGGAGAGAGGAGACGAGAGAACTGGCAAACTGGGAGTTTGAGAGAAGAGAGAGGACCTTGGGGCATGGGGATCATTGACGATGAGAGAGGAGAGAGTCTGAGAGTGAGAGCAAAGCACTGAGAGGGAAAGGGAGAGGACTAAGCCACTGAGGTCACGAGAGGGAGAGGGAGGCTGGGAGATGACTAAGGACAATGAGGAGTGAGGAGAGTGAGCACGGAGAAGAAGGAAGAAGGGGGGGATTTCAAATGATTCCTAACCCTACCTAAAAACGATGTCGTTTAGTTTAGACCAAACGGTGTCATTTTGTTTAATTTTTTTTTCAAAGGGCTAAGAAAAAAACAACGTCGTTTCATGTGAAACAACGTTGTTTTGTATAAGAAATATATATAATATATATATAGCATATGTTGATCGATTCTCCCGCCGGCCGACCGGTTCTTAACCAATTTCAGGCAGTTCCTGAATCCGTTGGCTATCAGTCCAACCGGTTTATGTACACCCCTACATCTTAGGGTTCAGATTGCACAATGTTCATTTTTTATATGAATGTTTGTTACTTTACCAAATCTCATATGGGACTAAGTTCAAGAAAATGTTTGTCTATGATCACTAGAGTGTTTCGGTCACCCATGAGTGTTCATTGTTAAAGGTTTTACTTAACACATTAGAAGATTTTAAGTTTGTGAAAATTGATTAGAATGCATGTTTTCAAACTTAAAGGTCTCGGCTATTACTATGGATGAGGTATGATCATTAGGTGATTAAAGTTTAATGAGCTAAGACCGATTCTTGGATGTACTAGGGTTTACATGTTTCGGCCATTACATGGTAAATATTGAATGTGTGATTCTTGATTTATATTCAATGCCATAGAATTTTTATAAAGGTACATGTTCGTATGTTCTAATATTTTCAAGCCGTAACGCGAAATGTATTGAAATTGCATGTTTGAATGTCATATGGTTATGATGAAGTATTCGGCATTGCATGTGTCTCATGAAAGTTCTAAGTGTCATTGTCAGGTCACATGCATTGGGATTGTGAAAACCTTTTGGAAAGAAAAATAGTCTTTTTAAAGCTTTTATCATGACCCCAATGGGTAGGACGGGGAAATGTCCTAGTGGAACTCATTTGTCCACTCAAGAGTGTTAAAATGGAGTGATAACCCCTCAAGAGTGTTAGTGGGTGCACCACGGTGAAGCCGAAGTGAACTGTCATAGTATTAAAGATTAAAAGTAAGATGTAGTCACCTTGGTCAAAGTGGTCAATGGTCGATGCAGTAACTAGCAGAGAATACACAGTGCATAGGGGAGCCGTGACGTATCCATTTATATGTTAAAAGTCAAGAAAGGCCTCGAGCTCAAAGCTATGCTATATGATCAAGAACTGAGCTCACAAGTATGTTAAATGAACAAGTATGGAATGAAGAAACAATGTTTTATGAAAGAAAAGGTTATGAAAGTCATGATTTACACAATGTCCTTTAGAAAATTCAAATGCATAAGTAAAGTCTCATGTCCATGTATTCATTGTTAAGTTTGCTTACGATATCTTTTACATGTTATTTGTTTACTTACTGAGATTTCTCAAAATCTCACGGTTATAATTTTTCCATTATCATTCCCTTACTCAGAATGATATAAGCTATGCCAGGTATGCAAGACCCTTAGATATGGACAAGATTTGTGAGATAGTGGAGGACGAGTTTACGGTGGTGGCTCGTCATAAATCCATCCTAGAAATGCTTAAGGTTATGGCTCAGCGACTCAAGAAAATTTTGGCAAACCTCAATGAGTCAAATGTTGGGATTTCATCCTTGGATCCTAGAATGTTGAGATTTAAGGACGATATGAAATTTGTGTCAAAGTATTTGGAGCAAGCCAAAAACTCCACTGTAGAAGCTAAGGAAGTAGCTACTAAGTTGGGATTGCTGGATGTAGACCCCCAAATGACTAGGAGAGTGTTCCTAAGTTTGCTTGAGGATGAACCTTGGTTCTGACCCACACCACTTTTGGGAAATGACTCTTTTGATAATTGGATATATTGGTCTCGTGTTTTGGGAGTTCCTTTTAGGAAACACTTAACTACTTTTGATGACTCTTATGAAATATGAGATATTGGGATTTTATGTTCCTCGGTACCATGATTATTGTTCTGTTATTTGACTTAAGTTGACTTTCTAATGCAATATACTGCATACTGCTAGTTATCATTAGGTGCATTGCATCTTATCTGTCATGTATGAGAGAGGGGTATGTAACCTTGTGTTGCCTATCCTGGCGCTTCAGTTTCTGTCAAATCCCAAGCGAGGGTTGGGGGCACCACAAAGGGTGTTACCGTGGCTGTTGGACTATCGTGGGAGGGTTTGGGGTGGTGCTACAGAGCTATGTATGTGGTGGCAAGGGCCACGAGGTGGTTGAGCAATGGTGGTCATGGTGGTCATGGAAAGGCTGAGAGAGACGTCCTATGATGGGGAGAGGAGGGACACTGGCGGGCTAGGGAGTAGGGGCTGGTGATAGGGGTGCCATGGGTGGCTATGGCTACAGCTGGAGGTGGCGCATGGCAATAGGGAAGGTCGTGGTAGTGAGAAATAGAGGAGAAGGAGAGAGTCGTGGGTTTGAGTGTTGCATGTCTCAAGCAGGGTTTGGGGGCATCATAGTCACCATTCTCTCAATGTTGACAAAGAGATTTTGTAATGACCCGAACTTGCCTAAACATGGCCTATAGATGTTATTCTTAGTTGCCATAACATTTTTGAGAGCTCTAGCTATTTTAGAAAACCTTAGAGTCTTTGAATAGACAACTTGAGCCCAAGAGATGAGTAACCCTAGAATGCTTTATAATTTTCAGCACTATTTAGAAACCCAAGCCCAATGGCTTTAGGCCCATGACCCAAATCTTAGTCACTAGTGCCATGTGTCATGTAAGTGCTACATTGTGAATCTAGACTTGATAATGGGATAAGGGGGAAAGAAAAGTGTAGGAAAGCACCAAGAAGTGGCTTGCACGCCTACCCTAGAGGAGTTGCCACTTGTCAACATGCTAGAAACCTTCTAGAAGAACCTAGGAAGACTAAGGGATTTTTGGCTAGCCCATCTTCCCACATGCCTAGACCTTTGTCTTGGCCCAACTTTGTGTTCCAAGGTTGATTTCTTGGAAAGGGAAGCCTAGGGAAGAGAAATAGAGCTTTTCTAGAAAATCTGCATGGGAAACCGAAGGGGGACACAAAGGATTTCTAATTTGGTCAGTTTTTGCCAAGTGTCAAGCATGCACTAAGCCTCTAGACGATTAGATGAAGGGACTCTTGTATCAAAGGATAAATATGCCCTTAAGGTTTTGGCTAACACACTCCCAAGCACCCCATTCATTTGCCACTTGTCACTTAGACTATTCTTAGACCAATGGTACATGAGAAGTCACCTAGGGAAGAAGCACTAGGAAGATGAAGTATCAACTTGGGAAATGGAGGAAGAAGTGGACGGCAAAGGACAAGGCACATGCCCAATGCCACTTGTCTCCCATGCCAAAGGTTGCTTGTTGGGAAAAGGAAGAGGCATGAGATGTTTTATAAAAGTACCTTTGAAGAAATATTCACTTGCTTAAGGAAAGGGAGGGCATAAAAGGGAAAAAGGAGGTTTCAGCCAAGGGAAGAGAAACCCTACACCCCAACCCAAGCTTCTTGTCTTCCCAATGGAATCCAATGATGGAATTCTAAGAGTCATTTTCGGCAAAAGAGAAAAGAGAAGAAGAAACCTATGATACTTGTCATCCATGCAAGGATCTTGGAAGCAACCAAAGAGGGAATTGAGGAGACTATTATAAAAAGGAAGGAGCATACACCTATGGGCTTTTTCCCTTGCTATTTTTCAGAAATTTCTTGAAGTCTCACTCTCACACAACTCTTTCTTGTTCACTTGAAAATTCTCACTCTTTCTCGTATTTTCTTTCCAACCAAACAAGAGGATTACTTTTCAAGGAAGGATTTTGGCACCCTCAAGGCTAAGAAAGGTAAGAATCGGTTTTTCCTCCTAGTTTCACACACAAGTCACTTTCTCAATCCAAAAGTGAGATTCAAATCTCATAAGATTTTGAAAATGATAGAACACACACACTTTTTTATCTATTTTCTTGGAAAATGACTTAGGGTTTTTAAGAAAACCCTTGAAGCCAAATGATGGGAGGGAGTTTATCCTCTATATTTTTGGCCACACTCATGTATTTTCACTCTTGTTCGAGTTTAGCTAAAGACACAAGGAAGTTGAAGGGTTTCTTGATTCAAAACCCTAGAAGCCGATTGGTTTGGCATTTCTTAAACCTTAGTGATAAGAAACCCTCACACACTCAAGAGTATGGATTAGGATTTTGTAACCCTAATTCTAACAAGTTATATCTCGATTTACAACTTGCTATTTGTTTCATTTCATGAATTTTTGTAAGTATACACTTAACTTACTCTTGGTTAATACTTGTATATATTTGTGTAAATCCTTTCATTGTTGTGTTTGCTTTGTTTGTTATCTCTTGATTTTTTGTTTGATTATGCTCATATGATCTTGAGTAAATCTATGGAAGGAATTATATGCTTCGAATTTGTGATGAAAATGCCATGAAATACTCCTATAAGTTTCGGTTTTCACTTGATTAAGGTTGATGGTTTATGCAACATGATGTTTCGGTTTGAATATGTCTTGGAAGTTTCGAACCTTAGTCTAAATCTATGATTTCATGTTTTATTTCACTATGCTTTGATTTCTATATGATATGCTTGAAGTTTGGAACATGTTTAAGTGATGGTTCTTCATGTTTTTGTGCCTATGTGTTTCGGCCTAAGCAAGTCATCATGATTCCATGTATATGTTTTGATGTTTCTTGTGTTTCATATTATCATGCCATGAATTGAACATGTTATACTTGGGGGTGAATAAGGCATGTAACCCGACGAAATAAGATTGACCTAATATGAATCTCTGTTTATGACGTATTTATCATTGTGTATGAACCGTTGATGGTGCGGTAACTAGCAGGAACACGCGGTGCAAAGGGGAACCGTGTTGTGTCTTGTGTCCACCATATGAACAAAAATAAGAGCTCATAAGATAAGGATCACTTGATGAAAATCTCGTGATATGATAAGGATCACTCGATGCAAATCTTGTGATATGTTCTGACAATAAAAGTTCTGACTAAGAACAACATGAAAAAGAAAGTCAAAGAAGTTTTTTAAAAATGTTAAAGTCTTTATTACAAGTCTTTTGAAAATGGTCAAATCATATGTCAAGTACATGTCCATGCACGCATTTCATGATATATCTCTTGTATGCTTGCGTCAACTATTGTATGTTGTGTAATTACTTCTAAGATTTCTCAAAATCTCATTGTCGCAGTTTCCACTACCATTCCCCAACCGTAATGGTAGAAGTTGTTACAGTTGTAGAAGATGACACCTATAACCAAGAGGAAGAGGATTGTGCCTAAGATGGTTACTAGTCAGCCTGAGCCCTCCAAACTGGAGCGACTCAAGACCATTGATTGGGAGATCTCCGGAATACTAGAGTTTATTGCGGAATTCAAACGGCATAACGATTGGGACGAAGATAAGACTCTTAAAGGTCTAAAATCATTTAAATAAAATGATTTGCTAAAACTATAGTATTTTCAGTGCTTCACAATGTGGCGCCCCCAACTTTTATGCACGGACACACACGAAAATCGAGACACCCAGGGTGATGACAACACGGTCACGTACCCCAACGACACGTGCCGAGTGTGTGATATGCAACACGTGTACAAAAATAATACGCAGCGGAAAGGTTAAGTCAAATAACTAAGTACCAGAGTTTAATACAATACAAAATAGTACCAAAATCCACAAGTCAACATAATACAAGTTTCTTATTCACAAATCAACATCAAATAAAAATACAAATAAAATATAGCCAAATGTTCCTACTCCTCAGGCAGAGCCACATACTCGGGCTCAGCCTCCTCAAAACCTGCAACAAAATCTACAGTACCAAAAAAAATGGTACCGCAGGTAAGTAAAATCTAAAATACTCCAAGATAACAAATATATTAATAAAACAGCCATTATGCATGCACATGATGACCAAAACATGAAACTCGAGAAAAACACCATTTATTGTAAAATCACAAGTTTCCACGCACGCCAAAAATACCATTTGGCACATAAATAAAATCCAGGAATAGTTACATTAATTCCAATTCTAACCCGTATGCACCATGGCCTCCCCTAGGGACCATCCACATACCCTGACTTCTTTATTCACTCCACGAGTAACGGCCGTGCGATGCCCAATTCCGCGCCCACCGCGTACATAGCCAAGCATCCTCTGACCCCCGCTAGCACAAGGGTCACGGAGTCGGATCGAGAGTGCTACCATCCCGCCCAAGTCCCGAGCAATAGCTCCAGGAGACGACACTCAGTATATTCCGCTCCCGAGTGCCCAGAGGAGCTCCACCGAGATAATAACTCATCTCGACTTGGGGGTGATACACACGCACCCAAAAGCCTTTTTACAAAACACAGTTTCAAAAATACACACCCACACATGCGTGCACAATGCCATGAAATCGACCAATTACCAACGACCAACAGTTATAAGTAATTTCCCAATAACCAACATAGTCTAACCAGATAACCAAATCACAGTTTATAAAACAGGTTATTGCGAAAATATATTTAAATCTTAAAAGTCTTTTGGAGAAATACTTACAGCGCTTTAAAATAATTTATGGAGGATCACGGAGGAACTAGAAGCACCAACACAGCAACTCCACAGTGTAAAAACATTGTGGCTGAAACACAGTGAAACTCAAATTCCACACGGGGTCAAACGAAGACTTGGGAACGGTAGGGTAGGGCCTATGGGAGGTAGTGAAGCTAATGGAAGTGATGGTTGGCCGTGGGTGGCGGCCGAAACGGCGGTTTAAGGCTGAGAAAATCGAATCGGAGAGGGTGCTCGCAGGGGCGGCTCCGGCGACGGATCGGGGCCGGGGTTGGGTCTAAAAGGATGCTGGAGGGCCGGTGAAGAGGTGGCTAAGAGATGGTGGCCAATGGCGGCGGAACGGCGGCGGAACGGTGCGAAGACCACCGCGGGTTCGAACGAGCCGTGGAGGCTAACGGCGGCAAGGCACAAACTGAAACTGGTGGTGCAAGGTCCTCGGTCGATGGGGAGTTAGGTGGTGCCGGCGGTGTCGAACACGACCGGCCGACGGCGGTGCTGGGAGGGAGATGGCCGAAACACGTGAGAGAGAAGAGAGAGAGGGAGTCGGGCGAGGAGAGAGAGAACGCGGGAGAAAGAAAAAAAATCTGGAAGAAAAAGAAAGGAAAAAGAAAAGAAGAGAAAAGAAAAGATGAGGAAAAGAAATGAGGTCCAATCCTCACAACTTTTGGGTCACAACTGATCCTCAAAATAACTATTTTAAAACAGTAAAATAATTAAATCAATTTAAACTCAAAACTAGTTAAAGTAAAATATTAAACTCCAACAATAATATCATTTAAAATAAAAATGAATTAAATTGTAAAACACTAATTAAAATTAACCAAACGCAGTGAAATGCTTTAATAAAATAATAATAATTTTAAAATCCATAAACAAACCAATTTAAATTAAAAATCAATTTAAATCCAAAACAATAATTAACAATAAGAAAGCCCAAATAAAATAATTTCCACAACTTAAAATATTATAAAATAATATTCTAAAACTCCCAAAATTCTAAAACAAAAGAATCAATATTTAAATTAGTTAAAATAATCTTTCATTAAAATACACTAAAATACGGGGTGTTACAATCTCCCCCCTTAAAATAAATTTCGTCCTCGAAATTGTAAGGTCAAACATCAATGCTAAAGACAGGCATGAGATGCGACTAAAAGTAGGCTTAAGAGACATACCGCCGATCATACAAACACATACGAGTATTGTTCCATCATGTCTGCTTCTCTTTCTCAAGAGAAATCTTGAGCCAATAGATCGCCCCAAGCTACCTTTTCCAAAGGTATCAACTTAGATCTTAACTTTTGCTCCTTCCAATCTACAATCTACATTGGGGCAACCTCATAAGTAAGGTCAGGCTGAAGTTGGATGCGTCTTGGGTTAACAAAACGCGGCTCTTGCTGACCAAAACTTTTCTTCAACAAGGACACATGGAACACATCGTAAACTTTTCCAAAATACTCGGGCAAAGCAATTCTGTATGCAACAGCTCCAACCTTCTCCAATATCTAAAAAGGTCATACATATCTTGGGCTAAGTTTTCCTCTCTTACCAAAGCGCTTAACGCCTTTTATAGGAGAGATTTTGAGATAACCCAATCACCTTCCTCAAAGGACAAGTCTCTTCTCCTTAAATCCGCATAACTTTTCTGACAACTTTGCGCTTCCGCCATATTATCTCTTATCACCCGAACTTGATCTAACATCTCTTTTATTAACTCGGCCCAAGTAATTTACTCCCACCAACTTCATCCCAACACAAAGGCGATCTGCACTTCCTTCCATACAACGCTTCATACAGAGCCATCTGAATGGATCCATGGAAGCTATTATTATAAGAAAGTTCCATAAGCGGCAGATGATTTTTTCCCAACTTCCCTGAAATTCCATGGCACAAGTCCGCAACATATCCTCAAGAATCTGAATGGTACGCTCAGATTGACCGTCAGTTTGAGGTTGATATGCAGTACTAAACTTTAACTTAGTGCCTAAAGCTGCCTGCAAACTCTTCCAAAAATGGGACGTGAACCATGAGTCCCGATCTGACACAAAACTCTTGGGTACTCCGTGCAAACGCACTATCTCCTTAACATACCACCGAGTCAGCTTTCCCAAAGAGTCAGTATTATTGATAGGCAAGAAATAGGCACTCTCGGTCAACCGATCAGTAATCCCCCAAACTGAGTTCTTTCCACTAGGAGTCCTCGGAGAAATCCATAGAAATGTCGTCCCACTTCCACTCAGGCATAGGGAGAGGTTGAAGTTTACCAACAGGTCTTTGATACTCAACCTTATCTTGCCGGCACGTGACACATTTCTCAATAAACATGGCAATATCTACTCGCACTAGCCTCCCAATGGCACATCATGATTTTTACTCCTAGAGCGGCCATGTAATCCAAGATCTCCATATCCACAAAACCTTAATACAACATCCAAGGAATCACAATGATTAATAGCTCCATTTGATATTCTGAACTAACCTCCATTAACTCCTACGGTAAAACTTCCAAACCTTCGTTGTATACTACACTTTGGTAACCTAGTGGTCACTTCCAAAGTTAACCATCAATAACGAAATTGCATAAACAATGGTTAATCTCCAATTACAGGTATTCCTCAAAATTCCAAATCATCACTAATTCCTCAAAATCAGCATAAAATTTGAACTCCTAATTATAACCAAAATATCACACTCCTACTGCGCACTCTGATATTCGCCACATGCCTAAAATTTATGTCCTCATAAAAATTAATACCATTGAGTACAAGGTGGCTCCATACCTACTAACCAGAAAACTCTACCACAATTGATGGAAATACCCTCTTTCCAAATTCATGAATTATCACACATATTACTCAAATAACTCCCGCTACTTTAAACAAGATCAATATTTCGAAAGAATACATCCACGATCATAGACAGAAAACCAATATTAATCAATTTCAGCATTGTAATAGAAACAAGTAACATTACCACAAAATACACTCGTCTCATCTTAAGATAAGGAACATACTCTAAAAGGCTAGAATCCAACCCGGTCAACCAATAAGAACACTTATCAACTTCTACCCGACAACCTAAACCCGAAAGCTTAACACCTAAATTCTGAATATCATCTAATCTAGCAGTGACTAAACTCACTACTATTACTCCTATAAGCTAGTACTAGCACAACTAGCTCCTTCAATAGCACATCACTATTAAACCTCAAGGCAAGTCATACTGCTCGAATCTTCAATTCATCAAAAACTATTGCACAACACTCAAGGATCCTAATGTTTTATTAACTCACATACTTGATTATGCTATCCATCGTTAATGCCTAAGCTTCAACTTTCAAAATTTATCGTACACCATACATGACCCATCAATCTTGCTTTAAGTCAAATAACAATGTCCTTAATTCTCCCAACTGGACACTCAATTTCCAAAGGAAAGTATAGCTTCAAAAATTTAAACTCCTATGTGACCTCAAGTCACAATTAATTCCTTCAGGTAATCAAAACAATTATTGCCAATCATCATTCCATCGAGTAACCTGCTTTGACTGTACACTTCGATCAACTCACCAAAACTCTAGAACTTAATACTGTCGTAACGACTCCTTTACAACACCTACCAAAACCACTTCTTCCAAGCCAAAAATGAGACTAGAACCTGTACTCTCCTGAAGAAACATTTCCATATCAATAACTCTACTCTGATCAACCTCATTATAATGATCACAGACTAATCAGTTTCCAAAATAAATCAAGCTAGCACTCCAAGCTCGAGAAATTAAAAACTTAAATCTTATTACAAATCAATCCCTCAAATCTGTAATTCAAAAACCTAAACCAGATAAGAATCCTCAATATCGATGACCTTAAATTTAAAACACTCACCTTACAAACCTTGCAAAATTCTAAAATCCGAAATGATACCAAAGCGTTTAACTGAGTCGACAAAATCTAAAACTTCTAATTTAATTAGTCCCTCAAGTGCTTGTTGAACCTACCACCTTAGATCCCATAAACTTATTTCCTAAAAACTATAGGGCCTCAAACCTTAGATAACTTCTCATAAATCTATCCTCGAAGTTCGTTGAACTTATGACCTCCTACTTCATAGACTCAACACTTAATTCTACGGAACTTAAGACCTCAAGTATCCTAGGTGAACTAAAGCTATTCCCACCTTAGCTGCAACTTGAGTTCCTACTCCATAGAGTTCACTTAGACTATGTCTTTCCCTTCGAGTCTTGATGTTAAAACATACCAATCGCTAAGAGTTCAGGCCTACTACACTAAATGTTCAAGCCTAACAATGGCATTGACAGTCGTACCATCTTCCTGTCATAGCGTAGCCCTTAACCCACTTTTCAACTCAAACAGACTAAAATATAGTTATGGCAAAAATAAATTAAAATACAACAAAATGCCATGAAATAAAATAGAATATCAACCAACCAAGTATAACAACATACAATAAATTAAAACAATTAAAGTAACATACCTCAAATAACATAAAACCAAAACAAAACAAAATCTCACAAATAAAATAAAATTTCATAAATAAAATGACATACAATAAATGAATAAAACAATGAAGAAGTACGCAATAAATAATTAAAATAAATAAAATAACCGACCACAGAATAAAACAATTAAAATAAAATAACATTCAACAAAATAGATGAAACCAATAAAAATAACAACAAATAATAAATTAAAACCATTAAAAATAGCATACTTCAAACCAAAAAATTTTAAATCACAACTTTTAAAATTTCTGGTACTTCACCTAAGAGACATGTGGCTTTACCCAGAGTCGAACTGCTCTGATACCACCTGTGGCGCCCCCAACTTCCATACACGGACACACACGAAAATCGAGACACTCGGGATAATGACAACACGGTCACGCACCCCAACGACACGTGCCGAGTGTGTGATATGCAACACGTGTACAAAAATAATACGCAGCGGAAAGGTTAAGTCAAATAACTAAGTACCAGAGTTTAATACAATACAAAATAGTACCGAAATCCACAAGTCAACATAATACAAGTTTCTTGTTCACAAATCAACATCAAATAAAAATACAAATAAAATATAGCCAAATGTCCCTACTCCTCAGGCAGAGCCGCATCCTCGGGCTCAACCTCCTCAAAACCTGCAACAAAATCTACAGTACAAAAAAAAATGGTACCGCAGGTAAGTAAAATCTAAAATACTCCAAGATAACAAATATATTAATACAACAGCCACTATGCATGCACATGATGACCAAAACATGAAACCCGAAAAAAACACCATTTCTCGTAAAATCACAAGTTTCCACGCACGACAAAAATCTCCATTTGGCACATAAATAAAATCCAGGAATAGTTACATTAATTCCAATTTTAACCCGTATGCACCATGGCCTCCCCTACGGACCATCCACATACCCTGGCTTCTTTATTCACTCAACGGGTAACGGCCGTGCGATTAATCTACAACGAGTGATACCTAGTTCCGCGCCCACCGCGTACATAGCCAAGCATCCTCTGACCCCGCCAGCACAAGGGTCACGGAGTCGGATCGAGAGCGCTACCATCCCGTCCAAATCCCGAGCAACAGATCCAGGGGACGACACTCAGTATATTCCGCTCCCGAGTGCCCAGAGGAGCTCCACCGAGATAATAACCCATCTCGACTTGGGGGTGATACACACGCACCCAAAAGCCTTTTTACAAAACACAGTTTCCAAAAATACACACCCACGCATGCGTGCACAATGCCATGAAATCGACCAATTACCAACGACCAACAGTTATCAGTAATTTCCCAATAACCAACACAGTCTAACCAGATAACCAAATCATAGTTTATAAAACAAATTATTGCGAAAATATATTTAAATTTTAAAAGTCTTTTGAAAAAATACTTACAACGCTTTAAAATAATTTATGGAGGATCACGGAGGAACTGGAAGCACCAACACAGCAACTCCACAGTGTAAAAACACTGTGGCCGAAACATAGTGAAACCCAAATTCCACACGGGGTCAAACGAAGACTTGGGAATGGTAGGGTAGGGCCTATGGGAGGTGGTGAAGCTAATGGAAGTGATGGTTGGCCATGGGTGGCGGCCGAAACGGCGGTTTAAGGCTGAGAAACTTGAATCGGAGAGGGTGCTCGCAGGGGCGGCTCCGGCGACGGATTGGAGCCGGGGTTGGGTCTAAAAAGATGCTGGAGGGCCGGTGAAGAGGTGGCTAAGAGATGGTGGCCAATGGCGGCCGGACGGTGGCGGAACGGTGCGAAAACCACCGCGGGTTCGAACGAGCCGTGGAGGCTAACGGCGGCAAGGCACGGACTGAAACTGGTGGTGCAAGGTCCTCGGTCGATGGGGAATCTGGTGGTGCCGGCGGTGTCGAACACGGTCGGCCGACGGCGGTGCTGGGAGGGAGATGGCCGAAACACGTGAGAGAGAAGAGAGAGAGGGAGTCGGGCGAGGAGAGAGAGAACGCGGGAGAAAGAAAAAAAATCCGGAAGAAAAAGAAAGGAAAAAGAAAAGAAAAGATGAGGAAAAGAAATGAGATCCAATCCTCACAACTTTTGAGTCACAACTGATCCTCAAAATAACTATTTTAAAACAGTAAAATAATTAAATCAATTTAAACTCAAAACTAGTTAAAGTAAAATATTAAACTCCAACAATAATATCATTTAAAATAAAAAGGAATTAAATTTTAAAACACTAATTAAAATTAACCAAATGCAGTGAAATACTTTAATAAAATAATAATAATTTTAAAATCCATAAACAAACCAATTTAAATTAAAAATCAATTTAAATCCAAAACAATAATTAACAATAAGAAAGCCCAAATAAAATAATTTTCACAACTTAAAATATTCTAAAATAATATTCTAAAACTCCCAAAATTCTAAAACAAGAGAATCAATATTTAAATTAGTTAAAATAATCCTTTATTAAAATACACTAAAATACGGGGTGTTACACACAATATAAAAAGGCTTACTTTAAATTAGGCTTGGTCCAATAACACTAAAATACCCTTTTTAAATAATTTTGGACATTTAAAATATTTTGAAAACTTTAAAACACTAGGCTCGCAAATACGAGACTCGTGACCAATCGAGAGAAAAATGAGCGGTTGGTCACATCTCCTCGAAAAAAATTGCTTAAAATCAAACTCATGTAAAATGGTGAAAATATTTACAAGGAGAAAAACAAAAGTGGTAATATGTGCAATGAAAGGAAGAGTGCAACGGGAATGAAAAGGGCACTAGTTGTGGCATATTTTTGGATTTTTTAGTGTTGCAAGGAAAAGTAAAAGATGCAAAACAATAAACTAATAACTAGACCAAACTCGCTGAAATTAATTAACCAAGAAGCAACTTGCTAAACTAATTTAATTAATAGCACATTAAACATTAAATCCGAAACTAATTAAACACCAAATAAACAAGCTAACTAATCCAACATTAACCAACTAATGAGGCAAAATAGAAAATTAAATCTAAATTACCCACCTACTAGCCAACGAAAAATAGCCAAACTAATTGCAAAACTCAAAATTTAACAACTAAACCTAACAAATTAAAATTAAACAATCAAGAAACCAACTAACCTAAACAATCTTAATTAATAGAAAATTAATTAACAAAACCCGAATTAATTAAGCCCTAATTAACCCTTAATCAATCTAATGTCTAATGGATTTAAGAGATTAACAAAACTAAGCTAAGAGCTAAGATAGATTAGAAAATAGTTGATAAAATACAAGCTGGAAATTGAAAAGCTCTAAAATCAAGATTCTAGGGTTCATCCTTACGTTCAAATCACAAAATTCTCAAAACTAATCCATAACAATTGTAATGCCTGTTAAACGAAAGCTTAAAGGAGCAAGGAAAACAACTACCATCAAAGTTAAACAAGCAAGAAATAGAATACCCAAAACCGAATGGTTCTAAGCCAAAAATCTCAAAAATACACCAGAAAATTCTAAATAAAACTAAATAGAAAGTTAGGGAATGGAAAGACCAAGTAAGATGTCTGGAGATGGAGACGGCAGGTAGCGAAGGAAGGCGGTTTGGACCCCTCGAGGAGCTCTTCAAAGATGGCGGCGCTGCTTATGTTCCCCCCCTGCGATGCTTCTGAAGAACAATCCCGTGTGCGTCGTTTTCCTCCCAACTTGCGTGTGTTTTATTTATTTTTTCTTCTTAATGTATTACGCTATGCATTTTGGAAAGGAGAGGTGCTAAGCCTTTTTTTTTATCTTTTTCTTTTCTTTTCTTTTCTTTTTTTCTCTTTAAGCATCAGTGCATGTCTTGGCCTATATGAAAAAGTAGAAACTAGAAAAAATTAAAAGAAAGA
This sequence comes from Cyclocarya paliurus, assembly GCA_029856935.1. Lineage (NCBI taxonomy): Eukaryota > Viridiplantae > Streptophyta > Magnoliopsida > Fagales > Juglandaceae > Cyclocarya > Cyclocarya paliurus. Next base: position 18,613,600 of record CM056953.1, on the reverse strand, counting down.
ATAAAATATCAAAGATGTGTTGTGCATGTGAAGAAATATTGTCCAATTAAATCACAAGTTATAAAATTAAGCATAAACCATGCTATCAACCAATTTAAATCACAACTTGGATTTATGCCTCTTAATCATTTTTCTATCTAAAACCAATAATAATGTCATGAAATAATTGAAATATATTGGTTCTAGATATATAAAATATTCAATAATTTAGCTCAATCAATGCTGCCAACTGCACGTTTAACAGTTTTATCAGTTCAGTTATCATGACGTGCTCACAACTAGTGCAGATGTCTGTGATATGATACAGTACTGGCAAGAGCACACCACCATTAGGGAGTTGTGGAGCATCCGCAATTTCAGGTTAATCAATGATGTATATGTAACAAGGTCATGTTCATGTTCAAGTCAAGTCATGTTATGTTCATGTGTATTCATGTTATTTACTAGTCACGTCAAGCATGGTCAAGTTCATGTCATGCATACATTTGTATATTGTTGGTAGCTTAGTAGCTTCCTTGCTGAAATTTGTAAAAATCTCACTTGGTAGTCCCAACTACCATTCCCTTTGGAATGGTAGATGAGATATCAAGACTTGGAAAATCCACATACAACGAACTAGAAGAGGTCGAATAGACCATGGAGCGATGACGAGGAGCTAATAGCATTGAGCTGCTTGAGTGCTGTCTCTAGTACCTAATTTGACTCAAACTGATGTTATGACTTTTGGATGTATGAATATTATGAAAAAGTATTTATGTTTTGAGATATAGTAATCTTGCTTCATTGTTTATTGCTAAAAAAATTATCCACTGTGAATATTGCATATTGTTAGATAGATGCATGCTAGGTGCATTGCACCCTTAACTATCATAAATGAGAGTATGTAACCTAGTGTTGTACGTTCCGACCCTTCAAGCTCCGTCAAATCCCAAGCAGGCTTTGGTGGAGTCATAGTTACCATTCTCTCAACGTTGACAAAGAGATTCCTATGACGGTGTAGCACCAAGTAAGTGAGAGTTTCTACCAAGGGGTGCATCAAATACAAACTGCCTAGGATCATTTTACCAATCACAGTAGCCCTATTACCACCATAACCATTGTCAATCCTCAACCATGCACCATACGGGAACCTATCCTTCTCAAATACAGCCCTCTTTGTTAACAACAATTCACATGCCCTATTTGTATGCCCCAAACGACCATAGTATTAGCAATAATTCGAGAGTTTATCGTATTTCAAACGAACCAACAGTGAGTCTATATCACCCAAAGAAATATGTTTGAAAGGAGGCAGAGGATTACTGATATTTAATTAAACTCGCACCCTTGAATACTCACCCCAGCCAGACGATTCCTCTTGGACATCAATAGCTTCAACCTCACCAATAGAGTCCCCAATCATACGAACCACCCAACCATTCATACGCTTCAAAGGGAGATCGTAGAGATGTATCCAAAAAGAAGCCGGATTCATCACAATAGTAAAGGATTGGAAATTACCATTATGTTCTTGCATGAGAAGAAGACATTTATCAGAAGACCAAGAACCATTTTTAAACACCCGATCGCTATCAATTTTGCAAAAGAACAGTGCTAAGAAGATGTTGTCCCCCTATTCAAAATATTTAAGCCGCATCATAGTCTTAAATGCTTCCTTGTTAAAAAACTTAATGGTATAAAGCTTGAAGAGAAGACAATGCCCATGATGAAGTGCAGTAAAATCTTCTGACAATTCCTAAATAACCACCTCTTCACTTTCAATATCAGAGAGTGAGAATTTCTACCAACATTCAGTAAAAGAATCGTCCATCACATAGTAATGTACAAAACTATGGAAGGAGATAAAACTTGTGAGAATCAAGAAGCAGACTCTCAAGGTAACGATTTGCCTTTCTAATCGCCTATGCTATCGCCCACTGAGAGATGTTCAATTACGGCTAAACAATGCCTACCTATTGTATGGGAGTTTTCAAACTGCCTAAGACACTTCTTCGAGAGATCAATAGAGTAATGCACCAATTCTGGTGGAATCAACAGCAAAAGAAGAATAAAATACATTGGGTTTCTTGGAGCCAAATGGGGAAAGCAAAAACTGTTGGTGGTTTAGGATTTAGAGAGTTGGAAAGCTTTAATGTAGCTCTATTGGCAAAACAAGGGTGGAGACTGTTACAACACCCAGATTCTCTTGCATCACAGGTTTTGAAAAGAAAATATTTCCCTACTACTGACTTCCTTCAAGCAAAGGTTGGATCAAGACCATCATTTATCTGGAGGAGCATCTGTGCAGCAAGGAACCTAGTGAACAAAGGCATTTTCTCAAGGATAGGCAATGGAGCTGAAACCTTAATTTGGAAGGATAAGTGGATCCCTTACCCTACCAGCTATAAAATCCAATCCCAACCTAACTGTCTACCTGAATTATCCAAAGTTGCAGATCTTATTGATCAGGATGTAAAGCATTGGAAGAAGGATAGAGTTTCTGCTATGTTTAATGCAGAGGAAGCCTCTTTAATCCTTAAAATCCCTATCAGTTTCTATGGTGCCCGTGATAGATTGATTTGGCTTGGTACCAAGGATGGAAGCTTCTCTGTGAAGAGTGCCTATCACCTACAAAAGGAGCTTCTCACATGGGACAGTGGTCAATCTTCCAGTGAGGGTCAAGCAAGGATGTTTTGGACTTCTATTTGGCAGCTGAATATACCAAATGCTACAAAAATGTTTCTGTGGAGAGCTTGCTTGGAATCATTACCAACTTCTCTAAACCTTTTCAAAAAGAAGATTGTTAAAACGCCCCTTTGTCCCATCTGCTTAAGTGAGGAAGAAACTGTTTTACATGCTTTATGGAATTGTGTATCAGCTATGGATGTGTGGAGTCAAGGGCCCCGGGTTTTACAAAAGAGCTCTCTGAGACCAGCTATCTTTACAGAATTATTGGAGAGGCTGTTAGCAAACTATGATGGGAATATATTGGAGTGTTTTGCTGTCACAGCAAAAGGCATATGGCATAGGAGAAATCAATATATTTTTGAGGGGAACTTTGTTCATCCTACTGCTTTGGCCAGGAAATCTCAGGAGTTGTAAGCAGAGTTCCTCTCTACTCAGGTAAACTCAAGCTCAGTAGGCAGTACCTTAAATGCAAGCAGTCACGATATTGAATGGTCTCCTCCTCCCAGGGGCTACACAAAAATTAACTGGGGTGTCGCCTTATGTCATTCAACTGGTAGATCAGGTTTTGGGTTTGTTGCCCGAGACCATGAGAGCAAGGTGATTGCTACTAAGACCTTCTCCATGCCTAGTCTTTATGATCCTATGCTGGCAGAAGCTCAGGGAGCTTTTTATGCTACTGTTTTAGCCAAAGAACTGGGGTTAGCTTCAGTAATTCTGGAAGGAGCTTCTCAACAAGTTATATCTGGACTACAACACCCTAGAGAAAGGCACGATAGGATGGGAATGATTCTTGGTGACACAAAAATTAGTCTATCTAGTCTCTCTAACTGGAAGGCTTTATTTGTTAAGAGAAGTGGAAATGAATTAGCTCATAGTCTGGCAAAAATGTCTCTAGAGATTGAGCCAGATATCATTGATCTGGTTTGTTAACCAGTTTGTATGCAGTACTCCTGCAAGCTTGTAACTCAATCATCTTAATGAAGTATGTCTCATTGTTTTCAAAAAAAAAAAAAATGCACATGTTTTGGAATCCTATATTGACTTGTCATTATTTACACTTTTGGGTTCCTCACTTATTCTACTCCAATTATTCCCGTGCATTGGGTGAGTCAACCACTAGTACAATTTAAATTGACAAATTTATAAGAAAAATACTTTAACCACAAAAAGATTACACAAAAGTAAATCCACAAACTTATATAGCTTGATGTGGTACATCAGATTGTAAAGTTATTTTTATTATAAAGTAGATCTAACAAATTTTATAAAATCATGTCAGTTTGTAGGTTTTCTTTGTGTAATTTCTTCGTGTCTATAACAATCCTCAATTTATAAGGAAATTTTCTAAAAATCATCTACATCATACACCAATATGTAATTTGTCATTTTTGTCATTCTATTTAAACACGTGTTGACCTATGATATGTGGATGATAAATAGCATTTCTCATTTATATAAAAAAATTTTCTAAAAATCATCCTCTACACCGCACCAACATGTGATTTGTTATTTTTGTCATTCTACTTAAACACATGTTGATGTATGATGTGTGGATGATAAATAACATTTCCCATTTATAAATCCTTGCGATTTCTCAGCTTGCATAAGTTTGATACGTAACTGTGAAACAACCTTATATTTTGCTCCTTATTATGACGTCATAGCAAACAAATTCTTTTCCATGAGCAGAAAGCAACCTAGTGAGGAACAATAACGACCATTGTCAGTGTCAGCACTTCACTTGGGCAAGCGGGCCACATTTCCAGATGTGTGCTCGTGCTAGAACCAGCAAAGATAACTTGAAATACATTTTGGTTAAAGGATTCACTAGTTTAGCAACACAAGAAACAAATTAACACAAGATACGATGTAACACGTAATCCGGCATGTCTCATGTTCTTGAACAACTCGTTCCCACCAGGGCCATCCCCGATGAGCTTTCCACTAGAAACTGAAATTCCATGTTGAGATTTCCAAAAACTTATAAACAAACATTAAATAATGACTGGGCAGTCCTCACACGATCAAATGATTTTGTAAGATAATTATTTCCTGCATAATCTACGAAAAGTTCACTGTAAAGTCCCCTCCGTTGAAAACAAAGAAAGAGACTGATCTAAAAGGAAAAAGATCGTAATGACTGGGTTATGCTATTTAATATTAAAAACACAAAGATGCTGCCCTCACATGCACAAGACATACAGACCGAACTATGCCAAAAAGTACTAAAACCTTATTCTAGCAACTAAATAGGAAAAATTACATTTAAATTACAAGCACACTGTTGCTTCTATAGCATTTCAGAATATTTAGAACAAAACAAAATATTTTAAACAAGCTAACTAAGGTCAAATTGACATAGTGCATTTCTTTTGTGAATGCCCTAGCATATGGCAGCGACCACATTGAACAACTCTCTTTGGACGCTTAAAGTTTTCTACGCGAAGAACCTTCTTTTTGGGCCTTCCCGGTGGGCGGCGAGTCTTTGGTGGGTGTATTGTTATATCAACCTTGGCACCTCCACCCTCTGCACCCTCGCCCAGTTCTCTCCATTGGCTTTTATCTGGAATAGGATTTATCATCTGTGAATAAGTCTCCCGGTAACTTTCTACCGTGAAGCAAGGCTCGGCAAATACATGGGCATTTTGCCCGCAAGAAATAAGGGCAGCAGCAGCATGTGCACAAGGTAAACCATATAGCTGCCAGCGATGACATGAGCAAATGCGACTTCTTATATCCACAATATTTGTCCGCTCAGTTGACACAATCTCAAACTCAACTTCATTTGCACGAAGTACTTGATAGCAATGAGCATCTGCAATGGCTTCCAAAATCCGCTTCTCAGCAGATGGCACAAGAATAGAGGTCCACCTCATGCCCATATCTCGACGATCATTAAACCAAGATGTCAACTGATGGCGAATATGCTCCATCATTTGCACAATAGGAAGCTCATGACATTCAAGGGCCCAATTATACAATAATTCTGTGACCCCCAGTGTAAAATGGCCATATCGCACGCCCTCAAAATATGCTACAGCCCAAAGTTGAGGACGGAAGAGCTGAAACCATGGAATCACATCTTGTGAAATTTCTACCATCTCAGCAATCTTGCTTTCAAATTCAACTGCAGTGAGGGCATAAACAGCATTCCAGAAGATATTCACCAATTTTGTATTTTTAAATGTGTCACGAAAATTTTCACTAACATAACGTAGACAAAAACCATGAAAAGCACTTGGAAAATGAGTTTCCACTGCCTCAACAATGCCGCTTTGTCTTTCGGATAGTATCGTCAGTCTAGGCATGTTGTCAGTATTTACTCCAAGAAGCTTTCGTAATTCTGACATAAACCACATCCAGTTTTCATCACTTTCCACATCAACAATGGCAATAGCCAACGGAAACAATGCATCATCCGCATCAACAGCTGCTGCACAAAGTAATGTACCCAAGTATTTCCCTTTAAGATGTGCTCTGTCGAGTTCTAGTAGCGGCCTACAAGCCTTTATAAACCCATAGATTGATGCACGATAAGAAATAAAGAGGCAACGGAAGCAATTCTCTTGTCCAGCAGCAACAACAGTTGCAATGCTTCCCAAATTAGTTTTCCTTATTTGCTCACAGTATGCTGGAAGAAGGCGATACCCTTCTTCAAATGTTCCATGAAGAGCCGCCATGCTCCGCTCCTTCCCACGCCAAGCTTGCATATAAGAAACAGCAACTCCATGCTGATCATGGATATCTTGCAGAATTTCTTTTGGCTTGTATTGGGGATTATCCCGAATGCGTGCTTCTACGGACCTAGCAACCCAACCAACTGATGCTTGCTGATGATGATGGTTGCGAACTCCTTCACAGGTGTGCTCTCCATGTAGGGTTCTAATTGTAAAGGTTGGAACTCCAGGACATTTGGCTACATGGACACGCCATGGACAACCTTCTTTATTGCACTTGGCTATAAACCGGCTGCGATCTGATTTTACTATTCGGAGATCAAAGTGCAGTGCTATGGCAATATCTTTCAACATTCTTCGGCATGTTTCCACATCAGCAAATTCTTGCCCAATGACTAATGGATGCTCTATTACACTATGAGAACCCGTGGATATAATTAAAGAATTATCAGCCATGTATCCACTTAAACAAGAAGAAATCAGGCTCGTATGATTCTATGAACTTCTCCTATGCTGCATACATAATAGTGGTTCTCAATGGTACATTTAAAACTCTGCCATCACCCAAGAAAAGGGAAAAAAGAACTCCAGTCAGATGCAGATTCTGCATGAGAAGGAAAAGAGGAAACAATTATAAACAGGATGAATAACACTGGCAGAAAACGAGGCAATCAAATGAAAGAGATGTGCCAGTGCAAAATAACAAATATCAGTAAGGTTCAGAAGCTTTTCCCATACAAGAATAGCATTCCAAGTTAAATGGTGTTGGCTTATTCACTGGGACAAATGAACAACACACCTGTATCACAAAAAGAAATACACATGAGCAGATGCTAGAAGACATAATTTCCCAATTGAACTGAACTTTTAAACATCTGGAGAATTAAGAGAATTAATTAGAGTTTCCAATGTTGATGAAGAGACATGCAAAGGAATGGAACTTGTTGTAAAACATAGAGAGAACACAAACAAGAGGGAAAAGCTAATTGTTCAAAACATAGGAATGGAATTTATTCATTACTGTTCCACTATATATACTAAACATGTAATTGACAATTATACCCTCATTAGTTATACATACTACAATAATGCCCTCTAACACTACCCCTCAAGTTGGGGCATATATATCATATAAAACCAGCTTGAAACAAATAAACTTTAACCGACTATGACATGAGGACTTAGTAAACACATCTGCAAGTTGATCGGCATACTTCACAAAAAGTGTAGAAATGTCACCACTCAATATCTTATCTTGAATGAAGTGACAATCAATCTGTATGTGTTTAGTCCTCTCATGGAACATAGGATTAGAGACAATATGCATTACAGCTTGATTATCACAAAATAACTAAAGAGGAATAGGAGCTGGAAATCCAATCTCTTGAAGGAAGTGTTACAACCATGTCAATTCACTAGTAGTGCGAGCCATTACCCGGTATTCAGTTTTTGCACTAGAACGAGCTACTATTATTTGTTTCTTACTCTTCCATGTAACCAAGTTACCTACCACAGTAGAATATCCAGTAGTAAATCTTCTATTTGAAGGAGACCCTGCCCAATCAGTATTTGAAAAAGTCTCAACTCTAAGGCGTCTGTTTGGCCCATACAACAATTCAAGGCCAAGAGCTCGCTTTTTTTTTTTTTTTTAAATAGTCAGCAACCACTCGCGGCATGGTCCCGACCCAAATTTATTAATAAAACCCTCACTTCTGGCGGAGGAATACCGTATTAACATCTCAAACAAAGCAAAACCAATCCCAACAAAAGCACCCAAAAAAACAAACAGAGACCAATCCCCACCCATCTAATACATCAAAACAATCAGCAAAACTCACTACAAAGTCTATTTCCGAAAAGATGGAAGACCCCACCTATCCACCCAAAGAATACCTTTAAGCTAAAGAGGTAAAGAATGGCTCTCTTCATAAATCACATTCTTCCCCATCTCTCTCGCTCTAGCAAGAAAATCAGCCGCACTATTCCCTTCCCGATATTGATGAATCACCCTAAAGTTCACCCCTTCTAACTCTACCAGAATATCCTCCCAAAAATATCAGAGATACCATAAGAGCATGCACCTTTCCAAAACCAATCCACTACAATGCGCAAATCACTTTCAATAATCACATTCGAAAATCGAAGCCGTTTACACAACCAAAGTCCCTCCAAAATTGCTTTTAATTCCGCACTATTATTCGTACCTTGCCCAAAACGACTAGACAAAGCTGTTCTTGCATTACCGCAGCAGTCTCGAATAAGGCCAAGAGCTCGCTTAAGATAACAAAGAATATGAATTACCGCATACCAATGTGAGACCATTGGTGTTTCTAGAAATTGACTCACTACACTCACTGCATAAGAGATGTCAAGTCTAGTGATAGTAAGATAATTCAATTTTTTAACAAGTCATCGATACCTACCTGGATCTTCAAACAACTCCCCCTTCATCCTCCAAGAGTTTACAATTCAGATCCATAGGAGTGTCAATAGGTCGTGCACCCAACAAGCCAATTTCTTCCAAAAAGTCAAGTACATATTTTCTTTGAGATAGGCTAATACCTTTTTTAGACATGCCAACTTCAATCCCAAGAAAATATCTAAGCTTGCCCAAATCTTTTGTTTGAAACAAATCGTGCAAAAATTGTTTCGGCCTACCAATCCCAGCTGAGTTACTCCCAATAATTACAATGTCATCCACATATACAACCAACAAAATATAACATACATTACTATGTAGGTGAAATACCAAATAGCATAATGCCAATACAACATCAGAAAACCGCCCAAACCATGCTCGAGGGGATCTCTTCAAACCATATGGTGCCTTTTTAACTTGCATACAGCACCTCACTACTCTCCCTAAGAAACAAACCCAGGTGGTTACTCCATATAAACTTCCTCAAACAAGTTGCCGTGTAGAAATGCATTTTTAACAGCCAACTAAAATAAGGGTCAATCTAGATTAGTGCTAAGAGAGATTTGACTTTTTGGAAGATTTGGGCAATGCAAGATTTGGGCAAGCTTAGATATTTTCCAAAAAGTCAACACTCAACATATGAGATTTTGACGACCAGGGAGAAAGTCTCCTCGTAATCAATGTCATAAGTTTGATTGTAACCCTAACTAACCAAGCGCACTTTCAGACGTTCCCCAAAACCATTAGGATGGAATTTGACTATATACACCTATTTACAGCAAACAAGTTGTTTACCAAGTAGTAGTGGAACAAGATCCCATGTCTCATTATGGCGAAGGGCATCCATTTCATTCTTCATAGCTGTCCTCCACCATGAATCAGATAAAGCATTATGGACTGTTTTAGGAATAAAAAGCTTTGAAAATTAAGAAGTAGAATATGAGAATAAAGAAGATAAGGCATGGCAAGAGAAAAACTAGCTAATTAGGTGTTGAGTAATGCAATAACAAGTACCTTTTCTGAGAACAATAGGCTGAGAATCTGAAGTAAACTCAGAATCTGAAGAAGACAAGGTTGGTAGAGAGGCATGGGAGCCAGTGGCCACAAGCAATGTGAATAAATTTGTAAGAGTATAGTGCAAAGAGCTGCGTAAGAGTGGGTGAGGGTGAGGAATGATGGGTAAGAGTAAGTAATGGTAGAAGTCACACTCACCAATCGAAGATGTGGCTGAGAAATTGGGTATGGACTTAAAGAATGTGGCATCAGCACTAGTGAAGTATCGTCTAATGGGATTGTAGCAGCGATATTCTTTTTGTGTTTAGAAATATAACCAGAAAAAATATATTTTGTAGCACGTGGATCATGTTTATCAAAAATTGGGCCAAGGTTATGAACATAACAAACACACCCAAAGATTTTTGGACGAAGAGAAAATGAAGGAGATGAACAAAATAGAGAAAGGAGAGGCACAATCGAGGGCTGATGAAGGCATGCGGTTAATAAGCGGACATGCAATAAGGACGCCATCACCCCAAAAACGTTTATGGAACAAGCATGTGAAGTAAAAGTGCTCGGGTTGATCTAATAAATGACAATTTTTGCGTTCAGCGCCACACTATTCTGTTGGGGTATAAGAACATGAGGTTGATATTCTTTAGCATTGTCAGAACACAAAACTAGGATTTTCTATCCGAATTGGATTTTAATTTCTTTTCGAAACATTTGGAATATGAAAAGAAGTTCAGATAGTGCCTTCATCAGAAACAACCATGTCATACGAGAATAATCATCCACAAATGTAACAAAACATTGAATTTTATTTGATTCAATATTGATTGGTCCCCCATACATCAGAGTGATTCAATTCAAAATAAATCCAAGCTTGATTACCAACTCAAGGTTCCAAAGACATGAAGTTGACACACTTCAGAAGGAAGGTACATTTCCAAGATTCCTAATATGACATTTTAAAAGGGAAATGGAAGGGTTACCAAGGCGACAATGCCATTCAAAAGTGGATGATGATGAGGACGTGAAAGCTCGAGTTGGTGAATGCTTCAAATCAAGATAATACAGGCCACCATCTTCATTCCCTGTACCAATCTTCTTCCTCATATTGAGATCCTGAAAGATACATAAAGAGGGTAAAAACCCACTGAACATTAGAGATTTTGAGAAATCTTACTATGGACAACAAACTAAAGGGAAAGCCAGGAGCTTATAGAACAAATGACAAGGATATAGAGTCAATGATCTTAGTAGATCCAACGCCTGTAACTTTAACGAGAGAACCATTAGCAAGAGTGACGTTCTTTGGAGATTTCATAGTATCTAAATTAGATCAGGAATAAGACAAACTGGTCATATGTTCATTAGCTCCCAAATCGATAATTCATAGATCTTGAGTGGATGAGAGAAGACATGCGGATGGTGTACCTGATTGGGCAAAAGTAGCTGTTGAAGATGAAGGTGCTTGTGTGTGAGCCAAAAGCTAGGCATACTCATCCCTCGGCATGGTGATCATATCAAGGTAGTATCTTGACAAATGGCCTGATTAGCGGACCTAGATGATCTACCCTGTAAATCCCAACAATAGTCTAATCATAAGACAACTGATCTCTCACTAAATCCCAACAATAGTCTGATAATAAGAAAACTGATCCCAATTCCTGTCAGGAGGAACATTGCGACTCCCATAAGAGGCAACTAAAGTAGATCTCTCACTACTCTAACGCTAACATAACTGAGATCTATGTCCAGACAATGTGCCATGTTGAAGCCGAGAGAATACATCAGAAAATGAGGGAATCTATGCACTAGCCAAAATTTCATAATGAACAGACTCATATTTTGACTTTAAGCCAACAAGGAATCGAACAACATTTTAACTCTTCAAGTTCTTGCACATGTGAAACATCAAAGCTATTAGGTTGATACATTTTGAGCTCCTCACATATACTCATCACCTAAGAATAATACTCTTCAAGACCCAAAGTACTTTGTTTCAACCTAAAGAATTGCTTACACAACTCATAAATGCAGGTCATGTTCCCAACACCTGAATACATCTACCCGAGATGCCCCCACAATTCATGAGCAGTGTCAAGATGCATCAAACTAGAACAAATATTAGGCTCAATGCCAGACAACATCAATGACAAGATTTGAGCATCTTCTTGTTCCCATTGAGCAAATGTAGGACTAGTTGAGTTGGGTTTTGTATAAACCAAGTGGCTACGAAAACCCTTGTCCTTCAAAAATACTTCAACAAATTTTGAACAAAGCACATAGTTCTTTCCATTGAAATTTACCGAGGTCATAGGCACATAAAAGCTTGATGTAAAAGACAATAACTCAAATTTAGTACACATGGTGGCTGAAAAATACAACACAATCCAACCCAAAGGTAGCCAACCAATACAAAATGTGAAATATGGATGAAAACCGAAGAACCCAATCTGAAAAGTATAAACTGAGCTTAAGTCGTGTGAAATATATGCAAAGTACATGAGGGCCAGACTTGAATGACTGGATTTCAACTTGTACCAGTTGATTAACTGCAAATATCGGTGGAAATAGATGAATATCGGCTTGAACCGGTCTGTATCAGCTACAAACCGATCTGTATCCACTACGAACAGGTCTGTATCAGCTCGAACCGTATGACGATATCATCTAAATAGACCACCACAAATTGATCAAGGTAGGGGTGGAAGATCTTGTTCATGAGTGTGCAGAAGGTGGTTGGAGCATTTGTGAGGCCAAAGGGCATCACTAAGAACTCATATGCCCCATATCAAGTTACACAAGTCGTCTTTGGTTCATCTCCTTCCACAATCCTCACTTGATAATATCCCGATCTTAGATCAAACTTAGAGAAGTACTTTGCATGGCCCAATTGATCAAACAAGCCAGCAATCAAAGGAATAGGGTACTTTTTTTTATGGTCACCTTATTTAGAGCCCGATAGTCAATGCACAGCTGCAAAGACCCATCATGCTTCTTTTGAAATAACACGGGTGCCCCATATGGTGCCTTGGAGGGTTGGATGAATCCGGCATCAAGTAGCTCCTTAAGTTGCCTCCTTAGTTTTTCAAGCTCCGAAGGTGACATGCAATAAGGCACCTTAGCTGGTGGTTTGGTGCCGGGTTTCAAACTCAATCTGATGATCCACCTCTCTCTAAGTGGTAGTTGCTTGGGCAACTCTGGTGGCATGACATCCTCATAGTCCTTGAGGACCTCTTGGATCTTCTTAGGTGGAGGGCAGGAAATCTTCACTTCACCTTCCTCCATAGAAGCTAAGTAAGACACCTCACCCTTCTTCCAACCTTTCTTGAATTGCATGGCGGATAGGAGTTGGGTAGTGTTTGGTTTAAACACGGTGGGTATCATGCATGGACCACCTTGTAAAATGCACACCGAGTTATAGTGGGGAAGAGACACTACATTGAACTATCTAAAGAACTCCATCCCCAACACGATATTGAAATCATCCATAAGGGCAACAAAGAAGTCCACATCTCCCTTCCAAGTGCCGAGTTGTAGCTCCACCCCATGAGCTACACCGTCAAGGGGTTTGGCCTCAGAATTCATGGTCTTCAACCATCCTTGACCCTTCTTGAGAGGAATCCCTAGCCATGCGGCCTCTTCCTTCTTGATGAAGTTGTGAGAAGCCCCTAAGTCGACCATGGCATGAATCTTCTTCCCATTTACGAATACCTCTACAAACATTAAAGACTCATCTTTTGTGGTTGGTTTGGTGTTTGCCTTGAGTGAGTTGAGAAGTTGTAAACACCCCATCTGCGACTTCCCTTGAACTTTCTTTTCTTCCAACATAGCATTGAGGGCCTTCCTCTTAGAACAATCTCTAGCCCAATGTGGTCCGTCACAAAGGAAGCAAGCATCCTTTGGCTTCTTGTCTTTGGAGTGTTCTTTCTTGCCTTCCTTTAATGTCTAAGGCTTGTCTCCCCGTTCTTTGTTCTGTGAGAGCTTGGACCCCTTTGCTCCCCCACCTTTGCCGTGATTATCCTTCAAAGACTTGGGCTTTGAAGAGTTGTTACCCTTGTGATACTCAAATTCTTCTAAAGTTTCTGCCATTGTCAAGGCAGTGGAGATGTCGTTGACCCCACAACACTTGAGCTCTTGAGCCACCCATGACTTGAGGCCATCGATAAAGTTGAAGAGGAGATCTTCTTCACTCATGTTTGTGATTTGGAGCATGAGAGCAGAAAATTCCTCGACATAGTTGCAAATAGAAGAGGTGTACTTCAACTCCTTCATTCTCTTCCGCACATTGAGGGCCACATTCTTGGGATAGAATTTCCTTTTGAGTTAATGCTTGAACTCTTCCCAAGAGTTGATGGTGCAAGTATCCTCCTCTGTCTCACTGTGTTTACGACGCCACCAAGTACCAGAAAGTTTCGTAAGGTAGAGAGAGGCAGTACGTACCTTCACATGCTCATCTTGCATATTCAAAGTTTCGAAGTAGCGCTCCATGTGCCACATGTAGTTGTCTAGTTCTTTGGCATCCCGCTTGCCGTTGAACTCTTTTGGTTTGGGGGTATCCACCCTTGGTGTTGCCACCATTCCAACTCCAATGGCGCCTTCGTTGGCCACTGCCCGCTTGCACATAGCCCAATCCGCTCTGGTCTCCTCCAAACCGACGCGGTATTCCTCCATTTGCTCCTGGAGTCTTGTTACCTCCCCCAAGACCCGGTCTTGGAAGACAACATTCTCAACATGTTGTGCCTCAATGGTGGGGTTGATGACGCTCAGAATGGACTCCTTGAGTGATTCAGATTGTCCCTCCAATCCTAACTCCTCCAAACTTTGCTCCACGATGCCAAGTCGGTCCTTGACATCCGCTACCACCGCCTCCATCCTCGTCACAGTGCTGTCAAGGGTACTCACCTCCCTGTGAGACTGATCCCATTTCCCAATCTTGGCCAATATCTTAGTCATGGCCTTCTCAATGCCATCGAGACGAGACTCCATAGACGAGGTTGAATCCTTCGACCTCTTGCTCTTTCATGGCTCCTGGTGCTCTATGGTGACCTCACTTGGATCCGTCATCCCAACCTGGATGCTCTAATACCAACTGTCATGGACTTGGAATTTCTTCACACGTCCCGTGCGGTTTTAGGAGGATTTGTCCCGACAAAACTCCGAAGTAAGCTTTCTAAGTGACTCAAGACAAAAGAGAACAAATCTAGAGTGAGAAAGTAGAGAGAGAAGCTCTAGAGAACTTTGTTTACTCTTCTTCCTTGGTGCCTTACACAAATGAGGACTCCCTTTATTTATAGGGACCTCTTGGTACAAAGAATGACTAGGATCGTGACACTTGTCACCAATACAAGGGTAAAGAACATTCTAGATTACTATTCTAGAACTATCTACAAGGTTCCCCTTACAAGGGGTTCTTCACTATTCTAGAATACTCCATACAACTTTACAACATTCTACAAGATTCAAGAATAATCTACAAAGGACTAAGAAACTTTAGAGGGTTGTGGATTTCTTTAGAAAAATCCGGGTGATGACAATAGAACCATCATCATTTTCATCAAAGTATTTGTAACCATTGTCAAATTACTCATCTACTTTATTTAAATTAAGGTATCGTTTGTTTTCACAGATGAGATCAGATGAGTTGAGATAAAAGTTGAAAGTTGAATAAAATATTATTAGAATATATTTTTTTAATATTATTTTTGTTTTGAGATTTGAAAAAATTGAATTGTTTATTTTATTTTGTGTGGTAATTTAGAAAAATTGTAATGATTAGATGAGATGAGATGAGAATGGCTATGAAAACAAACGAGGCCTAAAGGTCTAAGCATACGTATAGTTAAAATAGATAGTTCAAATTACAAAAGCAAACTTTTTGCAATTTAATCACACTAAAAGAAGTGAATAAAGTGCGCTTAATCTGCGCCTTTGTAAATGCGCTTTGCTTTTATTAAGCAGGGCATGCCAGCCTTGGGACTTTGCACTTGAGTACACTTTTACCAACACTCATACTATGTGCTTGGTTCCCGCTTTGTGGTCAAAACAGATAACATTGCCACTAATTACTTTCAAAGTTAGAAGAAACTGAGTCCAAAGCAAGCTAGGTGGCAAGACTTCTTGACGGAATTTGACTATGTCCTGGAATACAAGCCTAGCAGGGCCAACATTGTTGCTGACACCCTTAGTAGGAAGCGCGAGCTTGCCCACATCACTAGCATACAAGGGGAGACACTAGAGATGATAATCCGTGAAGACTTGAAGCACGACTATCTAGCCAAGAATTTGATGAATTTGGCTAAGGAGGGAAAGACCAAGAAATTTTAGACAGAGGATAGATTACTCTATACCACCAAAGAACGATTATATGTTCCGAAGTGAGGAAAGCTACGGAAAAACCTTATCAAGGAATGCCATGGTTCCTTATGGGCTGGACATCCTGGCCAACGTCGCACTCAGGCCTTGTTGGAAGTCTCTTACTATTGGCCCCAAATGAGAGATGAAGTTGAACTCTTTGTGAAAACTTATCTTGTGTGCCAACAAGACAAAGTGGAGAACCGAAGCCCTATTGGTTTGTTGGAACCACTACCCACTCATTCCCGTCCTTGGGAGAGTGTTAGCATGGATTTCATAATAGTTCTCCCTAAATCTGAAGGATGTGGTACCATCATTATTGTGGTGGATCGCCTTTCTAAGTATGCCACTTTTATTACCGCCCCTAAACATTGTTCAATTGAGGAGACAACCAAGCTATTCTTCAAACATGTGGTTAAGTATTGGGGCCTACTACAAAGCATCATCAATGATCGGAATCCCCGCTTCACAGGAAAATTCTGGTCGGGACTATTCAAGCTTATGGGGTCAACCCTACATTTCTCTACCAGCTTTCACCCACAGTCAGATGGGCAAACTAAGAGGGTGAACGCCTTCTTGGAGTTATACTTGAGGCACTTTGTAAGTGCTAACCAGTCTGATTGGGCTAAGTTGTTGGATGTGGCTCAATTCTGCTACAACTTACAAAGGAGTGAGTCTACAAACAAAA
Organism: Cyclocarya paliurus; assembly: GCA_029856935.1. Lineage (NCBI taxonomy): Eukaryota > Viridiplantae > Streptophyta > Magnoliopsida > Fagales > Juglandaceae > Cyclocarya > Cyclocarya paliurus. Next base: position 18,596,790 of record CM056953.1, on the reverse strand, counting down.
GCCCATTTGAGATTGTAATGGGGCAACAACCACTCACTCCCAAATCGTTGGAGGCAAGCTATGTGGGGAATTGTCCAACAGCCTTCAAAGTTGCTAAATCTTGGAATGAACAGTTGGATGTGACTTGCTCCTACTTAGACAAAGCAACCAAGAAGATGAAGAAATGGGTTGATTAGAAAAGAAGACACATGGAATATCGCATAAGTGATTTGGTGTTGGTTAAGATCTTGTCAAGCCAACACAAGTTTACAAGAAAGCTGCACAAGGGGCTTGTACGACGTTACGAGAGACCATTCCCAATCATCAAGAAAATAGGAAAGGTCTCCTACAAGCTAGAATTACCCTCTAAATTCAAGCTTCATCCAGTCTTTCATGTAAACTGTTTGAAACCTTATCATGGTGATGAAGAAGAGCCAACACGAGGAGAGTTTAAGCGCGCACCATTGGGCGTAATTACCACTTTTGACAAAGTAGTAGAAGAAATATTGGCAGATCGTGTGATTAGATGAAAGAGTCATAAGCCACGCCAAGAATATTTGATCAAGTGGAAGGGATTGCCTGCAAATGAGACAACTTGGGAACCAAAGGAGTCATTGTGGCAGTATGAAGATCATATCTAAAGGTTTCATGAAGACACCGCGTCAAGGACGTCGTGAAGCTAGGTAGGGGAGAATGTCACCACCCGGATTTTTCTAGAGAAATCCACAACCCTCTAAAGTTTCCTAATCCTTTGTAGATTATTCTTGAATCTTGTAGAATGTTGTAAAGTTGTAAGAAGTACTCTAGAATAGTGAAGAACCCCATGTAAGGAGAACCTTGTAGATAATTCTAGAATAGTAATCTAAAATGTTCTTTACCCTTGGATTGGTGACAAGTGTCACAATCCTAGTCATTCTTTATATCAAGAGGTCCCTATAAATAGAGGGAGTCCTCATTTGTGTAAGGCACCAAGGAAGAAGAGTAAACAAAGTTCTCTAGAGCTTCTCTCTCTACTTTCTCACTCTAGATTTGTTCTCTTTTGTCTTGAGTCACTTAACTTAGGTTTGGATGTTAAGATAAGAATATTTAGTTTGAGATGAAAGTTAAAAATTGAATAAAATATTATTTTTTAATATTATTATTGTTTTGGGATTTGAAAATGTGAATTGTTTATTATATTTTATGTGAGAATTTGAAAAAATTGTAATGATAAAATGAGATGAGAATTTTGTATTTGAAAAAACTTACAAACCTAACCTTAGAAGGCTTACTTAGGAGTTTTGTGGGGACAAATCCTCCTAAGGCCGCACGGGACGTGTGAAGAAATTCTAAGTCCATGACACATAGCTACTGTTGAGGCAGCCAAGGACTTCCTCCAACTAAGCCTCAGGTTGGAAAATGTGAGAAACCACCCAACTTCTAGGAGCACTAAGAATCTAGGTTGCTGCCAAAAACCTGGACAGCAGCTAGAACCCTACCCTTTTGCCTAGTTTATGATTCAAAAATGCGGTACTTTTATGATGTTGAATCTGTTGTTTTTTTAAAAAGTATGATGTTAAACCTCTTTACTAGGCATAAAGTTACAAATGCTAGTAAGATTCTAGACCTATGGGAAGGGGTGCTACAATGCTAAATGCATCACTCCATTCAAGTAAGCATGATTTCTTTTAGTACTGAGGCAGCTAGGTACATTAGCTCATCTAAGCATATCAAATTTGAGAGAAGAAAAAAGGTCGAAAACCATCATAATTAAAACTCAAAATAGTCCTTTTAAGCTTGGAATTTTCTCTAGACTCGCCACATACATGATGTCAAACAAACCAAAACCACTATGTTAGGACTATACTAAAGTGTATGTGGAAGGAAATGAAGACAGCAAAGGATTTGGAGCTTGTGATAGAGAAAGGAAGAAATGAAGAAGTGATAAAACGGTGCGCTCAATATTAATGAGACGGGGTGTTTAATACAAACGGAAGGTTTAGTCATTTGGGGAAGTTAATAAAACAGGGCGTTTTTGTATCATAGTCATACAGTGTGTTTCGATCTTTACCATTGTATATAAATAGCAAGAAGAATAGGATGGGAACTATCTGAAGAATCTAGTATGTTGTAATTCATGGAGGTGAGATTTTTCCTCAAAATAAAATCCATCCGTGTGATTCTTGAATTCAATTCTTGATAGGCACAAAGATAGACCTAGTTTTAAAGATCCTTTCTAAATTCCAAATGGGACAATTACAAGGTCAAAAGCCAAGAAGATAAAGGAGACAATGCAAGAATTGGTGCAATCCACTTGGGATGAAGATAGCAAGATTCCAACACTCAAGATGTGCTTCAGAGAAGGAGATCCAGTTTTGATCCACTTGATACAAGCTATGGAAGACATGAGCTAGAGTGATTGTTTGGACCTTGTTTAATTTATTAAAAGGGCTTATTTTGTTAGTTATAAGAATTAGTCTAGAATAATGGGGTTTGAGGATATTTGGCCCACATGTTTTATGAACTAGGGTTTCAAGAGAAGTTTTTAAGGGTAGTTTAGGGATTGTTTTAATTTGCAGCTAGGGTTTCTTTTGGGAAGGCCTTGTATTTCGCCTACGGGTATTTTGGAAAAGGATTTTATGTTAAAACTAAGATTTTTGGGAGATTGAGATATGTAAGTTACTGTAACCGCAGCTCTATTCACTCAAGGGTATTTTTGGAAGATAGGGATTTATCTTGGCTAGGGTTTTAATTAGGTTTTAGTTTAAATACTCTTTGTAACCTCATTTCATTAGTTTTTATGAAATTTGATGAATTTATTCATTGTGAGTTGAATTTATCTCCTCTTGTTCTTAAATGAACTTTTAAACCTATCAAATGCAAATCACAACTTTTGTGATATTCTTCTTTATAATTTAGGTTCTTGAGACATGCTTTTCAACAGGCCTAGATTTTCATATAATCTAGGTTCTTAAAACAAGTTCCTCAACGAGTCTAAATTTTTCATTGACTTGATTTTGGTTTTCTTGGGTGAGTTTTCAAGTTGATTGTGACTTCAATGGATTCCATTCCCACGGCTTTGATACCTTGAACCCACAATCAACTTGAAAACTCACCGAAGAAAACCAAAATCAAGTCAATGAAAAATTTAGACTCGTTGAGGAACTTGTTTTAAGAACCTAGATTATATGAAAATCTAGACCCGTTGAAAAACCTGTCTCAAGAACCTAAATTATAAAGAAGAACGCCACAAAAGTTGTGATTTGCCTTTAATAAGTTCAAAAGTTCATTCAAGAACAAGAGGAGATAAACTCAACTCACAATGAATAAATTCATCAAATTTCATAAAAACTAATGAAATGAGGCTACAAAGAGTATTTAAACCAAAACCTAATTGAAACCCGAGCCAAAATAAATCCCTATCTTCCAAAAATACCCCCGAAAGTAGTGTCAATGCTGCAGTACTCGGCTGCAGTAACTTACATATCTCAATCCCCCAAAAACCCTAGGTCAACATAAAATCCTTTTCCAAAATACCCTTGGGCGAAATACAAGGCCTTCCCAAAAGAAACCTTAGCTGCAAATTAAAACAATCCCTAAACTACCATTAAAAACTTCTCTTGAAACCCTAGTTCATAAAACATAAAACATATATAGGCAAAACATCCTCAAGTCCCATTATTCTAGACTAATTCATATAACTAATAAAATAAGCCCTTTTAATAAATTAAATAAGGTCCAAACAATAACTCTAGCTCATGTCTTCCATAACTTGTATCAAGTGGATTAAAACTAGATCTCCTTCTCTGAAGACCATCTTGAGTGTTGAAATCTTGCTACCTTCATCTCAAGTGGATTACACCAATCCTTGCATTGCCTCCTTGATCTTCTTGGCTCTTAACCTTGTAATTGACCCATTTGAAACTTGCAAAGGATCTTTAAGACTAGGTCCATCTTGGTACCCATCAATTCTTCTTTCTTTTTCATGTTTCTTGCTCTTCTCTTGCAACCCAGAAAACCCATAACAATTGGTATCAGAAAGGTTGATCCCCTCATGGAAGACTACATCAAATCCACGTCACACCAAGAAAATTTTCAAAGGCAACAGGAGAAAATCCAGAGGCAACTTGATATTCATTAAGAAGACATATAAGAAATTAATGACAGTTTGGATCATATTTCCGGTATGTTGAAGACATGGATCAGCAATCAAAATCATCGGTATTCTAAGTTACAAAGGCAATTGTCTGATTTTATGGCGCGTCAAGGATCATGGAGGCTTAGAGAAGAGAGTTTTATAATGAGGGAAAAAAAGAAAAGAGTTGAACTTGCTCCTGGTGATAATCTTGAAGGTCTTGAAGTTACGAATGAATGTTCGACAGAGGCGAATTAGCTCAATTTATTTCTATTTATGAGAAGGTAAGTCCAACTTGTTGGTTGACTTAACGTATTCTTTGGAAGGGAATAAGCATGAAGAAGCATAAATGTTCCAGCTTACGCCACAATTTTGGATGATGCACCAAGTTCATCCTCTACTCAAAATATTGATGATGCTCCAAAGTCATTTGAAGAAAATAGTTTCACTAAAAATAAAGTTGAAAATATGGAAGGCAAGCAAGAATGTGAGAAGTAAGAAAAACAATATATGGAGAAAGAAGAAACAAAAGTTTAGGAGGAGGTGTTCCAAGTCTTTAAAGTGGAAATAACTCAAGTATTGTACTTCAAAACACTGGAAATTCATGTTCATAAATGTCGCGATTCTTGGGGTTCACAAGATTCCCCAGAGCTTCAATTGCATATTCTTAACTCTATGTTTGCTTTTGACTTGTATTTGGGCAATACTATATTTGATATCTGTGCGAAATGCAAGTCTTGGAAACTTGGCTGCAAAGTGTTTGAGGTAATGGCTGAATGGGTTATGGCCATTCACACTAGAACAAAGACTTATGCTGTGATTTTGTTTGTTTTTTCATTTAAGTTCTTTGAAATACCAACTTGCTGGCCCTTTGACAGAGGAAAACAATATCATGAGGAATTAAGTTGTCAAAGATATATTTCAATGGCCACTTTAGCTTTAATCTCTTTTCCTACTCCCTTGTTGCAGGTCCAGCCTTGTAGTCAAGGCTTTTGAAGGAGTAGGGGTGGGCAGTGGGGCCCTGCACCCTGTTGCCCCGCCCCCCACATGCCCACCCTTCCCATGCGGGGGCAGGAACCCCTGCCCCCAAGGCAAGACACCGGCAGGGGCAGGGGTAGTATGGCCCCAACGGGCCCACCCCATCCCCTACCCCACGCCCAATTTTTATAAATATATATTTACATATATTTATACTATACATATTTATAAATATTTATTATTTTTACTATATATAAATATGGTAATATGTATTAAGTAGAACTTTTACTTAATACTTTGAGTAAGTTGTAGTGGAGTAGGATGGCCCTTTTATAGATTGCCTTCACAATATAAGTCTCACACTTAAACAATATGAGACTCTTGTATTGCTTTGGCAAGATTAATACACTACAACTTACACAAAATATGCACTAGTACATAGTTTTTAAATTATAGTCATATTTACAAATTTACAATTTAGGTCCAAAAATGTGTTTTTGATCAATTTTGGACCCAGGAATAATTTTTGGGCCTAATGGACTGTAGTCCATTATTGAAGTGGGCAGGGGACAGGGCAGATTGGGAGTCCGCCCCCGCCCCCCCGGCACTGGGAATGGGTACCCCGCCCTCGAGATGAAGGGTCGGGGGTCAAAACCCTAACCCCCTGGCCCATGCGGGACGGGGGCGGAGAGGGAGCTACCCCGCACCATATGGTGCGGGTAGCACCCCTAGTTAGGAGTATCCTAAAGTATATGTGGAAGGAACTGAAGACAGCAAAGGGTCTAGAGCTTGTGATCGAGAAAAGAAGAAATGAAGAAGTGATAAAATGGTGCGCTCAATCTTAATGAAACGGGCTATGCCTATTTCATTCGTATCAATAATATTTACCTCTTACTTATCAAAAAAAAATATTAATGAAATGGGGCATTTAATACAAACGATAGGCTATCATTTGGGGAAGTTAATAAACAGAGCATTTTTGTATCAAAGTCATACGGTGCATTTCAATCTTTACCGTTGTATATAAATAGAAGGAAGATTAGGATGGGAACTATCTAAAAAATCTTGTATGTTGTAATTCTTGGAGGTGGGATTTTTCCTCGAATTAAAATCCATCCGTGAGATTCTTGAATTTAGTTCTTGTTTCCTTCTCTTGATTCTTGTTCTTCTCTTGCAACCCAAAGAGCCCATAACACACTAATTCTAATTCCAAGAGAAACTGGCATTCATTTAGGTTGCGTTTGGGTAGTGAGGTATCCTTAGGTATTCTATGAATTGTAGTAAAAAAATTATGAAAAAATAATGATAGAATATTGAATAGTAGTGAAAAGTAGAGGAAAAGTAAAAAAAATAATAATAAATAGTAGTGAGGTATTCTCCTCAGTACCCAAACTAGGCCTTAGTTCTCCTAGGAACATCTAGATCGTAACGGCTAAGTTCGTAAGCAGCAAGATTAATAAAGCCCATTGAATACAATGAGGCTCCAAATACATCTCTACCATAGGGTCCAAACGTCCAAACCAGAATGGATATTCAATGTAGGTGGGCTGAGAGCCAGTTTTCTTCCTATAATTACTAGACTAGATGGATTTACATTTGGGTGCCAGTAGCCAAATTCACTCGCAACACTCTATAAGCTAAAATCATCCAAACATAATAACTACAAACCAGTCCCATTCTATTGAAATAGGTCCGAATTAAATGAAAAATATTAGATCCTAAGAAAAACTATAAACCTAATTAGAAATAAACCTAATCCTCACAATTTGGAAATGAGTGTCTAACCCGTGCTCGAAACATGGACTGAGGCTCTCGAGGTGGATTGTAAACTCAAAGGATACCAAATAACAAACGCGAAAGTAGGAAAACTAAAGGTCTCCGTATATACAGGTGAAAATGCTATCTTGGATTCTTGGAACACATACAGAGACGTTATAATTATTTCTGACTAATATATTTTATCTTCCTCCCCCCATAAAAAGATTATGTACAGAGATATATGAGCGTGGGCACGCATCCGATGTTTTATTTATGAACAAATTATGTTTGTTTGCAATATAAATGAGAATCGGGAAATAAGATATCCATACATAAACAGAAATATATGTGAAGAACGGGGCAAACGAATAGAAGAGGATAACCTCGTGGTAATGGCGAGTGGCGGCTACTACTCCTGCCGCGGTTGCTGCTTTCAGGTCACTGTATAGGGTCCGGCAATTGGAGGAGAGGGTAGACGGAAAGTGTACAAAGCCCCTTTTGTCTTGAGTTTTTTTCCCCTTTTCCAGTGTTTTATTTAATTGTTTTTATTATTATTATAATTCTTAAAAGAGATTAAAATATCAAAATTTTTATATCTACTCTACCAAAGAAGACGGAATCCATACCTTTTTTCCAGTTTTCGTCATTTCTATGGCTTTTACCCATTTTTTAATTAATTTTATTCATATAAAACTTCAAAAGTGAAAAAATATAAAAAAAAATTAAGAATAAAAAACAAAAAGCGGGTACAATTTTGTTGAAATAAGGGGTTGTTTGTATAATGAGTTTATTTTATTTCATCTTATTTTATCTAATCATTATAATTTTTCTAAACTTTCAAACAAAATATAATAAATAATTTAATTTTTTCAAATCTAAATTAATAATTAAAAAAATTAGATTCTAATAATATTTTAATCAATTTTCAACTCTCATTACATCTCATACCAACTCAACATACTATCCAAATCTCCCATAACGCTCCGTTTGGATAACAAAAGCATTTCATTTCATTTTATCTCATATTACAACTTTTTTAAATTCCCACACAAAATATAATAAACATTTCAACATTTTCAAATCATAAAATAATAATAATAATATTAAAAAATAATATTTTATTCAATTTTCATCTCAACTCATCTCATCTCAATTCACTATTCAAACCACACCTAAATCAATTACCTTAGGATCGATTTTCAGATTATCAAAACTATTCAGTTTCTAAATTATCAAAACTATTCAATTGTGAGGTTATTAAAATAACTAGATAACCATAATTATATTAATTTATTTCCTTACACATCATTCGTGTAACATTCAAACTCAATCCACTTAAGTTATGAATAGAGGGATCAGTGTGCTACTAACCTTTAAAGATTTATTATTATTTTTACTTTCGTAAAAATAACACGTACTTTATAGGATTAAAAGAAAGTCTGCAAAAGTATTTATAAAAAATATTTCAACTATCTTTCTATCAAAGGATAAAATAAAACAATTGTATATGATTTATGCCCGTGCCTCTTCTCCCTGAGCCAAGCCCTCTCCTATAGTCTCAAAGCTCACTCTAAGTATCTTTTGAGAAAATCATACATTTAAAATAAAAATAAGTTGAATAGTCAATAAGGACTACTTCATATCGTAAACATATAAGAATATAGGTTTTCTGTCATGCAATCGCATTCACATTCATACATGTATACATTCATCAATCATACAATTCATTAATATTCAGGAGAGGTTTGGATAGTGTATTGAGTTGAAATGAGATAATATGATATGAGATTTAAAAGTTGATAAAATATTATTAGAATATATATTTTGTAACATCCCGGATTTAGCCAAGTCTTCCTTTTTTTCTTAATATTATTAGCATTAGGCATGAAAGGCCCATAAGAGATTTCGGCCACTAGCAAGATATGAGGGCTTGAAAACCCTAAGTTGAACTCTAAGGTTTAGATGGAGGTGCCACATGGTAAGGGAAGATCTTTTGGTTTTGTAGAATCTTATCCTTGGAAACCTAGGGAAGTAGCAACACGTGACACTTGACCAACATGCACAAAGGTTTTAGGAGGTAAGAGGATGGGACAAGAGAGAGGATTCCACCACACAGAGGGAACACGCCACTCCCACCAACCATATGCCACGTCTCTCATATGCATAACCCACTTATAGGTCACTTTGAATTTGGACGTGAAAGAGGGCAAGGGGAGTGAGGGAAGATTAGGGTTTCGGTGAACCCAATAGACCTACACGCCCATGGGATTTTGGCAAGTTTCAAGAAGTTTGTAATGATTTGAGAAGATAAAGAGGCACCTAGGAGCATTACAAATCAGATGGCACAAATACAAAGGGACTTCTAGGGCTCGGCCATGGGGATTATGTGCCCCACATGCAAGCCAACCATCTTGGTTGACACTTGTCATGCATGGAGACAGTGCCTTAGAGTTCCAAGAGATTTTGTTTGGTGAGAGGAAGAGACCCATGGGAAGGCATGCACCTAGATTCTAGAAGAATCTTTGTGAAGGGAAGTGAAAAGGGCAACTGCAAGGGCATGCCAAGAGGCACACGCCACCTACCCACTTAGGGAAGAGGAGATTTTCTTGGGGATGTGAAAGGGTTTTCGGCAAGCCACATACACACACACACCCTCACTTGCCACATGGCAAACATGCACACATGTAGTGGTTTAAGATTGATTTAGGATTTTTGAGATTTATCTTTTTGCCACCAAGTACATTGAACCCAAACACATGAAGAAGGGTATGATGGGAATTAAGGTTTTAGATTGGAGAGGCCACACGCCACTTATCCAAGAGGACCTTTAGTCTTACACTCACACCAAAGAAAAAAGAGAGTTTCGAACTTCAAGGATTTTACATGCCCACGAACACCTACACACACACGCACTCACTCGGGAAAAGCTAGGGTTTCTCTTAAAATGGGAGAAAGGGACCGGAATAACATTTTCCTTGAGCAAATAAAAGATGAAACTTTGAAGAGGAAGGAGAGCCACGGCCATTACACTTAGAAAAGTTAAGGTTTATTCTTACATGGAGTTTCGGTTTTCAGAAGCCCGAAAGTATTGGAGTTTTCTTACCATGAGGACGGACCTCAAAAGTCACATACTCAACTTACACACTCACCAATAAGATTAGGGTTGTTCATATGACCTCGGCTAATGATCTTTGAATTATATTTTCAACTTGCTATTTACATCCGTTGGATTTTGTAAGTATACCTTCAATGTACTCTTGGATAATATGTGTATATGACGAGTGAACTTGCATTTGATTGATATTTGATTGGATGAAATCTCTTATCATATTAGATACTCAGTTTTACCTACCTATGTGTTGCCATATTGATCGTTGGTTGAATGAAATCTCTTGTAATACCATACCTTGTATTTGGATCTATGTGACTATATTGCCATGTTGCTTGATGATGTTATACCAAACATGTTAGATGTTATAAGTCCATGTTACTTTCTTAAAATCATGCTTTCAAGTACTATATGTTTTGGCCAAGCATAGTAAATGATGCTGTGAATCGATTTTACCCATTGTTAATCGTTGAATACCATTGTTCGTATGCGTAAATCAAGTATGGCAACAAGATAATTGCGGCTACAATTTAGCTTAAAGATTTGGAAAATAGTTTCTAAAAATAAATGTTAACATAAAAGGAATTATCCCATGAATAAAAGGATTATATAATATGGAAGATTCAGTGATATGTGGCTTGAATTGCAGAATTTATAAGGATTTGGTAGCCAACAGATTGATTGCGGAACTCGGATTTGGTGGTCAGCAGCAAATTGATCCTTGTTGGGAGGAATTATCTCATTGAGTAGATGTCGTGTGAGTTGAATATAACTGGCGTGGAGGTCACAAATGAATGGACGTGGAGGTCACAAAGACCACACAACCCTCTCCGAACCTACCGAGTAGAAAGACTCCCGATCAGGATGAAAGATTCCTCTTGCCTTTTCTAGTTGTTGCCCATGATATCGTTTAAGTTGGTCTTTCAAGTTGGTTGTTTAGACTAGTCGCCCAATCTAACCGCCTAGAGCCTTGTTGCCAAATTTTCGTGCCTTCTGGTCATGAGTTTCCTCGCCTACCTAGAGGTAAGTCTTCGTCTTCTCGCATTTGGGGGACAGAAATCTCTTTACTAATCACGGAATAAGGCTCTTCGCCCAAATTTCATTGGCTCTCTTTAGATCTGCTGCCTTTCATCGGTCTAGATCCGTCGTCGCTTCTTTTGTACCAAAATTCTCTCCTTTTGCACTAAATATTTGCATTCCTTCAAATCCAAGAAAATAAATAAAAATATGGAGAAATAAAATAAAAGCAATAGTATTGAAAGGAAGATGACATTTTTCATAAATAAAAGAGTGATAAAAATCACATAAAAATAACATTTATCATACATACAAATACATATTATGCAATCTGAACCCTAGATGGCTTCCTATTCCATTTTCATAACATTAATACATATTCTATAGGCCATTCTATTTACATATCAGATCATCATGCTAAGAAGAGAAAATATCATCCAAAAGAATCATCAATATCATGAAGAATCACATAAACTAAGTAACCAAGAAGTTCACAAGACATATACATAAAATATACAAGTGCAAGTTAGAAGTGTACTGACAAAAATCTGAAATATATATAGCAAGCAAGCAAAAAAAAATTACATACAATACTTGTTAGGTTCACCATTCAAGAAAAACCCTAACCCTTGTGATAGAGTGTTGTGCTCTTGACATCTTCTTTCAAGAAAAAGACTTCAAACATTTGGACCCTCCTCCCATGAATCCAAAACTTAACTATAACAAAACCCTAGCTCATAGTGAAATTAGAGCCGTGGCCTTATCCTAAAAAACATCATGCTTGATGCTTTTCTCTTCCTTGAAGAAAAACACTAATCTAGCTGTGTGGGTGAAGATATAGATTCATATGAAAAACCTCCAAAGATATGATCTAACTCCTCTAGCTCAAATGTGTATATATGTGAGTATGAGTTCTTGTTGAACTTGCTAAAACTGAAACTCTACCTCCTTTCAATCCATGTGTGTGCGTGTAGTAAGGGAAACGTTAGCTTCATACCTTCTACATTCTCCTCCTCTTGAAAATAACTCCTAGCTTTGCTTATCCTCCAAAAGATGTTTGAGTGAGAAGAAAGTATAATGGAGAGTGTTTGGATTGTGAGAAAGTGATAGAAAGCTGGAGGAAATGGTGATGGTCTAATATCTCAAGAACAATACACAAAGTGACTAAAGGTCCTAGGATTTTTGTCTCCTTCCCTTTTTATAGACACACAAAAGCTTCTTGCATGAGCCAAGCTCATCTGCATGGTTGTCAAGTGATGTCTCACCCTATGGCTTCTTTTTATCTCATCATTTGATTGTGTTGGAAACACAAAAGGATTTTCTTTTGGACAAGTGGTGCCTCCATCCTCAAAACTGAAACTTCCTTCCTCTTTTGTTATTCATTTCATGTCTTGGTTCAATATATCTTGTGGCTATATGGTCTTTGTCAAGCTAGAAGTCTTCCTCAATATCCTACATGTGTGCATGAGTGCCAAGTGGTGTGTGAGGAGTGTGTGTGTCTGTGCATGGGCTACCGAAGTCCCCTTTGTTCACCTAAGAAAAACCTCTTTCACCACACTTTTGGACAAGCATGTGATTGGTTCATTTTTGCACAAAAAAGCTTGCCCTAGCCGTCCACCTCAAGGTGTTCTTACATAAGATTTTTCTTCTAGAAGCCTTAGGTGTGTAGGCCTTCCTTCCTAAGACAAACTTTTTACCTACCTTTTTGCATGTATAACACATGACAAAAAATAAATCCTCTTTTCTCTATAGTTGCCATGCACGGTCTCTTGGCCTTCCCGAAACTCCACTTTTCTATAACCTAATCATTACCTTCTAGAATCTCTTTCCCATAGTGACAAGTGTCACAAAACTTCTTCCTCCATGAAAACCTCCATGCATGTGCAACACATGGCAAGAAAAAGATTGATCTCCTATGATAGGCGTGTAAGCCAAACCCTAGATCCTTCTCACCTCTCTTCCTGTATTTTCATCTAGATTCATCAAGTCCTATTCATAATCTATTGGATGACAAGTGGCATGCATGATCTTGAGTTGGGCATGAGCCCTAGTTCCATTGGGATTCAAAACCCTAATTTCTTATAATGGCCAAAACTCTCATGGGCTTGTGACAATAATAAAAACTTATACAAAAACTTAAAAAGCCTTGATCGTCACATGCACCATCAGTGATGCATTTCAGCATTGTCATCTGCCCCATCCTCACAATACCGTCTTTACTATCATGGCTCTTTAAGTATTATACCTCAAACATTCATTTCAAACCTTTACCTTCCATTTTCATTTATCCTTTTATTTCATTCATTATATATACAATCATAAACATGTAGTTCATTTCCATTCATTCATCACATGTAATGATGTAGGTACATCATTAGGGCCTATCAGCAAATGGTCTGTAAACATAAATCCTTAAAATATGCACATATAGCATAGTTTGCAAAAATGACATTTATGTTTACATGAAATGGTAAGTAGGGTATGAACATAATCCCTTACCTCGGGCCTTATACAAACATCACTTTTATACAAAAAATATCTTTCATGCATTCAAATCACATTCACGTCAATTAGCACCTACATTTAACATGTCATTATGTCAATTTCCTTCTTAAGTGCGCTATTAAATTAATTATTTAGAACTTCACTTAATAAGACTACCCATGTGTGAGGATTGCATTAGGGCAAGGGGTAGACCACCAATTGAGTGTGTGGAAGGAAAAGATGAAAAACACAACATTAATTTGGTATAAAAATAGCTGTGGGTGCTATAGAGTGTAGCTAGCCCAACATGTGGGCAAGCGATATTGTCTAGAAGGCCTGGTTGAGACATCTCAGTGAAAGATGATGATCCAGAAAAGTTGCCTAATGCATGAAGACAAGAACGAGGGGGCTGAGGAGGCTTTGGGTGAGAAAAAAGAGTTAGAGGATGCTTGGAGAATGAGATGAGATGAGAATTTTGTGAATAGCAGTAAGATGGCTTGTGAGTAAGATAGTTTGAGGTTGTGTTTAGGTAGTGAGGTGATTTCAGATATTCTAATAGTGAAAAAATAATAATAGAATATTGAATAATAGTGAATAATAGTTCAAAATAGATAAAAAGTAATAATAAAATAATATAGTAGTGGAGTATTCATTTTGAGAATACTTTACTACCCAAACTAGCCCGGAGTTAAGTATATATTGGGTTTTAGAAAAAATTGAATAAAAAATATTATAAAGTTAAAATATTGTTAGAATATAATTTTTTAATACTATTTGTATTTTTGGATTTGAAAAAGTTGAATTATTTTTTGTTTGAAAATTTGTAAAAGTTATAATGATTAGTTTGAAAAAATTGTAATGATTAGTTTGAAAGTGTTTGTGTTTGAATGATATTTGGAAAGGAAATGAGATGAGATAATATGAAAATTATTTCCAAACCTCAATTATACACGAGCAGGCTAGGAGCATCTTAGGTAATTTAACTTTAAAATTTATAATTTTTTTTTAAAGTCTACAAAATCTCTTGACTGTATGTGATATCAAATTGTAACTCCCCTTTCCGTGTGCTAGGAATGTCACGTATTTTTTTTTATAAAATAAACTCGGTAATAGATATCATATTTAATAACATGCAATTAACATTTATTTCATAAAAAGATTTGCCTAATAAAATGTCTTCAAAAACTTAAATAAATAAATTGAATAAATTTATGATCATGAAAAAGATCTTATTCTAGAAAGTCTGAACTAAATCAACTGCTCCTTCGAATTGTGGTTTGCCTGCTCGTGTTCATCATCCTCACCTAGGTGGTTAAAAAATATGAAAATAAACTAAAATGAGTCAAAAACTTAGCAAGAAATCCATCACCACGTAAACATACTAAATATAAGGTTTTCATAAAAGTTTTCATGCTAAAAGCTTAAAATTAATAACTGTTCATACTGATATTTATGTTATACATGACTGATTTATATGAATTAACTGACTGACCTGACTTAACTGATTGATCTGATTGGCTAACATGCTTAACCATGTGTGAAAGGTTGTGCATTGACTCGTTCGAAAATGAGCAGCCAAAAGGCTATCCCAAGTGCAGGAGCGTGTCGCGTAGTAATTAGGAATAAATTCCTAAATCGTCTCCACAGGGAAAGTGCTAAAAATAAACTCGTGTAAAATGGTGGAATTATTTACAATGAGAAAATAAAAATAAAAATTGATGATATTTACAATGGATGAAAGAGTACAATGAAAAAGAAAATTTACTGGTCGTGAACCAGATTCATTTTTTGGTTGGCTTTGAGTGTTGAGAAGCAGTGATGAAAAGTAAAGAAATTAAAGCGCAAGACAGTGAATTTAAATTGTTGAAAATTAAATAACTGAAATTTAAATGAGCAAGAAAATTAAATGATATAAAAATAAATTGCAGGAAATAAAAATGCAGAAAAATAAATGACAATAAATTAAAGTGCAGAAATTAAAAGTGCAGGAAAATAAAGTGCAGTAATTTAAAGTGCAGAAAATTAAATTGCAGAAAAATAAATGACAGTAATTTAAAGTGCATAAAATTAAATGACATAAATTGAAATAAAAAAAAATAAAAATAAAGTGGAGACTACAGATAAAGGAGAGGACAGCTCGATAACACAGTTGGTCCATTAGGCTCTCAACTGTATCACCGAACTCCCTCACTTCATCTGCGTTGTCTCCTAAACTGAAAAACTACAACTACTCTATTCTACAGCTACTGGGTGTCTAACATCGACCACCGTTCTTCGTCTGCTTACAAGCCTTTATATAGGCTTCAAACTACACTGTGTTGCGTGCGTCCGTGCTATCCCATGTGCATTTGCCTTGTTTCTCACATGCAGAAGAATCACCTCTTTCCAGTTCATCTCCCACTTGTATTTGCTGTGCTTAGCTGCTCGTGTTATTCTGTTCCCCACCTGTCTCAAAAGTAAGCCAGCCGACCAGCCTTCTTTTTTCTTCTTTCTTTTTCTTTCTTTCTTTCTTGCACTGAACTCCAGCCGACCGAATGCACCGAACATCATATGCATGTTTATTTTCTTTCCTTTTTCGTTTTTTTTTTATTCTTACTCACAGCCGAAACCGACTGCACACCGAATGAACTGCTTCTTCTTCTTCTTTTCTTTGTTGCACCGAACTCCACATCTTTTCTTTTCTTTATTTTTCTTTCATTCGGTTTCCTTTCTCCTTCATTCTTTTTTTTTTCTTTTTTTTTTCTTTCACCATGTTTTCTTTCTGTTTATTTCTCTTCCTCTCTTCCGTGTTCCCATGTTTGCTGCGTTTCACTTCCTATCCGAACCTCTCCCTTTCTTTTCTTTTTATTTGTTTTTCTTCCTACAGGTTTTCGGACTGCTGCGTGACCCATGTAGAGTTGGATCACCTGCAATAAGAACTGGACGTCGACGGAGAAGCAGTGACTGAAAGAAGTTGTAGTGTTCGGCAGAGCTGGTATTTTGCTCTGTTTTTCGGTGTCAAAACAGGGGACTGGTTTCGGTTGAGCTGTGCATGTGGGCTGCGGCTGAGCATGCTCCGACCGCATGCATGGAGGCTAACGGAGGTGGTGCTAGCTTCGGAAGGTGGTGCTGTGCAGCGTGGTTGGCTGAGGAGGCAGCAGGTGGAAGCCGTGGGTGCTTTCGACGTGCAGGCCGTGCATGGTGCATGCATGAAGTGGTGCTGAGCCGAGGGTGGCTGGGCCGTGCATGGTGGTGGAGAACTGATCGCGCAGGTGCTGCTTGAAGTGGTGCTGCCGAATGTGAAGGTGGAAGCACGGGTCGACGTGCGTCGTGCATGGAGATGGACATGCAGCGGGTTGAAGATGGAGGCAACGACATGTAGTTTTGGACAAACTACATGTCGTTTCACAGTGGCTGTAAAACAAAAAAAATAAAAAATAAAAAAATACAATAAAATAAAAAATAAAAAATAAAAAATGAAATTAGATAAACAACAACAGAAAAATAAAAACAAAACATAAATAAAATAAAACAAAACTAGAAAGGAAAAATAAAATATTAAAAATGTGTTGTGCAAGTGAATAAATATTATTCAATTAAATCACAAGTTATAAAATTAAACATAAACTATGTTTTTAATCAATTTAAATCATAACTTGGATTTATGCCTCTTAATCAATTTTTTATCTAAAACCAATGATAAAATAATAAAACAATTAAAAATATATTGGTTTTAAGTGTATAAAATATGCAATAATGCAGCTCAATCATGCATCGACCCCACGTCCCACGGCCGCCAGGGGAGCTGGTGATAATATTCTGGCATACTATGGTGGACTACGCTTGAGTCTGTGGCTTGCACATCCACCCGATCTGAACTACATTGGTACCATACATATAAATAGCCATTTGGTTAACTGATCTGATCTTATTTTACACTTGAACTTAATATATCTTAGTGTCTTATGCATATGATATACATGACATAATACATACATAATTATAATTTCTAAATCTGAACATGAAGCAGAATGACATGATCGTATGTTATGTTAGATAACATGTTTGCATATGACATGAATTGTACATAAAAATGGCTATCAAAGAACTGGTGCTAATAATAATCTATATAAGCTGAACTATGATGATCATAATTTGTGATCAAATTACTTATCTGCCTACGCGTCTTCTTAAATCTCACTTCGTAACTCGTCACCTATACGCAATATTAACTATCACTAAAACTGTCTAGAAACAAAATGTACTAATATCCTACTTAGTTAAATTCATAATCTAGAAGATAGTCAAATAAATCTTTTGTTTAACACCATAATCAATAAATTCTGATGTTTTAATTTACTTAAATACTAATAACATATTATAATTTAGTAGAACACTTGAGCTATTTTAAATAACTCATAAAAAAACCCCAATTCTTAAAATAGGTTCCCTTTCTTAACATACTTATTCAAAACTCATAACATATTTCTTAATTTTTCTATTTAAAGTATAACATAATAATTTTATTAAAATCCTATTACCTAGACAAAGGAAATATTAACTAAAATATTAGGCTCAATAGTATACTTTAAAATATATTCCAAATTCTTTAAACACTTCTTTATAAAAATGAGCCTTTGACTAATATATTTATTTAAGTAAAAACTCACCTTTAAAATATTAAGCCTAATAAAATTACTAAAATAGTTGTTGAAATAATATAAGATCAAGCCCATTTAAAATACAAGCCCATTTAAAGATCACTAGAATTTGTAAAAGTTGCAACCTGGCCCATAATAATAATAAAACACAAGTCCACTTGAAATAAGCCCAACATACTTAGGGCCCGTTGTCAATCAAAGGTTCTTGGAGATTTCAAGCACACAGACAGAACAAGGTAGGAAAAGTCGTGCAAGAGGAATAGAGGACTCATCGAGAGAGGGGGCACTCAACGAGGATGGGTTGGATGGCGGCTCTAGGTGGCTGGGAGTGAAGGCGGCGCAATTGGAGGCTTCTCTGTGGTGGTGTGACGCCGAGAGAGGGAGAGAGAGTTTAGAGAGAGAAAAGATTTGTTTACCTAAAACGAGAGAGAGAGAGAGAGAGAATGGCGGACGACTGTGGCTTACCGGGATGGGGTGGTTGCGACGGGGTTGTGCTGTTCGGCGAGTTCTGTGGCTGAGGGTGGTTCCATCTTCCTTGAGGTGGCGCTGAGGTGTTCTAGGCAGTGGTGGTTGGCGATGGTGGACAACTTGGAACGAAGGGAAGTGCTATAGTGTGCTGGCCGTGGCTGGGCAAAAACACAGGGGCTGTTTTACTAATTTTTTTCTTGGTTTTTGTTGAGATTGTGTATGATGTTCTTCCTCTGGGTATTTTTGTGTGTTTAAAACAGAGGGTTCGTGAGGTTCTTATAGATGATAGGGAGGATATATGGTAGGGTTTTCTTATATGAGTTGGTCTCCCATTAGGATTTGAATTTATCAATTAGGGGATAAGGATGAGTATGAGGTTAGGATTACAAAATCAAGAGATAGGGATGAGGCTTACAGGTGGAGATAGGAAGAAATAAGGTTTAAATTCAAAATAAAACTATAATGGCTATTGCAAAATTGGGTCATAGTAAAATACCAATAACAAAATGATAATAATCCTTTTAGTATATTATAGGTTGCGTGGACTTTGCATCTTGAGTACTATTGTATATACTTGTTACTCAATGATTACATGAATATATATATATATATATATATATATATATATTGTCTGATTTGTATGAGAATATGCCATGATTATATGTATATAGTATTCGGCTGGTTGATCAGCTTATAATTTCGACTTCCAAGCGTAGAAGCTGTCAAAGTAATACAAGGGTAAATCCTAAGATTGAATTCACAGGGACAAAGAGAATTAACCAAACTTTTCAGATTTGCAAGATAACATTTATGGTGACAAGAAATTTTGAAAAGATAAGAAAGTATTTAAACTAAAAAAAATCTAACAATGAACACACACAAAAAAATATGAAATGGGAAATGAATTTCAAAGGTCATCCAATAACTATATCAATATCAAAATGAGGGTTGTTTTGGAAGTTCAAGTACAAGTAATGCTGAAAATAAATATGCATCTATGTTTCTAAAATTACCAAGAACCAAGGGGTTTAGAGGAAATGTATAGAAATTTAGTTAAACTTGTAAGAAATAATAAAACAAACACTTGGGATGCAATTTTCACCCACTGATTTGGTGATGGATTTACTTCTCTTTTCATCTTCTCTCAACCATTCTCTCATTCTTAGAAATCATGGTTGGATAATATAACAATAAACAACATATTTCAGCCTAATAAAACTACTTGACAGATTATATATCAACTATAAAATAGTGAAAGAAAACGATCAAAGTCTTGCTACTTGTTCAAGAATCAATTATGCCTTTACGTCTACAACTGAGCTAAACCAAGAACAAAGAACTTCAATCTTTTCTAAATGCAAATTGAAATATAATCCAACAAGTTAATCATCAAAACCATATAACATTGAAGAAAATTCAACCCAAAACAGCCATGGGTTACTTCTTGAATCCCAAGCTGAAAATCTAGCCTATCATCTCTAGATTAGCAAAATGCCCAAAACGATTAAATCCCAACATCTCTAAAGTTGCTATCAAAATAAAATTGCAGCAAAATAAAGTGGAGAGCAAATGCCCAAAAAAATGATTCCAGCCGAGAGCAAGAGAGCCCCCAAAATATAATGTTAAGCAACTTATATTTGCTGTCTGACGCCCCTCCAAACGTAAAGATGCAGCCCCATAAAATAAAATAAAAAACCCCTCCTCTACCCCTGCTAAGTGTGCTGCTTAAAACTGCAAAGAAAAAAAATGCTAGCCAATGAAAATGAGGCCTTTTCCGCGTGATTCTACTGCACATCCCCTGCTCCACGTCCAGCACACTTGAGGCCACGTTCTGCTGCTGCGAGAATCTGCTGTGAGACATTGCCAACCGACAAGAAAAAAAATCCTAGGCGTGAATCTGAATTTGCTATTGTGCTTTCTGCTTCCAGCTCCTATAGTCTTGCGTGAGTGAGTTTCCAGCTTTGGTTTCCCACGTTCTGCATAGCTGTCCGCATGTTCCCTTCCATCAAGACTTAGTACACGTTACTTCCAATAATGCCCCCTACTCTCATTCTTTCCAAAAATGCCCTGAACATATAAGTATGTTATGAGTGTTTAATTGTTTTAGAGGCAAATATGAAACTTTTGTGTGCAAAATATTGGCATCGATTGGTTTGAAGTCTAATACTAAAATTTGATGTGTAATTAAGTTGCTTAACTCTTATTTGATGAAACATATCATTCACTTTAACAACTTAATTATGCATTTTTAACACTTTATCACTGGTGTAATGATTTGCCATGATCAATTGTGTATAATGTGTTAGTTGGTATGATAGTTTTGCCATGATCTATATAGTCTATAAGTGATTCAGGTTTGCTCATGTTAAAAGATGAATTTTACATGCTTTGTGAACCTTGGTAGTTTCGGCCATGTCTATGTGTATATGTTTGGATTGATCATTGTTATTTCATTTATGATATGTGTAACGCCCCTAACCTCCGCTTGGGATGTAACAGAGACTTAGAGCATCGGGACATGTAACACAGGATTCCATACCCTCGTACATGATAGTTAATATGCAATGCATCCTAGAAGTGCAGCTAGCAGTATGCAAGCATCGCAACGGAAAGTAAGGTTGAAAATGAACTTATGCCAGAATAACCAAATCATCCCAATAATATTGATTAAACCATAAGTTTGAAATCATCAAGTAGTTTAATCTTAATACAAAATACTAAGTTTCCAAAAATAATCTAAACCACCTGCTTCATGCGTTTTATGGCACGAAGGGTTTATGCCTAGGAATACCAAAATAAGATCAAGTCTCCTGTCGACGTCTAGTTCCTCCTCAATCCTCTTGATCCATTGGTTCATTGGGTCTATCTGCATCTACAACTTATATCATTTCAAGTGAAATAATAGTGGGTCCACAAAGGGTGATATTTATTTGAAATTTCAGTAAATTAGACAACTAACGTACACAAAGATAAACTATGCATGAAAAATGATAAACATGAAATGCAGAAAAACTGTATTTATCTCACATTCAGATTTCTCTAGAAAAAATGACTTTCGATGCACATTTTCTTATAAAGAACATAATTCATTTCTGTCGTTAAAAACTTAGTCTTTCATCAAGAATTAGAATAAAATCATAGAATTAACGTAACTTATGGTATCATCACAGTTCTCCATATGCACTGTGAATATTTGCCGGTGACTGTAGTACAACTCATGTTGAACTTCGTTGTCTATAGACTCATTCTCAATGCATTGGTAATATAACATAATATAACATCGAAAAAATCATAACATGTACACCTACCAGTATTAGGTGTCATAACGTATGACTTCGCTTTGGCGTTCTTTGAAAAGAAATCATTCAAAATCTGTTGACTGTTCTTTGTCAACCCAGGAGTTACTACTTCATATTTAATCACTCTAGAGTGGACAGATGAATTCCACCAGAATACTTCCCCATCCTAACCTTTAGGGTTGTGATAAAAATAATTTTTCATGCAATACTTAAAAAAAAAAATTGCACTAAGTTAAAATCTACACTTAAGAAAAACTAAAATCTTCTAGATAAAGGAAAATTACAAAAATACCCCTAACTTCCAAATACTGCTACTAATGCAAATGCTCTCCAAACTTAACCACAATCCATAGTTCTTATATCTTGCACATTCTAAGATCGTCTATGCCTTAAAAATCAAAAGAATCTTAGCCTATTCATCCTCAATTCATGACATGCTCTCTAGTTGACGCCTATATGAAATTTTGACTATTGATCCTCATGTATGCATGTATGAAAAATTCATCCAATAAAAAGATGATCATTAGAAATCCTCAATGATGAATAAAAGCTTAACCTTGAGCAGGTTCATCCCAGCACTTAGTCATGCCTAATAAAATCTTTAAATTCTAACTAAACCTTAGGTGATGCATGATATGACCTCTCTATGAATGACATGCTAGAATTAAATCATGCATTATTCTTATCCCAATCATAAGGCTTTCTAAATGCTCATATTTCAAGCCTAAGTAAAATAAGTTAATTTCCTCAAATGAAACATGATTCAAAGTCAAACCATACATGCTTTGATGATCAACATAAGATAGAAATTAAAACCTATTATGACATGTTTCTAACCTTAAACTAAACATTCAAAAATTATTCTAAGACATACTTAAATCATATCAAGAATTATCAAGGCATGTCATAACTAATATTTTCACCAAAAATAATTTAAACACTAAACATATCCATCAATATTTCGGCTTCTAGCTAAACATGGTAGCTCATGCTATATTCACCCAAGATTGATACTAACACTCAGAGACACAACTTAACACATAAACTAAGATCTAGAGAGAAAAACTTACAATGATTTTTTGGCCCTCCTAAACTTCCCACTCAAAACTCACAAACTCAAGAATTCACTTAGAACTTCAAGAACACTCAAAGAACAAGGGAAGAGAGGCTCTCAAGAACACTCAAGGAAGGCTTGAGGAAATGAAGTGAGGAACAAGTGAAGGGGAGATGAGTTTATATAGGGCTCCAAGGGGTGGTGAGTCACGACTAAGAAGGCTTGCCATTGGTTGGGTTGGGCAGTGGGTGATGATGTCACCTAGAAGCCTCTTATTGTGTGTTGTTGGTTGATTTTTTCATCATCATTGCATCTATGTAAGACTGAATTGGCTGTTATGATTGAACTTGATTCTATGACTGTTATTTCCTAGTGGAGAAGTAAAAGATGTGGGGTGTGGTACCTAGAGGGTTTCTGGGAGGAAATTATGGACACTATGAACTCCATGACTTGCTTGATTCATCATGTTTTTCGGGAGGGAAATAAAGTTGCAGATTGGTTAGCCAAACATGGGGCTTCTGATAGTGATTTAATTTTTTCGCACTTGATGGAGACTCTCCGAGCGCTGCGTGGTCTTATCCTCAGGATTACTCCAGGTTGCCTTCGCTTCGATTTAGTTAATTTCGTGTGTTTGTTGTTTGTTGTTTGTGGTTTTATGTTGTTTTTCTTTGGTTTTTTATTGTTCTAGCTTGTTTTTTTTTTTCTGCATGTTGGGTTTTCTTTTGTATCCTAGATGCTTGATTTGTAACCATGGTTTTCCTCCGCCACAAGTGAGGGTTATTAATAAAATTAGGGACGGGTCATTTTTGGACAGGTGACCCTAACTCTTTCCAAAAAAACAAAAGGCTGAATTGGCTAGGGGAAGAGGGAGAATGCCATGGGGGAGTGGAGAAAGGGAGAAGAAGTAAATGAATGGCATGAAGGCAATCCATCATGCCATCGGGTAAGGTGCATTCCCAAGGCCAACTATTTTGTCTTATTCATTTGGACACATCTCTATGGTTGTTATGCCTAGATTTAAGACACTCTTAAGTGACCTTCATAGGCGATAGATGGTGGGGGATTGGTTGCCAAGTGATGATTAAATGGCAGCCCAATGAATAAGGTGATTTAATGGTGGTTGCCTAGATACTCAAATGTGCACTTAGTTTGGGGTTTCGACTAGGGTTCTTGAAATCAATGTGACTGAAATTTGGTTGTATTTTGAGAAAGGAAATGAGGTGTTTAAAATACAGAAATGACTTTGAAAACATGACACAAAAAAGCTTTGATCTAGGGGCACATTAGTCCATTGCACACAAGAGCACATGGGTGCCGATTGGAGTGAATTCGGGTTTTGACATGTCATTATCTTTAATGACATGTATAAAGGTTTAACTAGAGTCCTAATATGATCTAAGAATAATGGAATGGATACCCAAATAAGGAAATTTTAGAACAAAAGGATGAGAAATAATAAGAATAAAAATCAAGCTTAAAACATAGTTTCAAGATTACTAATCATGTGGTGATAGATCAATGTTCTTAACCAAAATTCTAAACTTAATTTAATTCTTTCTAAAGCTATTAGGGTTGCAAACTACTCTAATGAACTAGTCTTCTAAATTACAGTGTTGATCTAAGAGTTAATCTATAAGAATAAATAGGCGGGGTGTTACAATATGTTTTAAGTGTTTGCCTATGTAACATGTTATGCATATGAAAGTTCTATTGTTGTGAAGCTATAAACCGAAATGTACTATGCTTGTTTTCATGCATATTGGACATCTCATATATCACATGTTTTATGAAAAGAAAAGAATTTCTCAAGTCTCATGTCACATGCATTTGGATAAATAAGGTTTTTCAAAAGAGGAGTCAGTACATGTTTTTATCACGACCTCAAATGCAAGGAAGGGGGAATATCTTTGTGGAACTCCTCTGTCTACTCTAGAGTGCATAAGAATGGAGTGGTAACCCCTAGGTCGACAAAGAACCGTCAGCATACCTTAAATAGATTTTTTTGGAAAGGGTGTTGGAGCAAGATAGCACCTGAAACTAGTGGGTGCCAAGAATAAGGCAAACAACTCGATGAAGTAATGCTATGTTATAATGAATGAAGTATTCACCACGGTATATGGATCATTGGCGATACGGTAACTAGCATGAACACACGGTGCATAGGGGAGCCGTGATGTGTCTACCAATGTGTTATATAAAATGAACAAAGCTATGAGCTCATATGATATGATATGATATGATATGATCAACATGAAAAATATGTCAAAGATGTTTTTTTGAAAAGTCTAAGGATCTCTGTTTCATGTTCTAAAAAAGGTCAAGTTGCATAAGTCAAGTTTTATGTCAAGTACATGTTCATGCATTCATTTCATGATTTGCCTTTATATGCCCATGTTATCTGTTATATGTTGTGTATTTACTTGCTAAGATTTTTTGAAATCTCATTGTGGTAGTTTTCGCTACCATTCCCCATCCGCAATAGTAGAAGTTCTGATAGGACACGAAGAGATCCCACGTGAGGAAATGCAAGAGGTTGGTACCCCCAACAGTCAAGGAGGTGCTGAAGAGTACTAAGAGCTTGTCTGAGCCCTCCCTAGTAGATAGACTAGAAGCCGCCGACCAATTTATCACTGAGGTTTTGTAGCTCTTTGGTGAGCTAAGGAGGTTTGTTAATCAGGGCAAGGATAAATGAAAGGATGAAAAAAAAAAAAAAAAGAAGAAGAAGAGAAAGCCGTGTTTTTGTAAAGATACCATATTACTTGTACTAGAAATGAATTAAGGTTTAAGCTTCTTGGAATGGTCCCTTGTTTTGGGAAAAATGTTAAACACTTATTTGGGTTGTTTTGAAAAATGTTATGTGTGATGCCCTCAGCCCCCGCTTGGGATTGGACATTGATTGAAGTGTCGGGATAGGTAACTCAAGGCTACATACTCTCGTACATGACAATTATGATGCAATGCACCTAATGATCTAGCAGTATGCAATAAATCGCAAGAGAAAACGTTTCTCACCTATATCAGACTGATGGTAATATAATAACATGGTACTAAAGTGTAAGCAACCCAAAAGTTTTAAACTTCATCATAGCACTTTCAAAATAGACATCGTTTTCAAAAGTTTCCCAAAACAATGGACCATCAAAAGTTAATTTCACAAAAATTCGAGTAATTTCTTTTTCTACCACTATTTTTATGGTCTTTTTTCCAAAATACAATTTTACAAAGCCATCCCTATTCGGCCTTATCTTTGTTCAAAATTTTCCTCAGCTCCTTGAAGAGTTGCAACACTTCAGTGATGAATTGGTCGGTGGCTTCCAGCCTATCTACTAAGGATGGCTCCGATGAGATCTCATGGCTCTTCGGGGTCTCCTTGACTATCCAGAGGGCCTCTTGCATTTCTCCATGGTCGTTCTCTTGCAGTCTTGTAATAATTTCTACCATTCGGGTGGGGAATGGTAGTGGAAACAACCATAGTGAGATTTTGAAAAATCTTAGTAAGTAAACAAGCAACATACAACAAATAACATAAGCATATAAAAGCAAACCATAATGAATGCATGACAATGGGGCCGACTACTGGATTAACATTCACCAAATGTAGCTAAAATGTTAGTTATAAGATCTTAACTCAAAAGATAGTTAATTTTACAAAAGAGCCAATGCTCAGGTACAATTGTTGCCCAAATGACTAACACAAGAGGGGGTGAATTAGATTGTTTTTAAAAATTTAACAATTATAAACCAAATACACAATATAAAATATGAATAAAATATGAAACAATAGTAAATATAAAGAGTAAGGGTAAGAGAGAAGTAAATTCAGTATTTTAACGAAATTTAGTCCTATTGTCTGCGTCATTGCCTCAAGCTACCTCTTGAGGATTCCCAAATTTATTATTCAACCTCCTTTAAGTTGAGATATAAACCTATTACACCTTTGAGCAATACCACTTCAAAAAATCCATGTAGAATACCTTCTACACTTACAATCACATTACATGTGGTGATTCAACTATTATATGTATAGAATTCCTTCTACATGCACAAGGGTTATACACATCCTTTTACTGATCCAAGAACTGATAGTAGGTAGGTTATCAGAGAACACTCCTCAATAAGTGAAATAAAAACAGTACATTGCAAACTACATCTCTCTTAAAATAAACAAGGGTTAAGGCTCAATGCGTAGAGAAGAGAGATTGAAAACTTTGAATGAATGTTATAAAGCTTATAATTGATGTGTAGTGTTCTAATTTTGAAGATCTTAAGTGAGTTATTTATAGACATATGAGACTTTATTTTTAAATTTAAAAAGATTCGCAGGTAAAAAAGGAGCACTACTCACTTTTCAAAATTTTCAAATAAAAGTTTTTCATTTTTGCAATTGTTAAAAATAACATCATCCACTTTTCAAAATTTTCAAACCTAATTTTTACTTTTCGCATATCACAAAGGAGCATTATTTACTTTTCAAATTTTCAAACAAAATCATCTACCTTTTGCATATATCAAAAAGAGCATCAATTACTTTTCAAATTTTTAAACAAAACAGCACATGTAAAAGATGACAATCAATCATTTTTCAAAAATTTAAATTTTTAATTTTTAATTTTCAAATATATCATGCACATGTGAAAAATATAATTTGATGCTTTATGAGAAAAGATTAATTTTGAGCCTTAATTAAATTTCAAATTTTTTCAAGAGAAGTACAAAATTACTCTAAAAACTTTATTTGTATGATTGTTCCATTTCTTTCTCATGCTTGGTTCTTTGATGTGATTGGCTATATTGTGTAGATAATTTGAGTTTGAGACTCCTTTATGCTTAATTCATTTGTTATCATCAAAATTTATATCTAGATATATAATAATAGAATACTTAAAACCTTGGGTTCAACATATACTATTCATCAAATGTGGTTAAGATCTTGTCAAATGTCCAAATGAAACTTCTCTAGACTAATTTAGACATTCCACATTGTGATCTGAAAACGATTGGACTATGTGTCACATAACGCTAACACATAAGTTACTATTGTAACACCCCGTATTTTAGTGTATTTTTAAAGAAAGATTATTTTAATTTGTTTAAAAATTTATTCTCTTGTTTTAAATTTATGAGAGTTTTAAATATTATTTTATAATATTTTTTAAGTTGTGAAAATCATTTTAATGGATTTTCTTTATATTATTTATTGTTTTAGATTTAAATTGATCTTTAATTTAAATTGGCTTGTTTTTGAATTTTAATATTTTTATTGTTTTAATTGAGCATTTTATTGAGTTTGAATTATTTTATTTATCTAGTGGTTTTAAAACCTTTTTCGTTGGATCACTTTCAAAACCCATGATGAAGAGTCTGGATCTCCTTTTTCTCCCTTCTCTTTTTCTTTTTCTCTTTTTTATTTTTCTTCTTTTTCTTTCTTCTCCTTCGGTTTTTCCCCCCAGCCCGATACCTCTCTCTCTCCTCTCCCCCGTGTTTCGGCTTTATCCTCCCTGAGCCGCCGCCGGCCGTCCGTGGTCGACACCGCAAGCACCACCGGCTTTCCCAACTGTCGGCGAGCCACCCCTCCAAATCCCAGACCACGCCGCGCCGCCGTTAGCCTCCGGAAGCCGTACGAAGCCGCGGCCTTCCTCCACCCATTTCGCCGCCGTCCGGCCACCACATCACCACCGGCCCACTAGCAAATTTTTAGACCCAAACCCGGCGATCCGTTGCCGAAGCCGCCCCATCGAACACCCACTCCGATTTGGGTTTCTTGGCCTTCTACCGCCGTTTCGGCCGTCACCCATAGCCAACTTTCGATACCATTAGCTTCCCCACCTTCCTTGGACCTTACCCTACCGTTCTCAAGTTTTCGTTTGACCTCGTGTGAAATTTGGATTTCACTGTGTTTCGGCCACAGTGTTTTTACACTGTGACAATTGCTGTTTTGGTGAGTTCAGTGCTTCGTGATCCTCCTAAAAATATTTTATAGCGCTGTAAGTATTTTCTAAACAATTTTTTGAGATTTAAATATATTTTTACAATATTTATTTATACTATGATCTGGTTGGTTTCGGACTGAGTTCGAGGAGTTTTGGGGTGGATGGATGGAGGACGGAGTATTTTGTGGTGTTGGTTATTGTGTTTGGGTTGTTGTTGGATACTGGTTATATTGTGATTTGGAATTGGTTATTGAGGTTTATTGTTGTGGTTTGGTACACTGCATATTGTACGCATGATCATGTTTGTAAATTGAAAACTGGATTTTCGTGTATTGCATTCATGTTCATGTGGCTATTTTGAAAACTGAGTTTTCATGTGAATTGGATTTATGGGTGCGTGTGTATCACGACCCCAAGCCGAGATGGGGCATTATCTTAGTGGAGCTCCTCTGATCACTCGGGAGAGGAATATACTGAGTGACGTCCCCTGGGTTGTCGCCAGGCTACAACGGGATCGGACGTTGGACGTGCCGACTCCGTGGCCCTTCTGCTAGCTGGGGCTAGAGGATGACCTGGCCACGAACGCACTGGGTGCGGAACTGGGTATCGCTCATAAAGTAGCCAGGACGTGCGGATGGTCCATAGGAGAGACCATGGTGCATATAAATTAATTGGATAAATGGAAAAATGGCTGTTTTCTGGAAAAATAGCGTGAGTATGTTTTTGTGTATCATTTTCTGGGAAAATGATGGATATTGATTTTTGGACCATTTTCTGAAAAAATGGTGGAAATGATGTTATTGGAAATATTTTTGGGCCAACTGAGATTTTTGGCGTGTGTTGCATTTATTGCATCTTGCATCATATGCATGCATGGTCAGTTGCCTAAATATGTTTTTATCTCAGGATGTGGTTAGGTTATAACTTACCTGCGGTACCATTTAAAGGTACTACAGATTATGCTGTTGTTGATGCAGATGTCGAGCCTGAGGATTTGGCTCCGCCGGAGGAGTGATCTGGGATCACCCGTGCTGGATTTTATTTCAGACTTGTATTATTATTTGTGGGACTTTGGTTTTTGTTTTTAAGAGATTTGTATTTGGATATTTGTATTAAACAAAAATTCTGGTACTAGTTGATTTAATTGCTATCCGCTGTGAATTTTAATGGTACACTATTTATTTTGTTGCACATATTTAACACCTGTCGTTGGGATGCGTGACCGGGTTGTCATCATCCTGACGTTACGATTCCCGAGACTTTTTGTACGTGGGAGTCCGGGCGTCACAACTATTCACTTCAAAAATAGTGAAAATATCTTGCACCATAAAATCCTAAATAATCCCACGAAATTAGGAGTACACTTTGTTTCGCGAATTTCGACTTCTAGGTGCCTCAAATAAATCAAAACACATTTTTGAATAGTTGTTGTCCAGAAATTAAAATTATTTTATTGTACCATAAAATTCTAAATATTCATCTGAAACTAATGACGCAAACTATTTCTCATTCACAAGCTCCTAAGCTCCTCAAATAAATAAAAAAACATTTCTGATACCTAAGTAGGTAAGAAACTGACAATGCTGACAGATTCAAACTTACGCAATTGCTCAATTCGTGAGATCTTTCCAAAATTTTCACGACGTTTATAAAACCTAAAGAAATTCATTTATTGAGTTTCTAGTGATATGTTACATGTGGTACTAAGCATTTTCCTGTTTTGTTTAGTATTTCCGAACAAGGTCATTTTGTAAGCTTTTGTTTAATGAAAATATTCTGCTTTATTTTACAAATGTACGGAATCATTTATGCTTGGTGGAAAGAAGGCATGTTTAAGGTTAGTAGCATCCGGTTAATCTAGCTTTACAAACTACAAAGGTGCGGGTTGTTACAATTCCACTTCATTCCGGTGCTTCCAATTTCTGAGCCTCATACCAAAAGACAATCCGCATTGATTTCTACCTGAAGAAACCTATCCAACAACGTAATTAAAGGGATGTAAGATATAAGATGATTCTACACAAAAGTAGAAAGCCAATATAATAAAACAAGGAAAGGTAAAAAGAAACTACTTTATGCAACATGA
The DNA here is from genome assembly GCA_029856935.1 of Cyclocarya paliurus. Lineage (NCBI taxonomy): Eukaryota > Viridiplantae > Streptophyta > Magnoliopsida > Fagales > Juglandaceae > Cyclocarya > Cyclocarya paliurus. The sequence continues at coordinate 18,565,874 of CM056953.1, read as the reverse complement.
ATCATATGTTTTCTTCATCAAGAACTAAAGTTGAAATCATTAGCGTTAGCAATAAGAAAATGAAGAGTGGCAGTTGCCGCTGATGATGATTATAACTTACAAGTAAGATCCACTTATTTCTGGCTTTTCCCTAATGAAGAATAGTGTTACAACCCTAATCTAGGTTTTGCAAGGTGAAGAGGGTCCGTGTGAGGTTTCGGGACAGAGGAAGAAGTAGAAGGATCTTGGAACGCGTGAACTAAGAGCTAGTTTGAGTAGTAGAGTGTTCTCAAAATACTTGAGAATACTCTACTATTATTCATTATTTTGTTATTACTTTTCAACTACTTTTAATTAATATTCAATATTATATCATTACTTTTTTATTACTATTCACGTAAACGGCACGTAGTTACTTTAAAAAAGAGGAGTCCACTATTAAAAAATTAATTTTTTTTTATGTAGGTCTCATATTTTATTTATTTTTTTCAAAAAAATTACATAGCAGTTGCACAATTATGTTGCAAATATCTTTTCTCTTCACAGAATATCTAAAATCACTTCATTACCCAACGCAACCTAATTTATGTTCTTTGGTGAACTACTTTAGTTTAACTGAAGTTACTTTTGAGTTGAAGATGGGCTGGGTTCTGGACTCAATAGGCTCGGGCGATATCTCTGTTTTATTTAGGCTTGGCAAGTTATGCTAAATGGGCTAGGAGTTTGTTCCTTACGGCCCAGTCGCTTCGCATTCAGACTTATGTTTAATTTGCTGTTTATGTTTGTATTTAAGGGCACACGGACTCTACTGTAGCTTTCCATTACAGGCGCCTGATAGTATATGTACGGGAGGCAGGATATTATAAGGCATTCTGAATTATAGACTCTTGTTATTTCTCTCCTATTTTTCTTCTTCATATTCTTTCGGAGAAGAGAGCATTTGTCCGAAACTTTATCAAACAGCTGGGCCTGGGGTGTGTTACAAATAGTCACCGGAAAGAAAGATTCAGGCCATCAGAACTTGCAAAAGGATGCTTTACATAAAGGATAGTGCTAGTATGTCGCCCAGCAGTATGTCAGCCAGTTTTGACTGCTGGGCATATCCACTAATACAAATTTTATTTTTTTTATTTTTTGCTCTACATTTTTTTAATATTTTTAAAAAAATAAAAAAAAATACACCAATCACTTCTTTAATTAGTAAATAAATAAAATAAAATAAAAATTTAAATATATAAACGGTCAAATTGAAGAGACAAAATGAGGCAACACAGTATCATTATTCTTACATAAAATACTGGAAGAAAAATTAGAACATTAAAATAAGAAATCAGCTTTCAGGAGATGAAATGTTCACAATGGATTTTACCATATGCGACAAGATTTGCAGACTTTTTTTTTTACAGTTCAGCAATATGAAATTCAGGAGAGCCTAGTCTGTTAACTGAAACACTTTTCAGAATAACAAAATTACTTGACATGAACTCTGTACATCTCCAGCAATAGGAAATGAATTTACAGAACTTATGCTTAAACCTCCAAAAGATTTTAGAATATAAAATGACTCGTATCATCATTTTTCTGTGTCAATATTATCATCACCAGAAGGCATCTGTCTAGTTTCTGACAATGAAAGGCGCCTGGGCTTTCCCGAGACTGCTTCAATAAGTCCCTCTGATGAAAAACTTAATGCAGCAGTCGCTGAAGATGACCCCAGCAAATGCCGGACAGGGACATCAGCTGAAGATGACGCAGAATGATTGTATGTGAAAATTCCCATAGGGTGGTCAAACTTGCAACTTGGACCAAATTTGCAGATACCATAACGAGAATAGAAGATGCATAGAGGCTCTCCCTGTTAAAAATGAAAGAGCAGCTCCGATCAATATGCACTGAAGAACATACAAACTAGTCCGAAACAAAACAACGAATGAGGGGGTGGAGTTCGTGAACCTTTTTTTTTTTTTTTTTCTCTAAGCAAGCATATTCATAGATAAACTAAGTGGTTACATGATACAAGATTCAAGGGGGTGGGAGTCCCCAACAATCATCCCAAAACAAACAAATGCATCATCAGTGCAATAAAAAAAAAGGATCTGAAGCAAAAAATTGGCTCCCACACATTTCCCACTAAGGGGAAGCAGCTTGAAGCGGTTTTTGTATAGTCTGATAAACGTACTAAAAATCTCTCAAAACACATACTTTGTACTTTACAATATATATTTAGAAATCCCAAAAGGAAGTTTCCAGGAAAAAAGGACAAAGGAAAAGAAAATTCTAGCTCAATCAATAGTTAGGAGCAGAGAATGCCAATAATGCCTTTAAAATACCTTTTAGTATCTTTTTATATAATTAGAAATGAACTGCTCAAGTGTACATGGGAATAGGTAGCTTAGCGGATGTTATTGCCAATAGCAATTTAGGAGTACAACCAGAAAGAGCATAAATATGAAGTTAGAAAACCCTTAGAAGGTATCTTTAAGAATCAAGCAAGCCTAATGGCATCCAACTATGGTAATCTCATGAATTGAAGTGTTGTACAGTTATGAGACACCCTCAAGTATACTAAAAGTGTAGTTTTTTTTATAAGATATTAAAAATGTAGTTAGTATAGTTGCAATGGCTTCACTTTTCTTCTATATTGTGCTCTCTCTCATTTTTGCTACTTCTATGAAATACTACAAGACTACAAAATTTTTGAATGCTTAAAAAAACCATCACAGCTATACTTCTGGTATACACTTGGCAATTATGAGAGTAATGCAAGAGATGTAACTACAGGACAGTTACGCTTCCATCACTTTAAACAAAGCACATCCGTCATCAATCGTGCAAAGGCTGGACTAAGGCCTCATATTCAGTTTGCAAAGACTAACAACTAATTGCCTCATATGCTACTCTGAATTACTACAAATTGTTAAGCTTGTAATTTTTTTAATATGATGTTATGCTTGCAAGGCCCTCATGAAAGTCAAATCATTGTCAGATATTTATTCAAGAAAACTTCATAAGTGACAAAACAGACTGATAACACTTGGCATAGCTAAATACTGTTATGAAATAGAAAGATTGAATCGGCACTGATGATGCAACTCACTGGGCGTAAGGGAAGGCCTATGGGACTCAAGACACAGTCAGGAGCAGGAATTTGTCTTTCCCTCGGATGATGGAACCGACAAACTGCACCAAACTTACAATCACCGGTCTTCATGTAAAACTGGCATTCAGGCTGGCCAGGTCTCTCAGGAAATACATTCTCTCTCTGCAATGCGTAGAACCCCACAGGGACAGAGCTTGAACGAAGTGGAGAAAATGTCCCCTGAGATCCTGCATTAGCTGATTCACCCTGTCTTGATGTTCCATAGATCTGACTATTTCCTACTGTTTGCTGCAGGGTCTCTGAAGAGGAAACTGATCCGAGCTGACCCTGGAAAGAAACCGTCCTATTAGCATTTCAGAATCAGTGCTCACAAGTTCCAATATGTTTATTTTCTCTTAGAAGAAAAGTCATACAATGAACGACATAAATTAAGGATTTGTTATTTGTTCTGTGTAGTATAGGGATGGAGGTAGCCCTGTTGATCCTTTGTATTGAATTGAAATTCACTATCTACAAGTTCATTAACTTATTGCTGTATGTTCATGAAGTTCATTTTCCTCTTGATCAGATGCCTAGCACCCTAGACATGCTTGAATGCGATTGAATTAAAATTTAAAGCAGAAGTCCAATTTAAATGCAACCTTTCTCTCAAATAAAAAATACAATAATATGTGGGAAGTTGTTCAGTTTCAAGCCTCAATAATATCTCATTTGCAAAACATCCATCTGAAAATCATCTTAGCACATCCATCATCACTGCCACAAAATATCACCACCAATAGCTGTTGACAACAAGGACCACTACACTACCGCAGTTGGCATCACCCAACCATCTTTAATTACCAGTGAAATATAGGCATATAACAAAGATAAAGCACAAAAAGGACTTGAGTTCCACTAACCATTAGATTACAAAATTTGGAGGAAGCAAAAGATAGAAAGTTAAACTTATAGGCCCACCATGTGAGTCATTGCTCTACATATTTCTCATAAATACCAAATCTCCTAGAGAAAATATATAATTCACACTCCTTCCCCCACCCGTTCCACCCTTCCTTTACTTTTCTTTCCCTCCCCCCTTAAGTTACCTAATATAGTATAAATGAAAACAACAAAACAAGCATACAAAATCCAAACCATATTTTGTGGAAGGAACAGAAAGCTTACGCTGTATGCATTCCACCCAGGAACTGACAAAACTCCCTGAGGTAGAAGCAAAGGTGTGTAACTCGAAGGACCTTGCCAGCGTGGACTGGGGATATAAGATGCTCTTGACCAGTTTGTAATTCCTCCCGGGTATGACTGTTGACCAGGCGTAGTTGGAGACTGCATGGTAGGATACACAGGAGAGCCACTCAATGAAACCATCATATTTGTCGGCTGAGGGTGGTGGAATTTACAAGTGTTTCCAAACTTGCATTGTCCCGTTCTTAAATAGTAGGCACATTGAGACTCACTCTGCATTGAGGAAAAAAGTAAAAATAAAAATGATGAAAATAACAAAATTAAATTTCATCCATCTAAGAAGCAAAGATTCAGCTAGAAAACAGCAATGCCCATTTCATATATGAGGCAGATGCTTCCAGTGCCACATAACATATTGAACCGAACTGCCCAAATATAAACTTTCAGTAATGAGCCAACCATGCAACTGATGTTGACCAAAAATGGTCACAGCCATGACCTTCATATAGAAAGGTCATTTTTTGACATCAGTGGAGAAGCATGCGTGATACCCAGGGGAGTTTTATAATTAAAAAAAAAAATAGTTTGTTTTAACTTTGATTTTCATTTGATTTGCTAGATGGGCGGCTTTAACGATGTGTTAAAAGCTTGTGTAGGACCCAAAAGTAAGGAGATAGTAAGGAAACCTAGTTCAATTAGGATTAGCTAAAAAGAATCCATAAAAGCTTCGAAATCCTAGTTAAACAAGGATTTTTTTTTTTAATTTTTCAAATTTGTTTAAAAGTATAAACGGAAGAAATTCAAAGTATACAAGAGAAACCACCCGACTAGAGAAAATAAGGAGAAGAAAAGGACATGAAATCTAGATAATCAAAAAAGCCAAAACTATTCTGAGCCAACATCCAAATGTGAAGAATTTTTATCACTATGGATCAAAGCACACTATGCTTTTGTCTTCTCACAATCTTCAAAGTTCCAAGCATTACATTCCTTCAACACACCACGTCACATATAAAGAAACCATCTACTAAACTTCCGTAGACCTAAGCCACATGGCCTATACTCCAAAGGGACCAGTCAATGAAACAATTGGAGTCCCATTGGAACTTTATAAAGAGCAAGAACTATTCCTTCCCAAGCAATGTGGGATCCCCCATACACCACCTACCCTTATTATTTATCAGAATGGGTTATCACACTATTCTAGCCACTTTACACTGTAGCATAAGATGATCGATTGTTCCTCCGCTCTTCTTGCACAAACAACATCAACCCATCACAAGATTCTCCTCCTAAAACTATCCATACTTAGAACCTTCACAAATGCAGTTATCCATACAAAGAACGCCATTGGCAAATGGAGTTGGGTTCCACGAAATGCATTTTCAAGGAAAAGGAGTACCTATAGGATGCAATGCATGTAAAAGATTTTGACACCAAACTTCCTTTACTTGGATGGAAACCACAATATCTTATCATCACCACCACCTTCCAACCTAATAGAGAGTATGAGGTTAAAGAATGTTGAAAACAACTTCACAACACTACATCTTGTGTTGATCAAATAAAAGTCAAATTCCATATTCTAGTGTCATTGGAGAGATGCCAAATGTACACCATGGAGGCCTCTAGACCACGGGAAATTCTGAACACCTCTGAAAAATCTACCTTCAAGGTTGTTTGCCGCACAAAACTTCATACCAACATCTAATTTTGGCCCATCACCCAACTCGAATATGAAAAAGCTAGATAATATCCATCACCCGTTGTATTTTTCCACCCTACAACAGCTTAAGACCAGCTTAATTGGAGACCCACTCCCCACCTAGTGTCATACTATACTTCCACCACTGAACTCCATAAAGCCACCCTTTTTGTGGCGAAGCACCATAGCTATTTTCTCAACAAGGTGCAGTTGAACACCATCAAATCTCTAATTCTCAGCCCTCAGGAGGAAACGGAGCACAAATCTTTGGCCAGCGATTTGAGTTATTTCTTCGATTTGAGTTGGCCCTTGATAGTAATAAACTGGTATTCTTATCACCTTCACACAATCATAGTGCCCTTATTTCTATCATCAACTTGCCTCATTTAAAAGGTTCATTGATAATCTCCTTTCTCAACTCCTATGCAGTAGACAAGGATCTCTCTTATGCCAGCACAATAAGGTCACGAACCTTTAAGAAGAAGCATGCTTTTCTCAACATGGCCAAACTACTCATTTCATTTCTTCAAAAACTTTTCAAAGGCTTCAGCTTGCTTTCCACGACAACTAGGTGAGCCATAAAAATTTATGACAACTGCCATTGTTTCACCCTATCTGCCAAAATTTTAGCTTGAAATACCGTTTAACCATATATTTTCAAACTTGAAATACCGTTTGCAACTGTAAAGTTCCCTACAATCAAATAGAATAGGAAAATGGTATGAACATGATCTGGCCAGCCACACATCTCAGATACTCCAGGAAAGTGTACTCCACACCCAGCGGAGAGAAGAAATATGTCTAATCTGGACCAAGTACAAGTAACTTAACCATTCAACCATGTAAAAGTGCCTCCTGCTAGCTATAAATTAAGTTCTCAAAATATAAGGTTAGAAAAACCCACCATAATTGGACACAAGCGAACAATTTCTCATTAAGAAAACGAGACACAATAAAATCTCCCCAAACTCAACAAGGCAATTCCTCCAGATCACCAAACCTACAAACTCATCTCAAATAAAGCTTCTCCACAATCAAAGTTGGGACCATAAATCTTGCAAAGGCCTACTCAAGCTTATCTCCAATAATCCAAAAAGAGCATGCAACTATAAATCCCCCAACACAAGTATTGAGTTTTCCCACCACCGTTTTGTCCCACATATGCAAGATGCTGCCCACCTGAGGTGCCTCCTGAATCCAAACAACACCAATATACATATTAACACTTCCACAAATTTCGTACTATATTACATGACATGTAGACGGGTCAAAATAGTTGTCCATTAACTAAGAAAATTCCGAATCTGAAGACACTTGTCCTCTTCATTGAACAATCTCAAGTTCCGCAACAAAAGCCCAAGTTTCACAAGGAAACTTGAGAGCCCTTCCCCTTTGCCTTGGCACTCAGCTTTAGAATCATCATTTATGGAGCAAATTAGTTTTTTAATTCCCTAATACCTCAAGGATTGGAGATACTGATATTCTACTAGCTTCATGGCAACAAGTAAAGAAAGCCATTAAATTAATTTTTAGATAAGATCTACCACCTTCTTTAACATCTAGGAAACACTAAATTTCAGATTTTTCCTTCGATTACTTTCTGCCAGCTTGACCCAAAAACCTTAGGAGTTGAGTTTTCAAACTTATCTCAAAAGAAACTTATCCCTATAATGATTTCAAGACCCTGTTTGCCGCAAGACTTTACATAGCCCAAGAAGCCCTAACTTTTTCTAATAAAATGAACCCTAAGTCTCATTTTATCAACTGTGATTTCCATATTGAGCAATTATAGAAAGGTGGTGAATGAGATCCCTCATTGTTTAGGAGGGTGAAGTTCTTGCTCTTTATAATAATTCCTACAAGCTCCAATTATACCATTGACTAGTCCTTTTGGAGTATAAGCCCAAATGTGGCTTGGGATTTCCTTAGATCGTTATAGATGGTATTAGAGCCAAACCCAACCAAAAATGTGCGGCTTGAGCTGTGCCACCTATGATGTAATGCCCCCAACGATGACATCGGGGATTTAGGGGGGGGGGAGATTGTCATACCCAATATTGGGTGAGTATAGGAAGGTGATAAGTGGAATCCCACATTGCTTTGGAGGAAGCAATTCTCGCTCTTTATAATGATTTCAACGGGCTTCAACTATGTCATTGACTAGTTCTTGTAGAATGTAGGCTTAGATATGGCTTAGGCTTTCATGAGGTCGTTATAAACTCGGAAATAAGATAGGGAAGTTCATCATTCATTCATTTCACAAGTCCCTTTTGGAACAAAAATAGCATTCTATTCCTGCGGAAGAGCATTTGGAATACTAAGGCGCCCCTAAACGTAATCCTTTTTGTATGGACTTCTTCCTTGGGGAAGATCCTCATATTAGACAACCCAAGGAAACACTAAATCATTGTCATGGATTGGTCTTTCATTTGCAAAAGAAGTGGGGAGTCCGTTGATCATCTACTACCTTATTGAGAGATTGCTACAACCCTATGCAACAACTTCTTGACTAAAGTGGGACTAGCTTGGGTAATGTTGAGAAGAGTGATTGATCTCCTAGCATCTTGGAAAGGCTTTCAAGGTAACTCAAAGATTGCAGCAATCTGGAAGATGGTCCAGTTATGCCTATGGTGGTGTCTTTGGAGGGAGAGGAACGAAAGAAGTTTTGAAGATTGTGAGCGGTCAATGGAAGAACTTAAAACTTTCTTTTCTGTACTCCATTGGTCAATATAATTGATTTTAATGGCATAAACTTTAATGAATTTCTTGCATCTCTAGATTATAATGCATAGGTAATGCTATTGTATATGTCCTTTATGCTTGGGCTCTAGCGTATTCTTATTCTCAATAAAACCTTGTTTATCGATAAAAAAAAAAAAAAAAATTTAACTCAGGCAATATTTTTTACAACTTTCATATATTTAGAATGCTATTTTTGTTCCAAAGACAGTTTAATGATTAAGTTTTCTTTCAAAGGTTGGAAAGACATGGTATGCTGTTCATGTTTACTAATAAAGATTGCTTTGGTTTTTTACTTCTCAGAAGAAAATTCTTTGGTTTTGTTTTACGGAATTCTTGAATCTTTGCACTCCAATAAAAACGGTGGTGCATCTTATCCCTACCAGGGGAAGGTGGTGCTACAAAGCCTGTTAACTGGGATACCCCATATGATAAAGATAAAGGTAGGTGGTGTATGGGATCCCACATTGCTTGGAAAGAAGAAGTTATTGCTCTTTATAAAGTTCCAATGGAGTTCCAATTGTATCATTGACTAGTCCTTTTGGAGTATAGGCCATGTGGTTTGGGCCTTCCATTGGGGCGTTACATTAACATACAATGATGAACACTAAGATGATGTGCTAACTGTGTGAGCTCATTGTTAAATCAAGCAAAACACTTAATTTACCGGGCGAAGTGGATAGCCTAAAATATTTAAGGCAACTCTTCCAGCAACCCCAGCCATGTCTCTAGGATGATGAAACTTACACGTTGCTCCAAACTTGCAAGTTCCTGTCTTCAGATAGTACTATAGAAAATATCAAAGCAGAATATTAGTTGCTCAAGCCTTAGAAGAAAGATTAAATATCTAAGCAAACTGAGAGTTGGAGTAAAATTGGTTTCCTACACTTTACTATTAAAATACAAGCATGCATTGTCCAAATAAATAACTATTGGCATATTGCAAGTTCATTGTCTTTATAATGATAATCACCAGACAACAATCAAGGGATTATTTCAAAATAAGTATTGAGCTATACCAAGGAAAAATAATAATAGGAAGTAATAGAATCCTTTATAGCATAATTTTGGCAAATAACATTTGTGAGTCAATTGATGTTTCTTGACCAGTGTATATCAATTATTGTCTAACATCCAGCAGTCCTTTTCCTGAATATTCCTTTGTCTTATCATAATATTCCTCCCACAACGAATGGATAGAATGAGGGCTGTATATAGGAAAATAGCTCCAACTTATTTAATAAATAAAGAGGGTGACTTGCCCTCCCTTTCTGTATGTCCATGCACCATTTGTCTTCATCAAATTTCTTAAAGCTTCCTGACCGAAAGGAAATAGGCCAGTAGGTGGGGATGCCCAACAAGAATAGATAGCCATAATCATGCACATGCTGAACCAGTGTTGGGTATGCTATGAGAAGACAACCAACTGAAGTAGGATTTTCATAACAGTAATGCCGAAAATTTCTCAAACAGATTGGATCAGGGCACCATCTGAATAGAAGGTAAAGTTCAGCTTCATTTGAAGCTTTTTCAATTTAATCAAATGAAGAGGTAACAAGTAAAAATCACATTATATACTGCATCTGAAGTGTGAATTACGTCTCTCTCTTTTGAAGATGGGTTTTATTAATACGTCATGATAAGCCTAATAGAATGATTTGTGATCAACATGCTTTTAGTATGCTGAGAACAACATACGTACCATTTGATCATCGGATAAAACTTGAATATACTATCAATTTTCAAAGGACAACATAACATAAATTTGCAGTGGATTGGGAGGTTCATCCACTGCCTCCTGCCCCATCCCACATCCATAAGGGCCTAGGTAAATTTATAAGATTTATCAAACAAGGTGGCATTGCCAGGAGCCAGCCCTAGTCAATACATCTTGTTCATGCATCTCTCCCTCTCTCTCTCTCTCTCTCTCTCTCTCAATTTTATGGTTTTTCTATCCAAAAATTTATTGCTTGGACATAAACGGGCCAAACTGCAATACCAATATTACAAATATACTAGTTCACGCCCAATAGAAAGTATACATGACATACTTATTAAACAAGCAATTCTGCCAACTGGATGGAAATACATGCCTGACATTCTGGTTGTCCCACTCTTTCAGGAAACTCCCCCTTCATCCTTGCAGTTGCAATAGCCTAGAATAAAATAGAATCCCGTTAGTCAAGCTTCCCAAATATGAACATCATATAAAGTTGAAATATTAAAATATGAGACTCAAAAACTTATTGTGGGATGAACTCAACATCAAATAGCTAATACATGAAGTATACCAACTAAGCAAAAGGTGCAACAAGTATACCAAAGTCCAGAGGAGCATGTGAGTGTGTCTGTTGCAAGCATCCATATATAATGAAAGAGTAATGCTAGATTCAATTATAACTTGTGCAAGCGCCACGCACTCCTTTAGAAAAAGAGTGAGGGATCCACCATTAAAAAATTAATTTTTTCATGTGCGTCCCATATTTACTCACTTTTTTAAAAAAGAGCGCAGGGCGCACCTCTATGACTACAAATATTATTTCTCATAATGAAATGTATGTCATACTCAAGACAGCATCTAATCACGCTGGTTTACTTGTGGATAGGAAGATATGCATATGCATATAAAACAATGTTACACCCATCCCTTAGTGCTCTGACTTTCCATGTACCTAAAAAATTAACAAAACAATCTACTTGCATATTCTAACCTAGAATCAGACAATAACTATTTTTAAATCTATTTCTTCTTGTAATCAATGTTAGAGGCAATATTTAGTTTAGAAAAAAAAGTGATAAAGATAAACAATAACAGAACAAATAACAAATTTGATAGCAAGGACCACAAGTGCAATGGTTCCAGAGTCTATAACAATCTAGCAATCTCATAACAATGCATCAAAGCTATATCCATCACATAAAATTGAGTTCAAAAGATTATTCCAGATACGCTGCAGCTCATACCAGCTTCCTATTAGGAGGATGATTAAATCTGCATGTCGCCCCAAATCTACAAAGACCTGTTCTAATGTAATAAGAACAATCTGGCTCTCCAGGACGCTCAGGATATTGCCCAGAGTCCATTGTTTCACTTGATATCAAGTTCATTTTCCACATTGCATCTGAAAATACACTAACGTAGTCAAACAAAAAGAAAGGAAAATAATTCCCCAGCATTCATTCATCCAAAATTGATATTCCAGAAAACTCAGATGCTATGCTTTTCGCGTATTGGTCTCTACCTTTAAAATAAATCGTCACATAAAACTAAAATACACAGTAATTGATTACAGCATAAAAAATTGTACAAAAGCAAACAATTCCAGATTCAAGATAGGGTATGACAGATTATCAGGCGGGGTGGGATGAAGCAAACAGCAAGGCATTGGCTGAATACAACAGATGCGACGGGAATGGGATATTGAATGGAAAGCGGACCAAGGTTTTTATTCATTAACCAAGCACGCCCATTACAGCACCTCTATTATAGAAGTGAAAGCAATGCGCCTTATTGACCAGCTGAAGAGCATCCTTATAAAAGAATGAATGGGAAGCAGGCCCCGGTAAGCCACTAATAGGAATAGTCAAGTAAGCCACCATACACAATTAAAAAACTTTCTTAAAATCCTTTCATACTCGCATAGTGGTTACATCTCATATGCATCCCTTGTAAAAGGGAAAAAGGCACCACTTGGCTGTGGATAGAAAAAGAGAAGGAACTATTTAATATGATATAGATATGGCTGAAAAAGAAAAAAAGAGGATATGCACAATGCTACCAGATAAAAAATATTGTTTCATCCAGTCATAAAGAGGATGTTGAAGAAAATAAATTTTAGAAAATTACTACGGCACATGCATAACCATTTAGCTTGACTATTATGAACTATTCATTTAGTAAGCCATTTCAGGACCCAGAACCTTTATTTTTCTTGCCGACCCTGGTTTTTCACACCTATGAAAAAATAAAACAGCCATGAGACTCAAAGCTTACATGAATTGATTAATTCGAAGATAGTCAACCCATTAGAAAAATATAATTAAAAAAATCATGTATTGCCACTAAAACATTGCAAGAAAAAAATAAAGCTTTTAGACCAATAACTGACAAAAATAACGAAAAGGATGAATAGAAAATTTAAAGAAAAGATTGAATCACATCTCCACTTTTCCCTAATTTGCATGGCACTCAAGTGAAAAATAGCATATTCACAATACCAGAACTGTATACGATTACTCACATAAAAAGCTGTAATTTTTAACACATACCAATCAAGAAGAGACAAAGGTCAAAATTCAATACTGGTCAATCCCAAGTCAAGAATGAAGGTCAAAATCATTCAAGGAACCAAAAGATAGGCAATAAACCTTTGGAAATGATATGGACCAGAGAATTGGTAACAGATAACAACACAACATGTTCCTTCAAAATAAAGAACACAAAATGTTGACATACATTAAACTTCATCTGTAACCATTGATTCAACTAGACTAACATTTAATACTCTCATAGAAACGCTCAAATTTAATATGTATAAAACAAATCTATAGAAATTTAAGCTTCCTATCAATCACAAAAGGGGCAGAATGGACATTTACACACCGTAAGTATGAACAGAACGTGTATCGAATTAGGAAAAAAACATGTAACAAATAGAGCAACTAAATTGTATCTAAAGAAAATAATTATGAAAAACAAAAGCATGAAAACAATACCAATTGTAAAACTTTGGGAAGAAAATAGGCAGGGAGAAATTTTATAATTTAAGAGCTACCGCGAGGAGAAATTTTGGAATGTTGCAAAAACATTAAATAAAAAGTTAGAAATTGAAGAAAAAAACACGAAAAAGAAAAATCGTTGTACAAATAGAGAGTAATTGCAAACTCTTTTTATCCATTATTTAAAACCAAAATTTACTTAAGAGAATTAAATTTCTGGCATTGGCCCAAACCGAATTCATCAGGGGAAAGAGCAGTAACGACAACTCATGATCACGAAGCAGCCATCACTACCAACAAGCAAGTGGAATTTCTGCAAGCAAATGAAAGACGGAAAACGGCAACCACGAAATCACATTTTGAAAACAAAAGAAACATAAGGAGACCTTCGTTCAACGAGGCACCTTCGGTCACGGACCCCGCCACTGCTGCCGCCGCTCGGGACATCGGAATTCCGGCGTCGAACTCCATCGCCCCATCAGCACAGCGATGTCACTCTTTCACTCTCGACCGGAATTCCCATTCCCCCAACCAAAGCAACCAATCACCACCAACTTTCCCTCTAGCTCTCCCCCGTCCCGCAGTGCCGAGACACCGATCGACCAAAACTAATCAGGAGGCCCAACAAGAAAGATTGTTGCAGAGAGAGAAAGAGAGAAAAACAGAGTTTTGGAGAGAGGGGGAAAGAGAGGAGCGTTCTCTTCTCCTCTCCACAGAAACGAGAATAAAAACCAACCATCCAACCAGACAAAAGCCTCTCCCCAAGTCATCTCTTTCTAGTTTGCTTTTTCACCCGCGTTTTGTCCAAAAAACACAACCTTTTCAAAAATAAAACGAACGCACATTATCTTACCCACTCGCGAAAATGGGCCACCTGTGTCAAATCGCTTGCTCCGATTGACGCGTTTTGGAATCAACAGTATTTCCCATTCGTTTTCAATTATTGCGCGGTCTATTTTAAAGTTTATATGCTCGACTATGAGATCCACCAAATATGAAGTGTGACACGTGGCTGCTGAATGGAGCGAGTAGTAGGATTTTGAGATGGTGGAGAGTGGGGCTGACGCGGTACTAATTTACTAAATACCAGAAACTCCTACCGGTTCACATAACTGCTTTTACTTTTTCCACCTTGTTTTATCATTCCAGTTAGGACTGCCAATGTTTTTGAACCATATGATACCGGTTCCGATTCCTCTAATTGGAGAACGAGAGCTCAATATCCCGCACCTTTCTTGTAATAATGAAAAAAAGAAATGATTTATGGTTCAAATCCTACGTTCCACAGCTGATAATGACTCCTATGGTTAGGTCTAAGAATGATAGCTATACTGGTCGTCCTTACCTTCTTTTATTGTTGAAAAATATCTATATATACAATCGTAGAATGTGTAAATATTATATAATTTATTTATAAAAAATGAGTATATGCAGGATTTATATGAAAAAAAAATAATTTTTTAATAATAAATTAATTTTTTTAAAAATAATTACATACACATTTCACGGCTGTATTTAACATTACTAGTAAATAAAAAAAAGTTACTACTAGTCGGCCGCTCTTCTTCCTCTTCACTATTTGTGTTTGTCCTAAAACTACACCCTAAAACTACACCCTCTCATCCCCATTTGCCCGAATAAAGTTCTTACATATTTTAATAGGATTATTTACAAGATTAATATCTATATTAAGCTTTGCTATTCATTATTTCCGTTCTTCCATTCATCATCCATACACCACATATTTAATAAGAGAAAAAATTAAAAAAATCATGTATAATATGTAGTGTGAGTATGAATCATGATAAGTAAAATTTTTCTATTTACAATTCAAAAGTTGTCATCTTCATGTTAGAAACAAACGAGAGACCACAACATATCAGTCTTTGATTGAGTGATATGTAATATCCAAATCTACGTCAAAGCCAATCAAAAGCGAGCAGGTGGCAATACTCATGTTGATTTTATAATGAGAGATTGACAGAGATCATAAATTGCAAAAATATGAAAATAGATATCAAGTTTGTAAAAGTTAAAAATTAGAAAAGTATTACAGCCACAAAAGTAAATTCACAAGCTAATATAGTTTTATATAATATATTATATTTACATTACAAAAAAACTACCATTACAATCTAACGAATTACATCAAATTATGTCAGTTTGTAAATTTACTTTTATATAATCTCTTTATAATTAAAGCATTTCTCTAAAAATTAGGTATTCGAATTAAAAAAAAAAACTCAAGTGCGATTTTGCAATTAACCTTTCGTAATAAAAGCATAACAACATATTATAATTTCATATTCTTTTTTTTAGAAAAATATAATTTCATATTCAAAAATCCTAAAATATAAAATCTAAATTCTAAAATCACAAATGCAACCACCCTCAAGAGTGGTCGGAAAATCACACCACTACAAGGTGGCAGCCAACCACCCTCATCGGAGGGCTTGAAGATGTTGACATTGATAAGATTTGACACATACTCGGACAGATTTGGCCACATCTGGTGAGACTCGGTTGGATCTGCGACCTTGCGAGCCACCCTCCTCTAGTAAACTACTTCTGGTAGCCCCTCTTTATATAATTCTTTCCAAATTTAGTTTTTGATTGGATGTGGGTGAGCTTATTTGACTTATCATGAGAGCACTTATGTGATGTGACGGAATTTGGTTGGAGGGAATAAAGTTTTACACCATCTTATTTTAAGATTAATTCAATATTAAATTATAGAGAAGCGCTCCAGGCCAATCAGGTGTGAAATTAGATTTCACACTGGCCAATCATCAAATGCCACGTAGGCATTCCAAAAGCAAGGAACTGGACCCTCATACACCTGATCAACCTCTCCCTCTCCTTCTCTCTCCCTCCCCCTCCCCTATCCCCCATCTGCACTTAATTGAAAAGAGTCTCAAAAAGAAGTTCTCCCTCTCTAGTCAACGACCTCTCCCTCTCCCTCCCCCATTTGCACTCAATTGACAAAAGCCCCATCTACACTCAACCCAGTCGTTGGTGTTTTCATTATTCTCAGTCTTATTGGATGCAGGCTTTGCATCTGTTTCCACCTGCCTTTGCCTAGCTTTGTGGGCTTTCCAAGCAAGTGGTTTGCCAATTGTTCTGTTGCGTGCAATTTTTCTATTAGAATTCGATTTCCCAATATTGTAACTGTTGGCCATGAACCTTCCAATGGGATTGAGTTTTCCTTCTCAATTGCTAGGTTTACAACTTGGTGGGCCAGATCGTGGACAATGGAGCTGCATAGAAGTATTGCATCCATGGCCTCCTCCAGTGTTACACTTCTTAACTTACTTCCACCCTAACAGTCTACCATTATTGTTGATTCCTCTGTGAAAAAATTAAGAATTCATAAGAGAGTTAGCTAATACTTGCTAATATTATCTCAAAACATGGGTTTAGAACATCATATATATGATGTAATATTATCTCCCATTCACTTGATGAACGCTTCTATGAACGCCTCTGTGGATGCCGAAGAAGGAGAGGGAGATGTTTGTTTTGGGGCTTCTGTCCACTGAGTGCAAATGGGGGAGGGAGAGGGAGAGAAATAAAGAGAGGGAGAGGTAGATCGGGTGTATGCGGGTTCACTTTCTTTTGGGTTGCCTATGTGGCACTTGATGATTGGCCGGTGTGAAAACTAATTTCTCACCCAACCGGCCTCAAGGTTTTTCCTAAATTATAACTCTTTCCATTATGCTTTAACAAATTATAGAAATTCTTATTTTACACATGAAACAATTATATTTCATCAATTTTCTTCATCCCAGCAACGAAAAGTTATATCTGACAAATCTTAAGAAAAATGAGTATTTCCAAAATAAGTTAGCTAAAATATTCTTTAAACTAGAGTGTCAAACTAGGATTGTGCGTATGACTCGGTAAACCGACCCAACCCAATCCAAACCAGTTAATAAAAATTCATGCTGGGTTGTTATCGAGTCAAATCTCCTAGTTGACTAATAATGGGTTTGAAATTCAAGATATTAAACCGACCTAGTTTGTTATGAAACTCAAATTTGAACTTAGGGATACGCAAAAACGGAGTTCGGAGTCGGAGTCCCAATATCTAAAATAGTCAAAGTCGGAGTTGGAGTTCGAAGGCTGAGTTGCCTAATGATTGGGGTCATTTTTGTTAATCGCATGAATGGAGTTCAAGACATCAAGAGACCAACATCATGCAGATTATTATTATATATATATATATGTATGTATTTTTTAGACAACCCTTAAAACGGCATCGTAAGTCAACATCCAACATAAGTCACATGTTTTACCCGATCATCCTTTTCAACCCAGGAAATAACGATAAAGGATAAGATTTTGCTAATGAGTTCTCTTCCTGCTCTTTTGCTTACTGAGGCTACACACAATTGAAAAGAAAACAATTGTAAATTAAACAAAGTTTACAATGCCGAGAGAAGCAGATTATAGAGACAGAGAGTGTGTGATGTCGGTATAAATCGAGAGAGAGAGAGAGAGAGAGCCTTATCGAGAGGGAAAAGCACTGTGCGACACCGAGAGAAGAACAAGGTGTGACAGAGCTGGTGGCTGAACCAAGATCGATTGCAGCACTATACGTCCTCCTCTGTGCATGGTGGTTACATTCAAGAGAGAGGTGAGATAGGTTTCACTTGGCCAAGAAAACTGAGGAGATAGATTGGTGTGGGCTTACCGAGAGGAAGGGAAGAATGAGATTGATCTGTGGGCTATGCTGTGCTTTGTGCATGGTGATGGAGCTCATGAAGGAGGAAATTCAATGGACAAATTTTTTTAGACTTTGGAAACGTTGTGAAATTATGGAAAGATTTCACGAATCAAGCTACCAATTAGGTTTATTCTGTCAGCATAGTTGGATCACGACCCACTATGAAGACAAAGATGACTTTTTTTATTTATTTAAGGAACTTAAGAGTATATATGTTGGCAAAACGAATTACACTATTAGTCTCGAATGATTATTTAGGATTTTACAGATGAATAGTAATAGGAGTGCCTTTTTTATTTAATCTAGGCACTTAGAAGTCTAATTTTATAAAACGAATTGTACCATTAGACTCATATGATTATTTAAGATTTTATGGTGTGATAATATTTTTTTACAATTTTTCAGGTGAATAGTAACATTTGGGATAGCGTCTCATGGCTCCCGATTCAAAAAATTGTCAAATTACTATATAAAATGTCCAAATCCACTTAAAATCACTAGAATTACTTTTGGAATGGACATTTGGCACATTTCTAGCCACTCTTTGGAATAGTAATAGGAAACTTGTCAATTAGAGATTTAAGTGTGATGGAATGAGGGCAAATTAAGTCATGTGATCTTGCTACCTGCAAATACTATTTCGACCAACCAAAAGAGGGTTTCAACCCTAGTGAAATCCCAAACCTTTGGAATCCAAGTGCAATCTTAAAACCTATGTGATGGCCAAAACCCTAAACTTTGTTCCAAACCCAAAAGTGATTGGTTTTGATTAAGTATCTAATCACATAGACTAATCACTTTAACATGCTATTAATCACACAACTTTTCACTCATATACCTTTAACCACTCTTTTTATATCTTGGTAATCACATTGAACCAAGAAAATTTTGATTTGGACTTGATCCCAACCGAAACCCCAAATGAAACCCCATCCATACACTAAATTGAAGCCCATCGGTTAGGCCTATCTTTGGCCCACCGAAAACTACCACAAACCAAGGCTTCTTGAATAAGTTTCTTCCTCCTCTCAAAGCCAAATCTATGACTGACATCCACAGTCAATTTCGGCAGCATGAGGTAGCAGTTGTGCAGCCCCTATGTCCACCATCTTTTGGCTACCAGCCTCCCATCTAAGGATCACTTAGCCACCTCATGTTAGCCCTCTATCATATAACCCACACTCCATGCATTTCCATTTCACACATGCTTTTTTCCTTCACTTTCTAGAGAGCAATGGAGAGTGAGCTTCAGTCAGTTTTCTTGTCAGTTCTTGATCCATTTTTTCCAACACTTTGTAACTCGATTATCTTGACACTATCTTGATGTATTTTCTTCTTTTTTCTAGTTTATGTTGATAGATTTAGGGTAATTTTTCATGGAGTATTAATCAGTGAAATTTTGGTTTGCACAAAAAAAGATTACACTGGGTGACAATTTTGATATTTGTGTGAAACTTTGATATTTTGATGAAATGTTTAGCGAAATATTGGGTATATCTTTCTATGGTAAAGCGTTAATATGTTAATATGCAAATTAGGTTTGGATTTATAGCATTTCAATATTTTTATAAAACAGTTTTGCATGATTTTGAAAAGTTAGAAATTGGAAGGGTCAAAATAGTTTTTGTTTTGGTGAAGTTGTGAGGTTTGGTTATATACTTGATCCAATGGCTTTGATATTCACATATGATGTTCTTAAGGCTTTTACCTATGCTTTAGGAGTTAGTTTTGGAGAATATTGGTTTTGATCTTCGATAGAATAATTTTATACATGCATGAGTTTGTTTAGGAGTCAATCTAGAGGCTCTCGGGTATGAGTTATGTTTTAATGCAGTTTTTACCTTGTGATGCTAGATATAATGCTTAAATCAAGTTATAACTTAAATATGAGGTATATTGTTTTATTTCTTCAAGTTTTATTTTATGAAAATGAAGTATATAGTATTTTTGGTTTCAAGCCAAATGCATGCTATACATGGTTTTGGTGATTTAGCACAAGCCGATTATATAGGCTGTATTTTTGTGATATTGATTGTTTAATCAAGCACGCTATCACTTAGTTTTGAATGATGAACATGTTAGGAGTGTGATTATGGAATTTTGAAGTGCTTGGAGTTGATTTGAAAAACATTAGACCAAGAATATCAAGAGTTGGTCCTATTTGACTTAAACTTGGTGTTTTGACATTTTTATTGATGTGATGAGTTTAAGATTTTAGTGGACTATATATTTTGATATCTTAGAATGATTTTAGAACCTAGGATGAGTTTGATGATTGGCCAAATTGCAACAAAAATCAAGTTTTGACCTATATGTGAATCTGCCTAAGCATGGTTCTCATAGTTGTGTTGTGTTTTAAATTTTTTTGATTGGATATTTGGTTTTAAGACAAATTTACATGAGAAATATAAATTTTTGTAAGATTATATGCAAAATTGTAATTTCCAACAAATAGAGGGGTAACTTTACAATTTTTGCCATAAGTCCGAATTTTTATGTTTCTAAGTGTTTAGTGGATATTCTGACCCTTAGAAATATCTCATTTCAGTTCATACTTTTCCACACTATGCTCCACTTTTGCTTTATGTGAAAAATCTGTAAGTTAGCCTCTAACTTACTCTAGGTGTATTTATGTATGTATGATGGTAAGACTGTTATGACTATATTTTTGTCACTTATGATTATTATAATTGTTATAATATGACATTCCATACCATTTATCACTATACATGTTTATCCGTTATATGCCATGAAATGTCATGTCATATGATACATTTTAACAGTTACATGTCATGAATGCCATGTGTTCTAGTTGTATGATTGACATGATTATAATGTTATGGAATGCCATGTATTTTCGTTGTATGATTGCCATAGTCATAATGTTATGCTATGCCATAATATTTAGTTATATGTTTGTTATGATTACGATGTTATGCCATGCAATGTCATTATAAGAATAAATTGTAACAATCTGCAATAAATTCAGTGGATAAATTTCTTTAGGCTTTAAGAACATCATAAAAACTCTAGAATGGTATCACGAATCAAGCAATCGTGTAGGTTTTAATTTGTCAGCATAGTCAATTTCTTACTCACTTTGGTGTCAGAAAGGCGATTTTATTTATTTGAAGTACTTAGGAATATAGGATTGAGATATGGTTTGTGTCATTAGTCTCAGATTAATAATTAGGATTTTTCAGTGCAGTAATACAAATTTCTTTTTTTGGATGATAGGTGTTCGAAAATGGGTTTTGATTTATTTGAGGCACTTAGAAGTTGAAATTAGCGAAACAAATGGCACTCCTAATTTCATAGTATTATTTAGTATTTTATGGTGAAAATAAATTTTCACCATCTTTTGAGTGAATAGTAACACCAGTGTTAGTACACAGTCTAGTCGTTTTCAGATTACAATGTGGAATGTTCAAATCAGTCTAGAAAGTTTGATTTGGACACTTGGAAAGATATTAGCCACACTTGATGAATATTTTAGGACATTTGGCACCAAGAGGAACCATGACATGGAAATGTGAAAGAAATGATAAAAAAATCAAGTTCTGTGATCATACCACCCAAGCTAAACACTAGTCCATCCAACCATTCATTTTCTGTCAATCAAAAGAGAGTTTCAACCCTAGTAGAACCCAAAATATTTGATATCCAATTGAAACCCCAAATACCTTGTGGAAACTGAACCATAAATTGTTTCCGAAACCCTAAATGTTTAGTCTAGTGTTTAATCACTTGATTAAATTAAATTACTTTTTACATGCTATTAACATTCAAATTTATGTTATTTTACCATTATCCATTCTTTTATAACATAGTATTTTCATTGGGTCAAGAAAAATTAGATTTGGACTTGATAGAAACCAAAACTCCAAACCAAACCTTATTGAAATCCAAAATGAGGCCCACCAAAAAGCTTCACCTATGCAAGATGTCTTGAGAAAGTTTTTCCATTTCCATGAGTGTACTTTCACTGCCCATGTCAGCCCCAAATAGTGGTTGATGGTAGGGTAATCAGCCACCTCACCACCACACTTCACATGGAAGCTTCTTTGGCTGAAAACCATGTGTTGTAGCCCATGGTTTTGGCTAACAACACATCACCAAATGGTCAACCTTACATCCACTCTCAGCCTCTCTAGTAGTATTGAGTCGTTCATGGCATGTACTTTTGGCTTTTGTCACTTTTGATTCACTTTCTTGGAGAAAACTCAAGGAAAAATTTCGGACAGCTTTTCTAGCCATTTGTGCTTTATTTTTTTGAAGCCTTTGTAGGTAGATTCTTACAAAACTTGCTTCATATAAATTGTTTTTCTTTGAGTCTAGTTTCTATTGGTGCATTTTTTTCTAATTTTTGATAGATAGGTCTTTGTGAAAAGTCTGTTTAAGTATGCAAAGGTCATACGGGGTGATAATCTGGACAATGTGTGATTTTTTGATTTTTTTTTATGAAGTTTTTGGCAAGATCTTGGTTTGAGATTTTTTTGGTTTATATTTAACATTTTAATATACAAGTCGGATTTAAATTTCTTACATATTAAGAGTTTTTACTAAGAGTTTTGCATGATACAAAAAAGTTGAAAACTGGAGGTGAAAAAATAGTTCCTGTTTTGAGTAAGCTTGGATATTTTATTAAGGACGCATGCTCCTATGGTCTTGATATTCACATATGTTGTTCTTGGGGTTGGAATTGGATGCATCTCCCCCACTAGGCGTGTTACGGGGACAATCTCAAATTAAGTGACCTGTTTGGCCGCACTTAAAATAAGCTCCTGTAGTTAATCTACATTCACCGCTATGTCTTTGTCCACACCTACGAAATACTAGCAGCGTGACTCGTGCTGGGTTTCCAATAATTATGCCATTCCTTTTATCTGTCGAGGAGGGGACCTTCTTTTTCTCTGTGCTTCCTCTGAGTGAGTAAGGCATAAGCTTTGTTTCATTCTGCATTGATCTGAGTGATCAAACTTTGTAACAGTGTTCGCATAAAAATATATCTACAAGTGCACATAATCGTAACAAGTAGTAAAATATTTTAAAGAAAACGGATATCGAACCCACATGGAATAATTATGCTATTGAGTATTAAAATTGACTAAATTAATTACTATTTGGAAAACCAAAATTTGAAGAATGGTTTATTAAACTGAAGAAAAGAATATTAAAATTAAGATTTTAAAAATAATAAGAATAGATTTAGAGCGTTTGACTTTATCTATCAAATCTCACACAGTTTATTCTTCCTTATTATAGAATCTCAATTATCCCAAGTTAATGGTAAAAATCTATTCACTATTCAATATTTTCTCTCGAACAATATAAAAAATTTCTCCAACTAATAATTCCATATCTCTATGTGAATTTAACTAATTGGAGGCTCATTGAGTTATTTGGATTTTTCTTGAAAATCATACTAGTCATGGTAAAGCATCTCTACTTTCGCTCAACTAATGGTGTTTAATTCTATTGTTTTAATTACAAATCACCTCTCGGTTTCATTGCAATCCAAAAGATTAAACAATAGTTAGCTAAAAAATTGTAAGAATTAAGAACAAGGAATAAATACTCAATCATGAAAATATTGAAAATAAAATAACTCGAAATATAAACTGTGTGTTCAATGATAGCCTACATCAAAGCTCTAGAAAATAGAATCGGTTCATAATGAAATTAAAAAAAAAAAAAGAGAATAAAATAGATATTCTTTATTGAAGTCGGTTGATGAGGCAAGCGGCTCTTACCTCTGCCCTCCAGTTCCGCCTTCTCGAAAGAACACTTCAAGAATAAATTCTTGAGCTCTAAACTCAGACTCAGACTCTAAAACATAAAAACTCTCGACTCTGATTCAGAACTCCCCTCTATTGATCTCAAAAGGAATGCAAATATGGAAATAAGATAATTGTGACTACAATCTAGCCTAAAGATCTGGAAATTAGTTTATAAAGATAAATGTTAATATAAAAGGAATTATCCCAAGAAAAACAGGACTATCTAAAATGGAAGATTTAGTAATATGTGCGTTGAATTGCAGAGATCTGGAAGATTTGGTCACCAACAGATTGATTTCGAAACTCGAATTTGGTGGTCAACAGCCGATTGATCCGGGTCAAGAGGAACTATCCCATCGGGCAGATGTTGTGTGCGCTGAATATAACTAGCGTGGAGGTCACAAAGACCACACGGCCCTCTTCTCATCTACCAAGTGGAAAGACTCCTGACTGAAATGAAAGACTCCTCTCGCCTTTTCTAGTTGTTGCCCAAAATATCGTTTATTGGTTTTTTAAGTTAGTCGTTTAGACTAGTCGCTCAATCTAACTGCCTAGAGCCTTGTCGCCAAATTTTCGTACCTTCTGGGTGCGCTTTCTGGTCGCGAGTTTACTTGCCTACCAAGAGGTAAGTTTTCTCGCATTTGGGCGAGAGAAATCTCTTTTGTTGCCCACGGGACAAGACTCCTCGCCCAAATATCATCGACTCTGTTCAGATCTTGCTAGCTCTCATCAGTCTGGATCCATAGTCTCTTCTTTTGTACCAAAATGCTCTCTTATTGCACTAAATCTTTTCATTCCTTCAAATCTAAGAAAATAAATAAAAATATGTAGAAATAAAATAAAATCAATGGTATTGAAAGGAAAATGACACTTTTCATAAATAAAAGAGTAATAAAAATCATATAAAAATAACTCTTATAAAAAAACCCTCTAGAAATTCAATGGTGGAATTTTTTTAAGCTTTAGAAACCTCATGAAAACTCCGTAAGTTTTCACGAATCAACCATCATGTATGTTTTGGTCTGTCAACATAGTTAGTGTTGCAACTCACGAAATATTATTATACCCGTGAGTTATAGAGTTGAACCTTTTGCTTGGGACGTTATTGATGTGGCATATGTTAATTTAGTGATAAAATGGTTATGGTTTGGAGAACACACACACACTTTGTAAATTTCTATAGGTGGATTGATCTTGATAGGGTTATTAGATTTCTTAAATTGTTTTGATATGTGAATCTGAAAAGTGTGAATTGGTGGCCTGTTTTAGATATTTTCTTTAATCTCTTTCATTTTCTTTGCATAGAAATTGCTAGGGACTAGCAATAAGAAAGTTGGTGATGTGATGAGTGTACAAAAGTGTACTCTAAATCTTTTATTATTAGACTAGAATGCTAAAATGTGAATAAAAATCATAAGCATTAATTTATATTCTTGAACTTAGGTTCTATTTATTTTGAAATATACCGAAGCACATTTTTTTTTTATGTTTAATTTTAGAGTCCATAAAAGAGGAGGCTAAAGCCTAGTCAAATGAAAGCCCATTAAAAGAAAGGTGCAAGTACATTATGTTTATTCTCTCCTACCATGCGCCTCCAACAACTTCAGGGTTCAGGACTCATATTTCATTAATTTGAAGAATGAACTGGAGCTACTACTCAAATGATGCATGTTTCAAATTCAAAAGGGAGTTGAATGGGTGCCAAAATAGGAGGGTCTAAGATTTGCTAAACAGATATGATCTCTAAAGAAAATTTAAAAGGAAAAGAATCACTTGGCAGTTGATTAATTTTACTCAGTCAAGAAGATGAGAATAGTTTTCGACAGAGAAAAAATAAGATTTGGCTAATCTGCGAAATTCAAAGGATTTTTTTTGAATTGGGATAATTCCCAATTGTTTCAATAAGCAGGACTGCTCAATGAGCAAAACTTTCCAATGTGTGGAAGACTTTTTAAAGATAGCGATATTTAAGGGAGCAGTTGGTGGGATCTATTCAATTCTAATCAAGTTATGGGATAAGGGAATTAGAGAAAAAAGAAGAAGAAGAAGAAACAAATCCACACCAAACCCCATAAAACAAACCCAAGATTCAAGGGGGGTCAGGAAATTTTGGGAGGACTTTTGGGGTTGGTGAGAGGACGAGGGATTTTTTGGAAGAAAAAAAAATTGAATACTTTTATGGTGCTCCTATGGAAAACTAAAGCTTTGGTAAAGCTTATGGCAGAAATTGATTGGTGAAAATGTTTTGACTATATTTTAATTCAAAGATTAAGCTTTATTGTTTAAGATTCTAGGATTGAATTCTCCATTTGGTTTGGATATTATAAGTTTGAGATAATTATATTAAACCTTGCTATAGTTTAATTTTGCTGAACTGTAGGATTATGAATATATGATTGTGACTTGAACAGGTTGTTTTTCATGCCATTGATGTGATCTTTTGCTATACTATTGTTTGTGAACATAATGTCAACTTTAGATTTGATATTCCTTTTTATACATGAAAACTGTGGTTTGTAAATGAAGGAATATATTCTAGAATTGAATTTGAGAAATTAGATGAATATATTGTCATATCTTCCAATTAGGAATTTGGTGTTATATTCTTAATTGTGTATATAGTTTAGATTGGAAAAGTTAGAGTATTGGATTCGGTTAATGGAAGCCCAAAGCTTTACTTGCCTTTTTATCCGTGTCCTAATCTTATTTTAATTATGTGTTTTCGGTAGAATTCAAAATATTTTTCAGATTCCTATCATCTTGTTATTTAATAGTTTTCTTTAAATTTGTGTTCTTATAGCTTTTATTTTGACTCACTATGGATCGACACCCTGAACTATACTATAACACCGCATAGTAGTTTGAGCGTGATCAAATTTTGGCGATGTTGCCAGGGAGTATGGCGCAAGAATTATACAATGAATGATTTACTTTAGTAGCTTGTAGAGGCGGTAACTTCGTTCCCTCTTTTAACTTTCTACATTTTCTTGTTCTTTTTCATTTTGTAGTATTTTTTTTAGTTTTTTGTATTTTGTTTTAACTTGCATGCATAGATATATAGATGCCTTGGGTAGGTTTGCTCGTAAGCCTGTGTTAGAGTGAACACGAAAATCAACCCACTATAACTCTTCATGATTACCTCCACCCTACACGCACACCCACACCATCATGCATCATGTTTCCAGCCAACACTTACCAACTTGATTTTAAACCAAGGATGATACAATTACTTTCCACCTTTAATGGTTTAGAGAATGAAAATCCTTATGTGTACATTAGGGAGTTTGAGAAAGTAGTTGCGACTTTCTATAGTTATAATGCTATAGACGATGTTGTGTGACTTAAATTCTTTCCTTTCTTTTTGAAAGATAGAACAAAGAGATGGTTGTACTCACTAAGACCACAATCAATAGGATCATAGAATGAGATGACAAAAGCATTCTTTAACAAATACTTTCCCCAACATAAGACTAGTGCTTTAAAAAGACAGATCTGCACCTTTACATAAAATGATAGTGAGACTTTGTATCAGACTTGGGAGATGTTTAAAGAGTTGTTGAGTATGTGTCCTCACCATGGGTATGAGAACTGGTGCTTAGTTAGTTATTTCTATGAGGAACTGACACATAGAGAGTGTCAATTCATAGAGATGATATGTGATTGTGAGTTTTTGCAGAAAAACCCAGATGAGACCATAGAATATCTCAATGAGCATCCTGAAAAAGCTCACACTTGGACAAGGCCTAGTATTACTGAGAGTAAAAATAGGTCACGGCTTGCTAGAAATCCAAATGGTGGTGAAATTTACCATCTTAAGGAAAAGGATAATCTAAAATCTAAGGTGGAGATGCTTACTAGGGAGTTAAAGGTGTTAAAATCTAAGGATTTAAAGTCAACACACATAGCTATTTGTGTTGAGCTTTGGATTGTGTTTTGTGTGTGGTGGGGTAGATCACCTAGCTCAAGAGAGCTCCACATTTGCTTAAATGAGGAGAATGTATGAGGAACAATGTAATGCCCCAAGTATGTACAAGAAACCTTTTACACCTTTCTCCGATACCAATAATCTGGGATGGCGTAATCATCCCAATTTTAGCTGGAAATATGAAATCAGCAACCTAGAGCTTACCCTACGCCTCCATATCAGCCCACACCTTCTAGGAACCCTTTAGAGGACACCTTACATGCATTTATTGAGGCTCAAGGTAAAACAAACCAAAAATTTGAGTCAATGATCACCTTAGTGGTAGAAGAGAACAAAGAGATGAGGAACCATGTTTCTAAGTTGACTAGTGCTTTGACCATAAGTGAGTGTGGGAAGTTTACATGCCAAGCTCAACCCAATCTTAGTGGGCAGCATATGGCACAAACCTTTAATCCTAATAGATCTTAAGGAGGTAAATGTCATAACCACTCGAACTTGAAAGGTTATAGAACTAACTCATAAGCCTAGGGAAACATATGAAAACTTAGGTGATGATGAGGTTGACACCTCAAGAGATGATGAGGTAACAAAAATTCCATCTAGGGTGCCTTTTACCCAAGCCCTTAAGTCCACTTCGAAAGCGGCTGACCTTAATAATGAAATCCTAGAGAACCTTAGGCAAGTGAAAATTAACCTTCCCTTACTGCATGTGATAGTACAGCTAAAATTGGGGTTATGCATTGTCAAAAGGAAGCACAATGTCAAGAAAACAAACCTCTTGATTGAATAGGTGAGTGCCGTAACTGAACAAAGAGTCCCCTCGAAATATAAGGACCCTAGTTGTCCTACAATTTCGTGTGGCATTGGGAGCCATGAGTTTTCACAGGCCTTTGTTATTTTGGGGGCTAGTGTAAATCTCATGTCTTATGCCATTTACTTGTTGCTAGGGTTAGGTGAGATCAAACCCACATCAGTGGTATTACAGTTGGCTGACCAGTTTGTTAGGAAACCAAAAGGGTAGTTGAAGATGTCTTGATTCAGATTGATAAATTTTATTACTTTATTGATTTCTTAATTTTGGATACACAAACAGATGTTAATGCTGATTCTAAGAATTTCATTATTTTGGGAAGACATTTTCTTGTTACAGCTAATGCTCTTATAAACTGCCAAAAAGAAGTGAGGGACATCAACCTTCAAATATGGAGAGTCCCAAATTGGAAGTGAAATCGCTGCCTCAGGTCTTAAGCATGCATTTCTCGGCCTAGGTGACACTTTTCATGTTATTATTTCTTCGAAATTGAATGCAACAAAAGGTGAGCAACTTTTTAATATTCTCTTGGAGAATAAATGCATTAGGTTGGACCATAGCTGACATAAAGGGGACCAGTCCCTTAATTTACTCACATAGGATTCACCTAGAGGAGGGAACTAGCCCCCATAGAGACCCTCAGTGCAGGCTATACCCCAACATGAAAGAAGTGGTAAGAAATAAAGTGTTGAAACTGTTAGATGCGGATATCATTTACCCAATTGGGTTAGCCTACACAGGTGGTTCCAACAAAGTCAGGAGTCATAGTTGTGAAAAATGAACTAGGTGAAATGATCCCTACCAAAACAGTGACCAAGTGGCACATGTGCATTGACTATAGAAAACTAAATGCAGCCACCCCCAAGGACCATTTCTCTCTTCCCTTTATGGAATAGCTTCTCGAGCGTGTGGTTGGCCATCCTTTTTATTGTTTCTTGGATGGTTATTATAGTTATTACCAAATTGAGATAGCATTAGAAGACCAGGATAAGAGCATATTTACTTGCCCTTTTGGTACCTATGCATTTCGTAGGATGTCATTTGGGCTATGTAATGCTCTTGCCACGTTCCAAAGATGCATGATGAGCATTTTTAGTGACATGGTTGAAAATTGCATGGAAGTTTTTATGGATGACTTGACTATTTTTGGAACTTCTTTTGATGCATGCTTGCTGAATTTAAAAAGAGTCTTGACCCATTGTGAGGAAAAGGGACTGGTTTTGAATTGGAAAAAATACTACTTTATGGTACCTTCAGGTTTTGTCATATTATTTCTTCCAAAGGGATAGAGGTTGATCAATTTAAGATTGAATTAATTTCTAAGTCACCTACACCTATGGCAGTAAAAGATGTTAGATCATTTCTTAGTCATGCACGTTTTTATAGGAGGTTCATACAGAATTCTCTGTCATATCTAGACCGCTATGCAACCTCCTAGCTAAAGGTGCCCATTTGAGAGGATACAAGACTCTTAAGAGGCCTTTAAAACGTTGATTGACAAGTTTACTTCAACACCCATAATGTAGCCACTTGATTGGGTTTTGCCTTTTGAGATTATGTGCAATGCAAGTGATTATGATGTAGGTGTTGTCCTTGGATAGCGAAGGGAATAGAAGCCTTATGTCATTTACTATGTTAGTAGAACTCTAAATAATGCTCAAATGAATTAGTCACCCACTGAAAAAGAGTTTCTAACTGTAGTTTTGCTTTGGACAAGTTTCGTGCTTACTCAATTGGTTATACTATTACAATTTTCACAGATCATGTAGCCCTTAAGTACATTCTCACAAAGAAGGAAGTTAAAGCACGATTAATATGATAGATTTTATTTTTGCAGGAATTTGACATTACCATCAAAGATAAGAAATGAGTGAGGAATGTAGTGACTAACCATATTTCGAGGCTCACATTTGAGGACACCACCAACCACATGCCAATTATAGATGATTTTCCAGATGAGCATTTATTGCCTATTTTCTCTTTACCTTGTTTTGCTCACATTGTTAACTATTTGGCTGTTGGTGAACTCCCACAAGATTAGGGCGCACAAGATAAGAGAAAGTTCATGGTTGAGGTACTTAAATTTTATTGGGATGACCCATATCTCTTTAAATAATGTCCTGACCAGATTATGAGGCGATGTATCCCTAATGAGGAGATACTTAGTTTCCTCAAATTTTGTCATACCAAACCTTGCGGGGGCCATTTTTCAATGAAAAAAAACCACTGTAAAAATTATGTAGAGTGGATTTTATTGGTCCACCTTGTTTAAGGACCCAAATATTGATTTCCTTTACATTTCCATCTTATGGTTCCTCTTGGTTTCAAGTGTCTAATTCTATTCACCAAGTATGATTAAGATCTTGCTAAGTGTCAAAATAAAACTTCTCTAACCTAATTTGGACATCCCACATTGTGATCTTGAAAATGCTGGATTGAGTGCTAACACCAAGATCACTATTCACTTCAAAAAAGTGAAAGATAAATTTTATACTGTAAAATCATAAATAATCATGCTAACCTTAAAGTGCAAATTGTTTATCAAAATTAGACTTTGAGGTGCCTCTAATAAATCAAAACATGATTTCAAACAATTGAAAATAATTTTATCGCGCTATAATATCGTAAATATTCATCTTAGTCTAATGGAGCAGATTGTTCTCATTCTCACATTCCTAAGTATCTCAGATAAATAGAATGGCGTTCTTGGCACCACAGTGAGTAATAAGACTGACTATATCGACAAACTAAAACCTACGCGATTGATAGATTCATGAAAACTTTACAGGATTTTCACAGCGTTCCTAAAGCCTAAAAAAATTTATGTACTAAATTTTTGGCGGGGTGTTACATTAAACATATTGTAGAAGCCTTTAAATGGATTTTCCATCTTGCCAAAGATTTGCTCATTGATCCCACCATATTTTCCATTGACGGGCTGGTATTAGTACTGATCGAAAGGTTCCTATCCATGTTTGAATGTTTATATTATTTGGAACAACTTCTATATAAAAACTGTGATAACCTAGACCTAGTTAAATTTTATCTATATTATTTTCCATTGCCTTAATATTATCTTAGGGCCATGAAAATTAGGTCTAGATTGATAGAGTCCTTGGATTTGTAGTCTAGCATCCAAAGCTCATGAGAAAGGGCCACTCAAGCCCTTGCATTTTTGGCCAACCATGTGGGCTTGAGCCCAGAAATCCTAGAAAGTCCATAGGGACACACCCAAGCCATGTGGCTTGTGCCATTTTTCACGCATGTAAGGCCCATGAATCTGGATGCGATAGTGGGCTAAAGGGAGAGAGAGAGAGAGAGAAAAGTGGTTGGGAAGTCAAGGAGACATGCACATCTACCCTAGTGACAAGCCATTGGGCTTGCCACATATCACTCATGCATGGAGGCTTTTAGAAGGGAAATCATGAGATTCATCTAGGGGAGGCCAAGAGCCACTCGGTTAACACACCCCATGCCCACCAAGAACCCCATCTCATGCCACTTGTCAATTGTAGAGAGTTCCAAGAGATTTTACAAGGGGATTGGCACTTTGAGAAGATCAAGAGTTGATTTTCCTAAGGATTTGCATGGGAAACACCAAGAAACTTCTAGATCCCTAAGCCACATGCTCACTCAAGGGTATTTTTAGACATTGTGCCATTTGTCATTCATGCATTGGTGAAGGAAAGATTCTAGAAGAAACATCACATGGAAATTACTATTGTAACCCTAGGGTTTCGGCCACCACATCCAATCACTTTCCACTTGTCAAGTTTAGAGTTTCTAAGAGGCATAGGGAAGTGGGAGACTCACATAAGGAATAAGCATAGGAAGAAGAAGG
Organism: Cyclocarya paliurus; assembly: GCA_029856935.1. Lineage (NCBI taxonomy): Eukaryota > Viridiplantae > Streptophyta > Magnoliopsida > Fagales > Juglandaceae > Cyclocarya > Cyclocarya paliurus. Next base: position 18,533,364 of record CM056953.1, on the reverse strand, counting down.
TTCTTACTTGGGGGAGAGTAAGGATCACGCATGGGAAAGGGGAAGAGACACCATGGGGAAAAGAGAGAGGGGGACGGCACTTTGAGGGACTACACGCCAATGCCACTTGGCATACATGCAACATTCACTTTCTTGGGAAGATGAAGAGGCTTTGAGGTAAATTACACAATTGTACATAGGATTCATTGAATCTAGACGTTGGAGAGGGGCTTAGAGGGCACTAGGATTTCAGCCAAAGGAAAAAAAGGAATAGCCATGCCACATGTCTAACATGCATTAGCTCTTGATTGACCAATTGGCTTCAAGGAGATAGGCTATATAAAGACCACATGCCATACGACCACCCCTTTTTCTTCTTGTTCATTTTTGAATGTCTAAGGCATTCTCTCTATGTAACGCTCATCCTTGTGGTGAGACTTTTTTTCAAAATAGTTTTAAAAAAAGACGACGGGAATTACCTTTCAATTTAAAACTTTTTACTTCCATATCCAGGGTGCAAGACTCTACGTTATAAAATAAAATGTGCTTTTGAGAATAAAAGAGGTTTACAGCGGAAAACATAAATCTTATGATAAAAAGGCCTCTCGTACATTTAAACTCTCATGCTTAGACTTCCGTGCTCTTCCCCTTGGGCCGTGTCCATCCTAACGCGTTCTGCTCATTCAGTTCTCGTGGGGGGAGGGGCTATAACGCCCGTCCTTATGGTGGGTGTTTTTATGAAATATTTTAGAAAGGACGACTGAAATTACCGTTCGATTTAAAACATTTTACTTCCATTCCCAGGGTGCAAGACTCTACGTTTATAAAATAAAATGTGTTTTTATAATAAAAGAGGTTTACAGTGGAAAACATAAATCTTAAAATAAAAATGGCTTTTATACAGTTAAGAATTTCGTGCCTAGACTTCCGTGCTCTTTCCCTTTGGCCGTGTCCGTCCTAATGCGTACTGCTCATTTAGCTTCCTGTGAAGGGAGGGGCACACATAAAAACTAAAATTATTCGAATACTCAGTAAGCATTACTTCATACAGTTAAAATGTAGCAACATAGGTTTTCAATCATGCATTATCATTCCATACGTACTATACGTACATGCATACATGCTTTCATTCATAAACGTCACTGAATGGGGTTTTTCTTCTTTAAACATGACTTTTTTTTCGTAAAACGTTTCTCCCTCTAGTGCCTTCATTTTTTGAAGAATGTCATGCATTCATGCATACTTTTCTTTCCACTTTCATAGGCCAGTGCACACTATTACACCCCGCATGCTAGGGTTAACGGCCTTATGGCCAATGGATTTGCCCGTGGCCATGGGTTGGAATCCCATTCCGTCAGGGTGTAGCACTGGGTGCACTACCAGATACTACTACCCAACATTGCAATCCACTCATTCATTCATTGGGTACCCCTTTCATTCATGTGGTCGTTATGTAGTGTCATACATTCATACATGCTTCATGCCTTTCTTTCATTTCTTTCATTCATTCATTCATGTTAGCTCTAAAGAGTTAAGGCTTTCATTCTTTCATGTGCATGAGCATGAGCTTTCATTCTTTTCATTCATTTCATACTTTTATGAGAAAACATCATTTCATGAGAAAACATTCCTTTCGTGAGAAAACGTCGTTTGGGACGAGAGCCCAAAAATCATCTTTCATGCCATGTCTTTTCGTTGAAAATACTTACAATTGATACTGCGTATAGTCATACATTCATATGCGTACAATTAATACTTTGGTTGTGTGAATAAGGGCTGCCAAAGAGGGCCGTACATACTTATACTTTAAAAAATCACGCTTATTGTGCTTTTTCATAAAACGATTGCCTTTTCAAAAGGAAGAGCATTTCTTTTCTTCGTTTTCAAAAGAGAGAACGTTCCCTTTTTCTTTTCTTATCTTTTAGAAAATTCTAAAAGAGTATGAACATAATACTTACTTGGATTCTATGCTATTTTCATATCATGCAGTCCATTCATGTGCGTGTCAGATGGCAACCTCCATGCATACACATAACCTTAACGTCATTCTATATCTAGTGCATAAGCAACTAAACTAGAAATAGAACTACGCTTCACATGAAACACTCTCCTTCTATCCTATACTCTTTCATGTCTCTTACTCTGCTAAAACCTTTGGGGGACCCATTTACAATCACTACCTCTTTCAACCTTAACGTTCTACTTCGAGTGCTTACTCACTAGGGTGAACATATGATTCACCTTAGGATTAAGACACTAGGACCTCTATCTCATTCTTCTCATTAACCACATTCCAACGCATGACTTAGACTGACTAAGTCACGCACCCCATTCCTAGACGGTACACTCTTTATTACCTTCATGTATTTTAGCTCACTCTAATCCTCATGACCATCCATATACGTTACACGGCTCTAAGCCACTCTGAGGCTTAAGTACCGTGTAACCATACTTAAGATAGATTACCCATTATATATGGTAAATCCGTCCGGCACATGTGTCTAACCAGAACACACACGTACCTTACCCCTTTATCACCTAAGACCAACATATAATACATTGGTTATAAACTCGTATGGACAAGCGCTATATTCCATTACCAACCTTCTCTTACCCGACTAGCACGACTCTTCATGCTACCAGTCCCTTTAGACAGTTCATCTCAATGCTTAACATGACAAGACTCCATTCATAACTACACTTTACGTCACGCCATATAATTTGAGACTGTTCTCAAGCTGCACCGTGACCTCCTCATGTCACTTGACATACATTCTAACTCATCACATCACAGCTCCATGATTGGCCATGTCACTTTATGACGATGCCCAGTCATGCTTTCGCTGCACTACTCTGATACTTTCTAGCTACTTCGCACTTACTCCCTACCATAAGTTGACTACACAGTGACACTTGTCACCTCAGACTACAGCCACGCCACTACTACAACACATAAGACATAACCACACTTCACAGTACAGTCCACAATACTACACAACACACATCCTAACTACGCCCAACACTTCACGTTACGATACATCACAACACCTTACTGCACAGCAACTCCATAATACTAATAGCATAGTCCACAACCTAGTCAACCAACCAACATCTAATATAAATAATAAGGGATAGAGAGTTATACCATCGACGGAAAAACCCATGCGTTGCTCGCTAGTCGTCATGATCAGAGACTCCAGAAGGGTCGTACGTGGCGTCTACACCACGTACGGATGGCTATTTAGGCGTTTGAATAGCTAGGTGTGGTCTTGGAAGGGCTCATGGTGGCGGCAAGGGCGTATCACGATGGATCTGGCCATGTACAGTGGCGATCAGCCACGCGTAGTGGCTGTCCATCATGTGTAGGGGCTGCCCGCCACATAAAGTGGTGGTTTGGGTCTAAGGCTAGGCTGAGGGAGACTGCTGGTGGAGTCGTGGAGGCTCAATGGTGCTGGTACAATGGTCCACGGCGGTGGATCTAGCCATGAGGTGGAGGATAGCTCATGAGAGAAAGTGGAGGAGCATGGGTGGCAGATTAGGGCCATGGGTGGTTTGGATGGTTTGGTGGTGACCTGAGGATGCCGGAGATGGCGATCACACGTTGTGGGTGGCGGTGTACGATGGTGGATCTAGTCTAAGGGGGAGTGGGTGTCTGTGAGAGAGTGAGGGAAGGTGAGCATGCATGGTGGCTCAACTGGATGTGGGGATGGCTGGGAGAGGTGGTTGGTGGCCAAGGGAGGTCCCAGTGGTGGTGCAGTGGCCATAGGAGGTGGAGCTCCACTGTGGGTGTAAGAACTCGTGCAAGAGAGAGGTGTACTTTGTGGGAGCAGACGGTGGGGAGATGGAGGCCGAGCTTACTGGAGGATGATGGCCGATGGGAGGAGAAGCTACCGTGGAAGTGGTGGCGCTGAAGGATGGTGCATGGCGGTGCAGTGAACACTAAGCCCATTCGGGCTGTGCACTGCCGAGAGAGAGGAAGGGAGAGCGTGAGAGGGAGAGGCCGGTATGAGAGAGCTCGGGGAGTGAGGCGGTGCAGATGGAAGGGGCGGTGAGGCTCACCGGCACACGGCGGCGTCGAGCTAGGGCATGGAGCAGATCGGGCATGGGGGTGTCATGCAGTGCAAGCTGAGAGGGAGAGGGAGGAGAGAGAGAGGGTTGGGGAAAAGGGAGGGAGAAGAGAGAGGGCTGGGGGTTTTATTCTAAAACCTAACTTTTGGGGATCTACAAAATGATCTAACGATGACTCTTAAATACTGATTTGAAAATACGTAAACGTTAACTTAATTAAAAGTACTGAAAGGAATTAAGATAGAATATTATTTAAAATAATATTCTTTCATCATTAATAAAATGATGAAGTCTTACTTAATATATTTAAGAGAATAAAACCATTAAATTAATTAAAAATTCCATCATTATTTAAATCACGTAATATTTTAAATAACTGGAATCATTTATATAAAATGATTTCTCACAATTATAATATTTTTGGAACTCTTCAAAAATATTATAATTGAGTTATTTAAAATATTACTTAGTTAAATAACAATGAAAATCTTCTATTTAAAATACACATAACTTTAAAACACTAAACTAGTTTTAGAAATCACATAGTATCTTTTACAAACACGCCATCGGGGTCTGGCATGTATAATGGAGCTCGTAGTCACTAGGGAGAAGGAGCAGGCTGTCGCATCAGAAGTAATTGCTTACGTCAGAAGAAAGGAAGGAGCGGGGTATTACAAGGGCACACATAAAAATTAAAATGAGTCAAATACTAAGTAAATAGTTAAAATATAACAACATAGGGTTTCAGTCATGCATTTATCACTTCATGCATACCATACGTACATGCTTACATGCATTCCTTTGAAAACATCACTAGGTGGGGTTTTTTTTAAAAGAAAAAGGTTTTCTTTTCGTAAAACGTTTCTCCCACCAGTGCCTTCATTTCTTGAAGAGTGTGATGCATTTATATATTCTTTTCTTATCATTTTTATAAGCCGTTGCACACTGTTACACCCCGTATACTGGGGTTAGCGGTCTTTTGGACCTGGATTTGCCCGTGGCCATGGGTTGGAATTCCATTTCGTCAGGGTGCAGCACTGGATGCACTACCAAATACTACTTACCCAGCATTGCAATCTGCCCATTTCATTTCTTTGGGTACCCCTTTCCATTCATATGGTCATTACGTATTTTCATACATTTAAGCATTCAGTCCTTTTAGTCTTTTCCTTTCAGTTCATTTCAGCTCTATCTTTAAGAGCAGGAGCATAAGCATCATCTTTTCTTTTCATTTAATAGTTCATTCATGGAAAAACATCATTTAAGGATATGAGCCCAAACATCATCTTTCATGGAATTTCGTTTTGAAGAAAATACATACAATAGATACTGCGTATAGTCATCCATTCACATGCGTACAACTAATACTTTGGTTGCGTGAAAAGGGGTTGCCAAGGAGAGCCATACATACTTATACTTTAAAACGTTATGCTTAGCATGCTTTCATAAAATGTCTTTCGTGTCATTTTATAAAGCATCATAAAGGAAAAACATTTCGTTTTCATTTTCGTATCTTTTAGAAAACTCTAAAAGGACATGAACATAATACTTACCTGGACTCTATGCTACTTTCATACCATGCAGTCCATTCATGTGCGTGTCAGATGGCAACTTACATGCATACACATAACCTTAGCATTATTCTCTATCTAGTGCATAAGTAACTAAACTTAGAATAGAACTATGCTTCACTTGAAACACTCTCCTTCTATCTCGTGCTCTTATGTGTCCCTTACTATGATAACCTTCGAGCATCCACTCACGATCACTACCTCTTCCAGTCTCAACCTTCTACTTCGAGTGCTTATTCACTAGAGTGAACCCATGATTTACCTTAGGATTAAGACACTAAGACCTTTGTCTTACTCTTCTTATTGACCACATTCCGACGCATGACTCAGACCGACTAAGTCACGCATCCCAATCCTAAACGATATACCCGTCATTACCTTCATATATCTTAGCTCACTCTAAATCTCCATGCCCATCCATACACGCCACACAGTTTTAAGCCAACTCTGAGGCTTAAGCATCGTGTAACCATGCTTAGGACCAATTACCCATTACATATGGTGAATCTGTCTAGCACGTGTGTCTAACTAGATTATACACGTACCTTACCCCTTTATCTGTATAAGACCAACCTATAGTCCGTTGATCACTTGCTTGTATGGACAAGCGCTATACTCCGATACCAACCTTCTCTTAACCTGGTAGCATAACTCTTTATGCTACCTGTCCCTCTTAACAGTTCATCCCAACACTTGACACAACAGAACTCTATGCATAACTACACCTCATGTCACATCATATAGCTCGTGACTACTCCTAAACTACATCGTGACCTTGTCACGTCACCTGACATTCTGCTACGTCATTCTTACACTAACTCCTAACTCATCATGAGTATGGTCCCTCACGTACTCTTGTCACATCATGACATCTCGTCACGTTCTCGCTACGTTGCTTTTACACTAACTCCTCACTCATCACAAGCAAGACTTCTTGTTCAACCATGTCACTTCGTGACATTTCCCCATTATGTTTCTACTGCACTACACTTGATACCTTCCTGCCACTTAACACATACTCTCAACCATAAGTTGGCTACGAGGTGACACTTGTCACCTTAGACTACAGGCCACATCACAACTATTTCGGGACACTGTTCCACAGTTCTGGATGCTACTCATCACGCTCTACGCTCATCAACTACGCAATCATCCTTATCTTCGCGACACACCACATGGTGTATAGCTTCACCTCAAGGGGTACAGTCCATGAGTACTCCCTTCACATACGCTATGCCACATCACCACTATGGCATACACGACAAATAGTACATCACTCCACCACATGGAGTACACTCTGCTTGTACTATTCCCATCCCACATTACGCCACGTCACTACTACAGCACACACTTCACACCCACACTTCACAGCACACTACATAGATACGCCTAACACTTCACATACATAGCAGATCATAATACAACGAACTCCACAAATACTAACAGCACAGTCTACAACCTAATCAACCAATTAACATAAATAACAAGGGATAGAGGGATATACCATCGTCGGGGTTGACCCATGCATTGTCCGTTGACTGTTCATGGTCGATGATGTTGGAAGGGTAGTACGTGGCGGCTAAACTGAGTACGGTGGTTGTTTGGGGCATTTGGATAGCTAGGTGTGGTCTTGGAAGGGCTCATGGTGGCCTCGAAGTGGCGGAAAGGGGCGAAACACAGCAAATCTATCCGTGTACAGTGGTGGTTAGCCACGTACAGTGGCTGTTTTGGCCACTGGAGGTGGCTAGAGGTGCGGGTCTAAGCGTAGGAGGGTCAGGTCGTGGTTTTGGGGTGGTGGTCTCGTGGTGGTGCTGAGGTGGCAAACGTCGGAGACATGGCGGCTCATGGAGGAGTTTGGGCCATGGGTCTCACATAGAGAAATCGAAGGGAAGGCTTGGCTGGTCGTGGCTAGCCATAGAGGATCTCAGGAGGTTGCTAGTGGAGCTATGGTGGCAAGGTGGAAGAGACACGGCGGCCTATAATGGTGGATTTAGGCCGTGCGTGAGGGAGAGTCTGTGAGAGAGTGAGAGAGAGTGGGGGAGTTAGGTGGCTTGGTTGGACATAGGGGTGGCTAGGGGAGGTCACCAGTGGGAAGAGGAGCCTTTAGTGCCGGTGCTGTGGTCGTGGGAGGCAGAGCTCGGCTGTGGGTATAGAGAACAATGTTTTGAATACCGTACCCGACGTCGTACCGGTCAAGGCACTGAACGAAATATTTCGATACCGGTACCGTTTCAGGATAGTTGATATATGAATAAATTATATATATAAAAGTTCTATTCCAAAATAATAGTCTATATATAAATAAATTATATATAAATACATATATATATATATATAAATTATAAATAGCCTAGTTTGAATTGGAGGTTAAAAAATGAGCTTGTAGTTTGAAAAAATGAAAAAAAAAAATTAAAGGCCGAAATATCGGACGGTATGATCGATATAGCCGGTATTTGGGCCGGTACGAGATTAAAAATAGTGATAGAGAACTCGTGCATTGGAGGAGCTCCGTGCGGTTGGGGAAGGAGCTACCAGCCTCGAGTCTAGGGGAGGAGGAAGGGGGTGAGGCTAGTGGTGCTTGTAGTGGTGCTTGTGGCCCTGGCTGATGGCGAACCTGGCTGATGGTGGCGACGCTGGAGGAGATAAATGGGTGAAACCCATTTCAGCTTGGGCTACCGTAGGAGAGGAGAGAGGGCTGCGTGGGGTTCACTAGTGGTGGGAAGGTGTTCGCCGGCGTGAGAGGAGGCTGTTGGCGGCGGTGCACTGCGGCGCCGGGCTAGGTTGTGGAGCAGATTGGGTGAGAGGGAGAGGGTGTTTCCGTCGGGCTCAACGGAGAGGGAGGAGAGAGAGAGGGAAGGAAAAAGTGAGGGAGAAAGAGAGAGGGCTGGAGTTTTACTCTAAACCCTTTGCCTAGAGTCTTTAAGACGATCTACCAGTGAGTTTTAAATACTGATTTGAAAATGCGTAAATATTAACTTAATTAAAAGCAGTGAGAGGAATTAAGACAGAATATGATTTAAACTAAACTATAGTTTATAAAATAATAATCCTTCATCATTAATAAAATGATGAAATCTTATTTAAAATATTTAAAATGATAAAACTGTATAATTAATTTAAAGTTTTCAACATAATTTAAATCCTATAATATTTTAAATAACTGAAATCATTTTAATAAGATGATTTCATACAATTATAATATTTTTGGAGCTCTTCAAAAATATTATAATTGTCTTATTTAAAATCAAGCTTAGTCAAATAACAATGGGAATATCCCATTTAAAATACCCATAACTTTAAAACACTGAGCTAGCTTTAGAAATCGCATAAGATCTTTAAAACACAACATCGAGGTTTAGCACGCATAACGAGGCTCACAGTCACTAGAGAGAAGGACGAACTATTACATCCTCTCGTCCTTGAATAAATTTTATCTTCAGAATTAGCTTACATCAGAAGGAAAGAGCGGGATGTTACACTCTACTCCATCTCTCTCATGCCACTTAGAGGATTCTCTAAGTCCAAACATAATTTTCTCACACTTTCTTTCCAACCAAACAACAACCATACACTCTCTACACTCAAGGGAAGGCCACAACTTTAGAAGAAATTCCACGGTAGAACATTACACTTCGATTCCTTTCTTCTCACAATCAGACACGTCTATTCCAAGGTGTAGGAGATCTCAAAGTGAGTTTGAGATTTTGAAGAACACACTCACACACACGTTCAATGGACTATTTCATCTTTGAAATGAACTAAGATTTCCAAGGAAGGAAGAACAAAAGTTTGAGGACCCAAATCCTCAAACCAATCAACCATATGACTTGCACATCTATTATAAGTTCATGACCTAGCAAGGGTTGAGTAAACTCAAATGTTTCATCTTCTAGAAACCTATGGACCAAATATTTGAAAAGGGCCACTTTGGGTGAAATGACCAACCCTAATTGTCCGTTGACACAAGCACACACGGATTAGGGTTAAACCCTTGTTCTAACAAGTTGTATCGTTCATTACAGCTTGCTAGCATTTTCTTTGAAGGAATTTTGTAAGTAAACTCTCAACCTAGTTTAGGTTAACAAGTGTATATGTTTGTGTGAATCGTTTCTTTGATTAATAATGCATTGTTTAATATTCTATAATTATTTTCATCGAATATTTTGTTGTGAGTTGTATAAGAAGATGCAAAGACTGTGTTTCGGCTTGCGCGCTTGTATTGCCATGATTTATATGTGTATATGTTTCGGATTGCGTGATGCCACATCAATGTTCCATGTGTAACAATGTTTCGACATTTCAGGATGAGTTGCCATTATTTCATGCGTTGATTATCTTTGCCATGATCTCTAGGTTAGTATGCTTCGAATTTGGTTCATGTTAAGATGAATTTTACATGTTAATATGCTCTACGAGTTTTGGCCAAGCCTTGTTTGTTTATGCTCAAGTGGCTTGTTTTGATATTTCATGTATCATATGTTATCATGCCATGATTTGAATGTGTTACACTTGATTATTACATATCAAGTGTAAGAAAGAGTACATCTTAATTCTCATGTCACATGCATTTAGGTAAATGACTTTTTTCGAAGTGTCTTATTACGACCTCAAATACTAGGGCAGGAGAATGTCCTGGTGGAACTCATTTGTTCACTCTTGAGTGCTTAAGAATGGAGTGGTGAAAAGAAAATGTCGACGTGCCTCGAATGAATCTTTTTGGAAAGGATTCCGGAGTGAGGTAGTGTCTAACGCTAGTGGGTGCACATGACTAAGGCAATTGTAACGCTCCTGCCTAATTAACCATTATGATTAATTTTTAAACGCCTTTAGATTAAGTTTATGATTTTGGGCTTTAAATATTTTTTATTTTTACTACTATTATTATTATATTATTTTATTTGTTTATTTTATTATTTTTTTGAATGGAGATAGTTAGATTTATTTAGACCGAGACACTTAGAGCCATTAATTATTAAGCATGAAAGATTAGAGAAGCAAGCCCATTAGTAATCCTATTAAGGTCTTTAGAACTTTAGGACATTTATGAGCCAAGCCTTAAGAGTCTTAAGCGAAGCCTTATAGGAGTACAAGTCTTGGTAGGATAGCCTTGGCCCAAGTATGATGAAAACATAAGGCCTTTTGGGCCAAGCATGGTATAGGTTTGATCTATGGCCCAATTATATTAAAGTAAGCCTTTCAAGCCCTATCTTTGTGGATATTGAGGCATCTCTTAATCCCTCAAAGTCTGGAAAAAAGGCCTCCCATCCACTCAAACCCAAAGCCCATGGACCATTAACCTACATTGATGGCCTTTTTAAGCCCCACAAGGCCCAAAACCTTGTTTTGCTTCTATTCACTCTTCAATTTGAAGCTCAATACACCATACCATAGTTTTTCTCAAACCCATGTCACACCCTAAGTACCCAAGTTAAGTTTTAAAATTAAGTTAAGACCATTAATCAACTTACCCATGACTAGTGATATTTAAATCATGTTTTGGAGCTTAATTTTCTATCTTAATCTTTTTAGTCTTTTTTGTCTGAAATTTTCTTATTTCATTATTCAATTACATCATCCCTAGATCATATTAGGACCCTAGATAAACTTCCACACATGTCATTAGAAGAAATGACATATCAAAACCTCAAACTACACCAATCGGCACACATGTGTGCCCTTTGTGTGCAATGGACTATTTTGCCCTTAAGCCCAATCTTTTTGTACCTTTTCTCAAGAAGAATATGGTCTTTAAACACCTCATATGATTCCTTTAGACCTAGAATAAGTTTTGGATGAATTTGATTTAAAAAAATACCAAACCAAAACACTAAAACCGATTTCACCTTGGGCACTAGTTGGATGGGAACCAAGTTGGTTGAGTTTCAACCCCCTTCTGCCCATGGCTGAGCCACCACGCCACCCCACACCATCTCCATCACCACCCAATTCCCAAGAAGCTCTCATGGTCATCATGAGCTTTTGAACAATTTTTCCCACCCAAAGGAAGCACCAAACTGAAGGCATCAAATCACCTTCATTTCGGCAACCCACTTTCCTTCACCTATTTCATCTGAGCTACCACTTCATGATCACTTCGCAGCCAACCAAGAACTATTCACTCACATAGAAAGCCTTCCAAGAATGGCTTATAACCTGCACAAAATAACCATGGGAAAAAGACAAGAGGGTGAGTCAAGGCCATGATCAAAACTACCCAAGAAACCACCCTTGAACCCGTCAGCTTCATGATTGATTTTTGTTTGTTTTTCCTCTCTTCCTTCTGCAACACGACCTGACCAGCACCCTTAGGATCAGCATAGCACCTGCATTGATGAATTCATGGTGATTTAGGGTACTATTCACTCTGCACAAGTGACACAAGATGATGAAATGCAAGCTGAAATTTCAGCTCCTTACACCACCGCCCATATCACCCAATCCCCATGGGCTTAGGCCAACATCTCCTCCACCTTGTGTAACACCCCGCCTAATTAATTCTTAGGATTATCCCTTAAACACTTTATATTAGGTTTTAATTTTGGGCTATTGCTTACATTAAGGTTTATATTGAGGTTAGCCTTAATCTTGGCACTTAGTACCATTAAGCTAAGGATTAGAGAAGCAAGCCCATTAGTGAATTTGGTGAGACTTTTAGGACCTTAGAGTATTCATGAGCCCATCCCAAGAAGCTTTGAAACAAGCCCATAGAGAAATCAAAACTTGGTAGCTAGCCTTGGGCCAAGTTTAAGGAAGGCATAAGGTCTTTAGACCAAACTTGGTGTAGAATGGACTCATGGCCCAATTAGGCCAAGTCAAACCTTTTCAAGCCCATATTAGTGGATCTTAAGGTTTCTTTTCAATCCTAAAAATCTAGAAATGAGACCCTCTTATTCAAACCCAAGAGCCGATAAGCCATAAACCCACACACTTGGCTCTTTTAAAGTCCTCAAGGCCCAAAGCCATGTTTGAGTTTATTTCATCAATCAAGACCAAAAGTCTAATACACCATACCATTGGTTTTCTTAAGCCCAAATCATACCCTTAGTATCCAAAATAAGTTTTGAAAGTTAGCTAAGACCATTAACCATCATGCTCGAGGTTAGTGAACTTTAAGACATGCTTTAAAGCTTAATTTTGTTTAATCTTTTCTTAACCTTCTAATTCAAAATTTTCTTGATTAATTATTTCATTTCATCATACTTAGACATTAATAATACTTTAACTAAACCTTCCCACATGTCATTAAGGAAAATGACATGTCAAACCCCAAACTTTGCATCAATCGGCTATGTGCATTATTCTTTGAATACTTGGACTGTTTTGCCCTTAGGTCCAATATTTTTTGGCTTGATCTCAAGGGTAACATATTCCTTAAAAACCTCATGGGACCTATTCAAATCCAGTTTGAGTCTTGGACGAAATTGGTTAGACAAACCAATTCAATTGACCAAACCAAGTGCACCTTAGTCTAGTTTGAGTGGAAATTGGATGGGTTGGGATTTAACCAACCATCTGCCATGGTTGAGCTACCACCCCATGCCACCTCCTTCACCACCCAGTCCCCAAGAGGTCCCATGACCATCATGAAGAATTGGACTCAGTTTTTCCCACCCAAAATCATCCAAAACCAAAGTCCAAAATCTGCTAACCAATACCACCTGAACCCGCTGATTTGCAAGGGTAGTTTGAGTGATTTCTTGTCATCTGAACCATGCCCCATGACCTGGAAACCTCCATAGGGATATGATGGCTACATTAGGGAGGAAATCATGGTGGTTTCAGGATACCATTACCCCTGCACAAGGTGACTCAAAACCTTAGAAGCAAGCTGGAAATATTTCAGACTTGTGCACCTCTCATTTCACCCAATCACCAAACATCAGGGTCAACGTCTCCTCCCCTCTTGAACCCTATAAATACCTCAATCACTTCCTCATTTTCTCCACACCTCAGATCCAAGCTTCCTCTTGAGTTTTGAGAGCATTTTTCCCCTTTAGTGAGCATTAGAGTAAAATTGCGTGAGTTTTGGTGAGTTCTTGAGTATTCTTGAACAAGGTTGTCTTGAGTGTTTGGAAGGCCATGAAATTTGTAAGTTTTCTTGATCTTGATTTTAGTTAGCATGTCAAGCTTTTTTTCCTAGTGTTACGAAATTTGATTGAGTTTTGAGAAAGTTATCATGCTTAGTTCAAAACCGGGTCATTAAAGGGTGATTTGAATGTTTAAATGTTTTGAAGTGAAAATTTAGCTATTGTATGTTTTAATCATGATTTGATATTATTTATTAATGTCTTAGAATGATTATGGAATATTTTCTTTATGATTAAAAATATGTCATGATAGGTTTTAAATCTATCTTATTTTGATCATCAAGTATGAATCGGTTTTGAATAAATTGGAGGTTAAGGATATTTTAGCCATGATTAAGTGTTGAGATGAACTTGATTATTCAATAATTAGCCTTCATTATGCTATTAAAGATGTTATTGATCATTGTTTTTAAGGAAAATCCCGTATACACGTATTCATAGGGATTAATAGTTGAAAACACACTTAGGCATCAATTAGAGTACATGCCATGAGTTGGGACTGTTTGGATAAGTTTAACTTTTATTTTTAAAAATCCAAAGGCATAGATGATTTTAGAATATCAAAAATATGAAGTTCATGAATTTTGGTTAAATTTGGAGTTCGTATGCAATTAGTGAAAATTTAGGACCTTAACGGTAATTTTTGAAAGTTTAGGGGAATTTATGTTAATATCCATTTTTGAAACCTTTTATTTTGAATCTTAACCATAGAAGTATTAAACCTAACTTAGTATGCACTTGATTTCAGCTGCTACGATATTTTTCGAATTACTGAATAAGTTTGTAAGTTAACATCTAACTTATACATTGATAGATTATTTATGAATTATTGATAAATGTTTCATTCATATTTTAATTATCACCTTGAGCATAAAATATCATGTTATATGATACATTGAGTGCATACTTACATGACATGTGATATTTTTCACCATTTTTGCATATTGCATCTATAAATGTCATTTATGCATGAAAACTTACCACATATGCACATGTCATAAAAAATATTTTTCAAGTATAGCATGAAAATAATTTTTGTCATAACCCCAAAGGTTAGAATGGAGAATAGAAATAAATTTAGTTAGTAATAAAATAGAAATAGTCTATTGGATTTGATGTCCATAGCAGTGTCCCGTACTCATTCCTCCAAGGAGGTCTGAGAGGCAGTTTAGTTCTATTTTTACAGAGCCTTTTCTCTGTTTAGGAGAGAGTTTTTAGAAGTTAAGACAATGTCCGCCACAGAGCAATTTGTGAGTGGGGAAACCCTAGAGCTGATGCGTAGTTGATTTATAGTCTGGATTTTCCATGTATTGATAAGTCACATTTGTAACTTCGGTTCATTAATGAAATGAGTCTGTTTTCATAAAAAAAAAAAGAATGGAGAATTATCCTAGTGGAACTCCTCTGTCTATTCTGGAGTGTTTAATAATGGAGTAGTAACTTCTGAGTTGACGAAAAACAATCAACAGGCTTTAAATAGATTTTTTTTAAAGAACGCCGGAGCAAAGTTAACATGTTATGACACCTAACACTGGTGGGTGTATATGTTATGATTTTTATGATGTTATATTATATTACCAATGCATTGAGAATGAGCCTATAGATAACATAATTTCAACATGAGTTGTACTATAGTCACTGACAGGTACTCACAGTGCATATGAGGAACTGTGACGCTACCACATGTTATAATATTATTGCTAATAATGATGAAAGTTATGATGAAGTTATGTTTTCAAAAATGATGACAAAAATATTTATCGAAGGAAAAACTGTGTCACCATTTTTTTGAAATGTTGATGAATCTAGATGGGAGACATGCATACTGATTTTCTTTCTGCATTTCATACATTACATATTTATTATTCTTCATGCTTAATTTATCTTCATGCATGTTGATTGTTTAACTTACTAAGATTTCGAGTAAATCTCACCGTTTATGGGACTACTATTGGAATTATAGAAGTTGTGCCAGGTCTTGAGAAGATCGAGTTAGATGGAGCGCTGGATCTGACTAATTGAGGAGGAGCGAACCTTGAGAGGAAATTGGATTTAATCTTGATGTTTATAGTCCAAGTCCTTCATACTTTAGATCGCATGAAGAGAATGATTTGACTTTTACTCTTAGTTATACTGTCTATGCTACATTAATATTTTGAACTTGATGTTTACCAATGAAATTGAGATGTTTTTAGTTATTCTGGTATAAGTTATACTTTCACCCTTATTTCATTGCAATTTTTACATACTGCTAGTTGCATACTAGGATGCATTGCATATTAACTATCATGTACGTGGGTATATAATTTTGTATTGCATGTCTCGACTCTTTAAGTCTTTGTTCCATCCTAAGCGGAGGTTGGGGGTGTCACACCTTCGCTGCCTATAAAAAGACCATCCACCCTCTCATTTCCTCAACACCTAATCTCCAGCTCCACTTAAGTATTGAGAGTTATCTTCCCCCATAGTTTTGAGAGAAACTGAAAGGTGTGTGTGCGCACTTGAAGTTCTCATAAGTTCTTGTATTGGAAGATTGAGTGGGCTACGAAATTTGTAAGTTATCTTTCCCTAGATCTTATTTTACATTTCAAGTTGTGATTTTAAGTGTTGAGTAATTTTTGGATGAATTTAGAAAAGGTTACCAAACTTAATTCAAAATCAGGTTCATTAAGAATGGTTTAAGTGTTCAAATTGTTTTAAATGGAAATTTTAGCTATAGCATGTCTTAGCTTATTTTGATATAATTTATTAATGTCTTATAATGATCATGGAAGGTTTGATTTTTTATTAAAAGAATGTCATGATAAGTTTTAATTCTATCTTGTGTTGATCATCAAAACATGCATGGCATTTAAGTAAGTTTGTGATTAAGCCATGGAGTTTGATTTATTCCACCTAGGCTTGATGAATAAGCATTTAGAAAACCTTCTGATTGAGATAAGAATGAAAATAGATGTTTTGGGTGAGTATTGAAAGCATGACTTTGTGATTTACACTTGAAACGTCAAACTTGATTAATGAAAGATTAATGAAGTTTAAGGTTTTTAGCCATGATTAAGTATTGAGATGAACATACTCACCCAAGATTGGCCTTTATCATATCATTAAGGGCTATAGTGATTATTTATGACTAAAGAAAATTTACATAAACATGCATTCGTATGGATCAATAGTTGAAATCATACTGAGACATCAACTAGAGTGCATGCCATAGGTTGGAAATGTTTGAGCTAATTTCACATTGAATTTTATAATTATAAGGGTATAGATTGTTTTAGAATATAAAAAATATGAGTTCTATGAAATTTGGTTAAATTTGAGGTTTGTTTACAAATATTGAAAAATTTAGGACCTTAGTGGTAATTTTTGAGAGTTTAGGGGTATTTTCTTTTATTTATAAATACTCATTTTTGAAGCCTTTGATTATAAACATCTTCCATAATGGTATAAATCCTAACTTAGTATGAATTTGACTTCAGCTGCTACAACTTTTCAAACTCGGAAAGTTTTTATGTTAGCCTCTAACTTACAATTGATAAGTTATTTCTGATTTATTGATAAATGTTACATTCATATTATAATTGTCGTTTTGAGCAAAAAATATCATGTTATATGATATATTGAGTATATACTTACATGACATATGGTATTTTCACCATTCTAGCATATTGCGTTTATAAATATCATTTTCACATGAAATCTTGCTACATATACACATGTCATGAAATACATTTTTCAACATAGCATAAAAAATAATTATTATCACAATCCCAAAAACTAGGATGGAGAGTTATCTTAGTGGAACTCCTCTGTCCACTGTAGAGTGTTTAAGAATGAAGTAGTAACCTCTAGGTTGACGATAAATAGTCAATGTGTTTCGAATTGGTTCTTTTTAAAGAACATCAGAGCGAAATCAATATGTTATGACATTTAAAACTGGTGGGTGTACATGTTATGATGTTATGTTACCAATGCATTGAGAACTAGTTTGCAGACAACGTAGCTTCAACGTGAGTTGTATTACGGCCACCAGCAGGTACTCACAGTGCATATGGGGAACTATGACGATACCACACATTATTATGTTACAATATTAAGTATGAATTGCTAATTATGATGAAACGTTATGATTATTTTTGCCAGTAAAGTGAAAAAATGTTCTTTGTACAAAAATATGTCTCAATTTTTCTGAAAATGTTGAGAAATTTGGATGGGTGACACACACCAATGTATTGCATTACATGCATTTCACATTATCATTCATCGTGCATAATTTATCTTTATGCACGTTGATTGTTTAACTTACTGAGGTTTTAAGTAAATCTTACTCCTTGTGGACCCACTATCATTTCACTCGGAACTATAGAAGTTGTGTCAAGACTCGAAGAAGACAGACTAGATGGAAGGGTGGATCTGACTGATTGAGGAGGAGCCAGACCTCGAGAAAAGACTGGGCCTTATCCTAATGTTTATAGCACTAGCCCTTCATGCTCTAGAATGCATGAAGTAGTTGATCTAGCTTTGGAGACTTTTTATGATGATTAGTTGTACTAAGATTATGTTACTATTTGGTTTGAACTTATGATGGTTCTTAATGAATTGAGATGTTTTTAGTTATTCTAGCATAAGTTTTATTTTCACTCTTACTCCGCTGTAAATATTGCATTCTGTTAGTTGCACTTATAGGATGCATTGTATGTTAACTGTCATGTACGGGGGTATCTAACCTTGTATTATATGTCGCTTTAAGTCTCCGTTTTATCCTAAGCGGTGGTTGGGGGTGTCACAATAAATAATTTGATGAAGTACTATCGTGTTAATATGATATGAATAAGACATATTCGCCACGGTGTACAAACTGTTGGTGATGTGGTAACTAGCAGGAACATGCGGTGCTTAGGGGATCCATGTTGTATCCACCATGTGTTATAAGAACAAGCTAATGAGCTCATATAATATGAATCACGTAATATGAATGATATCAGATCAACACGAAAATGATGACAAAGATGTTTTCTAAAAAAGTCTACGGATTCTGTTACATATCTTTTGAAAAAGTTCAAATGCATAAGTCAAGTTTTTGGTCAAGTCATATGTCAAATACATGTCCATTCACTGATTCCATGATTAGCCATTTGTATGCTTATGTTAACTGCTGTATGTTGTATGTTTACTTGTTGAAATTTCTTGAGATTTCATTATGGTAGTCCTCACTACCATTCTCCATACGAAATGGTAGAAGTTGTGACAGGTATAGAAGATAAACTCATGGTAAAATGCAAGAGGATGGTACCCCCGACCATCAAAGAGGTATCGAAGAGCAATGAGAGCTCAATGGAGCCCTCTTTGTTGGATAGGGTAGAGAACGTTGATCGGCTCATTACAGAGGCATTACAACTCATTGACAAGCTAAAGAGGTTAAGAAATCAGTTCAATGATATATTTTTAGAGAAGAGAAAGAAGCTTGGTTAGTTTTGAAGAAATAAAAGGGGGGGGGGGGAGAAAAGAAGGACCATTTTTCCTGTGTAAGGAAATACATTTGGAATTTTTAAGACTAACTTTTTGCAATGGTCCCCTTTGTTTTGGGAGAAAGTTTCAATACTTTGTTTTGGGAGATAATGATTTTACTTGATATGCATGTTTTGGAAATGACAATGTTGGGTGTTATTATTAGTTACGGTACTAGGTCCTAATGTGACTGCTTACAGCGTTGCTTAGATTACACAAACCTTTTATTTTTCCACTGCATATTACTGCATATTGCTAGTATACATAAGTGCATTACATCTTATTTGTCATGTACGAGAGGTATGTAACCTTGAGTTGCATACCCTGATGCTTCAGTCACCATCCAATCCCAAGCGGGGGCTAGGGGCATCGCAAAAACTAATTGATCGAATGAAATATAAATCTTTCTTACAAAAACTCATTTTCGTTCAAACACTCAAATAAATTGTACAAATGGTAAGTCAATTTTTTGCTAAATTTTTTAACTTATCCCGCCAATTTTCCAATTGAACGTAACTAATATCCATTCGAGTGGTTATTTCTTTTATCGAACAGTTTAGTACTACACATTCGAACGATAATTTTATTGGAGACAAAATTTGTTGTTCCTAAATATCTCGTTCAAATGTAATATATTGTTCGAACGGTAAATGACTTTCATCAATATTTAAGGATGAAATTTAAATTTCTTCCTTCAAACTCATTTTTTGGGATGATTTTTATTTTGCCTAAACAAAACTTCCCAAAAAAGTCTTTTTGTTGTAGTGATCTACAAATCCTAATAATAAACGTAATGTTCCTAATTTTCTTAAATCACAAATTACTTTAAACTTTAAAAGTTTGGATGTTAGAATAAATTTTTTTATATTAAAATAGATTTAACATATTATAATATCTGATAATATTAATTGGTATATATTACTTATATAAGATCGTAGCCATTCTTTTTGTGTATACATTTATATTATATTAATATGTTGCTTTTTACGCAGGATACACTAATTTTTATGTAACTTGTACTGCATATACAAGTCACATTTTCATGCACACTCCTTGCCTTCAAAGCGAGCGTTGACTGTAGCGAAAAGAACACCTCTCGTTGGTTGTTGATTTTTACATATGGCCTTATTTCCTAACTTGACTTTTAACAAAAGCTGCATGCATTTTCGTTTGGATTTGATTTGGTGCTGGCTTTAACTGCTGAAATGCCTACATACATACATCAACAGTCGACACTAAATTAATTTGTCAAACAAGAGCATTAGATACATAATAATAATAATAATAATAATAATAATAATAATAATAATAATAATAATAATAATAATATGTATCATATTAATATTTAGTATTAAATGATAAGTTCACAAGTAAAATATAATACATAGTTTCTAATTATCTAATGCTACATCTTGAAATGATCATAAAATAATAAGAAAATAGATGATGAGTAGCATTACACTTTTATAAATCATGTGTCACTTTCCGTTATTTTTGGATCATCTCTTATTATTTAAAAAAAAAAATTAAGATAGATGGGCAATAAGACCTCATCATAGTATTATAAGACTAAGATAATAATATAATTGCAGATTTTTTCTAATAATAATATTATTATACAATGACAAATTCATAATGTACGTTGGTTGCATTATCAAACGGGACTGAAGATTTTAAAAGAAGAAGGAAAAAGCATAAGAGACAATATTCTCTTCGACTTATCTATCAAATTCCCCATCATTAACAGATCTAGATCATAATCCTTTTTCCCCGTTTCTTTTCAAGTGAATAAATTGCTCGATTATCAAACCGATCGAAAGTTAAGTAGTTCTCAATTGTGCCATTATCAGAAGCTTATAATAAAGCTAGCGGAGAGTATATTTTAAGTCATTTGTATAAATTGAATTCAATTCCAGACACAAAATTCTCATCCGATCTCATTTTATCTCATTTCTAAAGATAATTCAAATGCAAAATTTTCAAACTAATCATTACAACTTTTTCAAACTATCAAATAAAAAGTAAAAAATAATTCTAACTTTTTCAAATCTCCAAATGTACAAAAATAATATTATAAAACTATATTTATACAATATTTTAATTTTATAATATTTTTTATTCAACTTTTCTCTCTTTTTTCCTAAAACTCAAAAAATATTCAATTCAAATTATTTCACTACTATTCACGTGAAACTATCTTACTACTATTCAAAAAATTCTCATATGATCTCACTCTCCAAACCAGGCGCCCTTGTTCTTTATTCTAACCCTACATTTATTACTTTCAAATGCTTCATTTATTATTCTATTACTATCCCATTTATTAATGCTGTAAATGTATAATATAAATAAATATGTATACCACATGGAGAAGAGCGTTACGAAGCACGGATCAAGGGCGGATTGCTTCGAATCCAATACTCTGAAAGTATGAAAACCAACAACCAGCTGCATATATAGAAGCTTCCCCACCCCCAATACGTTGAAATCTGAAAAAATAAGTAAATAATTTCTTTCTGGGGTTTCATTAATTACCTCAAAGTCCAAACCCTAGCTAGCAAGTTTTACCATTATATTTTTAAATAGTTGTGAATAAGTAATTAATTACTATATGCCACGGTCATTTCCTTAGAGTTTGTGGGATTGCACATGTATGTCATGTATGTCATGTATATATGATATATAAATATGATATATATTATATATACGTATATATCATGTAGTGTAGAGAAGACTGGCCGAGGGAGATCGCAGAAAGCAATAGTACTACTAGTTCAATTCGAATAAAGCTACCATGCATTGTCTTCTAATAAGGATATATTTGACTTATGTTGAAAATAATTACACATATGCAAAGGCCTCATATGTATGTATATATATCATTCCTTTTATTTTGTTTGGTATTAATTGTTGACAGAAAGGCAGATTTTAAGAGGAGCAATATAAACAAGTCAACAATTCCAGCTAAGAGCATTCTCATCCGTAGCCCTATAACCCTTTTTTTCCTATAATTTGAGAATCAGTTTACAGTTTTGATGACTAAAGTCACCATTACATCCGAATCCCTATTTTAAAGAAAAGATTTACGAGAAAAACAGTAATTCTCCAAATATAAAAAATTACTATTCATCCATAAACCACTTTTATCAATATATATCGTATTGGCATTCGGATATATTCCTGCATTAGGTAAAGCTAGAAATCATGTGGTGACTAGGAAAAGAAAAGTGGGACAGTGCCATGTGGCAGTGCCTAAGGGTAGAAACTCGAAAGCACAGCCAATTCATGATCAATTACCGTATAAAAAGGGTGAAACTAGGGAAGGCTGGGAGATCAGGCTGAGAAGGAAAGGAAGCAAACTAGAGACGTAGAAGGTGAGCTGTTTCGAGGAAAATTAATGACGAGGTGTATGGTGGCAGACGCACATTGAAGGAGATCAATAAAAGGGGCTCTTTCAGTTGGGTAGGTCGGGTTTTTATAATGCCTTCCAACCCTGGTCTCCTGCTCTTAATTTCTTTTCTTCAAGGTTTGCCATTCGAAAGAACAAATAAATTCAAATTATACTGTACCTCTGTATATGAATGCAATGAAAGCAATGATGAACTTGATGCTGAGGGTCCAATGGGCTCTGTGCATCGTTTAATTAACCTCCACCCACCACCCCTCCTTGCCATTAAGATAGAGAGAGAGAGAGATCTAGAGAGAGAGAGAGAGAGAGAGGCTCCCTTGATACAAGTCCTTTTCCTTGTATCTTTTCTTGTTTGCTTTGGTGTTTGGGTTTAGTTATTTGAGGGAAAACTAAGATCTTCTTTTTGCTTTTGTTTTGCTGGAAATGGCGTTGTAGTTCTCCCCAGTTTCTTTCTTGGCACTGAATGAGAGATGGATATTGCTGGAAGGAAGAGAGGATTTTCACTACTTCCTGCTCTACTGCTGCCATTCTTCTTAACCCTCTTTCTTGGAAGATATCCGGTCGTTTCAGGCCTAAATTATACAATGCATAAGCAAGTGAGTAGCTTGAGACTTGAAAGGATAAAGAGGCATTTGAACAAGATTAACAAGCCTGCTGTCATGACGATAAAGGTATATATGCGTTTCTTCTCCTCTTCAGAAGATCATTTATCATTGTTCGTATATTTTCATTGAATTTCATCTGTGCTTTCGTCATTTGATGTCATCTTTTGACGTTCCCTGCAGAGCCCAGATGGAGATATTGTTGATTGTGTCCATAAAAGAAAACAGCCAGCTTTAGATCATCCGCTTTTAAAGAACCACAAGATCCAGGTAGAAAAAAACTGAAAACATACTACTTCTCTAACTATACTTTTCCTTTCTTCTATCTACTTCTCTCACTTTTATATATGGGGTCTGAAAATGAGTACGTATTTTCTTAAATTAAACATCCTGCATATACATCAATGAGGCCTATTAATGTTGCATGCGTGAATGGAACAGAGACATCCTTCAGAGATGCCTAAAGTGAGATCAATGGGGAAAGATCAAGATGATCAGAGAGATCAGAACAGCAGTCCTAATAGTATTGCCAATGAAGCAGTAAGAGGTGCGTGGCAACTGTGGCATCGAAACGGGACACGATGTCCAAAGGGAACGATTCCCATACGGCGAAGCACAGTTGTTGATGTGTTGAGAGCCAAGTCTTTGTTTCACTTTGGGAAGAAACAGCGTAGGGTTCCTGATCTTAGTAGCCGAAGTACCGATGCACCAGATGTAGTCAGCGGCAATGGCCATGAGGTACGTATGCCATGATCATGATCACCATCTAATTTCCTCCCAATTTTTGCCTTCATTAATATTGGTAATGCGTATCATGTACATGATGTCGTGTATAATCATGATGATTAATGAACATTTTTTTCGTGTAACGGCACACATGACAATTAGGAGGCAGTAGAAGCCCAACTGGGAAATAAAACATTTAATGGGTTTCTCACAATTGAAATTTTAAAACATGCATTAAAATTGAGGAAATTTTAAAAAGGTTGTTCCCTGATTTCAGTTTTATTTTTCACTTCCACTTTCTTAAATCGAAAAGCATATAATGGCCGGTTTCTCACTTGAAATGGATTAAACGATTTAATAAAAAATGTGCTCTTTATCGTCGATGGCAAATGAGAAATATTCTAATCATAAAAGGATTATACAAAAATAATCTTATAAATTGATATTGTTCGTCAGATTATAAAGTCAATTATGTTATAAAGTAGATTTAACAGATCAAATGAAACCACATTAATTTGTAAAATTATTTTTATATAATGTTTTAGTTTTCAGCTTCTTGCAAAAGAAATAATATTGATTTGATTTTCATGAATTCTAACAAGAAATAAATCTCTTGGTAATAATTTTTTATTTTACTTAAAAATGATACATAAAAACATATGGTATTTTAATCATGATACTTAGAAATTAGTACTATATTAGATCAATATCTTGGTCGATCCTGATTTCTTGATTGCATTCAAAACTAGAGATATATATATATATATATATATATATATATATATTTTGGAGAAGTAATATATATATATACATATATACATAATATTTTGCAGACTCTTTTTTAAAAAAATAAAAATATTTAAAACCCTACTTATTTTTAAAGACGCCTATATACTCTAAAACTACTTAGGGCTTGTTTTAAAAAATAATATTTTATTCAACTCATTTAAAACTATTTCATTTCATCTTATCTTCCTACCAAATGAGACCTAAATTATTTTTCTTTTATCCCTCTTATTTCTCCTTTTTCTTCTCGAGTGATGTCGATATCAAATTGAGTTCCAAATGCAGTGAATATCAAGATTTAATCATTTTGATTACCAATAAAACAAAATTTTTAATCATTTAGTACAAATGCACATTTATAGCATGCAATAGCCTACACCGGAGCATCGCAAGAAGTGTACGGTGCTAGGGCGACAATTAACGTGTGGGACCCATCAATCCAAGTGGTCAATGAGTTCAGCCTCTCCCAAGTTTGGGTTCTTTCGGGATCGTTTGACGGCTCAGATCTCAACAGCATAGAAGCTGGATGGCAGGTATTTATTTTCCATTTCCTCTCCTGCCACACACACACTGTCCAATGCTTTATTTCTTCCTAGAAAATATATTATTATTTTTAATTATCTTAAAAAATAAAAATAAAAAATTCAAATTTGAAAATAGACGTGAAAATTTATGTGCAATATAAGATGAATAAATAAATATTTTTATTTTCAAGAACTATCGTGTGCTATTGATTGAAAAAGAAAATACGTCATTTATTATAAATAATGAAGAGAGAAATACTGGAAATTGTTGAATAATGTGAATTAATAGAATTTTCTTTGAAATTGTTTTTTTTTTTTTAATATCAAAACTAAAAAAAGGGTATTGGCGTAAACTTTCCTAAATTTTGGTTATTCTACTAGTCAGGTCAGTCCGGAGCTTTATGGTGACAGCAGGCCTAGATTGTTCACCTACTGGACGGTAAGAAGTCTCTCTATCACCGATATTTCAACTTATTACTATTACTAATTTCTTGTTTGGATATGCAATTTTTTATTTTCTTATAACTGATTTATCTGATAAAAACTTTAATACTTTTAAAATAATGACATACAATATTATCATTATACATTATTAGCGTTAGATATATATGCTCAGATCTTAAGCAAGTTGAAATCATGGACGGCAATATCAAAGACATTTTTTTAGGATAACTTAAAAGAAACATAATGACAAATGAGATCATGCATTCAACCATATCTATTAGACATTATTTTTAATTATCTTAAAAAAAAAAATCAACTTTTACACTAGCGGCAGGTGGGCGTAGAGTAGCATCATTCATATTGTAAAGAGTAGTGTTACATGTGTTTACAGTATTATTTACACTTTTAGTTATAAGACTCATTCATATTGTAAATGAACAATTCAATTCAATGAAGCAATACCACTAACATATGCTGGTTAATTTTGATCATTTGGTTCTATAAAGCAGTCAGATTCGTATCAGGCAACCGGGTGCTACAACCTTCTTTGTGCAGGCTTTGTGCAAACCAATAGTAAGATAGCCATCGGAGCAGCCATTTCTCCGGTCTCATCGTTCTCAGGCAACCAATTTGACATTACCATCCTCATTTGGAAGGTACACATGCAAATAATTTATCGTTGAAATAACACATATATAGAACAAGGTTCAAGTCTACCAATTATCTGTTAAGATGCCTCAGCTACATACACTTCAGTACTTTCACTTTATTATATAAAGTTATAGACCATTTGTATGATCTCCGTGACCTTGATCTCATTGATGTGTTAATTTTCTTCTTTAATGTTATAATAAATAGGATCCAAAACTTGGAAATTGGTGGATGAGCTTTGGGGACAATACATTGGTGGGATATTGGCCGGCGGAGATATTTACGCACTTAGCTGACCGTGCGACAATGGTGGAGTGGGGCGGAGAGGTGGTGAACACACGGGCGAACGGCGAGCACACCTCCACCCAAATGGGCTCAGGCCACTTTGCCGATGAAGGGTTCGGGAAAGCAAGCTATTTCAGGAACCTAGAGATCGTGGACGCCGATAATAGTCTCAGCTCAGTCCAAGATATCTCAACCCTAGCTGAGAACACCAATTGTTACAACATCAAGAGCTCCTATAACAACCAGTGGGGTACATACTTCTACTATGGGGGCCCCGGGAACAATCCTCAGTGCCAATAATTAATGATCACCACCCACCACAGGCCAGCCCATCATCATTGTGATCATCACAACACATGAACTAGGTTGACGTGCGCGCGTAACATCATCTTTAATTACTGCCAAATTCTTTAACTTGTAATTATATCCTTATTGCTGCTACTACCACATTTTTTAATGTTTCCATGGTATACTATTAATATGAATAACTACATATATTAAGCAATATTGCATGGTCGGCTTGAATGAGCAGTATTTGGATAAGCATTGTTTATTATTTCAACGTTCGGTCAATGAAAAATAATATTTGCAGTTCTAAAATATACAAGTTACGCACACTCATGATTTTAAAAAAAAATTATAAATATGAGATCTACATAAAAAAAATATTTTTTTAATAATAGATCTAATTTTTTTTTTTGGAAAAAATGCACGAGATTTAGATATTATAAGACTGTATCTAACAATATTAGTGATCATCTTTACATGATAGGGTAAAATACTAGTACAACACAATGATTGATGGTTATTGCCTCTCTACTCCTAACTCCTTCCAATATTTCAATTGAATCTGCATCAAATTATTCATATATACTGCAGGTAATGAAAATGATGGCACTCTCTTGATATGAAATATATATTATGAGATCAACAATATTAATGCTCCAATCTGATAATGCTATGATATACCATTCATCATGTGTTGTACCAGTATTTTACCATCCATATGTAAAATATTTAATAAAATTTATTTGTAAGTTTATTTATTGATGCATTAAATACATTATTAATGTGGAAGTCAACTATATCAGTTACATTAATAACAATAAAAATATTTAGAATTTGAATTTGAATTTTTTTTATGATTGTTCTTGTCTTCTAGTCAGTACTGACGTACGATGCATTTGACTCGTAAGTTATATTTATATATATATATATATATATATATATATATATATATATAGAACTCTCATCCAAGTTTGAGTAGTTATATCTGGACTGAAGAAGAAATAAAGCTCATGTATGTGTTGACACCGAATGAACTACTTGCCACGCAACTATTGGCTGCAGATCAACTGATCAAGCTGTGATCTATCAACAGCAGGAGCTTCATTTCTTCTTTCTGATCAGTCCAGGAAAACCAATGTCTATCCGATAGAGAGAGCTTGACACAAAGGTTCCCTAGTTCTTTTAAGAGCCGGCCGGCCAGTGATTTTTCTTTTTGGTATGGAAATTAGTCTTTAATATGCAGTAGGATAGTGAAAATAATGCGTTGATCTTGAGTTGAAAAAAAGAAAGAAATAAACAAACAAACTCACATTTTTCAAAAGATTATATTCATTTTTACTAGCCTTTAGAAAATGAAAATCACAACCTTCTTTGTCTTAGGTTGAAACCTTGTCTGTCTATAATGATTTTGACGTACACACTTGCCCTAGGGGATGCGACAGTTAATTTGTATAACCTAGAGAGTAGAGCGAGACAAGACAACTTTTTCTGTTTGTGCGATCAATGAGGTAACAATTCATCCGAAGTCTTATCAGGTTAAAGTTTTGAAGCCGAAACTTTTATAAGGAATGGGAATGCACTATTCTGAACTTGGTGTATAAGTTTTATCCATTTTCTTTAAAAAAAAAAATCCACTATTAAAATAAATGACTTTTTCATGTAGATATTAGATGTATTTACAATTTTCCAAAAGGAGTGTTAAGAGAAGAATTGATAAAATGTTTTTTATCTTTTTCATTGATCTTTGTAAGAATATATAGACATCCAAATATAAATTTATATGGAAAGAAAATAAAATCAGCTGTACAAATCAGTTATACAAGGAAACATATATTCTATAATGGTGAGATTGCTAGAATCATGGAGTTGCTAGAATCATGGATTTGCTAATCTGTAATACTCCCCCTCAAGTTGGCGCATGAAGATCCGTAATGCCCAACTTGCGAGATAAGTGATTAAAAAGATCAGATCCCAGGGCTTTGGTGAAGATATCGGTGATTTGCTCAGAAGATGGAAGATGAGCGGTGGTGAAGAGACCAGAACGAAGCTTGTCGCGTACAATGTGACAGTCAATCTCAATGTGTTTGGTACGCTCATGAAAAACTGGATTTTGAGCAATGTAAAAGGCGGACTGATTGTCACAATACAGAGTCATAGGAGTTTTATGTGAAACGCCGAGGTCATGAAGAAGCTGCTGTAACTAGACTAGTTCGCATGTAGTCACGGCCATGGCACGATATTCAGCTTCTGTAGAGGAGCGAGTAACTGTAGTTTGTTTCTTAGTGCGCTAGGAAATGGGACTAGAACCAAGTGTGATGAAAAAGCCTGTGGTGGAGCGTCGAGTAGTAGGACAGCTAGTCCAATCAGAATCTGTGTAAGCATTGACATGAAGATCATTAGAAGAGGGAAAGAAAATGCCTTGTCCTGGAGCGCCTTTAAGGTAGCGGAGAACACGAGTGGCGGCTGTCATATGAGGAATCTGGGAAGCATGTATGAATTGACTAAGAATATTGACTGCAAAGACGATGTCGGGTCTGGTGATGGTGAGATAGATGAGTCGTCCAACTAACCGTCAGTAAGGAGCGGGATCAGGAAGAGGGTCATCATCAGTGTCGTTGAGTTTCAGATTTTGTTCCATGGGAAATGGAGCAGGGCGAGAGCCAAGTTGACCACTATCGGCAAGGATGTCCATGGCATATTTTTACTGATTAAGAAAATGCTAGAAGGAGAGCGAGCGACTTCAAGTCCAAGGAAATATTTGAAAGGTCCGATATCCTTAGTTTTGAAATGAGTTGAAATAACAGATTTGAAAAAGGTGACCTGAGAGAGATCATTGCCAATGACTAAGATGTCGTCCACATATACAAGAATAAGTGTAAGACTAGTAGGAGTAGTCAAAGTGAACATAGAGTGGTTTGCCTGAGATTGAACAAAACCTGCAATAAGAAGAACAGATGTTAGTTTGAAAAATCAGTTGTGGGATGCTTGCTTGAGGCCATAAAGGGATTTCCGGAGACGGCATATGCGGGTCTCCCCCTTAATACAGTATCCAAGTGGTGGGGTCATGTAAACTTTTTTTATCAAGTTCACCATGTAAAAAGGCATTATGGACGTTCATTTGGTGAATGATCCAATTTTTTGTTGCAACAACGGCAAGTACACAGCAGACTGTGGTCATTTTGGCTACCGGAGCAAATGTTTCATGGTAGTCTATGCCTTCCACTTGAGTATAGCCTTTGGCCACTAGTTGGGCCTTGTAGCGCTCAACAGTACCGTCAACTCGGAGTTTGGTCTTGAAAATCCATTTGCAACCGATGGGTTTTTTACCATTGGGGAGAGGTTCAAGTGTCAAAGTGGAGTTTTCTTCAAGGGTACGGATTTCAGAGGTCATAGTGTCATGCCAGTGAGAGTGGCGATTAGCTTCGGAGTAACAAGTAGGTTCAACAGAGGCAGTAAGGGCAATTAAGAAAGAATAATGAGCAGATGAAAAATAAGAGTAAGACAAAAAAGTAGATAAAGGATGAGAAGTACCTGAGGACTGTGCAGCGGTCGAAGAAGCAATGGAATCCGTGGGTATGGTGGGGCAAACATAATCAAGAAGGTATGCTGGTCGAGTGATGTGGCGATGGGGACGGGAAGGTGGGATAGATTCAGGGGCAGGATCAAGGTTTATCGCCGGTGATGAGGGAGGTGAGATAGGTTCCGGAATGGGTAAAGGAAGAATGATGGAGTTGGGGGAAGGTGGAGTGGCAATATGTTGGAAAGAAAATTGCTTTTCATAAAAGGTGACATCTCGCGAATAGAAAATGGTGTTGGTGTCGATGTTATATAATTTGTAAGCTTTGCGGTTGCTAGGATAACCGATGAAGACACAACGAGATGCTCGGGGTGAGAATTTATCTCGATTGGCTTTGAGAGTCTGGGCATAACATAGACAACCAAAAACACGTAGGTGGGTGTAAGTAGGTTGTGTGTTGAGAAGAAGTTGAAAAGGAGTTTTATTTTGGAGAGATTGGCTAGGGGTCCGATTGATGAGGTAGGCAGCGGTGAGGATGCATTCACCCCAAAATTTAAGGGGTAAATGTGCCTGAAAGTGAAGACTTCGTGCCACATTCAGAAGGTGCCTGTGTTTATGCTCGGCAACACCATTTTGTTGAGAAGTTTCAACACAGGTAAGTTCATGAATGATGTCGTGGTTTTGAAAATAATTTTGGAGATTATGAGACAGAAATTCTTGGCCATTGTCCGTGCGGACAAATTTGACCGTGGAATTGAATTGAGTTTTAACGAGAGCAAAGAAGTGCATTAAATGACTAAAGGTTTCTGATATAAAACGCATTAAATAAATCCATGTTGTGCGTGAGAAATCATCAACGATAGTCCAAAAATAATGAGTGCCAGAAATAGAAGTAGTAGAATATCCACCCCAAATATCACAATAAAGTCGATTAAAAGGAATCGTACTTTTATTAGCATTAATTTGAAATGGTAAGCGGGTGTACTTAGAACGAGCACAAATATCACAATGAGAAATAGTACAAGGACTATAAAAAATAGAGAGAATAAGAAAGTTGGAAAGATTACCTAGACGTTGATGCCATAAAGTCTTATTATCAAGTTTGTGAGCAGAGAAGGCAGCAGATTGTTGGGGACGAAAGATGTAGAGTCCATTGCAAGCTTCTCCCGCTCCAATCAGCCTCGTCAATTGATGGTCCTGGAAAAAAATATTAGAGGATGAGAAAATGACAACACAGGATAAGTGGCTAGTTATTTGAGGGATAGAGAGGAGATTATAATGAAATGAAGGGACAAATAAGACATTTGACAAAGTTAGGGTTTCGGATAGAGGGATGGAACTGACTCCTTCAACTGGGATGGTCTCTCCTGTGGGCAATCTGACCTACCGAGCCACGGGTGGCTCTCGGAGGTCCAAGAAAAGGGATCGACAATGGCTCATGTGATCACTAGCACCACTGTCGATGATCCAGTCCTTCTGAGGGTCGAAAATGGGAGGGATTGTGGGAGTTACCCACAAAGTTGGCTATCGAAGGAGAAGGGTGAAGCAAACTCATTAGGTGCTGGTAGCTTTCCGGAGAGAGACCTGGTACTAGGCTTGAATGGGAGGCATTGGCGAGAAGGAATGGGGAAGAAGGGTTGGGAGAATTTGTGGAGGATGCCATCGGCAAAAAAAGAGAGGTATGTTTTAGGATCTTATTTGGGTTGATACCATGTTAAGAGAATAATTGGTAAAAGGTTTCTTATCTTTTTCATTGATCTTTGTAAGAATATATAGACATCCGAATATGACTTTACATGGAAAGAAAATAAAATCAGCTGTACAAATCAGTTATACAAGGAAACATATATTCTATAATGGTGAGATTGCTAGAATCATGGAATTGCTAAACTCATGGAATTGATAGAATCATAGAGTTGCTAGAATCATGGAGTTGCTAGAATCATGGGATTTGCTAATCTGTAATAAGGAGTGCATAGAAATTACATACTTTAAAATTGCGTATATCATTTCTCCGGTTTAAAAATCTTAAAATCATACAATTTTACTAGAATGAAAGACTTTGGAAATATTTTGTATACACGAATTTTATATTGAAAACTGTACTAGAGTCATGCATGGTTCCTAAGTTTCAATGAGATCATCACAATCAATTTGAGGTACATTATGTTCAATGGAAAATGATAATCTGTACTAGAAATATAGGGAATGCTCAGAGCATGAGATGAGAAAGAAATTTTGCAAATAGTAATAAAATGATTTATGAATAATAATAAAATAATTTGAGTTAAAATGTCTTACTCAGTTTTGGGAAAGGAGGCCAGAGAGTAAAAAAAAATTATAAAGTTTAAATATTGTTAGAATAAAATTTTTTAATATTTTGTTTTGAAATTTTAAAAAATTGTATTATTTTTTATGTTTTGTTTAAAAGTTTGAAAAAGTTGTAATGATTAAATAAAAAGTTAAAGATTTGAAATTGAAAAATATTTGTGTTTGAATAACATTTGAAAAAAAATATATGAAAAATTTTGAGATAAGATGAGTTGCCAAACAAGCCCACTCATATGAAATTAAGCTCGTTGGGCTGAAGCACATGGCATTGGGAGATTAGATGAGTATAATTCATGATGATTTGTTCTGCGATTGGTGAAGAATAGACATTTGTTAACGATACCTAGAGCTGTATCGCCAAGTGCCCGATCTTGGTGATAAAGAAGAAATTTATCTAGACCTGTTATAATGGCGCGCACTTGGATCAAGCGGTTGTATAAAACAAAAGAAAGTTCAATAGGCCTCATGAATTATGATATTTGCGATTAGGGCTTGATATTTGGCCCAGCAAATAAATCTTGGCCCATGAATAGATAGGGTATTTGGATATGAGCAAGTAATTGGGCCTTGGACTAGGCTATTGGGGATGTGATTTGAGTAATAAGTTAATCGGTCATGGACTATGCTATTAAAGATAAGCTTGGCTGATAAGTTATTGGGCCTTTGAATGTGGTATTCGGTTTTTTGTTTTCGCTGTTTGTTTTCACTTTTAAGCCAGTAAAGTTACTAAATGAGCTTCGAATAAAGACTGTCCATAGCAATTCTATCAATCTAAGCTAAATTAAAGGCACAAGGTCTTAGAAGATACCAGTGATGATGTCGGCTTCCTCGATCTTTGGATCCTTGGCTTCGGCTTGTTGTTACCGTTATAACCAGCTCCACTGCTCTGGGCTACATTAGGACACTCTTTGAACACGTGCCAGGGCTTTTCGACATTCTCCAACATGAAGCTTGGGCATTTTGCACACTATGGATTGGAGGATGGTATTTGTCTTCCAATCACTACCCCCTTGCCTTTGTCTGAACTAGTAAACCTTTGCACTTCCACTTGCAGCAA
Source organism: Cyclocarya paliurus (assembly GCA_029856935.1). Lineage (NCBI taxonomy): Eukaryota > Viridiplantae > Streptophyta > Magnoliopsida > Fagales > Juglandaceae > Cyclocarya > Cyclocarya paliurus. The sequence continues at coordinate 18,499,531 of CM056953.1, read as the reverse complement.
ACAGCATGACCCTCATCCATTCAAAATTTATCTAAGCGGCCAAGCCTCTCTGTTTAGCTTTTGAAATGGGGCAACAATTACCAATTTTTGGTAATTATCGATTCTAAAACACGCCACTTGACTGCAGATTCTAGGCTGTAGTCCTCTCTGAAACTTCTACACCTGCATCTTGTCAGTGGAAATTAAGTAAGGTGCGAACCTCCCTAATTCCACGAATTTGGCAGCATATTGTTCCACAGTCGTGTTGCCTTGTACCAGTGACACAAACTCTGCCTTTTGTTGCTTTATAGAATCTAGGAAGAATCTATTATTGAAATCTTCTAGGAAGCTTCTCCAAGTCAAAGTTGCTAGGGTTCCTAACTCCCTTGCTAGAAGCTATCTTCTTGTATCCTGCCATATGTAGGCTTCTCCTTGAAATAGATATCCGACGTACAATACCTTTTGGTCTTCTGTCTAACTAGAAATCTCGAATGTCTGCTCGAGATCAATTATCCACTTGGTTTGTCCTCATGGGCCCTTCGTTACCAAAATAGTTCGGGTAACGGAACACCAAAAACTTTTCGTAGGGACAACTCCTAACATCTGGTCTAGGCATGTGCACTTGCTGCTGTTGCTATTGTCTGAGCATGGTTGTCAGTAGACGTAGAGCTTCTACTAATCCTTGCCTTTCATCCATTGGAGGATTCTGTTCCAACGGTTGTAACCTTCACCAAGATTTCTGGGAACTCTACCACGTGTCATGTGTTACTTTCTAAAACACATGTTTATGTATATCAGCTTCACGTACTAAGCCTTGTACTTAGGAAAATTCAAGCCTAATAAATGACTAAAATTTCAATCCTATACTCTAGTACAATTTCTAAGGACATGTAGGTTTAACCCAAAGACGTATTGTTCGGATATCACCCTGTGACGCCCTCCATGATTATTGGTAAGAAGTACATACTCATACGTGCATCCATGCATGAAACCGCAAGTTTTTCCATTGTTTTCTCCTTAATGGGAGGACCACGTACACATGCAAAATGTAGAGCTAATGACTAAAATATTAGATGAAGAATATTAACCTAATGATCACTAAAATATTTCATATATATCTTAGGCATGAGGAAATGTTTTCGTAAGAAAATTGTTATATTCAACTAGCATGCACCTTACTCTGCCTGTTCCTATTTTAATATGATATTATCCATTAAATTATTAATTTTTATACTTCAAAATTTAAAATAAGATTGATATGATAGTTGATAAATAATATCACTTGCATGCACATGCACACTACAACAGATAAGGTCTTTTGGAATGAAAAGTTTTGTCCCCAAAGACTGGATTTTTGTCTCAAAATATATTTTGGGACAAAAATAAAACGTTTCATGGTCGTCCCAATATCACTGTCCCAAAAGGTATTTTGAGACAAAAATCACAATTTCGCCCCAAAATATATTTTTGGACTAAATTTTGATGGACTGTTTGATCATGTTCGAATAGAATTTTTATTCTGGGATGATTAAATTTTGTCTTAGGAAGTAGTTCAAATGGCCAAAAAAACCATTCGAACAATATGTTTGTTCAAACAAGTACTTCATGGCTAGTCGATTGATACCATTCCATTTGACCAAATAGACATGAGGAAATGTTCGAACAAACAAATTGATGATCGAACGTAAATTATATTTATTTTTATAATTGAATAAGCCATTCAAACATGTTTGGGACGGAAAGAGTGAGTTGCCTGTTCAAATGTGTTTACACGGTTGCAACATTTGTTTACTGTTCGAACTCCAACTTGTGATGTTCGAATGGCTGTGTTCGATGTATATATGCTCAAACATTTGATGATTGTTCGAACGGTTAGTATTTTCATGATTTTCTGAACATTTTGGCCTTGTGTGTGTATGTTATTTTGTTGAAGAAACAAAAGGAATTAGTAGATTCCTTTCATTTCAATGGTCATTGAGTCGACTCAACCATTGCTGAGCTCGTTCCAGTTACCATTTGAACGGCAAGAATCGAAAAGACTTTCTTGGGAACAGTGTCTCAACTGTTCAACTATTTATATACAAAATCGTTCGAACGTGTTTATACCACTCGAGTGATTAGAGCCCAAAAGACTTTCTTGTGAATGGTGTCTCAACCATTTGACTGCCTATATACAACACCATTCGAACGTTTTTATGCCGGTCGAACGAGTAGAATCCAAAAGAATTTCTTGGGAACAGTGTCTCAACAGTTCGACTGTCTATATACAACATTGTTTGAACTCTTTGTTAGGGTTAGAATGGTTATAACTCAAAAGCAAAACCTTTCGAACGCTACTTGCAGCGTTTGAACGAGTAAACACAGAAAACAAATTTACATTTTTCATTAATTATATAATTTTATGATTGTTTTGTATATTATATTTTGTAACTAATCTTTTTAATTTAGTATTTAAATTTCAGGTTAAAATGTCTGTTAGGGGAAGGTCAAAGCATGCCAGACTAGGAGAACTAGGTTCTTCTAGTCGTATGGTCGATACATTGTTATGCTGTAAAATTGTACTGGAGTGTCAAGTGAAAATCGATGATTTTCAGGATCTTCTCTTTTGAGGGCCTCTCCTTGACATCAGTATCGTGGAGTGCGGTTGGTCAGCGATTTTGGACCACAGGGACGAGGTGTTCCAGTTCGTGGCATATATTGATCTCGTCATTGATTTTTATAGAGGGCTTGGTGCCTCCAGTCTGGATGTTGATGGTAAATATATTATTGGTATACAAGGTATTTCATTCCCGTTCTTGGCAGACATACTTGCCGATTTTATCTATATTGCACATTTGGAGATTGTATATCCAAACGTGGTGCCCAACAAGTTTACAGCTGGTGAGGAGACAACTGAGGACGAGGGCATTGATCCTGATGGACTGGATGGCCTCTCGGATGTAGAGGTGAGGCAGTTGGCTGTTGGTTCAGATGCTCCTCCTTATGATGGGATGAAGAGCATCAAACAGGTTCATTTATCAGATTTTTTTCAAGATTTTGAACTTAATCATTGTCCACAATATTGACCCTTGGCAGCATATTACAGAGGTTGGCATGGATAGGGCAAGATTTATAATACGTGTTACTCGTATGATGCCTATCGACCTAGTGAGTTATATATTCACTAGGATGCGATCAGAAATTTCATACTTTACGATAGATATTTTATCGTTCGGCCTCCTGATCATACGATTCCTATTGTTGGTTGGGGTCTTACCTGATATTGCTGAGCATATTTGGGAGCAGATTGGACTGATCAAAGCCTCCACCTTGTCATGGAGCACGGGGCACTCGAGATTTCGTCTTCATGCTCCTACTACAGAGTTGATTGATACTAAGACTAGAGATGCACACTTGACTAATCATGGAGTATTGGCCGGTCAGACATCCACATAGCTCGAGATATCACGCACTGTTACTGCTGATCATATTGCTGAAATAGTGCGTACGAAGATCCAGACTGCCTTCGGAGGCTTAAGTATAGAGTTCATGGGTGCCATTGATCACGTATCTCGGACCTAGGAGACTATATCTACTCGATTGACATAGATAGAGGATAAAATAGATTCAATCGAGGATGTCCTCAAAGAGTTGGGGACATAGAATTTTATATCTTTTATTTGTATTTTGTTTTATTTTTTGTTTGGACAATATTTGATGTTTTCTAAGTTTAATTAATTATGCATTATATCTTTCTTTTATAAATTAATTATTGATTACTATTATTAATTCTTTAATTGATTAAATATTTTATTAAATTAGTGTCACCATTCGAACGTTAACTGACTGTTCGAAAATGGTGACTTACATGTTCGAATGGTTTTAATGGATGTTCGAATGGTAAATTTGTTTCCCGCAAACGACCCGCCTATTTTTCCTCCAACCGCAAATGATTATTTCATTAGGGACGGAATTTATCATCCCTAAGTATACCATTTGATCGGGAAGCATGTTTCAGATTTTTTTTGGAACGAAATTAGAATTTCATCCTTAAATCTTATATTTTGGGACGATTTTTATTTCGTTCCAAAAAAAAATCGTCTGAAAAGCTCAAAATTGTTGTAGTGGCATTAACGTTATAGTATAATGGGAGTAGAATGGGATTGTATTATATAACATAACTATAATCGTAATTACTGGAGAAGTTTTTTCTTTTTTGAGAAAAGTTGCGCTTGTAATTACTGGAGAAGTTAAAGCATGATATGTATAGTGAATTAAGTGGTTAATCATGATCTGGTAATCTAATGTTTAATTTGAAATCGATGAAAGTTATATACCCTAGCTCATGGTATATATATATATATATATATACACGCGCATACAAACACTTGTACGTTATTGGTCTGCCGGCCCATGGAATAGCTAGGGTTTCTTTACTTACTAATACAAGGTTTTAAATAAAATTCTAAGTACTGATTATCATATATATATATATATATATATATATTTTTTTTTTTGTTGCAGAAGACCAACGACCAAAGAGACCTAGCTCTTTGTGTTTGCTGTAGCATGTTTGTTGGTATCTTACTTGTGTCATGTCCATCTGTTTTTAGCGCTCATGTTTTTTTAGTATATCACATACGCGTTTAATTCTAATCATGGAAGGATGGCATTGAGTATTCTAATTTTTGTGATGGTACATTCATTTGGTGTTTATTACATATATATTTATAACCCACTTACCAAATATTTTTGGTAATTAATTTGGTTACAAGTCATACGTACATGCAAGGGCGGACCTACATTGATGCTAAAAAATTTTAGAAACTTGTTTTAGTATATGATTTTTTAAAGATGTCCTAATATACAGGTAATTTGTCCCTCTTTTCAAAAATCTTATGTAATATTTTGTTGTTTAGGTTTCTTTTAGTTTTTCAACAATTTTTCATACTCATACCTATTTTTTGTCATTAATAAAATCTCACATTCTCATTTTTTTTCACATCTCATAAGAGACAAGAAAATATCTTGGTCTCTTTTTATAAGCTGTTTGTTAAATCTACAACCTTATTTTTTCTATTTATTTATACTTTTATTTTCAACTCTTCCACTAGCTAATTTATTAATTTGGATTAGTTTTGTTAGTATGTACATATGTACTACCATCGAATTAATAATTAGAAGTGAAGGCAAAGATAAAACCACATAGTTAATTTTTATAGTTTGTTTACTTAATTTTTATCGTTTGTTTCAACAAGTCTCACATAGTTATTTCTATTTTAATTTTTATTGTTTACTTAAGTCCAATGGAGCTCAAGTGAGAGGTTCAAATTGGCAATTTGAATAATTTAGTTGTCCCTAGATATATAATTACCTTATATGGTTAATGTTAAATATTGGTAATGTACTTTGTTACCATAAATGTTGATTACAGTTCACCCCTACATACGATACACTTTGCTAATCATTTCCGACACACCAAATCCTAGTTCCGCCCTTACATTCATGAATACATTGAATAGCACGTCATGTGTTTCTTTAATCAATAAAGTTCTGATTGCTAGGAAGAATCAATAATTATTATTGTCTAAGGTTCGTATATATTTTTAAGGGTTATATATATAATTACAGTACTACTTGATCAGATCTTTGGGTTACATATATATCTGAGCTCTTAACAACTTTTGGCTATATTTATTGGACCATGCATGCAAATAATAGACAATATTTTAATATATTAGACAATATAGCTATATAATATATTAGACAATATAATAGTATTAATATTAGACTATTAATATAGTTATATATTAGTATTAGTTATGGTGATTTAGTATAACTATATTAGTATAACTATAACTATAGTCTATATTAGACTATTAGTATTAGTATATATATTAGTATTAGTTATAGCTATATAATCTATTAGACTATGTAATAGTATTAATATTAGACTATTAGTATAGTTATATATTAGTATTAGTTATAAACTATATATTAGTATTAGTTATAAACTTATATATTAGTGTAGCTATATAAATTATAATATATTAGACTATATAATTGTATAATAGTATTAATATTAGATTATTAGTATAGTTATATATTAGTATTAGTTATAAACTTATATATTAGTATAGCTATATAAATTATTAGACTATATAATATTATTAGTATTAGACCATCAGTATAGCTATATATTAGTATTAGTTATAAACTATATATTACTATATTAGTATAGCTATATAATATATGATCAATTAAATTTTCATTTTTAAGATTAAACTTTTATTTTATAATAACATTATCTTATATATAATTATATTAATAGTATATGATTAAAAAAATTACAAATGTTCATATTTAAGATTAACATTTTATGTTATAATTTATAAATTATAATATGAAAGTATTTCATATATGATATATAATTATATATAAAAATTTCACATATAATTATATATTATATATAAAACTTATATATATTAATATATAAAAAATATTTTATATAATTTTAATTTTGTATAAAACTTAAATATAAAATATTATTTTTTTTATATTTTTTATCAACCAGTCCGGTTTGGAAAATCCTAAAATCGGAATCAGGCCGGTTTCGGCCGGTTTACACATTATAAGAACGGGGTTCCGGACCGGACATGTTCAAAACTGGTAAAATCGGTCCGGTCCATACCGGTTTTTCGGTTTGAATTTACACCCCTACCAGTATGTACCCGTTACTAGATCATGTAACACGTCCGATCACAAAGATTGGCTAGAAAGCTGGAATGCCTAACCTCGTTGAACAAGTAACTGCATTTTCCTAGCTGGATAACCAGAAATCAAGGAATACTAAGTAAAGTCCCTGGTGCCGGAAAAAGACTCATATTTTTATTTAGGTAGAAGCTAGCCGATGCTGTATGATACATGAGTAAAACCCTTTCTTTTAACCGATCGAACACGAGTGGTATTCCAGCTTGTTTAATTGCTACCCAAATTCCCAATATTAATCATCTGGGTAATTCCAATACTTTGATGTATCATGTATATCAGGTACGTGCATGGTTTCTGCTGGCTAGCTAGTTTACTTTTTTTTTTTTTTTTTTTATGGAAACAGATTTCATTTCATTCAATAAACCGAAGTTACAACTGTGACTTATCAATACAAGAAAACCTGAACTATAAGCCAAACTATGCATCTGCTCTAGGGCATCCTTGCACACAAATTACATTGTGGCAGATATTGTCTTAACTTCTAAAAACTCTCTCATAATAGAGAAAGCACTCTGTAAAAATAAAACTAAATTACCCCCTCCGTCCTCCCAGGGAGGAGGAGTACGAGATACTACTACTATGGACACAAAGTCCAAAGCCTATTTCTTTTTTATTGATAATTAAAAATAAAAAATTACAATAATAAACACAATAAAAATTATATAACCACAAGCACTGGCGTTAGCCCGGTCGGCTTGCCCAATGCAAGCATCGACTAGCTAGTTTACTAATTGAGAGATAAAAGGCATATAAAAATTAGTACTGTTTGTATAGGCTTTTCGGCGACGTACGGCCAGTTTAGTAAATTCTTTCTACCTAATTCCTCCAAGAAGCCTTGTAACCAAATCATCCCATTTGACGCTTCTAACATTGCAATATACTCAACTTCTGTAATAGACAAAGAAACTGTTTTCTGTAAATTAGAATCCCAAGACACGGCAGTACCACCTAGAGTATAAACAAAATGTAGTACTCTTTCTACTATCAGTATCTCCAGCCAAATCCATATGAACATAGCCCTATACCTCTAAGCTCTCTCTAGAGAAGCACAAGTACGTTTATGAGGAACATTTTAGATACCTCATAATCCACTTCATAACTTCTCAATGTTGTTTGCCTGGATTACTCATGTATCTACTCACAACTCCCACTACATGGGCAATATCTGGTCTTGTGCAAACTATAGCATACATAAGTGAACCAATAGCTAAGGCATAAGGAACCTTACTCATGTAGTCTTGTTCCTCTTCTGACTTTGGTGACTGATCCTTGCTAAGTCTAAAGCGACTGCCCAAGAGTGTGCCAACTGGTTTGGCCTTGTCCATATTGAACCTACTAAGTACCTTTTTTACCTATTCTTCCCTGATGGAAGTTCTGTCAACTCCCAAGTTTGATTCCCTAACAAGGAATCCATCTCATCCTTCAAGGCCAGCTCCCACTTGTTAGAATTTTTATCTTGCAAAGTTTCCTCTTAACTCTGCAGTTCTCCACCATCTGTCAACATAATATAATTTAAAATAGGGGAGAAACGCTGTGGGGGATGAATTGTCCTAATTGACTTACGAACTGCAACTACAAGTGCAGACGGCTCTGGATCTAACTATGGAATAATAGGAATTGGTGCACTAGGCCCACTCTCTCCTTCACTCACATCCCGGCAGTGCACTGTGACCTCTGGTAGGTCTTCCAAACTCAAAAACTTGGATTCCTGAGAAACTATTTCATCAACTGTACTAGACTTGTCCTTGTACATAACATTTTCATTGAATATCACATTCTTGCTTTTTGTGATCTTCCAACCTTACTCAACCTAGAAACGAGAGATAAATGCCTCGTCTCCATAGCCAATGAAATAACATTTCTTTAACTTTGCCTCAAACTTACTACGAGCATCAAAATCAACATGAATATAAGAAAAACAACTAAAAGTTTTTTAAGGTGAGAAAATTTGACCTCTTTCCTACTCCAAACCTACTCAGGCAATCCATAATCTAACGGAAGTAATGGCCCTCTGTTTATCAGGTAGACAACAATGTTGATTGCGTTTGCCCAGAATGTAGGTAGTAGTCCAACATGTAGCCTCATGCTTCTAGCATACTTATTAATGGTTTTGTTCATAAGTTTAGCAACACTATTTTGCTATGGTGTCCCAGGAATGGTTTTCTCCATTTTGATACCGTGAGTTGCACAATACTCATTGAACCCTACATCAATATACTCACTGATTAAGCTGCATTATTGCATATTTTATATATTTAAAATTTGTATATTTTTAATTGTTTTATTATTTTATCATTGGTTTTAGATGGAAAAATGGTTAAAAGGAATAAATCCAAGTTGTGATTTAAATTGATTAAAAGCATAGTTTATGCTTAATTTTATAACTTGTGATTTAATTGCACAATATTTATTCACTTGCATAACACACTTTTAATATTTTATTTTTCATCTTTTGTCTAATTTTATTTTTATTTATTATTTATTTTATTTACTTTGTCTAGTTTTATTTTTTGTTTCTTTAATTATTTATTATTTATTTTTCTTGTTGAAAATTTATTTTTGTTTTATTATTTTTAATTTTAATTTTTCTTTTTTATAGGTTGTCCTAACGACATGTCGTTTTTACTCCACTAATAAACGACTTGTCGTTTATCTCTGAGATTAAAACGTCTGTCGTCTAAACGACATGTCGTTTAGTCAGTCGAACAAAACGACATGTCGTTTTTATTGAGAACTGAATTCAGCCCCCTCCTAAACGACATGTAGTTTAGTCCATAAACCAAACCTACATGTCGTTTTGGTCATCTTCAACCTCTAGCATGCATGAACAGCAGCACAACCGTGAGCTACGTGCACCTTACGCAACTGCACTGCATCCTCCACGTCCAACTGCTCCTCTGCCACCCAGCCACTACAAGGGATGCCTAGTGAACAGTGAGTTCGCAGCAACCATGGAGAACTGTCCTCACAACAGCAACACCACCTCCATCACAGATCATCACCGTAGCGCTGCCACAACCAAACTTCCATGCTCCTGCAGCGAACTCCTTATCCACGTGAAAACCACCCATGCTCATCTGCTACCACTACATCACTACTACCCCAGCCGTGCCCAACAACCATCACCATGCGTAGCGCCACCTTGCGCAGAACTGCACGGCCTTCGCATGATGCACCATCACTGCTCCCTCAGCAACCACCTTACCTCCATGCGGGCAAAGCAATATCACGTCAAAACCAAGAGCCTCTGTTTTTCAACACGAAAACAGACTTTGTGTCATCCTTAAAAAAACACCACTGATCCGAGCAAGCATCACGGTAGCACTGCCACTACCAAGTTTTCATGCATAGCGCAGCAGCACCAACCTCCTCTCTATCTCTTGACTCCATCTCTCTCAGTTAGTGATGGAGGAAAGCAAGAATAATAAAATGGAAATAAAAACTCGTGCGGGACATCTAAAATGCACTAAAGAAAAGTGGGTGATTAATGCACGTAAAATGGGACCTGTTCTTGTCGGTGGAGATGAACTGGAAAGCCGATTCTTTTGCATGTGGGAAACAATATACAGACGGACATAGGCCAGTGAGAAGGAATATTTTTTCTTCAGTGGACGAAGACACGACATTTCACTAATTATTGTTGGCTTTTGAAGCCTATAAAAGGGCTTGAAATTAGACGGAGAAAAGCATCAGAGTTGGGAGAGCTCATCCTTATTCCTCTTCGGCAGTTCATTTCTCTTTGTAGTGATTATTTGAGTTTATTTCATTTGAGAATTAATTTATTTTCTTTAAGCTTGTTTTGTAATATTTGGTGTTGTGTTTTACTTTAGTTTTCTTATGGAGAATTTATCATTGAATTCCATGGTTCTTGTGATGAATATGGTTGGCTAAATTTTCATACTAAGGTTAAGAGGTGAAGTCTAATGATTTAAATATTGTTTTAGATCAACAATAGAGTTTATATTGTGAGTTTGATCAATTGATTGGTGTTATTATTAGAAACTTTGATTATCTATATATTTCTCTTGATTCATTGTGATTTCTGAATACAGTGAATGCTTGAAAAATTCCTGTGATAATTAATTGGACTTGTGAATGTTTCTACCATCAATTATTCAAACTTAATATTTGGTGATTAATTTTCTTGGGCTTAATTGTTAAATCTTCCAGTTAGACAGAATCATTATTCTAGTCTAACTGAGCTAATTTGATTGGAAACAATTTTATAAATTATTAGACGGATCCTCGAAACCTTAGTCGTTCTCCATATTGATTCATTTTATTATTTCAGTTATATTTTGTTACTTTAAAAATCCTCATCCCAGTAATCTCCTCTTTTTGATTGCACGTTCCTTTTAATAATCTATTTTATTTTATTTTATTCTCTTTATCAAATTAAGTCAATCCCTGTGGATTCCATCCTGTAAGGTACTACAACACCTGTATACTTGCAGGTAAAACTGCTTTGGATTTTTGGTTCATTATTTTGAGTGAAAGTTCAGTCGCAACACTCACTACCATTGTCAGACCTCAAGCATTTCAGATTTAAGTCTATCTCTATCTCAACCAAGGCCTTCTAATTTTTGAACACATTAAATACATCAGATTTATATTTCAAAAAATAAACCCATACCTTCCTACTGTGGTCTTCAATGAACGTGACATAGTATTGAGAACCTCCAAGAGATGCCACTAGAGAATTTCCTCACACGTCTGTGTGCACAAGATCCAGCTTTCCTGTTTTCAGTGTTCTGCCACTCTTCAAGAAACTGACATTTTCCTGCTTCCCTAAAATACAACTCTCACACACACTAAGATGAACTAACTTCAATTTTTTTTGGTAGTTTGCCTTTAGACAATAGTTCTTTCATGTCCTTCTGACTCATATGGCCAAGCCTATAACGCCACAAATCTATTGTGCTCTCTGCAACGGTAGTAGCAATGTTATTCAAACTAGCAGTCATACATAGAGTACCAGCTTTTTTACCCCGAGCTAGTACCAATGTCCCTTTAGTAACCTTCCAGGTGCTATCTGAGAACACTACTGAATGGCCACAATCTTCGAGCTGCCTAATAGAGATTAGGTTCTTATTCAACTTAGGAATGTGTCTGACCTTTTGTAAGGTCCACTTGTTCTTGTTAGAGAGTGCAATATCAATGTCGCCCAATCCCACCACGTTCAATGCCTTTCCATCAGCCAGGTATACCTTCCCAAAATCACCAGTAACATAGTTCTGCATTATCTCTCAATGAGAAGATGTGTGAAAAGAAGCCCTTGAATCCAGTATCCAGTCATCAACTGGGCTATGAATTGCAAGTAGTAGTGCATCTTGTACTTCTTCAGTAACCACATTAGCACTATCATTCTCCGTCTTCTTTGGATTTTTACAGTTCTTCTTTATGTGACCACCTTGCCACAATTCCAGCAAGTTGCCTACTGCCCAGGCCTTAACTTGCTCGTCCCTGTTCTTTGATTTTGATTTGTCTATGTTTGAGTTCTTATCTTATGATCTCCCCGAGAATCAACATTCAGTGCTGAACACAAACCCAAGGTCTCGCCTGAATCCCTCATGCACACCTCTTCAGCCAAAATCAAATCACAAATATGATCATATTTAAGTTTTGTTTTTCCAGTAGAATTACTGACAATCATTCTCATGGCTTCCTAACTATTGGGCAATGAAGCCAACAGTATCAGTGCATGTATCTCATCATCAAACTCAATTTCAGCAGACGACAATTGATTTGTGATAGTATTAAAATCATTCAGAAGTTGTGCAACAGACGTACCTTCTGCCATCTTCAAATTAAACAACTTCTTCATTAAGTGTTCCTTGTTATTTGCTGATGACTTTTCATACATATCTGACAAAGCCGCCATGAGATCTGTAGTCGTCTTCTCCTTGATAAGGTTGTGTGCAATAGATCTTGACAGGGTTAGCCAAATAACTCCCATGACCTGTCGATCTAACAAGTACCAATCAGCCTCTTCCATGCTCTACGGCTTCTTCCCCAACAATGGAACATGAAGTCTCTTCCCATAGAGGTAGTACTGTATCCATATCCTCCAATACTCATAATCTATGCCATCGAACTTCTTGATCCCGGATATCTTCACTTATTCTCCAGCCATCGTTTTTCCTCAGACACGAACCTTGGCTCTTGATACCAATTGTTGTGAAAAACGACGACAAAAGGGTAAGTAAACACAAAAAGAACAATCACACGACACAAGATTTACATGGTTCGGTAACTTGCCTACGTCCACGGGAGCTGCAGAGGATTTTATTTTTTGAGGAATCACAAATACAATGAATGGGGCGACCACTGTGCACTTCTGTATGGCCAAAGTAAAATAAAACAATATATATAGGGTACATGACAGAAACCCTCATTTCTCAAATAAAGCGATGTTTGCTTGAGCGGCGTGTTGAGCACGCGTCGAGAGAACATATTTACTGGTCAACTGCTCGAGCCATCTGTTGAGCGGCTCACGAGCGAACTCTCTGTCTTGACTCCTCTCGAGCGGTATGTTGAGCGAGTGTAGAGCGAACTCTCTGTATCGCAATCGTTCAAGCTGCCTATCGAGCGGATATCACGCGAATTCTTTGTGCAATGTCTCCGCTAGAGCACCTAAAGGCTTCGCTCGAGTGGTCTAAACCAGGCTCCATAGTACTCAACACTAGGAATTAAGTACAAGGCAACATGAGTCAAAGGCTCAATTGGCGAAGCAAACAGACATGGAAATGCGCATGAAACAACAAGAAAAGTTTAGGAGAGAGATGTAACTTCAAAGGCAGATGCTTATGCAACAGTTTAGGCTTCCAAGCAACTGATTTACATTATACGTATAGATTTTGAGATCTATTTGAACATCTAGTTAAATTAGAGGTAAAATGTAGAGTTTGAATTCGAACACAAGATCTAAATTCTGATAGTAGTAAATTAAGTATTAATTTGTATTCTAAGATCGAGTAATGCAATGTGATGGAGTATTTTATATAATTGCAAACTATAGTTATACCAAATAAAAGACATCGATCAAGACTTCAATTATTATGCTTGCATTGGGACAGACAGCAGTCATGTCTTCTGGAACGAAATAAACATAAATATAGGAAAATGACAAATACATAATTCTTTTCACAACCCTTTACATAAACATATATACTAATGTTCAGTGTCAGCAGTACACTATATATATATATATATATATATATATATACATATATATTTGTTATGTTTGCAATTTTTCTTTTTCGGTGAAATGGGGACTGCATGACCTAAGATCGATTTGTATAGTATGATAAGGTAGCAGGGGAAAATGAAAGGCCTTTCTTATTAAAAAAAGCATGCTAGTAGTAAAACATGAGGAGGCCTCTTGCATGGTCATGGACTTACGTACATTTCTCTCTCTCTCTCTCTCTCTCTCTCTATATATATATATATAGAGTGAGAAGAAAGTTTGCATATAATATAGGCTAAAGCAAAGAGATCGAGCATATTATATGGCAGAGAAAGAAAAAGTAGGCAGACTATTTGGTTGATTGTGCAGATGATGATGGCGAGATCAGCTTCTTGATGTTGGGAAGACAGTAGTCTATGGGACTTGAATGAGGCAAATATCTCACTCCACTTCCCGGATTCAGCTGTTCCAGTCTTCTTGCACATCAAAGCTAGGGTTTAAACCAAAATCACTCATGATTAGAGAGCAACATCAACTTGAATTATTGGGATTTTTATGCCATGCAAAGATACATTATTACAAAATACATGACCGATTCATTTCCATGCATGACAAAAAGTATGCAACTTATGTGCTTTTTTTAAAATAAAATAAAAAGAAAAAAAATTCTGCAGGGTTGGTTGCCCAATCAATTTTCAATATTTTGTTCTTGCATAATAATAATAATAATAATAATGATATGCATATAACTATTTTGCAACATTTTATAACAAATAAATGTGATAGTGTTACTTCATAAAATAAAATTTTAAATAAGTTTTGTACAAAAGAATTGTAAAAAATTGTTGTATGTGTATAATGGTGAGTTGGTTAGGTTAGCCCAAACTTTGGCCCACTTTATCTAATACATATGCATCAAGCTCTGAAGGCTGCTGTGTGTTTGAATTTTTCAGACTCATATTCTCATAAAATCTCTTGACCAGAGAAAAATCAAGTAAAATCTTAAACTATTAATTAAACAGCTAATTCCTTATTTATTTTTTCTTCCACTATTTGAAAAGCAAAGAAAAACAAAGAGGGAACTCACTCATTATTAAGGAGAGAATAATGAAGAAAAGTAGAAAGTTCAAGCTTAGTCAAATCACTTCCGGGGCAAATCCCACTCCCTGTTCCAAAGGGAATAAAAGTTCCTGCCTTGGATTTATGTCCCTGCATTAGTGCATTGCATTTAAACATAACATGTATAAATAGCTATCTAAAAGAAATAATAGCAGCATACATATATAAATGAGTAACGATTTGTATAAGCTCCAAATATACAAGTCTCATGCAGACTCGGTTCCTACAATTAAAAAGTGTAAAAGAAAAAAAAAAGGGTCATTTTCTGGTATGACCTACTTTTGTACAAAAGAACTGCACGAGGCTTATATATTTAAAACTTGCATCTAGCATTACACTACATAAATAGTCTAATTACTTACATCCCATCTCAAAGGATTAAAGTGTTTGGGGTTTGAATAATATTCTGGATCCAAGTGAACACCCCTGAACCAAGCTAACACTTTCCATCCTTGGGGTATTTTATAACCTTCAATATATAAACATAATTGTTCATAAATTTCAATATTAAGAAATAAACCAACAAGGAAAAAAAAAATTAAAATGGAGTTGAATGAATCACTAACCACAAATGGTAACATCAGTTTTTGCCTCCCGACAAGTAAACAATGAAACATTCATTGCTCTCAGCATTTAATTCTGTAATAGGATGCGAGTACCACCACATCATCCGTATTCTCGGACTATTAATAGTTTTGAGTGAAGCTCAAAGTTAGTCCCCTTCCCTTAAATGCCAAAAGTTTATAAATAGAAGAATTAAGCTGTGTCCAAATGCACACTACCAAGATTTTGCACCCACCCTGGCTCTCTGAAGACATTCCGGATGCTGGTGTAAAAGAAGGGTTGCCCACATTGTCGCATGCGCTGAAGATTTATGGCCAGCATTCAAGTACATGAGGATTATGTCAATTATCTCCTCATCATCCAATTTTCTTCCATTCTCATCCTCAACTTCCATTAATGGGTCCATCATACTCTTGTGTGTCTCTGAAATATCACCTTTCTTTTCTTGCCCTTCTTTCATCTACAACATCTTGAAGAATATTTACCAAAGTTCTCCGAGCCTGACACAAAAGAATTATTTTCTAGATAGTTTGTCGATCTCATAATCGAAGTTCCTTGCAAATAGAATTACTATGGTAATCAAAGCACCTCTGTCATGATGATTTAATTAAGTAAACGAGGACATTTAGCACATTAATTTCTCTGAAAGTAATTAAGAGAATAAATAGATATCAGGGATTGGATCCCCTATAGTTATTGCCCGAATTTTAGAGTCCATAGTGAGAGTGAGGTAGACACACAAAGTAGGCCCTATAAATGCCGTGAAATCTATTTTATGTGTTTATCTCTCTTTCACTCTAGTGTTCTTGACCTAGGTGATCTAAATCCAACTATCAACATGGAAAAACAATATGCCAATTGTGAAACAATTATTTAACTGCAAATTCTCTATACATACCTGCTTGTACTAAATCTTCAGCTACCTAGAAAACTTCTTTTAGCTATTTATTTATTTTGATGCTTCACTCTGACCAAAAAAGGGAATATGCTTGCGTATTGAGAATATACCCCCTGCCAACTCCACATGATGAGGCAATTTCGAACAATGGCCAGCAGCAAGTGTCCAAAAACTTTGACAGTTTTAGGCTAAAGATCTTGGAAAAAAAAAAAAAAAAATTGGATGAAAGAAACTTTTGTATAGGATATTACCTTGAGTGCCTCGTGGTAAGCAAATCCAGGGAGGTTAATGGCCATAGTGTTAGACTTTTGGTTTTCCTAGAAAATCATGTCTTCCCTAAAGATGAGGTTCACTTCATCTAAGATGATTCATTTCATCTATCAAGCATAGGTAATTGCCCTTAATAAATAAAATGGTTGACCCTTAATAAATAAAATGGTTGACCCTTGCTATTCTTTGATGCATGGAATAATTAGGGTAACCCAAAAGTTGTAGGAGTAATAAGTGAGGGTCCCTAGTCTTGCTTATATAAAGGGGCTTGTGTTTTCCATTAGACTCACCCAAAAAGTTCTAAGGTAAAAGACTAGAAGTCCTTTCCCTACAGAAAATATCTACTCTCTTTTGTAGGTTTTCCAGTACTCAAACACAAATGACTGGAGGTAAAAGATTCTTTAGATCTCTTTATTCTTTTAAAAGTTTTACAGTTGGTATTAGAGCCATGCCTTTCAGCTTTGTGTTTGAATTATTAGCATTTCAATTTTGTTTACATAGTGGGCTTCTGAAATCCAGTTTTATTCTCTTGGCGTGATTAATGGATTTTGTCATAATCTATGTTGCAAGAGAGTAGCCGGGTCATGATTTAGAGTATATTTTTTTCGGAACAATAATTTTTTGATAACATAAGTCTTTTCACTTGTATTAGAACAATGTTATCCATTTAGTCCATGATTTATGGTCCTTTGTTCAAACATTTGTGGGCTTGATGCATGAGTCATAACTATATTAACAAATTTCAAAGGCATGTTTTGACTTTGGACTTAATTTCAAACTTTATACATATTGATGGGCCTTTAGGCTAGTTTACAGTTAATAGATTTTATCTATTTTAGTAGATTCCCAGTTGTATTTCTTTTGAATAATGAAGGTAATGCCACAACATCCTTATTATTTAAAAGAATACATAAATAAATTTGGAATCTCATTGTAATTAAATCATAAGTTTTAAGAATTTATCCCTATAGGGACATTTTTAATTTTTTTGATTTAATTAGTATAAGAAAATGATATTCGGTATTAACGATAAAATCAGTCTTCTGCCTACAGGTGTGGATAGTTTTATTTGTTAATATTCGGAATAATTTGTCTTATAAATAAAGATAAGTAAATTTATGCTGTAATGCAACCTTTTCCCACAGGAAGGTTAAAATTTACCTGAATTTATAGCATTAAATTTTTTCTTGGTTTTACAGCTATTGTTCCACAATCCTTAGCTGATGGCGCTTATTTTATTCCAATACTCGATGGCACTAATTATTCTGACTGGAAAGATTCGGTTCATTTTACCTTGGGGTATATGGACCTTGACTATGCACTCCGTGTGAAGCAACCACCTGCTGCCACGGATATGGATACAGAGGAAGTCATTGAAATTTGCCAATGGTGGTAGCGATCTAATCACCTAAGTCTAATGCTCATAAAGTCTCGTATAAGTAAGAGCATTAGAGGTTCTATTGGCAACTGCGCTACAATTAAGGAATTAATGCAGGCAATTGAGGAACAGTTTGTTCGCTCTGACAAGGCTTTAGCTAGCACTCTTATCAGACAATTCACTACTAAAGCCTTTGACAGTTCTAAGGGTATGCGTGCATACATTACAGAAATGAGAGACATTGTTTCTCAACTTAAGGGCTTAAAGATAGAGATATCTGAGCCGTTCTTGGTCCATTTCATCCTTGACTCACTGCCATCTGAGTATGGGCCTTTCAAGATCTCTTATAACACACATAAGGAAAATTGGTCAGTTACGGATCTTTTGACTATGTGTGTGCAAGAAGAGGAAAGGATGAAGCATGATCAACCTGAAAGTGCAAATATGATCGTGAATGATAAAATTAAGACCGAGAAAGGCCAATGTGGACCTCAAAAGAAAAGGAAGCATGATGTGTCATCAAAATCCAATGGATCTAATGGCAAAAAGGTGACCTGCTTCTTTTGCAAGAAAGAGGGCCATGTGAAGAAGAATTGCATTAAGTATAAAGAGTGGTTTAAAAAGAAAGGTAGCTCTATCTCTCTTGTGTGTCATGAATCTTTTTTCATTGATGCTCCTAAAAATTCATGGTGGATTGACTCTGGTTCCTCAATTCATATTGTGAATACTTTGCAGGGTTTTCTCACCAGAAGGAAACCAACAACAAGTGAACTTTGGGTTTTCACCGGAAATAAAGGGCGTTCACAAGTTGTTGCAGTTGGAGTTTTTAGAGTGATTCTCAAATCGGGACATGTTTTCGATTTAAATAATGTTTTTTATATTCCAGAATTTTGTAGAAATTTAATTTCTGTTTCCAGACTTATTATCAAAGGTTACAATTTCCTTTTTGAGAATACAATGACTATTTTTAAGAATAAAATTCATGTTGGTTCTAGAACTTTATCTGATAACTTGTTTAGATTAGATATTCATCCCGATTTTAAGGAGAATTATTTCTCCCTGCATTCAGTTGGCAATAAGAGAAACCTTTTGAATGAAAAATCTTCTCTATTATGGCATAAGAGATTGGGACACATCTATATATAGAGGATGAAAAGGTTAGTAAAAGAAGGGGTCCTACAAGATCTCGATTTTACTAACTTCAAGAATTGTGTGGACTGCATAGAGGGCAAGCAGACCAATAAAAATTCTAAAGGTTCAAGAAGGAGCTTAAGTGTTCTAGAGATTATACACACAGACATCTGTGGACCAACTCCTACCCCTTGCATGAATGGTCAGATATATTTTATCTCATTTATTGACGACTATTCTAGATATATGTATCTCTATCTTTTGAATGAGAAGGCTCAAGCATTAGATGCTTTCAAAACCTATAAAGCAGAAGTAGAGAATCAAAATGAAAAGAAAATCAAGATTGTAAGATCTGATAGAGGAGGGGAATATTATGGTAGGTACACAGAACATGGACAAATGAAGGGTCCATTTGCAAATTTCCTTCAGAAGGAAGGCATTGTTGCCCAATATTCAATGCCTGGCACACCACAACAAAATGGTGTTGCAGAAAGAAAGAACCGTACACTAATGGATATGGTAAGAAGCATGATTAGTAAAGCTAACATGCAAATTTCCTTGTGGAGTGAAGCTCTTAAAACTGCAGTGTATATATTGAATAGGGTTCCATCCAAGTCTGTCTCTAAGACACCTTTCGAGTTGTGGAAAGGGTGGAAACCTAGCTTAAATCATATACACATATGGGGTTGTCCTGCTGAAGTTAGGATTTATAATCCTAACATAAAGAAGTTAGACCCAAGGACAACTAGTGGTTTCTTTATTGGGTATCCAAGTAACTCCAAAGGATATAGATTTTATTGTCACAGTCATAGCCCTAGAATTGTCGAATCTAAAAATGCAAGGTTTCTTGAGGATGTTGAACCTAGTGAGAATGTGAATCCTCAAGAGGTAACTTTTGAGGAAACACCTGAACATGCTACGTTGCCTTCTTTTGGAGAAAAAATGATTGTCTTAAGGCAAAATAGATCGCAAGATCATGCGGTGACACCAATTCAAGAACAGCATGTTCCCATAAATGAGGTTCAATCTGAAGTAATTCCGCATTTACAGTCTGAGCCAATTGAGTCATCTCCAAATGATGAAATAGTGGTTTTAAGAAGATCCTCAAGAATATCTAGGCCTGCTATTCCAGATGATTACATTGTATATCTAACTGAGTCTGATTTTGACGATGACCCAATTACGTTTTCACAAGCCATGAATGGAGATAAATCTTCATTTTGGTTGGATGCAATGAGGAATGAGTTAGAATCCATTTATAAAAACCAAGTTTGGGATCTCTTCGAATTACCAGAAGGGGCGGCAACAGTTGGCTGCAAATGGGTTTATAAAACCAAACGAGATTCTTCTGGTAATGTCGAACGATATAAGGCTAGATTTGTTGCTAAAGGATTCACTCAGAAGGAAGGTATAGATTATCATGAAACCTTCTCTCCGGTCTCTAAGAAGGATTCATTGAGAATAATCATGGCCTTAGTAGCTCATTTTGATTTAGAACTACATCAAATGGATGTGAAAACGGCTTTTCTTAATGGAGATCTTGATGAAGTGGTATACATGAAACAACCTGAGGGTTTCAGTGATGACAGTCAAAAAGTATGCAAGTTGAAGAAGTCTCTTTATGGACTAAAACAGGCTTCCCGTCAATGGTATTTAAAATTTCACAAAATTGTTATCTCATACAGTTTCATCGAGAATCTTGTTGATCAATGTATATACCTTAAGGTCAGTGGAGCAAATACATTTTCCTAGTCCTATATGTAGACGATACTCTTCTTGCAAGCAGTGATTTGGGCTTACTACATGAGACTAAACAATTTCTCTCCCAAAACTTTGAAATGTAGGATATGGGTGAAGCCTCTTATGTCATTGGCATAGAGATTCACAGAGACAGGAAACATAAAGTCTTAGGACTGTCTCAAAAGGCCCATATTGAAAAAGTTTTACAGAGATTCGGTATGAAAAATTGTAAAGTCTCTGTAGCTCCCATAATCAAAGGTGATAAATTTCATAAAGGTCAATCACCTTAAAATGCATTGGAACAAGAGCAGATGAAAAATGTGCCTTATGCATCTACAGTGGGTAGCTTGATGTATGCTCAAGTTTGCACCTGCCCAGACATATGTCTAGCAGTTGGATTATTGGGTCGCTGTCAAAGTAACCCAGGTCTTCAACATTGGATAGCTGCAAAAAAGGTGATGCGATATTTGCACGGAACCAAGGACTACATGCTAACCTATAGGCATACAGAAAATTTGCAAGTGGTTGGCTATTTAGATTTAGATTTTGCTGGTTGTGTAGACACTAGAAAGTCTATTTCTGGATATATCTTTCTTCTTGCTGGAGGAGTTATATCTTGGAAGAGTACGAAGCAATCTATAGTTGCTACGTCTACTATGGAGGCAGAATTCATTGCGTGCTATGAAGCAACGACACAAGCCATGTGGTTGAAGAATTTTATTTCTGGTCTTAAAGTTGTGGATTCCATTCAAAAACCAATAAAAATTTTTTGTGATAACACTGCTACAGTGTTCTTCTCAAAGAACAATAAGAGCGGAAGCAGAAGCGAGCATATCAACATAAAGTATTTAAGTGTGAGAGAGAGCATCAAAAATAATGTGGTGTATATTGAGCACACCAGTACAAATTTGATGTTAGCTGATCCAATGACCAAAAGTTTACCGGTAAAACAGTTTCAGGGTCATGTGGATTGTATGGGCCTATCTAAAGTGTAATTTCTCTCATGTTGCTGTATATCCACAAAGAATAAAGTTGAATTTAGTTTTAGTTTTGCGCATAAAGTAACGAATTCGTTATATCCATTGGGTGATTAAGTTGGACCCGAATAAATTTTATTAGTTGTTCATAAAGTATTTTAAGGCATACTATGTATTGTGACGCCTGGAAGGGAAATGCTCACTATAGAGAGCAATACCGCCATGGTTCGTATATAGGATACCTTGACATAATTGAGGGCATTATTTTTTTGGCCATTTAAGTTTTACCTATTAAAGTGAACCAAGTGGGAGAATGTTAGACTTTTGGTTTTCCTAGAAAACCATTTGTCTTCCCTAAGGTGGTTCATTTTATCTAAAGATGAGGTTCACTTCATCTATCAAGCATAGGTAATTGCCCTTAATAAATAAAATGGTTGACCCTTGCTATTCTTTGATGGATGGAATAATGAGGGTAACCCAAAAGTTGTAGGAGTAATAAGTGAGGGTCCCTAGTCTTGCCTATATAAAGGGGCTTGTGTTTTCCATTAGACTCACCCAAAAAGTTCTAAGGCAAAAGACTAGAAGTCATTTCCCTACAGAAAATATCTACTCTTTTTTGTAGGTTTTCCAGTACTCAAATACAAATGACTGGAGGTAAAAGATTCTTTAGATCTCTTAATTCTTTTAAAAGTTTTTACACATAGCTCTTAGTCCATTATTCAAAGTAGCATACTCCTTCTCCAAGGTCTTCATCACTGGACCAATCTCACTGCCTTGAAAAATGTACATTATAATTTTGAAAGTGATCTTCTTAATCTCAGTCAAGAACTCAATTGGTCTCTCTACCTTAGTCCATTTATCTAATGAATTCACTACAATATCCCTGATGTGCTCATGGTACATAGATTGTGCCTTATGTCCATTGATCGGAGCTACTGTTAACCGGCGGAGCTGCTTGTGTTCTTCATCACTAATACCCAAAAATGATTTCTTCCCCATTAAATCACCAGTGGATTTAGGCCAGCCTTGTTTAAATCTTTCATCATGCATCAAGACTCGTCTGCATGTTTCCGGCATGGTGACAATGATGGTTGGATTTCCTAACATATAAGCACTGTAGATTCCTGTGCGGCCAAATCTGCAACTTCCCAAGCAAAAAGAAGAATTATACCAAGTATTGCAACTGTATGTATTAGTGGGCAAGCAATTGCGTGTCATGACAAAATTTTGAAAATAATTCAAGACAAGATAAAGGACAGCTCTAGCAGATCAGATATAGCACAACAGAGTGTCACGTATTTGAGTGTCAGAGAACATTACCCATGTTTGTTCAAGTTGTCTCATGGTATAAATGATATCATAGAAGACTAATTAAGGGGAAAAGGTAGACTCTCTCTAGAAAGTGGGGGAACTGTAGTGTCTGAGTTTGAATGAGAATATCTGCTCTACTGATTGGGAGAGAGTTTTTGTTATTTATAATATATCTGAAATATGTTTTTTTTTTTCGTCTCTTTCCGGCCTTATGTGGAACAGTCTATATGCACTACTTCTGTCCTATTTCACTGGAATCTCAAAGCTTTTCCCACAAAATAATCAAATATTCATACCCACTAGTTGTTTTTCGTTTACTCTCATGGCTTCTAGCAACTCTACTTCCACCACACAAACAGAGGACTCCAACCATGCTTGATGATATTTTGTAAATAGACACAACTCCGCTTTGTGTGTGCAAGAACGTTATCTGAATATTAATTTAAGTTTTTTGTTTTTTCATTAGGAGCAAAGGAACTAATAAGTCTAAATGACAACAGCCATTAGTGCCGCAGCTATGAGGGCTCTGGCCCTACATCTCCCCTGAGTCCTCCGTTTTGTTCCCACTGTCACAAATTGAAAGGCCTGAAGAGAAAAATTCAACAGAAATTTGATAGATAGCCATAAGGTTTGGTTTCAAGTTGAGCATATTCATTTTGCTCTGCAATATTAATTTACATTTTGTCGATTCTGTTGATGTCATGTTTCGCGGGCCTATGCAACTTCATGCACGCAGTGTACGAGCGATCACCTGCACAATCACAAGGGGGACCTCGGGGTCCGTTGATCCTCCGATGCTTAAGTCAGTAATTGTTGATAAAGATGATAAATAGTAGTCAAGATGAGAGTATATAGTAGTAGAGGTCGATTATTTCTTATCCTTACCTGGCTTGCTGCTAGTTGTGCTTCATTTATACTTACCGACCTGGTCTCCATGATAGTGGAGCGTTGGATAGCAAGTGATCATATGCTTGTGCTGTCTACTCACTGAGCTATTCTCATGGTATCAGTTCACCGAGCTAGTTAGTGCTCAGGGTCGTTGTACGTTGCTCGAGCCTTAGATCTCATTGAATGCAGCATGGCTCTCACTCTGGGCCGCATTGAATGAGGCATGGTTTTCACCCTGGGCCATATTGAATTTGGTACACCTTCTATTTTGGATTCCTTCCTGCCTTATTAATGTTGGGTGTGATCTGTCGCGATTTTCCTTATCTGGTAATGAGTGTTGCATTCCTTCCTTCTCAAGTTTCGCCTGTATTTCCTGTCTTGCTTCTTGACGTGATAATGACCCAACCCGTGTACCATACCCGACCTTTGGCCCAGGTGTCACTATCTGGCCTAGATTATGTTGCGTACCTGGGCCCTGTATCGGCCTATATTCCTGGCCTGGTTCAACCCAGACTTTTTATCTAGATTGTAACCTGGGCCCTACCTTTAATCCAATATAAGGGATTTTCTCCCTTCACAGTACCCCACGAATTTTTAGCACACTTGTGGGCTGGAAATTATAAGAAGTTTTCTTTCTTCTCTATCCTCTTTTTTTTTTTTGAAGGCCTCTGACTTGGGTATGTAGAATTTGAACGGTTACTTATCCATTCACTATTGATGTGAACCGATCCCCTGACCCAAGGGGATGCGAACTGGTTACTGACGTTGTTCCCATTTAATTAAAGCTGCTTCCTAGTGTGTCAATGTTGCTCAGGATTGGTTCGTTCCAAACATGCGTGTGGCAAGTAAACGTCATTCTGAATTCCTACAGCCGAGGCGTCTCTTCAAATTTTGTGCTGCTGTTTCAGACACCTAGCCGTTCCATCATGTCGCTCCTATTTAATTCTTTTTCCTCATTCTTCTCTTCCTTTCTTCTTCGACATTTTTGCTTTGGCTTCCTTCCTGTCCTCTCTGAAATCCTAAACTGCTCTAAGTTTCCCGTCTGCACTGTTAACATGACTAAAGGTGGCAAGAACGACTCCTGTTTCAAATACTTTGTTTGGAAACAGTGGAAGTCAATCATGACTTAGAACGAACTTCGTTCGTTCACCAGAGAGTTTCCTATTCCTGCTGGGACCGTTCTTGAAATCCCCCAACCTAATAATACAATGGTGGACGAGGATGGCCTATCGATAAAGGTGGCTCTTTATCCATTCATGTTTTCCATTGGACTGCATCTACCATTTTGTTGTCCTGTGCATGATATTCTTGATTTTCTGCAACTCGCTCTGACGTAACTCAATCCAAATGCTTGGCGTTTAATTATGGTCAGTTGCATGGCCTTTAGAATCATTCTAAGTGGCTCAAAAGATTGCCCTGATCTCACTGCTAGGGTCTGTATACCGAATTAATTGTCTTGCGGGAAACATTTGTCGTTTCCAATCTTACTCTGTCGAGAGATGCTTCACTATAATAGGAGAGGCATTATTCTTTAATAAAGGCATGGCACTGATGATTCTTCTTTGTTAGAGGCTCAGACTAGGAATGCCCAGAAGGGGAAGTCATGTACGATGAGTTTCCTGTTCGGTCCGTTTGAGGTAAGGTTCTAACCACTAAGATTAGGTATGGATATTGAGATGATAATTTTTAGTTTGAGATAAAAGTTAAAAATTGTATAAAATATTATTTTTTAATATTATTATTGTTTTGGGATTTGAAAAAGTTGAATTGAGATTTGAAAAAGTTGAATTGTTTATTATATTTTATGTAAAAATTTAGAAAGATGAGATAAGGTAAGATGATAATTTTGTGTTTGAAACAACTTCTAAACCTAACCTAAATCTCTCTCCATTGATTTATCGGAGAGTGAAGAATTCAGAATTGTTTCGACTATGTCCTGGGTGGCGGCCCACCCCTCCCTAGCTGAGACGGATTCGTTACTAAATGAGGAGAATATTCAGTGCTACATTGTTGCTCCCCACCGCCCGCATGTGATAGGTCGGGATTAATTAATGGGCTCATCCTCTCTCCCAAGAGAGACACGTCTTGGAGCTTCTCCTCCTAAAGGCAACCGCACGGAGCGATCTCGAACGGAAGAGGGTGCTTCTGTTCCTACTCAGTCAGTGCCTACCAAAGAGGTTCCTGCGAATCCTTCGCGTCCCACCAAGCCGAGGGCCCCTTGCAGAGAGAAAAGGGGCTCCCAACAAGTTGTTTCAAAGGATAATTCTCCTCGACCTGCTAAAAAGAGCAAATCCGACCGAGCAACCAAGGAGAGAGGTTCTAAGAGAGTTGCCAAAGAGAGCAGTTCTCTCCGGCTGCCCAAGAGAGCCGCCCTCGCCGAGCTACCCCTGATCGCAACTCTGACCTAGTCACTCCTAATCTTTCTCGAGCTGCTCCTCCGAGCGGTAACTTTTGAAATTTCTAAGATTCCTCTTCTCTTACTAGGTTCATTTAGACAAAAGACAATTGGATCCTAACTTTTTCTTCAGGCCATGATAAAGGAGATGAGGCAGATGTTCCTATTTCCTTTCTGTTCTCTTCGATTTTTTACCATCCGGTACCTTGAGGTACTAGTCTGGAGACATGAGTTTTTCCCTTCTTCGAGGAGGTTCTCAATCAGGAATGGGCTCCACCCCGCGTGGTGCCAACTTCTTTTGAGAAAAGACTTGTCGAGGTGGAATCCTCATTCGGGGAGTGCTTGACTAACTCCTCCACTTTGCCACCAAAGCTCCCTGGTCTGACTCCTCCTACTTTTCCTGTGGTGCCAACTCCAGCTATTTCGGCCACCCCTCCAGTCCTGCCCGTGGACATGGAGGTTACTCTTGGTGAGGGGCTAGCTCTCCCTGAAACTGTGGAGCCATGCTCCGAGGAGGTTGACGGATTGCCCGAGATTACAGAGCCGGACTTTAAGGAGACTGTGGAGCCGTGTTCTGAGGGGACAATGGAACCAATTCCTCCTGAAGTTCTAGTGTCTACACCTATGATGGAACAGACTCCCAAGCTGATCCCCCCAGTGATTCCAGAACTTCCAATCTTTCCAATATTTGCTTTTCTACTTAAATCTTTTTTCCTTCTTTCCTCTTTTTTATTGTGTCTTATGTTGAGCCAACTGCTTCAGGAAAAAATCATTCCTCAGAACTCACCTCCGTCTCTGTTCCATGAAGACGTGGTAGTGGAGGTGGTGGACAGTTCTTTGTTTGCTGACAGTTCCCCCTGTTCCGAGGCCACTCAAGGCGAGAATTTGGCCCAAGCTGAACAGCAACCAAATTCTAAGTCTATCCTCCCGTAGGATCCTCCAGTCGAAGTTTCCGAGCAAAGCGAGGAGGGATCTAGTTTGCCTTTTTTGCATGCTGGAGCTATTCTGCCTTTGGTATGTGTTGAACCCTCCTCCTCTTTTAGGCAAGGAAGCCCCCAGGTTATAAGAAGGCTAGGCTTGAATCTTTTGAAGCTCAGGCCTAGAAGTTCAGGCCCATTTTCACCAATGTAAGCATTTTCCTTCTATTGATAGGTTCCTGTCTTTCATATTTTGGCAATAAATGTTATGCCTTGCTGGTCTTTCAAGCTGCCAATTAGTTAGCCGAGATAGTTTCTCAAGAGCGGGAGGCTCTTGAAGAATACTTAAAAACTAAGAGCGTGTTAAACAAGCTATTGAACCTGCAAGGAGAGAAACTAATTGTTGACCTCCGTGCTCTGGCGGTGGAGAATGAATCCCTGAGAGGGGATAACGTGCTTTGTCATGAGAATATCTGTGCCCAGCAGAAGAAGGCTAAGGGGTTGGAGCGCAAGATGGAGGTAATGGCCTTGGAGCTCGAGCTTAAGGATAAGGAGATCTGGTTGAAAGATATGGAGATCGAAGTAGCCCGCATGAAGATATCCTCAATTGTCGAAGATTTAGAATCTGCGCAGAAAGAACTTGAAGATCTTCAAGTCCAATCTGATCTTCTTTTTTCCGAAAGGGGAAGCGCCCAGGCTAAGGTTCAGAGGCTAGAGTGCGAGGTTAAGTCTGCCCAGGAAGAGTTAAGGCAAAACAATGTAGCCTTTGAGAAGTTGACCAAGGAAAAGAAGCATGCCATCAAGGTTCGAAGCATCATGTTCCACAAATATTTGGGCATAACTAAACAAGGAGACAAGCTAAAGGTTGTAGCTCGGATGGCCATTTCTCTTTTGTAGTCTTCTCTAGAAGCTGCTCTGCTCTGTGGGGACCTTGCTGAATTTCAACTCGAAAAAGTTTCCGATCTGCATGACCAAGCCTAGAGGTATGGGTATAAGAAAGGTCTTGAGCATCTCAGGGAGGTGATACTTGAGAACCCCGAGATAGATCTTCGCATCTTGGATCTTCGAAGTCTCCGGCTGAATAAGTTTGCTTACGAGGAAATGCTGACGTGGGGCATAGACAACCTGCCTTTGTCTTCCCATGATGCTGCTCCTTAGTTCCTAACCTTTGTCTTTATTACTTGGACCCGCACGAGTTTTTTTTATGGAATTAACAATTTTTATATAAACATATATAACTCTGATTCTGTATATATCTTCCATTCAGTATGTACCTTTGACTTTCCTTTGCGGAACCGCACACTCTGTTATATTGTTGATGGAGATCGAACACATTTTCCTTTGGTTGATGAGGGTCAAGTGAGCTTCTATCCAAGGGGAACCAAGGTAGGGTTCCCTTGCTTGATTGTTTACTGTGGAACACTTTCATGTTGGGGTTGTCGGGGGTGAGACCGTTTCGTATAGATGGGTACCGAGCTGGTACTTTTTGTATGGGTGATTACCAAAGGGCAACCCTTTGAATAGATGGGTATCGAGCTGATAACTTTTGTGTGGGTACCGAGGAGGTACCTTTTGTATGGGTACTGAGCAGGTACCTTTTGTCTGGGTATCGAGCAAGTATCTTTTGTGTGGGTACCGAGGAGGTACCTTTTGTGTGGGTACCGAGTAGGCACCTTTTGTAGGGGTACCAAGCATGTACCTTTTGTGTGGGTACGAAAGAGGTACCTTTTGTG
Organism: Cyclocarya paliurus; assembly: GCA_029856935.1. Classification (NCBI taxonomy): domain Eukaryota; kingdom Viridiplantae; phylum Streptophyta; class Magnoliopsida; order Fagales; family Juglandaceae; genus Cyclocarya; species Cyclocarya paliurus. Next base: position 18,470,295 of record CM056953.1, on the reverse strand, counting down.
TGGGTACCAAGCAGGTACCTTTTGTAAGGGTACCAAGCATGTACCTTTTGTGTGGGTACGAAAGAGGTACCTTTTGTGTGGGTACCGAGCAGGTACCTTTTGTAGGGGTATCAAGCATGTACATTTTGTGTGGATACCGAGAAGGTACCTTTTGTGTGGGTATTGAGCAGGTACCTTTTGTAGGGGTACCGAGCATTTACCTTTGCATAGGTGACTTCCGAGTGGGACCCCTTAGGATCGATCGAGTCTTTTGTCAATCCCTTATTTTTTGTCTGAACATGCACTGACCCTCTTTGTACCTTTATCCACGTGAATCCTTCATCCTTCTTTTGTAGGGGTACCGAGCATTTACCTTTGCATAGGTGACTTCCAAGTGCGACCCCTTGGGATCGATCGAGTCTTTTGTCAATCCCTTTTTTGTCTGAACATGCACTGACCCTCTTTGTACCTTTATCCACGTGAATCCTTCATCCTTCTTCTGACTCTATGTTGGTCCTGAGACTACTTTATTAACGTCCTCTCAGGTCTTGTCCACTCCGAATATTACTTAATTCGCCCCCATGGGGGGTTGCGTCCGTTACTAATACCCCATTAACACCGCATTTAACTCCGTCATTAGCTTCGCATTTAACTCTATCATTAACTATGCATTGCCTCGGTCAACATTCCTGTATCCTCCGAGTTCCAAGGGACTACATTTTCCCATGGAAGACACATGGTTGTTTAGGGAAGCCTTGGGATAACGTGGACGGTTGGGAAGATCTTTGGGATAACAAGGATGGTTGGGGGAGTCTCAGGAGTTATGGTGCCCCGAGATTCCAAGCGTCATCCTTGCCTATAAAAAGGGGACCTTTCCTGTCCCTAGGAATTCATATTCTGCCTTCTCCTTTCATTCCTCCAAACTTGGAGGACTCCATGGCTTCCTCTTCTTCTTCTGAGTTTTACGAGGGGTGACGCCTTCTCCTTTGGTGTCTAGGCTATCGTTGGTTATGACAGTTTGAATACCAAGGAGATAGGTTGTCTGTATTTCTTGTTCTTGCCCTTTTGTTTATGGTGCCTCACTTGTTCTTGCCCCCTTACTTACGGGGGTTAACTCTCGATGTTGTTGCATCATAACTCACTGCCTACTGGTTCTAACCTTAGCTGGAACAAGGAGATGGCACGATGGTGAGGTGGAGGTGGATAGGAACAGACGAAAAATTCAACTTGGCAGTCAACTCTCTGGAATCCTTCAGTTCCCTCAGGGGTGTCCTTCCATTCAACCTTGAATCCTAGTTCGCTCTCCTGGGATCTGGGCAGGGTTCAATTGGACTCATTCCCTCCTCCTTTCAGAGGAGGAAGATACAGCAATGCTGAGCGCCCTGCTCGGCACCGTGTGGGAAGATATGGCATCCCATTTCTGCACAAATGAACTCGAGATCTACTGAGCAATCTCCTTCTTTCCCCAAACTCCATGATGCTGAGCATTCTGCTCCTGTTTGGACGAAACTTTCTATTCTTTGTTGTTTCTGATGATGTAATTTCCTACTTGTAACCTTGTTTGGATAATAAAATGACTCAACGTCACTTTTCTATACCTGTCTGCACCTTTCCTTGTTGTATTTCGTTTTTCTACATTGGGGTTTTAAACCCAAGCTATTCAAAGCCTATTGATGTGGAGTTTTACTTGGTTGCAATTTTCTTTAACATTTGTTCCATTTAGTCAAGTGACTGGACTTGTATTCTGCAAAGGCTAGACTGTATGATAAATAAAATAATTTTGCGGACTTGGTTGTTCAGTCTCTTCCTTTGCTGTCTTCACTTGTGCTGAAGTTCATGGCTTGTCTAGAGACTGGGCTTGTATCATTTTTCTACACCATTGCACGAAACTCAACAAGTCATTTAGACTTGCGTTGAGAATAGCTATTAACAGGTCAGAGCTCATGGCTATGTTCTTATGCTTTATACTTCGTGGATTGGCCCTTATGGGTTGGCAGAACCCGAGGGCCCTACTCCCTCACCAACGCATCTGGTTCTGTACTATTGCATGAAGCTCGGCTAGTCATTTAGATTGTGTTGAGAATAGCTGTTAGCTGGTTCTGTACAACATTCGAAAATTAGCCCATAAGATTTTAACATATCATAACCTTACACCTTTTGAGCTTGGCTTTGATTTTTTTTTTTTATATATACAAAATACTTCCTTTGGTGCTCAGCATTCCATGGGTGTGGCAACTCATGTCCCTCGTGGTCCTTAAGTCGATAAGAACCAGGTCTTCCAGTTGCAGCTACTACATACGGCCTTTCCCATTTGGGGCCTAGTTTGCCTTCATCCTGAGTTGTGATTCCCGCTTTCTTCAGAACCATATCTCCCACTTTGAAGTTGTGGGGTCAGACCCATTTGTTAAAATAGTCGACTGCCACCACAAAAAATTTTACCCCTCCTTTACCCTTTGGGAGGTGGCCAATAAGGTCCAATCCCTATTGTGCAAAAGGCCATGGGGAGGTGACAAGTGAGTTTTTTGGGGGGCAATGAGGAATATGAGCGTATTCCTGGTATTTGAGACACTTTCTTGCGAATTCGTCGGCATCTTTGTGAGAGTTAGGCCAATAGTACCCTGCTCGGGTCGTTCGGATTGCTAATGCCCTTCCACTAGCGTGATTTTCGCAAACTCCTTCGTATATATTTGCTAGGACGTACTGAGCTTGTTCGGACGAGATACACCTTAATAGCTGTAACACCCTGTATTTTGGTGTATTTTTAATGAAGGATTATTTTAATTAATTTGTAGATTTTTTTACCTTGTTTTAAAATTTAGAGGTTTTATTATATTATTTTAGGATATTTTAAGTTGTGAGATTATTTTAATGTGCTTTCATAATTTTAATTAGAGTTCTGCAATTTAATTATTTTTTATTTTAAAGGATTTTATTGTTGGAGTTTAATATTTTACTTTAACTGGTTTTGAGTTTAAATTGATTTATTTAGTTTACTGTTTTAAAAATAGTTATTTTGAGGATCAATTGTGACCCAAAAGTTGTGAGAATTGGACCTCATTTCTTTTCCTCATCTTTTCTTTTCCTCTTCTTTTCTTTTTCTTTTCTTTTCTTCCGGATCTCCTCTCTCCCGCTCGACTTCTCTCTCTCCTCGCCCGACCCTCTCTCTCTCCTTTCCCACGTCGTTTTCGGCCTTCTCCTCCCCGTCGCTGTTGCCGGCCGCCGTGGTCGACACCGCCGGTGCCATTCGACTCCCCACCGACCGGTGACCCTACCCCTCCATTTTCAGGCCGGCTAACGCCGCCGTTAGCTGCCGTGAGCCATTTGAACCCGCGGGCTTCCCTTTGTCGTTCCGCCGCCGTCCGGCCACCATTTATTCACTACTTCATCACCGGCCCTCCAGCAATCCTTTGGACCCAATCCCGGCCCCGATCCATTGCCGGAGCCGCCCCTATGAATACCCACTCCGATTTGAATTTCGTGGCCTTAAACCTCCGTTTCAACCGCCACCCACGGCCAACCTTCGATACCATTAGCTTCACCACACTTCATAGGCCCTACCCTATCAATTTCAAGTTTTCGTTTGACCCCGTGTAAATTTGGGTATACAATGTATTTCGGCCACAGTGTTTTTACACTGTTGCGTTGCCTTCCAGCCGCCTTTTGCAACTCCGTGATCCTCCATAAATTATTATAAAGCGCTGTAAGTATTTCTCCAAAAGACCTTTTAAGATTTAAATATATTTTTGCAATAAACTGTTATATATATATATACTATATCTTGGTCGGTTCCGGACTAAGTCCGAAGAGTTCGGGGGTGGATGGTTTGAGACGGAGTATTTTTGTGTATTGTTTATATTGTGCTCTGTTTGGTAATTTGTTGGTTTCATGGCATTGTGCACGCATGCGTGGGTGCGTATTTTGAAATTGTGTTTTATGTAAAAAAGGCTTCTGGGTGCGTGTGTATCACCCCAAGTCGAGATGGGGTATTATCTCGGTGGAACTCCTCTGGGCACTCGGGAGTGAAATATACTGAGTGTCGTCCCCTGGGGCTATTTCTCGGGACTTGGATGAGATGGTAGCGCTCTCGATCCGACTCCGTGATCCCTCGGACTGGCAGGGATCGGAGGATGCTTGGCCATGTACACGGTGGGCGCGGAACTGGGCATCACTCTTGTTGTATCACTCGCACGGTCGCTACCTGTGGTGTGACGAAGGGAGCCAGAGTATGTGGATGGTCCCTAGGGGAGGCCATGGTGCATACGGTTAAAATTAGAATTAATGTACTTATTCCTGTATTTTATTTTTGTGCCAAATGGTGATTTTTGGCGTGCGTGGAAAAATTGTGATTTTTGAGAAATGGTGTTTTCTCGGATTTTTGCGCTTGGGTCATCATGTGCATGCATAGTAGTTGTTGTGTTAATATATTTATGTCTTTGAGTATTTTGGGTTTTACTTACCTGCGGTACCCTTTTTGGTATTGTAGATTTTGATGCAGATTTTGAGAAGGCTGAACCCGAGGATACGGCTCCTCCTGAGGAGTAGGGACATTTGGCTATATTTTATTTGACGTTGAATTGTGAACAAGAAACTTGTATTATGTTGACTTGTGGATTTCAGTACTATTTTGTATTGTATTAAACTCTGGTACTTAGTTATTTGACTTAACCATTCCGCTGCGTATTATTTATTGTACACGTGTTGCATTTCACACACTCGGCACGTGTCGTTGGGGTGCGTGACCGTATTGTCATCATCTCGGCGTCTCGATTTCTGTGCGTGTCCATGCATGGAAGTTGGGGGCGCCACAATAGCGGCTCAGCATACCTCTCTTGTATAGGACTCCATTTACCAAAGTGAACCGAGCTGCTCGGTTCCCAATTTTCTGGGCCTCCTTCCGGTCGTCTGGAAGGACTCCCTCTTGGAGAAATTTTACATTGTCAATGGCCCATTTTAGGGGTTGTATAACCTCGATAGAGGATATTTGGATCTTTACTGCTACCACGTCAATGGTCCAAATTACGACGTGATTCGGGGGTGGTACTTCTTCCTGGCCTAAGGTAGCTTTAGCCAGCCGATCAGCTTCCTAGTTTTCTCCCCTCGAGATCTGATGGATGGATGAGTATTGAAAGAGATCACGCTCTTCTCCTACCCGTTGGAGATACCTTTTCAAATTTTCTCCTTTCATAAGGAATTGTCCGGTTACTTGCCCGACCACTATCTAGGAATCAGCTTTTACTTCGACTTCAGTAGCTCCCAACAATCTAGCAATGGTCAGTCCAGACAAGAGTGCTTCGTACTCAGCTTCATTGTTGGTGACCTTGAACCCAAGCTTGAGTGCGTAGTTAAGCTTTTCTGTCAAGTCTGTTATTGTATGTATTCCTACCCCTCCTCCAGTCCAACAAGAAGAGCCGTCGACGTAGACCTACCAAGACTTGCCCTGGGGCATGATGACTATCTCCTCTGGAAAGTTAGAGAACTCAGCCACGAAATCTACCAATACTTGCCCCTTAATCACCATGCTTGGAAGGTACTCAATTTTGAACTCGCTTAGTTCGATTGCACAATTAGTCATCCGGCCGATGTGTTTGGTTTTTGTAATATCTTTCTCAAAGGGACTTTTAGTGGATGAGCTTGAAAGTAAGGCCTTAATCGTATGGCTGTGATTACTAATGCGAATGCTAGCATTTCCGTTCGAGGGTATCTGGCCTTTGCTCCCCGAAAGGCTCTGCTTACATAATAAATGGGCCGCTAGATTCCTTCTTCTTCTCGACTTAACACAATAGACACCACATTTGGCGATGTGGCTAGATAGGTAGTCAAATCTTCTCCTGGTGTGGTTTGACCGAGCAAGGGTGGATGGGTCAGACATTCCTTTAACTTGCTGAAGGCCCTTCCGCACTCTTCGTCCCATTCTTGTGCTTTTCATAGAACTTTGAAAAAAGGGTGGCATTGATCGGTTGATTTTGCAATGAAGCGACTCAGGGCAGCTGTCCTCCCTGCAAGTTTTTGGACATCGTTGATTGTCTGGGGCAGAGGCATATCCATAATAGCTTTAACATTTTTGGGATTAGCCTCGATTTCGCGCTCGGAAACCATGAATTTCAAGAATTCGCCTTACTCGACTCCAAAAACACACTTTTGAGGGTTGAGCTTCATCTTATATTTTCTAAGTACCTCGAAAGCTTTGTGAAGATCGTCAATGTGTTGTTCTGATTTCTTGCTCTTAACCAACAGATCGTCTATGTACACTTCCATGTTTCTCCCGATTTGATTTTTAAACATTTGATTGACCAGTCGTTGGTATGTTGCACCCGCTTTTTTGAGAACAAATGGCATTGCTCTATAGCAGTAGAGGCCTCGATCCATAATGAATGAAGTTTTCTCCTCGTCATCTGGGCTCATTCTGATCTGATTGTAGCCGGAGTAGGGTCCATAAAGCTGAGCAGGGTGTGCCCCGCTATCGAGTCCACTGTCAACTCTATTCTTGGAGGGGAAAACTATCTTTGGGACAGGCATTGTTCAAGTCGGTGAAGTCTACACACATTCTCTACTTCCCACTTGAATTTTTACCAATACAACGTTGGAAAGCTATTCAGGATAGTGAACCTCCTGAATGAAACCTACGGCCAAGTGGCGATCCACTTTTTCGGCAATGGCTGGATACTTTTCGGAGTTGAAGTTGTGGCACTTTTGTTTCATTCTTTTTGCCTCAGGATTCACACTGAGACGATGCTTTATCACTGATTCATCGATGCCTGGCATCTCTTCATGGCACCAAGCGAATACATCTCAGTGTTCGATGAGTAGTTGCTTCATTGATTGGCTCAGTTCGCAGACATTTTAGACCCCATTCGCACAGTTTGTTCCGGTTCATCGAGATCCATTAGTATCAAAACTAACGGCTTGTCAGGCTCTACCTGCCTTAAAGCTTCTTCATTGCTTAGTTCCTTGTCCAGTTCTATCAGAGTTGGCGGTGGAGGTGGGGTTGCTTCCCTGAGGTCTTCCTCGAGGGCTGTATTGCTATTGCCTTGGACTTCATCTCCCGAGCGTAGCAGTCCCTTGCAATCTGTTGTTCACCGTGCATTTCCCTTATTCCTCACGGGGTTGGGAACTTTAACTTTAGATGATATGTGGAGGTCACAACCTTCATCCAATTCAAGGATGGCTATCCCAAAATTGCTTTGTATGAGGATGGGGTTTTTACCACCGGAAAATCTATCATAAGGGATGCCGTTTTAAAGGTGGTCCTGGTTAGTACGGACAAGGTGATAGCTCAGATTGGTTGGATTGTGTCTCATGTGAAGCCTTTGAGAGGAGTAGGTGCAGGTCACAACCAATAGGGCGTGATTCCCATTTTAGTAAACGCCTCCCAAAAGAGGACGTCGGCTGAGCTACCATTGTCAATGAGAACTCTTCTAGTTCGATAGTTAACAATTTGCGTTGTTACTACCAGAGCATCATTGTGCATGCGTGACAAGCCTTCTCCATCTTGTTCACTGAAAGTTATAAGATATTCTCCGGCCTGATCCCTGTTGTGGGTGTGTGGCTTGTAGGTCGAGAATACTTCCTCATACCTGGCCTTTCTTGCATAAGCCTTCCATGCCGAGGAGGCTGTCCCCCCGGCATATCCTCCCTCTATGGTGCTGATTTCACCTATAGGGGGTTCTTCTCTGCTCATGTCTCTTTGATGCTGGCTTTCTCTGCGTGAGTTCGCGGCTCTCCTTCTATTGATGCTCTCTTCATTTCTCCGAGTAGGGTTTCGACCCCTGTGAGCTGGGCTGTAACTTCTACAAACTGGCCCTAGTTTCTCTAAACGAGGCTCCGGTTCTGGCCCCTTCGATAATAGGGACGATAATCTCGTTGTGGCTCATTCCTTTCATCCTCATATTGTGCTCACTGCTTTCATGAAAGGAACAGTATTTGGGATGAGACGAATCTCGTCTTCACTTTTCTCGTACATTTAGGTTTTCCTCAGTTTCGACCATTAGGTTGGAATGCACGCGAGGACTGGGTTTTCTTTACTGGGCCCGTTCTCCTTTTCCCTTAGTCTCGTAAGTCCTCTTCTTGTAGTCCCCTTGGCTCGAACCCTTACGGTGGTCCGCAGTCTTTTTGTTTGCCCTCTCCAAGTTACTTTTTTTGGGAGCGGTCAACGCTCGGAGCGTGTCTTCCCCGTTTATATAATTATCAACTCGGTCCAAGAACTCCCTCAAAGTGGCCGGGGTTTTCTGGGCGATTTCCGTCATAAAGGGGTTTCAAGGCTAGATTCCTCCTAACAGGGTGGTCAAAGTGATTTTTTCCTCTTGGTCGTCCGTCGTCATTCGTTCTTTGTTAAAGAGGGAAATGTATGACTTGAGGCTCTTGTCATCCCTTTATTTAACAGTCAAAAGGTAAGCTAATGGTCTCCTCCTCGTTCGGCTAGCTAGGAATTGTGTTAGGAAGAGACGCGCTAGGTCGTTGAATCTGTCCACGGATCCTGGCTGTAGGGATCCAAACCACATTCGCGCTGCTCCCTTCAATGTGAGAGGAAAAGCCCTGCATGCTACCTTACTAGGGAGACCGTGGAGAGTCATGTGGGCTTTGAAGGTCTCAAGTGTTCTAACGAGTCTCTTGACCCGTCATACATTTCCATTTGAGGGACTTTAAATTTTGGGAGTATAGGAACCACCATAATTGCTGTGCTATATGGTAGTTCGGCATTGGAGAGCAACTAATCCACCGTGGAGGGTTGACCTATTTGCTTGGCCACTTCTATTTGAATCTGCATGTTGACTCTTCGTTGTTCTTCATCTGCTGCGATCGCATTGGGTTGAGGACAAGCTTCAAAATGATGACTCTGATGATCTACTTCAGGTTCTTCGTTATTCCTTCATAAGCTAGCATTTTCTTGTCGAAGGGTCTCCATGTCCGCCATGTGTTTCTATATAACTTCAGCTTGCTCATTGAACCTTGCTTCCATTGCTTAGACTGTACTGCTTCACGGTGCAAACGCTAAGAGCGCGTCATTGCCGGCATACGAAGGACATGCTAGTTACGGGACAACAGAGATCCCACAGTTGGCGCCACTGTTGATATCATGTTTCGCTGGCCTAGGCAACTTCACGCAGGCAGTGTACGACCGATCACCTGTACAATCACAAAGGGAGGGGACCTCGGGGTCCGTTAATCCTCCGAGACTTAAGTCAGTAATCGTTGATGAAGATGATAAATAGTAGTCAAGATGAGAGTATAAAGTAGTAGAGGTCGATTATTTCTTATCCTTACCTGGCTTGCTGCTGGTTGTGCTTCATTTGTACTTATCGACCTAGTCTCCATGATAGTGGAGTGTTGGATAGCATGTGATCATATGCTTGTGCTGTCTACTCGCCTAGCTATCCTCATGCATCAGTTCGCCTAGCTAATTAGTGCTCACGGTCGTTGTACGTTGCATTGAATGCGGCATGGCTTCCACTTGGGTCGCATTGAATGCAGCATGACTTTCACTCTATGCTGCATTGAATGTGGCATGGTTTTCACCCTGGGCCGCATTGAATGCGGCACACCTTCTGTTCTGGGTTCCTTCCTGTCTCATTAATGCTGAGTGTGATCCGCCGCGATTTCCCTTATCTGGTAATGAGTGCTACGTTCCTTCCCTCTCAAGCTTCACCAGTACTTCATGTCTTGCTTCTTGACTTGATAATGACCCGACCCGTGTACCATACCCGACCTTTGGCCTAGGTGCCACTGTCTAGCCCAAACTATGTTGCATACCTGGGCCCTGTACTGGCCCATATTTCTAGCCTGGTTCAATCCAAATTTTCTCATTTCCCAGATTCTTTCATGTCGATGATCTCCATTGCGCCATGGATAAAAAGTACTACAACATGGTCAACTCAGGACATATATATGATTAATAAACATGCATGTTAGTATACATGGTAGTACTTGTTTTCACTCCTTGGGAGAGAGAGAGAGAGAGAGACGAATGAATCAGGGTCTGCCCACTTGAAAGCAAAGAGAAAAGACCACATATTCCCAATCAAAGGCCAGCCCATATCACCTGGAGGGAGAGTATTCCCTTTCCCACCCAGCTTTGAAACATAGTGCCACTCATTTACACTATTCAGCAACCAATGTACTGCAACAAACCCACTAATCAAAGTTGTACTGGAAACAATCCACCAAAAACCCAATGAAAGATCTCTCAATACCAAAATAATTCAGGGTAGGTTTTTTAAATACTCTCATCTCTGCCTAAACCTGTCTGTATTTACAGTGCGTGCAGTCTTGACATGTTTCCAAGAACAGCGTAAATCCTTACATGATGACGTTGTTAAGTTTGTCATCTTCCTTTAATCTGATGTTGTTTGCTATAATGTCAAGACATCATGAAAATAGGTGCTACTCGTTTTGGGTCAGTGACACCACTTTGCATGTGGGAATACCTAAATTTGTTAAATAATGGATGATTCTCCAAAATCTAGATAAATTATTCCCTACAAAAGACACCATCAAACTTTGTGATAGCTCACCCTTGAAGATTATGAGATTCAAAATGAAGGTGAAAATGTGCCTACATTTCACTCAATTTTTGAAATATATATATATATATATATATATATTATAAAACCATCCTCCACCTTAAACATGCAAACATCATTGTTTTATACATTATTTAATAATCTTGTCTAATCCTAAAAGAATCCAAAGAGACAATGATATTAAGTGAGCGAATTATCAACATGATACATATTTGATTTGGCAAGATCAAGATTTTTGTCTTGTAGCTGAGTTTAAGTTAGAGATATAAGAGGAGGGGGTGGAGTGACCCATATAAAATCTTATTACAATGTTTGCATTGCTCAGACAGAAAGGGAGGGGATAAAAGAAAATGAAATGAGCAATTAACCGTAAGTACTTCAAGTCCATATATGTTTCTTAGCTAGGTCAAAAAGTGGACCACCAAAGGCGTTTTGTTTTGATCAATTAGTTGTGGCTTGAAGCCATGCATTATAGATAGAAAGATCTGTGATTTTTTATTTTAGGGCTTTTCGTTGGAGAACTTTACTTCTATTGTTTTCATGTTCTCATTAACAGAAAGAAAGAACATAGGTATAAGATAGTTAGAGACGAAAAAAATTATATATTTGGCATTACTCTCATGAACATTGGCCACTCTACCCAAGCATTAGGCTCACGTACTAGCAGAAATAAGGTAGGGTGGTACATATTTTAAAACTTTGACGCCAAAAAATCTATTGGTGTCGTGCCTATGCTTGTTGGAGTCACCAAATTGCAGTGGTGTATGGAACTCATCACCAAGTGCCTATGCTTGGGATTTAATGGAGCTTGAAGTGTCGAGACATGCAACACAAGGTTACATACTCTAGTTAATGACAGTTAAAGATGGAGTGCACCTATCATGCATCTAATAGTATGTAATATTCGTAGCAAATAACTTTGAGCAACACTATATATGTGCCAGATGTAATACATCCCAAAAATATGAACATATTTCATAACTTCACATAATAATAAATATCCAAAAATTATAGCACTTGTCCAAAAAGTCTATAACAACATAAGTACTGGAGACAGGGCCCATAAAATATAGTCTAGAAATAAAATCTATTCTACTAAATTGTTGAGTGCCCATAAATAGCTATGATCTCCAAGATTGCGTCTAGAAAAAGGATAACTGTAGTTATTAGTTTTCGTCATCTCTTTATGGACTGTCAGCCTTGTCTAGTCCTCTAAGCTTGTCTAGTCCTCTAAGCATTGGTTCTCGATATCCTAACACATCGTCGATCATTTTGGGACGAATGGTAGTTGGGACTATCAAGTGAGATTTGTTTATAAATATCAGAAAGTAAACTATCAAGCTACCAATAGTATAACTATGCATGCATGACAATAAAATGGCATAAATGGATCATGATATGACATGGCAAATAACATAACATGTGTTAATCTTGAAAATTAACGTGATTGCACATGGATGTGACATGACTTGACTTGGACTGAAACTGACATGAATTAAACTTAACATGAATGTGACATGAACTTGGAAACTTGTTCAACATATACATGATTGATTAAACATGAACATGTGGATGCTACATAGGTCCCCTTAAGTGGTGTGTCCCTGCCAGTACTGCATAACATCACAGGCATCTGCGCCAGCTATGAGTATGTCATTATAACTGAAATAAAATTGATAAACATGTTGTTGGCACCACAGGCATTGGGTGCCTGACTTCGTTCCAGTAATCAGTTACTTAAGTTTTATTTGAAGCCTATTGACGGTACTTTGTCAACCTAGGGAATCCCACACCAGTTTAAACGATCAGGTGTGAACAATGGAGTTCCACTAGGATAACACTCCATCCTAACACTTGGGATCGTGATAAAAATAAAAGACTTCATTCACTTGAAAAATATTTTTAGTGACATACTTTATGTGATGTGGCATGACATGAAAATTATTTTTAGTGACAATTGATCATGCGACAAACGACATGACATGTGATGCCTCTAGATTTCACTTGGGATCAGACGAACTCTGAAGTATCGGGACATGTAACACAAGGTTACCTACCCCAGTTCATAACAAATAAAGATGCAATCCACCTAGCATGCATCTAGAAATATGTAATATTCGTAGTGGATAATTATTTTTTTAAGCAATTCTATGCACTAAATAAGATATATCTCAAAACATTGAAACATATTTCATAGACCGAATGTGATAGGCGTTCAAGATCATAAGTCCAAAAGGTATATAATCATAAGAGTACTGGAGACCAAACTCCTTAAGTAAAAGTAGAAACTAAAGCAACTACTAGGCTAATCCATCGACTAGCTCGGGCAACTCAGTCAAGGATGCCATAATACTATCAATAAATCAGAGCATTGAGGTTATTAGCTCTGCAACATGCCATTGCTGTCTAATCGATCGTCTTTAGTCGATCAACATTTGTGTGTCTCCTGATCCTGACAGTTGGTCTACCATTCTGAAGTTAATGACAATTGATACTACCATGGTGAGATTTTATTACAAATCTCAACAAGTTAACAAGCAACTTAAACTGACAGTTTAAATATGTATGTATGATAGTAAAAGCATGAATGCAAAACGTCTCTTGATAAATAACATGACATGTGCTGACATAACTTGAACTAACATGAAATAAATTGAACTTGAGACTGGATTGAACATGAACTGAACTTGAGACTAAACATGAACTTGAACTAGAATTTGAAACTGAATATGAACATGAACATGAAATAACATGAACTTGGAATCTTGTTCAATAATTAAACATGGTTAATTAAAAGTGAAATGTGCATGCTACACAAGTTCCCTTGAGTTGTATGCCCCTATCGATACCGCATCACATCACATGTATCTACACTAGCTATGAGTGCATTAATGTATGTATCAACTCACAGGTATATGCACTTGCTATGAAAACATAATGGATGTATCCCGTGATAGGTATCTGCACCCTCACAAGTACGTATAACATGAAAATGAAATGTGGGTGGCACCATTGTCGTTGGTGTCTGGCTTTGCTCCAGAGACTAGTTATTTAAGCCCCATTCGAAACCTGTTCATCTTTACCTTGTCACCAGTGTGAATAAAGAACTTCCACTTAAGGTCGTGACAAATATAAACAGACTTGACTTGACGTGAAAAAATTATTTTCGAGACACACTCTATACTCGAGATATGATGTAACATGAAATGAAAGGACAGATGATCTGATGTAACATAACATGACATGTACATGAGATGAATGAAATGGCATAACGTGAAACAAATGTACATTTTGCCACATGAAATAACATGTAACAATTAACATTTTGTGACATGACATAACATGTAACAGATAAATATTTCATGACCAACTCAAGGTTGACCATCCTCTGCCTGAGGCAAATACAGAGGCATAAGAAATCTAGAATGGGGGATCCAGATGGACAAAGGTAGATTAAGAGAAGGGAGGAGGAACGGAATGACAGAGATGAGAAATTAATGGGACAAAGGAGGGTGGTTGTCCAACGGATCTGGGATGGTTGTGTTTGAAAGAGGGGAAAGAGAATGATGGGGGGATGGGCTAGATCAGAGGAAGGGGACAACTTGCTGAACGTGCCAGTGAAGGGTCTTCTCAATGAATATTATATAAAAAAGAGAAATCTGAGTTGAAATTTGTTTTATCTAAGAGAATACCTTATAACCGGTCCATCCATTTTTCTCCAATTAACAGCCCGCTAATGATAAAGTGACACGTTGGCTTTCTACCAAAGCTATCATGGAGTGCATTGCAGCAGCTCCCACTCAGTAATGTTCATCGAAATCGATTTTTCAGAAACACTCTCAGCTTAGAAGCAGTCCCTTTCATCTGCCCCCACTCGGAATCGATTGCATCATTGCATAAAAGTGGAGTCAATTCCTCTGCCACCATCTTAGCCCCTTCATCCCCTCTCGCACAGCTTCGTCCCCTCTCCCATCCCTCTCGACTCTTGATCTGGTGACCCACTTCCGTCTCTCTTTGGTATGCTCTCTTGTATTGATTTCCTCGTAATAATAATGCTTAAGAGACCCATAAATGACTTCCTTTCAACCTACATTGTGTAAGCTATTTGAGATAGTTTCTTGCATCTATGAAGATGGCGTGCTATATTTGAGTAGTCTAAATAATGGGTTTCTTTAAACCCATCCTGTGAGAATTTGCAAGACTTTTTATTTATTTAATTTTTGTTATCATTTTTCTATACTGTTTATGCAAAACTATAATTTCCATACTAAATATTTGAGCTCAGCTTTTATATGTAAATCTATTGCAGGAAGATGCACAAATTGGTATGTTTATTTGGAACTGGTATTGTTTTCTAAGAATGGACAATTTTTGTGGCTTTGTTGCCCTTTATGTTTCAACAGTCCGACTCCTTTCATATCTTAGTGCTGTTTATTTAATTTTTGTTATCATTTTTATGTACTGCTTATGCAAAGCTATGTGAGAGGGAGAGGGAACGATGGGACTGAAGTCATGAGAAGGGGTAACCGTGCGAGAGGGATGTGAAGGAGAGACGGTGGTGCAAAATCCGTGAAGGCAATAGACGATTGGCATCGGACTGGCATCTGACCTTGAGATTTTCTAGTTGTGGAGGTTTTCTAGCGACAGTGCAAAGAGATGAAGCAAAGCAGAGCAAAATGGAGGAATTAGATTTCTGGTCGTGGAGGTTTTCTGCAGATGAAGTTATTTAGTGCGAGTGAGAGTATTGAGATTATTGTGTGATTTCTGATGTGGCAACAGATGAAAGAAAGGTTGCTTTCCTTCTAATAACAGCCCGACCCCTTAGAAGCGGAACTGTTTATCTAACTGGGCGTTTAGACATATTATCTCATCTTACGGAGTAAAAAGGTCCCATCTGTCTCAACTTAGGTCCCAAACATCCCCTTAATTTTGTTTCCTAAAAGAATAAAACGTCAAAAAATGGAACGAGAGATCATTTGCAAACAAGCGAAAACCCAAAAACTAATTATAAATAGAATTTTTCTTCTAATTAATCATATTATATTTTGAAAAATACTACTTATCATCTCCTGTATTATACATCAATATATAATTTGTTATTTTTATCATTCTATTTAAATATAAATATATTGATGTGTAAATATATATATATTTAAATAAAAAATCAGATATTGACATGGATAATAAATTTATATTTTTTCCTCGTCTTAAATCATATGACACTCACTTCGCGTGGCTCTACTTATAAAATTAAAAACAAAAAAATAAAAAATCAGTTTGTGGCTATCTTCTCTCTCCTCTCTTTTCTCTTCTTCTCTCTTCGTCTCTGGTCTTGAGCGAAGGGTGCAGTGAGTGGAACAACGATGTCTAGTGTGCGGGCCTTTGAGTCGAGAATAATTCCATCAACCTTCTCCACCTCTGGAGTGGGCAAAACAGTCACTTCCCATGCTTTCGTCCGCTACCCTAAGCGTCCCCTCTGCACACCCTCTCTCACATCCACTGCTCTTGCAAATAACGCCCCCTACGGATGCAGGTCCAGAAGAATCGCCTCCCTTCGTTGTTTCTCAGGTACACCACCCTTTTTCTTTCTTTTCTCAGCTATTTTAAGATTAGGATCTCTGGGAATTCATAGCTGAATGAGAGATTTAGACGATAATAGAAGACTTTGATTTCTGCCTCCTAAAATTTTAAGCGTGAGAGATTAAAAAAAAAAAAGCCACTGAGAGTCTAATCGGTGCGCGCATGTGATTGTGTCATGGGCCGCTTCCGAAAATGTTTTTGATAGCTTTTCATTAAGTACTATCCCGATTTCTGTACTGGAAATTGACAGGGGGTAATAACGCCTTCCCGCAACCTTAGATGTATTTAAAGCTTTAAGCTTGCATATCTGTCAAATTTCTCTTCATGGTTGTCTTTGAGTTCGGATTGCAGTATATGTTGACTTATTACTTTGAGGGTGTGAAAAGAGCCTAGTGGTGTTACTCAAGCTATCATGTGCCTACATTAGGATTCGCTTCACTGGAAAAAAGCCTTTTTCGTCCCTTCATCTTTGTGAGGCTATGCTTTAGTTTGGTGTTATTTTTTAAAACGTGTATTCCACCTTGTACTTTTGATTTGAACACGCAGATGCGCATTAGTGATTTCTTTTATGTTTCAAATGGAGAGTCTTACCTTGTTCCAATGATTTAAAATCTAATTCATGCCTCTTTTTGTACATCCTGTATACTTGGGTGGTGTCATCTCTCTTTCTTTTCATAAATCTTATGTTATTAATGAATTACAAAATAAATATATAAATAAATAAAAACCCTGGAATCTAGTGTCAGTGTGCATGGAATGACAATGACCTCCGTAAACATTTACTAATTTAGGTGTTCTTATTATATACTTCATGTGTACATGCTCTATGTGCCTTTTTAGTAATATATCCAATTACTTTTTAATCCATTCTGTTTTACCTATCAAAAAATAAAATATCTGATTACCTATAAAAAAAGATATTTGCTAATGAGGTAATGACACTTCATAAAATGGAGTGGAGGGTGTGATCATGCATTTAAATTTCACAATGTGTGAGTAGCTCACCAATCAAAAGAAAGAAAAAGAAAAAGAGTAGAAGAAAGGATAATACACATGACAACTTATACAGTTGTTCCATTGGTTACCATGAAGAGCAATATTGGTCTTCCAAGTGGGCATCATCTTTGAAAGTAATCCTTCCCCTTTGGGTTCACTGGCATTGCCACTGTGTACAAACTCTGGATTAAATTTTCACACTTTTTTTTTATAAATGATGTTATTGATGATAATAGGCATAGCCCAAGTACACAAGATGATACTTGAAGAGAAACATCTTGACTTCAATAAAACAATCTCGGCATATTCTTTGTTACTTGAAGAGAAGCATCTTGACATGTTCCCTTTATTTCATTCCTAACACTTGTATTATGATACCAAAGATCCTGAAAATATGTTAATCATTTTAAAATCCTTCCTCTTTATTTTCCAGGAAAATTTGTATTTGTGAAATTTATTCTTTATTGTAGCCCTTTGAACATTTTTCTTTGGAAATACTTTGCTGATACCCACCTCTCAATTTGTTTATGTGTTTGCAGCATTAACTCCTGAGCTGAAGACGACATTGGATAAAGTTGTTACTTCGCACAAAGTGGTTCTCTTTATGAAGGGAACAAAGGAGTTTCCACAGTGTGGATTTTCAAACACCGTGGTGCAAATATTGAACTCTTTCAATGTACCTTTTGAAACATTCAACATTCTAGAAAATGAATTGCTACGTCAAGGATTGAAGGAGTATTCCAGCTGGCCTACCTTTCCTCAACTTTACATTGATGGAGAGTTTTTTGGTGGCTGTGACATCACTGTTGGTTAGTTTTATCTAGCTGTTCAAGTACTTAATATGTTTGAGATTTGTTACAATAAATTTTCTTTAGCCTTGCAAGCATAATTTGCTATAATACTGGAGGCATTAGAACACAACTGTTGAAGATTACACGAAAAGAAAAAAGTTATTCATTAACTTTTTAGCATTCCTTGACATGGCATAAATGATTGACAGATAAGTAGAAATAACGCATAGTCTTCCAATCATTTGATGCCACCACCGATTACCATAAAAACCACCAAACCAAACCAAACAAAAATCAATTATCCACAACAGACATCATAGACAACCCCAACATCACCACAAATCAGTATAAATCACTTATGCCAACCATCACACTTCCCAACCCCCTAAATCAGTTATTTAGGAAGGTAAAAACTCAGGAGAAGGTAGGAACCTAACCCTAGAAAATATTGCTTTAATACCATGTTAATTATGGTTTGCTCATAAAGAGAGGCGAGTTATATATTCTACCTCCCACGGTTCAATTATAAGTATAGAAAAACTATTACAAGCTTGACTACCATACCCCTTATGGTTTACTTTATTCAGGTAAGCCCTTTCACTGTTTACTATAATAATATCGTCAGTAACATTATATTTGTTTAGCTAACCTAGATAACCCAGTCTTGTGATGAAACACATGAACCAGTCAAGATTTTAAAACCTGTTGCTTTTCTAGAGGTAGGGAACATGGAAATGATTAAAAGTCATTGATGAAAGCTGGAGGAGGCTTGGAAGCTTCCAGATGTGCATGGTGTAGGTCTTGTGTTGGGGCCAAAGAGCCATCTTTTCCATCACCTTAGTGCTATGGCGTCAATATCCGCCTTCCTAATACTGGATGTTCTCAATCATATTGTAAAAAGCAAGAATTTACTTAGAGAGCAGAAGGCGGATATTGATTATTTACAAGAGATGATGTTGACGAATGTGTCTCAGGCTGTTGTTAGAAGTTTGTGGAGTTGTCAACACCTGGATTGGTGTTTAGTCAGTTCAAATGTGGCTTCAGATGGGATTTTTCTTATGTATGATAGGAGGGTGATGGAAAACATTGACGCATGTGGGGAGAATTCTCTGTTGCCTGCACTTTCAAGAATGTTGATGATAGTTTTAAGTGGGCTTTTTTGGGGGTTTATGGCTCTAATGATGATGCTACTAGAATATTCTTCTTGGGTGAATTGGCGGGTGTAGATTTGGTGCAACCTCCCAGGCTGTATTGGGTGTATTTTAATACTACTACTAGTGAGAGATCTACAAAGACACTATTCTTGAGCTATGTTTGAATTCACTAAGTTCATTTTTGAACAAGGCCTTCAATATTCCTCTTGTAGGGGGAAAGTTTATGTGGTCTAATAATCGTCTTCTCTG
Organism: Cyclocarya paliurus; assembly: GCA_029856935.1. NCBI lineage: Eukaryota > Viridiplantae > Streptophyta > Magnoliopsida > Fagales > Juglandaceae > Cyclocarya > Cyclocarya paliurus. The sequence continues at coordinate 18,451,029 of CM056953.1, read as the reverse complement.
ACCTGGTTTAGAATATAGATTTCTCATGTCTCCTGACGGAGGAAGCACAATTCCCATAATTGTCCCAGTTGCAGCTTTCTTGACTTCTCTCCAATCACTTTCCATTGATGCTTGTTTGTGGTAATGTGGCGCGTTGTATACAATCCTTTGTGTTTTAGGTCTTGTTTGGGTATCAAAGTACTCTGAGGTACTCTCAAATACTCTCATTACTATTCTCTACTTTATTATTACTTTTCACCTACTTTTACTACTATTCATTACTTTTCACCTGCTTTTTACTACTATTTAATATTTTATTATTACTTTTTACCTACTTTTTACTACTATTCACAAACATTCTCAAACACTTTCACTATCCAAACCAAGCCTAAGAATACGTGGTTGAAGACGGGGTTTTGTGGATAGAGTGAAAACTGAAACAGTGGTGAGCTTCCTATAATTTCAAGGTTCTCTTAATTATCTTGGGTGGCGAATTGAAAGCCTTGAAGCCCAATTTGAAGAAATGGAATGTGGTGGTGGTTGGCCATGTTGGGGAGGGAAGCTACAATTTTTGAAGGAACTCAATATGCTGGATAATCTTGCAGAGGAATGCACTTCATATGAGCCTGAGTTAATGATGGCGGACATTTCTGGAAAGGCTAATTCTCATGGAGAAAATGCGAAGGTGATGGAAATTGCGAACCCTTTGGCTCAAGTATGGAAATAAGAATACAAAATTTTTTCATTGGATGGCCCATTCAAATCACAGGCATAGCATGATCAACTGTCTAGTGGTCGGTGGAGCAGTTTCTTCAGACAACGATCGAAATTAGGCAGTATTTAGGACTTGACCCAATGATTTTCTTGAAGGCCCAAGTTGTACAATCTTAGCTTTGATTCTATTGATAGAGAGGATGTGGTGTGGTTGGAAAGAGGTTTCGAGGAGAGTGAGGTTTTCGAGGTGGTGAAGGCTCTAATGGTGTAATATGGCCTCGAGCCCGGATGGATTGTCATCAACCTTTTTTTTAGACTTCTTGGGAGATTCTCAAAGTGGAAATGATGAATGTGTTATATGAGTTCTAAGCTCATGGCAAGTTCAAAAGGAGTCTTAACGCTACCTTTATCGCCCTGATCCCAAGATAACAAGGGTGATGTAGATTAAGGATATACATCCTATTAGCTTGGTAGGTAGTGTTTATAAAATCATCTCTAAAAGTTCTTGTGAACGGATGAAGCTTTTTTTTTTTTTTTTTAATGTCGGAGAACCTCTCCAAGGCAGGGCCCTTTGGACCCACCCCTGCAGAGTAAACCCCAGTCCCGTGCACCGCACCCTCAAAAGTTTCCCTACACGGAACTGGTTAAATCGCTGGCTTTTCACCAGGGGGTGTGGCCCCAAAGGATTGTTTGCATCCATGAGATGTTGAACCTTGGACCTTGAAGGGAGTGATACCCCAAGACCAAGGCCTTCAACACTTGGGCCAACCCTTTGGGGTTTGTGAATCGGATGAAGCTAGTGGTGGGAAGATTATTTCTAACTTTCTCACATCAAGGGGCACCAAAATTTAGACTAAGTGCTTATGGCCAACGAGTGCCTCAATTGCAAGATTAAATTAGTGATTATGGGTGTTGTCTACAATTTGGACTCGTATTTACTTGGGAGATGCAGCTTTGGGGAGAGATTGAGTCCATGGATTGTAAACTTTATTGCAGTGCAGTTTTCAATTTTGATAAACAGTAACCCACTGGTTTCCTCTCGGGAATTGCAGTTGGGAGATCCTTTATCCCCTTCAATCTTTGAAGTGGTAATAGCACAATGTTGTTAACTGCTATGAAAAAGGGGCTTTTATCATGTTTCTCAATGGGGACCTGAATATTGAAAAACTTATCTTGTTTCATCTCTTGTTTGCTGATGTTCATCGGTTTGGTCCCGGTTTGAAACTGGACCGGACCGCTGAACCGACTGATATAATATAACCTTATCAAAACGATGCCGTTCCACTTAAGTTTAAGTGGAACGGCGCCGTTTTATTAAGAACGTAAGGAAAAAAAAAAAAAAAAGTCTAACATGACACCATTCCACTTAAGTGGAACGGCGTTGTTTCGAAATGCTTCTTCTTCTTCTTCTTCCCGAGTTCGAAATTCTGCAACTCTCTCTCTCTCCTCTGTAACTCTCTCTCTCATTATTCTCTCAATAGATAATCGCCGGTAGGGGAACCAACGCCGACCGAGAACCGCCAGAGAACCGCTCTATCGGTTTCCTCCTCCCCATCGACCGGTTATGGTTGGTGGCTCCCCCACTTTTTCAGACGTCGGTCAGCGTCGGTTTTGCCCAAAAACCGCGCCGACAACGTCGGTTTTCACCCCTATTATTGGGGGTAGAATAAGTGTGACTCCTCCATCCTCCACATGGGATGGAACGGAGACTTGGAGTGTCGAGACATGTAGCACAAGGTTACATATCCCGTTCATGACAGTTAATATGCAATGCATCCTAATATGTAATTAGCAATATGCAATAATCGCAATAGAAATAAGGGTGATAAAAATAATTGATACCAGAATGAACTAAATATCTTAATGATTTATAAACCATAAATAGGTACTTCCTCACTTGAGAGGTCCAATTGAGTTCAACATAATGTGGGAGATGGAATCTCCATAAAACAGAATCTATATAATTAGACTAATTCTCGCATCCGCTCTATAGTATATAGAGCCATTGCTACGAAAGTTAAAATCAAGTCTAGCCTCCTCTCCAAATCAAGCTCTTCCTTAACTATCTGAAGCCAACGGTATATTGTGTTCGTGAAATTTTGGTCCTGACACAACTTCTACCATTCCTGGGGGAATGGTAGTGGGTCCACAAGAGTGAGATTTACTTGAAATCTTAGAAAGTTAAACAACAAACTTGCATAGAGATGATATATGCATGATTAATGATAAACATGAGATGCATGCTATGCAGAAAAATCCGTATTTGTCTCCCATCCAGATTATTCAATATTTTTCAGAAAAACTTTAATACACATTTTCTTTTAGAGAACATTTTTTCACTCATTTAAAAAATGACATTTCGAAAGAGAACATTTCATACCTAATTGCTTTCAAAAACATAACATTTCATTGTTGTTAAAGCCATCATTAACATAACATAATATATGGTATCGTCACAACTCCTTTATATGCACTGTAAGTACTTGCTAGTGACTGTAATACAACTCACGTTGAAACTACGTCTTTGTCTACATACATTGTAACCCAATGCATTTGTACTATAACATTTTGTCATAACATTTCATCATAACATATCATCAAAACGTATGCACCTACCAACATTAGGTGTCATATATGACTTCGTGCCAGCATTCTTTAAAAAGAATTTATTTGAAGCCCGTTGATAGTTCTTTGTCAACCCAGGCGTTACCACTCAATTCTTCCTCACTTCAGAGTGGACAGAAGAGTTCCACTATGATAATTACCCAACCTAACCTTTGAGGTCGTGACAAAATTTATTTTCATGCAATGATTAAAAATGTGTTTCATGACGTGCATATGTAGCAAGTTTCATATGAAAATGACATTTATATGCAATATGCTAAAAATGGTGAACATTTCACATGTCATGTAATCAAGTAATCGAATACTCAATGTATCGTATAACATTTCATGCTAAAATGACGTTTATAATATGAATGTGGTATTTATACAAGAATCATAAATAAATTATCTAATAGTAAGTTAGAAACTAACTTACAAACTTTCCGGGTACTTAAGAAATTGGTGCTGTTGTAATAAGAGTAATCTAAGTTAGGAATTGCATAACTAGGAAGATATTCATAATCAAAGTGTTCATAAATTTAGTATTTACTATACTGCCTCTACAATTTTCCAAAATTGCCACTTGGGCTTAAACTTTCACTATTTGAAATTTGGCCCCAAAATTTACAAAACTTCACAAAACTCATATTTTCTATGTTCTAAATCCATATATGACTTTAGAATTTCAAAAATCAAATTTCATCTTGTGAGTTGGCAAAGGGTGAGCTATCCGCTTGTGAATGGTGGTTTGGGGGTGCGAAATTTGAGTATTTTTAAAAAGGCATTATTAGGAAAGTGGTTGTGGAGGTATGAAATGGAATGGAACTCGTTGTGGAGAGAGGTTATTGATCGGAAGTATGGAAGTGAGTGGGGGGAATGGTGCTCTAAGGAGGGTAGGGCTTTGGAAATTCATTAAAAAGGGATGAGAGAGTTTTGTCAGGCATGTTAGTTTTGATGTTGGAGAGGGATCTAAGATCCGTTTCTGGTTTGACACTTGGTGTGGTCACCAAGCCCTCAATAGCATGTTTCCGATTATCTTTCGATTGGTATTTGATCGATTATCTTTTGATTGGCATCTGATTGGTGTGGTTTGACACTTGGGTGATGCCTTTGAGAGTGGTAGATCTTCTAGCATGCTGGAAAGGGTTTCATCACTTCATGGATGCAAGTAATTCTTTGGATGCAAGTAATTCTTTGGAACCACACCCCCTAGTGAAAAGTCAACGATTTAGTCAGTTTCGTGTAGGGTTAGGACTATATTGCCTCTGCCCTTACCATTTTCTTGCCCTGCGGGGCCCCGCTGCCCACCCCTAAGGTTATATTTATAGGTAGCTGCGGTTTGTGTCATCAGGGTACCAAGCCTTGTCATCACTAGCTTTGGCCTGTCACCTTCATAAGTAATTTGTTTGGTCCCGGCACTGTGCAATGTGTAATTCGTTATTTTCCTCATTATTATACTTGGACAACATTTTGTATTCACGCGCTCAATTTATTAATGTGTGTGCATGTGTAGTATGTATACATAGGTTAGTATTAAGAATGGGATTAAAACTGCCGATACAACCACATGCTATGCATACATACCTTGTGTGCGTGTGGAATTGACTATTGTGTGCCCCCTCCCTCCCTCCCTCCCCCTTTAGTTTTATTGTTTTACTTTTGTAGTAATCTTGGACATTTGATGGGTTAAGGAATCTCATTCTAAGGATAACGAGGTGAAAGCAGCAAACGAGTTAAAAGCTATTTTTTAAGAGAAATGCCGCCTTCATCATATATTTTATTGTCTCAAGTTATGTGGTTTATTTTAAGTGGCTCCAATTTTAAATGGTTGACATATATAACCACTTAAAAAGTGTCACATCAACAAGCCATAAAGGATAACAAGACTTGTGATGGAGAGTACTATTGCTATTTTTTAATATTAAGAAGCAGAAGTAAACCATTTATCCCACACGCGATATTTTACTGTTAAATATGGACATGAAAAAATGGCATCTGGCCGAATAAATTAAAGGCAAAATTTAGAAGCCTAGCTATGATATAGATGATATATCTTATAATAACAAGCAAGTATGCATGTTTTCTGCTTTCTTCGCATTTGTGAATTTCTTTTAAAAATACATCTTTTGGCTGCAGACGCATACAAGAACGGGCAATTGCAGGAAGTACTGGAGAAGGCGATGTGCTCTTGAATCGTTTTCAGTTCGGCGACTCTTCATCAGCACCCTTTACTTGCGTGCTCTGATTTATAAAACTATCGTAATTCATAACTTATCATTCTCTGATACGGCAAAAAGAAAGAAAAAAATGTACATTGTACTATTTTAAATACACAGGTAGTGTACTGCTGAATCTGTGGTATCAAAAAATGATTGGGACTGATGTCACCTTTTATTACTTGCATTGTTTTAATACCCTGTAAGCCAATGTAAGTCCATAGGACTCCACGACTTCAGGTTATGAAATGTCTATTGATTTTCAAAAAATAAAACAAGGCACAGAGAGAGAATGTTTTGTCGAAAAATCGTATGGAAAGAGAAGGGAAAATCAGGTCAAGGTCCTGATCTTAGTATCTAACAATCAAATGAGAATAAATCTCCTGAATTTTGGCATCCGCAATTTGCTTTAAATCCTTTACTGCAATTTGCTGAATCAATTGAGTCAAGATCCTACCATAATTACTTAGTGATAGAAACAACGTTATGACTTCCTACCTTAGAATGTGTGCAAATTCAAGTGGAGATTCAAGGAGTTTAGACCTCACTCGATTCAAATGAAGGAGACAAAAGAAGACCATGCTCATTTGATAATGAGCAAGCACAAATAGAGTGCGTTGAGAATAAAATGAGCGAGACGCAGAGATCTTGATCGGAATTGAATGAGTAAGGCAGAAGAGAAGACTTTGCTCGAAATCAAATGAGCAAGGCGCACAAAGACCTCTCTTAAAATTGAATGAAAGAGACGCAAGAGAAGCCTTACTCAAAATCAAATGAGTGAGGCACAAAAAACTTTACTCGAAATTAAATGAGTGAGTGTTTAGAGAAGACCTTACTCGAAATCAAATGAGTAAGACACAAAGAGATTTTGTCCAAAATAAAATTAGAGAGAGAAAAAAAGACCTTACTTGAAATTAAATTCACTAGGAATGAGAGAATATCTTGCTCGAGATTAAATGAACTATATGTTGATGTCGTGTTTCGCGAGCTTGGACAACTCTACGCCGATAGTGCCATGATGTGAATTACTTAGAGCACCTAGTAGTGTTCTGGTACGGTTGTACGGTGGCGGTTCTTACATCCATGGAGGTGAATGGAAAATAAGTGTAGGAAAAGTAAATAAAGTAAAGAGAAATAAACACCAATATTTACGTGGTTCGACAATATGCCTACATCCACGAGGGTTTGGGGAGGGAAGTCTCCACTATAATATATCTGTTTATAATCATTCATAGATCCTCCTATCTCACTGTATAGAGGAAGTTGGGGCTCTTCCTCGATATATTTCCATCAATTCCCCATTGATCCGTGCTCATCCGTTTCACTCTCTTCCTACTTTATATTGTCTGGGCCTCTCCTTTTATATGTTTGTCTGACCATTTATTGTACATGTCAGCCTGCCATGAGATGACAGGTCTCCCTTGCATGAACATTTCTCTTTCTTGTTCTAACCCTCTGACATTTACAGCCCTTATATATCTCGTCTCCCTATTGCCTCTTCTTTATCCCGCTTTTTGTCCCTAGTGATGGCTTGATGGGCTGGGCCTAATTTATGGGCTATGGGCATTTTTCCCCTTCACACTGTGCAAAAGAGAGACCTTACTCATAATTAAATGAGCCAAATACAAGGGAATACCTCACTTGGAATCAAATGATCGAGGCACAAACAAGGCTGTTCGAAACAATGAGTGAGGTAAAAGGAATCAAAAACTTCCGACAAGGGATAACAGTATGGCAAAGTACCACGAGGTTGAGGGTTAAGCCCTTCGATATACACTACAAACTCCAACCAAAAGACTACCCACAATGTTGAAGGATAAAGATTACCCGATTGAGAGAAAAACAAGACTTTTAAGCTTGATCGGTCGAACTAGTTACATGGGAAGCGCAACAACTATTGGGGATAAAGCTGGCTAGTGCGTAGCAGTAGCAACTCATGTTTTCGATTCGTGTTCTTGTAATGTAAAGTCATGAATATTTGACTAAATGAATCAATCTCAACTCGATAAGTTAAGTTAAATATATCAAACTCTAACCTGACTCATTTAAATAATAGGTCCTATGATGTCACTCGTTTTGACTTGTTCAATAATTAATTAAAAAAAATGTCAACATGACATGATTCATTTAAACTCGTTTTATGTAAATAGGTTGAACTAAAACGCATAACTCATTTGGCTTGATTAACATAATTTCACATAAAAGTTAAAATCTATATTTATTAGTAGCTACTAGCTACAATATCTTAAAAAAAAAACAAGGCTACCTACTAATAAAAAATATCAATATGTTCTAATTTTTAACAAACAATAAAACCAATATTACAAACCCTACAATAATAAATATGAGCACATGTTCAGAATTACAATCCTAACAATAAAAACATGGCATACTAAAAAATACCAATATTATAACTCAACAATAATAAAACTGTAATTTGAAATAAAATATAAATGGATCAAAACAGGTTGATTTCGGATTAAACAAGTTGACCCCTTATTGACTACTTTATATTCACGGGTCAAATAGTTTTTATCCGAAACCAATAACATCAAACTCAAACCCGTTGATTTTTTGTAGTGTTCTTTTTGGGTTTATGGGTCGTGTTACATGTAGCTACCTCAACTAGTGGGTCTCACTCACAAAGCGAACAATAATAATTTGGGTACTAAAGTATTCTCAGGTATTCTAATAATATTTTATTATTATTTATTATTTTATTGTTATTTTTTATTTATTATTCAATATTTTATCATTACTTTTTTATTACTATTTACAAAATACCTCACTATCCAAACGCGTACCCCAGTATAAGTAAACCACTCAATTCCAATTTTAGAAACTAATCACTCCAATCTTCTAACCGTTTCAAACTTGACGTATGACAAGCATCTTGGATTCTATTAATGAGAATCCTATTGAAAGGAGGCACTAACATAACGAGAATCCTATCATCATTCTCTTTGTTGAGTTCCTCTCCCATAATTGTGTTCCCGATCTCCCAGACCCAAAATGATTTGAATGATCGTTTTCTTATCTAGCAAAATGTTCTTTCATTATTCCAAAGAAATGAAAAATCACATCAACAGTGTTGAATTGAACTAGAGCACAATTTAAGTTTGAGCTTTCATTGGAGGACATACCGCTATAAATATTATTTTTTTTTATAAAGAACAGTGATAGACTTACAATATATTTATAATTTATAGACAACTTTAAATATAATAATAATTTTTTTATTAAAATTAAATCCATCAAATCAAAGGTAAAAATCAAAATACAATTTAAAATAATATTATTTTATTACATAGTTGTAAATAAGTTATCATATAGTAGTAAACCTATCATTTCTCTTTTATAAATATTGAGTAATATTAGGTACAAATTATAAATAGACAAGTCTTATAGTCCCTTTGTAATAAAATGGGTCACATTAAAAGAAATGGTTTTTTTTTTTTTTTATACTTTTTTAAAGTGAAGTCTACTTTTTTATAAAAAAACTAGGCGGGATTTGTACAAATCATTACTCATAAATATTTTATCGAGGCTTAGTTACAATTTTAGAGCACTCTTAATGGTTTCTCTATTTTTGCAATATCTTGTAAAATTGATAACAAGATGTAAAAATAAAGCTTCCATTGGATTAGGTAAAATCAATCTAAAATACATACGAGTTAAAATGCTTCTCTATATTTAACATGCACTATTCATCTATATAAGATTTTATTACTATTTCTTTCTTTTTCCTAATCAATTATTTATTTCTCACATTTACACTTTTATTTATAAAACATGAAAAATTATAATATTATTAGAACATTTTATTTTTATTAAAAAATAGTCATGTTAAAATTTTTTAAAACATGATAAAAGGATAAAAAGTTGAAAAAAAAAGGATGAATGAGTTTTTTCCATAATTTTTTATTGGGCTATTAATGTATATTGTGTTCACATTAATATGAGAAATTTTGAAAGATATGAGAGTATTACAAATTTAATGGTAGTTAGAAAAATATTTAAAATGAATAAAGAAAGAATATTTATATGATATAGAAAAAGAATAGAGATGCAGATGTATGATGTATTGAAAAAATAGTTAGTTAAAATAGAAAAAGTGAATTTTAGTAATGTATTTTAAAGAATAAAATACAAAAATTATTGAGATTGCTCTACTCCGTTTGGATACGGAGATTGTCTAAGCTTATTTCATCTCAACTCAACATCTAAACACAACTCAAAACAAACATTTTTTAATTTTTAATTTTTTAATCTAATCATTACCTAATAATCACAATTTTATCAAACTTCCTTACAAAATATAAAAAAAATCAACTTTTTCAAATTTTAAAATAAAAAAATATATTTTAATCTTATAATTTTTTTTATTAAACTTTTTCTCCCTCCTAAATTTTATAAAATATTTTTAACTCAAACCATTTCATTACTATTCATAAATTTCTCATATCATCTCAATATTCAAACGAGACGGGATTTCTTGGACATCTTCAACCGTAACTAGCACTAGGGAATAAAAATGGAATTACAAGTCACTCTATGGAAAAAGGAAAAATAATTAAAAAAAAATGATATTTGTAGTTGTTATTCCACATAATAACAAAATAATTTCTTAATAATGTATCACACTTTTTTTTTTAAAAAATTGTAAAATACTTGTATACTCCACGACTATATTTAATATTACTAAGAGCTAGTTTAGATAATAATATTCTACTATTATTTATTATTAATTTTCATATATTTTTATTATTAATTAATATTTAATTATTATTATATCTTATATCTTATATCAATATTCAAACGTAACTTAAATAAAAAAAAAAAAAAAAAACCAACGATAACCGAAACCCAATGCATGATTGGCTTTTCCTGGTACGATACGACTTGGTGAAAAAGGGTAAAAAACAAAACAAAAAAACGTACCGTCCAAAGCTTAGAAAATGAAAAAAATAAATAAAAAATTGAAAAAGAAAAAAAGAAAGCAAATCCAAAACTACAAGTACAATCCGCCTGTTTAACTTCAAGAATATCTCTAGCCTTCTTCATTCAGCAAAGTCCCTCTCGCACTCTCTCTCTTGTTGATACACCTGCGTTGTATCAAGCTTCTTCCGAAATTCCCTTTTGATTTTTTCCTCTGCGACTTCAACATGAGCATGACCCATTTCGCTATGGTATGTTTCTCAACCTCTCTCTCTCTCGCACACACCTACACACGCAGAACTAATTGTTCTCTTTTTTTTTTTTTCAATTTCTTTTGTTCTTTACTTTAAGACAATTTTGTAGTAAGTACAAAAATAATGCTCGAAACGGGTCTTTTCCTGTGGTGCTGATTTATGTAATCGTAGTTGATATTATGGTTTAATTCCGTGTATTTATGAGCCGGAAATTGTGATTTGTAAATGAGAATGCATTTCTCTAATTTAATTAGGGTAGGCGGGTGTTATCTGCCCCGATCTTTAATTTTCACTCTGAAAGCGGATATTTTTTAATGGAAAAAAGGATTTTAGTAACAGGGACAAAACAGAAAAAAAAATGTAAAAAGAATAGAGACAAAATTTTTCTTAGTTGGGTTGTCAATTGATGTTACAAAAGAGGAAAAAAAATTGAAGATTTTTAAGGCAAAGGCCGACCATGCTTGGTAGAGAAGTGAATGTTTTGAGTTTGAGTTTAATTGCGTGGAGATGTATGCAAGGGGATTGGGTGGAGGATGTTTAGTTCTATGCTAACATTTATGGTCGCAGTTGAGTCATAAGACACTGTAGAGTTGAATTTGGCATGTAGTGCATATGAGATGTTTGGTTGATCTCAGTCAATGATATCAATCTTGGAAGGTTTGGTCAAAGATATATGCATTAAATGTTCCGTGTGTTGTGTACAAGTTCATAGGTATCTATACATTAATATGTTTAGCATTGTTGCACTGAAAGCCTTGATGAAACAAATTGATTGAATATGCATTTATATCTAAGAAAAACTTATGTTATAATTTACAAGGCATGGATCCCATTTTTTTCCAGGATCTAATTTGGTGCTGGTCTATGTAATGCAGTAGATGATGAATATTTTTTTCCATTTTTTTTGTGATTCTGGTAAAGAATCCAATATATTTTGAAGAATTTCTTTGTGATAAGTAAATAAGTATCTTTATTGAATAGAATGAAACTAGGCAATGCCCAAGTACACAGGAAGTATATAAAGTGAGACACCTAATTTCATTCTAGTAAGCTGAAAAGAAGATAGAAACTCATGGACATTCCCACTCTTCAATACAATAGCATATTTTGAAGAATTAAGCATATCGAGCTTGATTTCCATTTTATTGAGAAGATATACTGAGGTTTAAGAAGGTGGAAACAATTGTATAACTTGGACTGTACTTTTACCGTGCCATGAAAATTCATTATGAATTAATTTCTTAACTGACAGGGTATGCTTAAAAAATTGTCTAGCTTTAGGAAGAGTGTGAAGAGTACATATATGAGATTTAATTCAAATTAATTAATTTTTTATAAGAAAAGAAATAATTTTAATTCAAGTTAATGATACTGTACTGAACTCTATTCTGGATATGTTTCCAATTTAATTGGTCAATCCTGTGTCACGTTTTTATTTAACATATCATTCTTCACTATTATGAATTAATTTCTTAACTTACAGGGTATGCTTCAAAACTATTGTCTAGATGCAGGAAGAGTGTCAAAAAATAAATTTATGATATTTAATTCAAATTAATGATACTGTACACAAACTCTTCAGCGGTAACTCTTCCTCCCAATTAAATTGGGGTTAGAAGTATGGAATCCATATCAAATAATTGAGGTCAATCCCGTGTCATGTCTTTATTTAGCATATCATTCTTCACTATTTCTATTCTGTCTTCCAGAATTTAAACTAAATCATTTTTCCTGTGGTGTATTAATTGGTTTTCATTGCATATGTCCAAATTGACTTAAACAACTCTCCTTTATCGTTTCCTCAATATGCTCCATCTTGGACCCAAGTGAGATAAAGTCTGGAATTTCTGTTGAGGGAGAGAGGGAGGGAGGAGTGATTGTTGTATCCAAAATATATGGCATTAATATTATCCTTCGGTATAATATACATTCAAATAGATGACTTCAGTCCTTAGTTTTTCTTTCCTGGGATTTCATCGCATCCATCTTAACGTTCTCTCTTGCTATGAGGGAGGGAGGGAGGGAGGAGAGATTGTTGTATCCGAAATGTATTTTATCAATGTTATGTTTATTTTATGTCAATACTGCTTCTCAATACCCAACTTCCTGTACCATAAAATATAGGGGGTCTTATATATTTTATATACAATATGCTGAAAGTGATTGCTTTTTGGTATATATTAATCATCAGGTTTTGTAGCCCTTCCATCTCTCTTATGCTGTTACCAAATTTGCACTTGATACAGCTAGTTTCTCTCCAAACTTCCAACTTGTAGTTGACTCCTATCCTCCTCCCATCAACTAGTTCGATTTCATTGCAAAAGAAAATCCAGAGAACCTCATGTTCAAGCAATCAACTTGATCCGTTAGCATATAAGAATACATTCCCTCTGTGTGTGTGTGTGTGTGTGTCTCTCTCTCTCTCTATTTGTATCAGCAAGGCTTTCCCTTCTGACATGGTACAGACAGGTTGTTGCATTGGAACTTTGTACGAACTTTTGATGTCCTTGCATTTCAAGTTATTGTGAGTTTTTCTTTCATTTTCTTCTCTCTGTAGAAAGTTATTTCGTTCTCTCCCTTTCTTCCAAGTCTGCTTGTTGTTAGTACTTATTTGCTAAGCTGATACAAATAAGGCATTCAATAGGGCAGTGCAGTTCAATAATTTGCATGACTGTTACTGTGCTTGTTCTGGCAAATTGTTTGGACATATTTCAAATGTTTATATGTCTAATAATAGTTTTATCAATCTCATGTATTGATGCATCTCATCTGAAAAGGTTTTCAAATTTTTTTCCTTTTCATTGAAATACATGATTATATTTGTCAAATTTATTTTTCATTTTTATCACCGACATACAGGTTGAGGAATTGGCTTTCCTTGTTAAGGACAATCTTCGTTCCAAGCATCTTGTTCTCTCAGTGGAAGAGGCATTGGTCAACTTCCTTCAGGATGATACCAGGTAGACTTTATAATCTGCTAATATATATAATTTTTTTAAGCTTTGAAGTTTGTGGTTCTGCCCCCTTTTTCTCTCGCAGCTTAATCATAGGGCTTAAACCTCTTTCATTGCATGTTTTGTGTCCATTTGACCACAAGATTAAGCAAAAGGGACTCTCTCTCTTTCTCTCTCATATGTTTATGTCTTTCCATGCCTATGTCAGAACTCATGAAGTAGCCAGTTCTTTTTGTAGTTATTTGTTGCATCTGTCTTGTTCCTGATGTTGATTTCAAGCCTATTCTACCCTTTATGGCTACTTTGTGCATGGCTGAAGATTTGCTTCCTTGAAGTTTTGTAATGCATACCTTAGCTTTAACTTTTATCAAACCGGTAAAAGCAATGTTTGCTTGCAGTTCAGATGGTGTTCTGGAGTTGGAACCAATGGACGCATATAGCCGTCTTCTCTTGCATCGCCTTGCTGAAATATTTGGGTATTTGTCTTTCAAATTTCTCGTGTTTGCAATATGACATAGTATTACTTATAAAAAAGTTGATTTATATTATTGCTTTGGTGCTTACATTGGAGGACATCTCTATTGATTGATACATATCTATCTCTCATCTACTGTTCTTCCGTTAATAACCTTGTTTGATTGATTGGTGCTAGATTTTCCCACTCATCTGTTGGTGAAGGAGATGACCGGCACTTAGTTTTGGAGAGATGCTCAGATACAACAATGTAAGTGAATAAACATGAGTATTTCCTAGAAACTTTTGGTGTACGTACTTCATTAGCTGGCTGGGTGCCTTTACGTAGTTGTAAATTGCTTTGCAGTTTTGTAGATTTAACTCTTTTGTGCAACCCAATCCTTCCTTAAGATAGGCATTCCCTTTGCATACCCCCAATGTACTTGGGTTATGCCCTACCGCTTTTAATTAGATGTGGTGCCTTACTTGTAAGAAAATGACGTATAATATGTTTTATACATCTATAATTCTTCTTTTTTTTTTAGCATTTCAATTGATTGGCAACTGTTTTACTTCTAATTTCAGACTTACAGAAAAAACAGCAGTAATTTTTTATAGGCACATCTATAACACTACTGATTAACGTAGATCATATATAAGTGTAATCTCAAATCATGCATCTCTGTGTATGTGTGTGTGGAGATGGGCTTAGATTAAGTCAAGCCGAGCTGTTATATGAGTACTTTCATCAAGCTTATATGAGTCAAACTGAATTTTTCCATGCTGATTCCTTTTATAAACGATCCCAAAATTGTGTTCAGGTTTGTTTTATTAAATAAGCAGACTGAATACAACTCAATTTCGTTTGAGCCAAGCTTGAGCTGTTGACAGCCTTAGCTGACAGCAACTAGTGGTTTATCATCTTATTCCTTTTTGGACTTTTGGAACTTTATGAGTGGCGACCTTAAGTTTTTGAAATTCTTTTTTCTGCTGACTTATCACTAGGACGACACCCTTCTATTTTTGCAAAATTATTTTCCTTAACAAAGAAGAAACAAATGAAGCCCAAATTTTGAAGATTGACCATGAGACTTGCTGAAGGATGGAGCCTGATTCTTCCTACTGTCAATTAGGATGCACTGGTTCTTATGGTCTTTTAAGGCAACTTAAAAACTCTTATTGAGCATAAGCGGTGTAGGTCTAATGGTGCAAGTTTCTTCCTACTAGTATCTGACTTTCATTGTGGGGAGGCAAAAGACTTTATTTGGAGCTGGAGGGAAGAGACATGATAGGTCGGTCCAAAGTTTTGTTTATTCTGATCAATTCCAACTTTTTAGAGTGCTGACTTGGAGTTAGGAAGGAAAGGGATGACATGGTCATTGGGTATGATACAAAGCTTGAATTGAGAACTTAATCTGGTATTCAAAGGAGGGAAGGTTATTGGATTTCCTCGTAAATGCATTTGGTGAGATAAAGCTCATCTGAAAGTAGCTTTCTTTACTTGGCGGCATAGGAACAGAATTTAGTAGGAGATGATGTAGAAAAAGTAGCAAATTATTATTGATTGTTACTGCATGTGTAAGCTACTAGTGAAGCAGTGGAACATCTTCAATCATTCGAGGACCTTTATGGTCAAAGATACGGCACCGGGTCCTGACGGCTTTTCTATGGGCTTCTTTCAAACATGCTGGGATGTGGTAAATGATTATCTTTTGAGGGTGTTTCAGGAGCTATTCTCAGCTGGAAAATTTGAGAAAAACCTTAACGCCACTTTTCTTGCATTGATACCGAAGAAGGTTGGGGTAGCGGAGATTAGGGAGTTTCGGTCCATTAGCCAAGTAAATGGGGGGTATACAAGATAATTTTCAAGGTGCTTGCGAATCGCCTAGGTGAGGTATTGGGGAAGATAATTACAAAACCCCAAAATGCATTTGTAAAGGGTAGTCAAATTTTAGACGTGGTTCTTATTGCCAATGAATGTCTTGACAGTAGACTGAAAGCTGGTATTGCAGGGATCATTTGCAAGCTGGACATGGAGAAGGCTTACGACCACATTAATTGGGTTTTCTACTTTTCCTTCTTGGGAGGTGTGAATTTGGGTAGATGTGGCGGTCGTGGATCCGCTGGTGCATACCAACGGTGAAATTCTCAGTTTTGATAAATGGAAGCCGAATTGGTTTTTTTAATAGCACACGAGATTAGAAAAGGAGACCTGTTGTCCCCACTGCTCTTTGTTATTGTGATGGAGGCACTCAGTAGCATGACCTTGGCACTAGTTAATAATGGTTTCGTGGCGGACTTCTTGGTTGGAGCCCCGGATAGGGGAATTATTAATATTTCTCATTTGTTGTTTGCAGAAGATACACTTATTTTTTGTGAGGCAGATCATAACCAGATTTGAGCATTGAAGGGCCTTCTCCTTTGTTTTGAAGCAGCGTTTGGGTTGAAAGTGAACTTTGACTAATCAGAGATGGTGGCAATTAGAGGTGTTCATAATATAAGATAGCTGGCTAGCACTCTAGGGGTGTAGGATTACCTCTCTTCCTATGACTTACCTTGGTCTCCCGTTGGGGGCTGCCTCAAGTGCTTCTTCATTATGGGACACAGTGATTGAGAAAGTAGAGCGGAGACTGGCAGGATGAAAGAGAATGTACCTGTCGAAAGATGGTGGGATTACCTTGATTAAGAGTACAATATCTAATTTACCAACTTACTTTCTGTCTCTATTCCCTATCCCAACAAGTGTTGTGTATTGAAATGAGAAACTCCAACGTGATTTCTTGTGGAGTGGAGTAGGGGAGGAGTTCAAATTCCATCTAGTCAATTGGGAGAAGGTATGTTCCCCTATCTCCACTGGTGGTTTGGGTATTAGAAATATGAGAATTTTTAATCGGGTGCTACTTGGAAAATGACTGTGGAGATACAATAAGGAATCAGAAGCCTTATGGAAGTTGGTGATTGAGAGCAAATATGGAGGCCTATGGGGGGGTTGGTGTGCTAAAGAAGTGAGAGGGGCTTATGGAGTGGGATTGTGGAAGCACATAAGAAGAGGATGGGGAGTCTTTACTTGACACAAGATTTGTTTTGGGTGAGGGTTCCAAGATTAAATTTTGGAGTGATATTTGGTGTGGTAATAGTGCTTTAAAGGATTTATTTCCTTCACTTTTCTGGGACGTTGCAAGTGCCAAAGAAGTTTCAGTGGCTGAAGTCATGGTGATATTGGGGGAACAAATCCAATGGAATATCAATTTTAGTTGGGCGGCACAAGGTTGGGAAATGAGTAGCTTTGAAGACTTTTTCAGCCTTTTGTACTCCATAAAACTGAGCAACCAGCGAGAAGATATATTGTGGCGGATACCCGCAAGAAAAGGTTTATTCTTGGTTCGCTCTTTCTATAAGTCTCTCACACGAGCTGAATATTCAGTTTCCATGGGAAAGATTTGGAGACATAAGGCGCCAACATTCTTCTTGTGGATAACTTCCTTGGGTAAGATCCTCGCAACTGATAATTTGAGGAAACGCAGGGTGATCATCGCGGATTGGTGCTGCATGTGTAGTGTAGAGGGCAAGTCTGTGGACCATCTCCTACTACATTGTGAGACAGCTAGAGTGTTATGGAATGAGGTGTTTAGCAGACTGGACTTGACTTGGGTTATGCCCATGACAGTGGTGGTAGTTCTGGCTAGATGGACAAATCTAAGAGGCTTTCAACAGATTAAAGCTATGTGGAAGATGGTCCCTAGATGCATCATGTGGTGTTTGTGGCAAGAGTGCAATGATCAAATGTTCGAAGACAAGGAGAGATCAATGGAGGAACTAAAAGCTTTATTTATTAGAACTCTTATGTACTTGGGCCATTGCTGTTGGCTTTAATGGTCTGGATTTATGTGATTTTCTTGTCTCTATTGCGCCCACAGTTAGGGCATACCTTTGTAGATCTCCTTATGTACTTTGCTATGCCTATTCATTGATTAATAAAATTGTTTACTTGTAAAAAAGAAAATCTCCTTTTTAGCTTTTGGAGACCCCCTTGTATACATATTTCTGTTTTGATTACTAACCATAAATATGATAAGCTTCTTATTTGTTGGCATGGTTTTATTTTAGAGCACTCTTGTATAATAAGAAAGTTGCAACGAATCATCAAACAGAGGCCCTTAATCAGCTTCAATGATCTTCTTTCTAAATGAATGGAATTACTAAATATGATTGTTTTGGTGACCCACTGAGACCAAACTCCTCACAGTTTAGGATTATATTTGCCTTTTACGGCTATTCAAGACAGTTCATCAAATGACAATGTTAAAAGAATAAGTCTCTGCTTTGTTGGAACCTGGCATAATATGGAGATTTAGTAACGAATAAACTCTGAAAATTAAGCAGTGTGCAAGAGTCTTGGAGTCTAATATATTAGACAGAGAATATAATAACATATCAAATTGGATTTTATTTCATTATTAATTGTTTTGGTTGTGAGAGCTAAGTTGTTTTCACAATTTAAACATGCAACCGGGGGTGTACAAATGTTATAACCTCAAGACTGATCATGAAATTTGAGAAATCAAAGTTTGCTCCTTCAACTTGAGGAAAATCTATTAATTTTGAGGTACTTTTGAATCATTGTTAAATACTGAAAATACAGCAGTTTGGGGGGGGGGACCAAAATATACATTGATGTCACAGATAATCAATGCCTAGCCTAGCTAGTGCGCAGCTGCTTTGCAGTGCATGTTATATTTCTCTTTTGAATGACATACATATTTGGAATGCAGACCTTCCATCCTCGTTAGTGATATTTTGTGGCAGTCTGAAGAGCATCCATCTCCAATGGTTTCACATCAATTATTGAGAAAAACAGAGGCCTTCCCAGGTAACCTTTTTTCTGTTCCCTTTAAAGGATTGTATGGGCTTTGAAACCTCACTTTTATGGCGCTGACTGTGATAGCAGATAGTATTGTGTTGATTTTCTCCTGATGCTATTGGTTAAATTCTCTTGGTTAGAAAGCATACTTATCACTACATTTTTCAGTACCCCTTCAAATTCTTGTATCATTTTTTTTATTAGATGGATGTTCAAATAAATATTTACCATGATCACTTGCACCAACACTCCAAAAGCTTATGTCTATGACCTCCAGTTAGTGAGTTCAAAAGTGTTATTTAACGAAGGAATGGAGAACATCTTCTAAGCCATACTGGCAAGAAATAGATTTGTATATGTAATAGCTAAAATATACCTTCCATGCCTTGAGTGATGCCTGGATCCTGTGATGGATGGGTGAATTGTTACAGTTACATGAGTGTTAGTCTCATCTTAATTCTTTAGTATATGGAACCAGGCCTAACAATGACTCCAGAGGTCTCCAATTGTAATATTTACTACCTTTTGAAGAATATGGGTATAGGTGACTAGCACCTTTCTTGGATCATTACAAATGGTAGTAGGGTCCACTAATAACTCCATGTGGACTGGAATGCTGCAATACGTAGGCCCTAACAAGGATGCAGAGGGTTTGGAGGGGGAGAATGTAAGCCTCTGTCTGTATACATTTGATATAACAATTTTTTTTATATTTCGTTGAGCAGTAAGAAAGGAGGGGAGGCCAAAAACAAATAAAAAAGTAAAATAGAAAGGACTTTGCAGAATGATCTGTAAAACAATTGATATGGTTTGAGTTTTATTCTTTAACTCAATTAGTAGTACTTATAGAGTAGAGTCCACTTCGACCCCATACTATGGGCACTGGAACACTAAAATATGTAGGCCTTAACAAGGATGCCAAGGGTTTTTTTTTTGAGGGGGTGCAGACTGTAAGCCCTTGTTCCCTCATCAGGTGAGTGAATTATTATGTAGAGACGATTTTCAAATCCCACTTTGATTTCTTTTATTAGGTAGAATTGTGCCTTGTAATGATTCAGAGTAGGGGTGCTACCTGCACAGCGGTGGCAAGGGTGCCCGTGTGCACCCGCCTGGGTGGGGGTGCCCGCGTTCCACACCCGCCCTAGCCCCCACCCTGTGGGCGGGGTGCCCCATCTGCATGCCGGGGGGCGGATTGGCCCCCTAGTCCGTCTGTCCGTCCCCTGCCATCAGCCGCCCACCCACGGTGGAAAACAACCGAAAAAATCCAAAAATTTTCAAACCTAACATCAAATCTACAGATCCATCCCTAAAATCCACAAATGTATCATCCAACAACAAATCCAACAAATTACAAAGTACATACAGTGACACACGGCAAAAAATAAAAATAAAATAAAATCACCACGATGACACAGCAAGAATGGTTATGGTTCCATCACGCTTCAAGACGTCGATAAGAGAAGTCAAAAACTGAAAATAGGGAAAGGAGGAGGAGAAGAATAAGAAGAAGAGGAGAGAAATATGAAATCGCAGAGGGAGAGAAACTGAGAAAGAAGAGAGGAGAGGCTGCGGGGAGAGAGAGAGAGAGAGAGAGAGAGAGAGAGAGAGAGACTTTAGGGTTAGACTCCCTGCCCCGGGGGGGGGTGTATTTTAGTCTTATAGTAATATTTACCCCAAAACGGCATCGTTTTACTACAAGTTTTTTTTTTTTAATATTTATATATAAAAATATATATATTCGGGGTGGGGGAAAAGTGGATGTGGCCCAGCCCTGTCCCGCCCCCGCATGTCTGGCCAAATGCGGGTGGGCTACCCCGCATCCGGCCTGCCCAGGCGGTGGCGGGGGGAGGGGCCCTGCTGCCCTCCCCAAATTCTGAGAAGCTCCACTTATAACATTTATTTGTCCTCTTAGAGTATGAGTGCATATATGACTAATGTTTTTCTTGGATCATTAGACCTTGTCCACTGTTCTTGTAGTGGCATATACGGTAGCACAAGGAAGAACATTATTAGCCAGTGGAATAAATCTTTTGCTCAGAATGCATAAAGTTCAACAATATGGGAGGTTAAAAAAATCCATTTCACATAACAGTAGCCCTTTTTCCATGGTTACTTGAAGCTTAATGTTTCTCTGAAGAAACTTCATAGGGCCATTACCATCTCAAAATTTGAAGCATATTTTTTTGTTTTTCTTAAATAAGTTAAAATAATGAAGTCCCATTTGATCATTTATTTATGTTTTTTTTCTACAACATCCATCGTTGTACCCAACCTTAATATGCTCGTGTTCAGTGTTGACAACAGAAATGCCCTCTCTTCAACATTCATTTGAGGAGAGAAAAGCAGCTTATCTGGTTGCTCGTGACCGAATATTTTCAATGAATTCGGGAGAAGTTTCTGAACCTGTTGAGCGGAAGCCAAGAAATGTTCCTGTGGTTGCCCGCCGAATGATTGCACATGCTCTAGGCCACAGAATAAATCCATGCAATCAGGCTACGAATGGGGAATGCAAAGAGCATAGTGGGCAAACAGATGCATTAGATATTCATTGCAGGGAGCCTAAGGTATCAGCAGAATCTTCTCAGAAGACTGACTCCCCATCGGGCCAAAATAGCAACCCTCATGCAAAAGTGAAAATCAATGATAATATCTCAAGTGGATCATCACCAAGTAAAAGCAATATGGCTCCAAAGCAAACTGACAAGATTTGCCCTCATTTTAGAGCAGCTCAGAATGGAAGCAGTGGGAATGGGATCGACAAAGACTCGTTGCAAAGGGAGCATTTGGGAGCTGCAAAGAGAATGTTTGCTCATGCCTTGGGGTTGCAAGCAGGGAAGGATGGTTTAATTTCAAAAGGCAATGAAATAAAGTAATACGGAGTAAGATCTGAGAAATCTTTGAATTTGAGGCTGTTTATGTCCTTTCTTTCACGCCTGAGATACGTTGTTGGAGCTCTCCACGTTTTTCCATTGCCTCCAACGAATCTAATGAGTTTCTATATGTTAAGAGCCCTTGCTGATATTGTTGGCAGGAGATGCATGGCAAAAAAGTGAATGAGGTAATACAGCTGTTCAATTGGTGAATGATGATAATCTTATATGGCCCTTTGCAAAAGTATTAACTGAGCGCGAAGCTGGAATCAAATGGCGCAGGCGTGTGGTAGACGAGTGGAACTTGGTTGTGATTATATTGCCCAACTCGGGCATCCTGCTGGCCAGTCTATTACCCCTTGTTTTATGACCGTCCTTCGCTTCTACATATTTCGGTTCTGTCATCCGCTCTTATTCTCTTATGTATCTAATGTGTTTGATTTAAACCTGAAGTATTTCACAGCTGTCTCTGGATTATGTTTATATAGTTTTTTTTTTCTAGATTTTCAGTTTTGCTGTAAATTCTTTGCTTTTATGTGGATATGTGTATAATGTTGCAAATGAATCTGTGGATCTCTTTCAGAATCGTAGGGTTTTCATGGGTAGGAAAGTTGAAGTTACAATATGCATTGAAGATTGTTTCCTTTGTATTTTGAAATTCCTTATGATGGATAATGTTCTCCCTATTGGTTTTTGCTAGTGACTAACCGAGAGGCTCAGTAATTTTGCCTCATTTCCTGCCTATTTTCATTGACTGGAATTTTCTCCAATCTCCTATCTGCTCGCAGCAGAGTAGCCTGAATGACCCAAATGAAGCTAGTAACAGGATCAAGACAAATATCAGTTTTTAGAGTTTGGAGCATGGATGGTTAGTTTGTAGAGAAATTCTAAATCTATAAAGGGATCTTATAAAAGTAAGTAAACTTATAAACAATTGTGATTTGGTGTGAGACATCAGATGTAATTTTTACTAATCCAAATCTAAAATTATACAGTTCCGCTGCGGGCAAGAGAGTTGGCGCAGGAAGTTGCGCACGTCGGCTGTAATTAAAAAAACAAGAAAATAAAACGAAAGATGAAAACGAAGCAAACCTGCAACTTCTGAGGAGAGTTCCGTTCGTCTCCCTCTCCCATACACCTCCATTTTCGCAACCTATTTTCGACCCCACTTTCACGTTCGTCATTCCTCGGCTGCGCTACATTCCTCCGCCGCCCACCCTACCGTCATCAGATTTTTTAGAGAGAACCTCCACCTCTGCCAGTCGTCTGCGTCGGCGTCATCTTTGCCAGCTCTAAACACTTCACCTCCACCAGTCGTCGGCATCATCTGTGGTAAGTGGGTACATTTCCCCCATTTCTATGATTGGCCATTTTCATCTGTGGTATATGCTCGATAGTATATTACGTTGAAGATCCTGCCGACCTCCTTTAATTAATTTTTATTTCCATTAATGTCTTGGAACTTCGATTGGGGGTACATATGCTTAAATGCAGATATCGATTAGCAACAAGACGAAGTTTATAGTGAAAATGATATGTTTCTGCTGCCTGTAATGCCCTCACAATGATTTCAGGATTTCCGTTTATAGTGAAAATTATGTGGTTGCTCGGGGGGTTTTTGGCTCAGGTGGTAGAGGGGTAGTTATTATCAACTTTGTTCTTGGGTTTGAAACATGTTTATCACAACAATGACGTGCTCATTTTTGTGCACACAAAAAGGTTTCTTTATCTGTGCTTGAGGTACTTCATCTGTGCATTCAACCAGAGTTTTTGTGCTTTTAAGCAGTGGGTTTTACATAAGTCTTTATCAAGATGTGTCAAAATTATATCCTCTTCAGCATTCCATGGACCTTTTGATTTCTCTTTCATTCCTTTCGTTGTTAAAACTGATTGTGGACCTTTTACACGAAAATGACAAGTGGATCGAATGCTCCAATATCAATAGGATTGATTCCATGAACGTCTTAGAAACTCATGGTCAGGAATTTGCTTCAATAAGAAATATAGACTTATCCATTCATTCATGTTATGTTATTTTCCATTGTGTGTTCTCTCTGGGTAGTAATTCTGATCTTACTACCCAAAATTCTAAGTCTTATCTTAGAAATCCTACATTCTGGTATGCACACTTTATGAATGGTGCAATGACTTTTTGGCATCCACAAATTTAAAAGGTCCTTATCACACTTTATGAATGGTACGCACACTTTAAATGGTTCAATGAATTTTTCTAATCTAATTAATTGCTTGATTTTTTCTGGTTGGTTTAAGATGATTTTTAATGTTATAAAATGATAACTATTTACTTATCAAAAAAAAAAAAAAAAAGATAACTATTCTCTAGATAGATGGAGAAAGGGAAGGAGCACGCATCTCCTATAACACCTCCTACTGCAGATCCATCAACAAATCCATCAACCTAGGTATTCATCAATTAAAGTTAAAATGTTCTGCATTCCTCAAGCCTTTGTGCATCACTACTTGAGCCTGCCCCTGAACTTGCCTCCTGCTTTAATGAGGTGTCCAGAACATCCATTATACTGTTAGGAAATGCAGAGGCCACCCATTTCTTTAGATCCAGGCCATCTGAAAAAAACTCACTTGTGGGCTTCTTTCGAGTCATCATCTCTAGCAGCATGATACCATATCTGTATACATCCCTTGTTGAAACTTCAATTCCCTGCCCATATTTTGTTCAAAAGCAACTGGGTTTGTTGGCAGGCAGGAAGTGCTGCATATATAATTTGCTTTAATGTAAATGCTTTAATGGTCTTGGTTTTGTTCCTTAGATGATACCAAGACCATTCTATCCACATCTCTTAACACCTCTTAAGGGATGATACCAAGACCATTTGTTGGGCTGTCCCTCCTAGAACGATTAACAAGAGAAGATGAAGAAACTGATGATGTCATTCTATACCTGTCACAAGGAATTACAAGTATATTATGCGCACCCTCACTTACAAGAAAAATAATTCGGACATGATTGACAAGAAAATAAATAATATGTTTAAAAACTCTATCCTTGTCAAGATTTGGAACACTGTCACTTTCAGAAAATAAAGAAGCAAACATGAGTGGCCCTTAATTTTTAATGGGAGAATCAGAGGGTGCCTAATGCACCTAGCCCAAGTCAGTCCATGCATGAATATGAAGATTTTTACACTTCTATCCCTTAATTAAAACAATGTGCAACATAGGCATTGGTCTTGGGGTATCACTCCCTTCAAGGTCCAAGGTTTAACACTTCATGGGTGCAAACAATCCTTTGGGGCCACACCCTCTGGTGAAAAGTCAGTGATTTAACTAGTTCTGCGTAGGAAAACTTTCGAGGATGCGGTTCACGAGACCGGGGTATACTTTGCAGGGGCGGGTCCAAAGGGCACTGTCTTGGAGAGGTTCCCGACATCAAAATAAAAAATAAAACAATGTGCAACACAATGTCCCACAACTAATCATTTTGATGTATCCTAAATCCTCGCCCAATGTAAAACTTGCTGTTCCCGATCAACATCATTGTACAAGGAAACCCTCTAAGGTATTGTGCCTCATAGATCTTCAAGGTTGGGAAAATAATATGATCAATAAGTCGAGATCACCAATCAATGTAGTTTTAGGCTTCGTGCAATTTCATTTATAATTTTTACAACATTCTGTTAAATGCCATTTGAATTAAAAACTATGCCAGCACAATAAAATACCATCACAAGCAAAAATAGAAAGGGGGAAAAGAGAGTTGCTCAGCCTTTTGGCATTACAATGTATAATGAAGACGCTGATGTCTCAATCATCAAAAAGTAAGAAATAATAAAACACTTGGATGTCCTGATCATTTATTTGGATACATAAATACTTATATCATCAACTATTATCATGCTCTATACAAAAGCTAAAAGCACCAACAAATATGAGGATGAGAATTAAAAAGATAATCCATTCTACAGAGTTGTTAACTACAAACATAATGCATCACACATCACTGATAAAATAAGACGTTCTAAATTCTTTGTAATCAATCTAAGCATGAACCAATCTCCAATCAGTTTCTGGGTTCTTCCATTTTCCTCTCTTTTTCCACTCTTCTCCTTAGCTTTTAAAAAATACGGCAGCTCCATATCCAAGAAGAAGAAACTGTGCAGAATTTACTTGATAAGATTAGATAGCAGCAAAATATCTAGAATGGGATTGATGAAGCTGGGCCGATTGACAACCATGGTAATTCTGTCATATAGGAGACAGGTAGGATATGCGAGGCAAAGTGAACATAACTCCAAAGTGTCATATAATTCTGCCATATAATCCTAGGACTTCAAATTCCGGTGAAAAGAGTACAGCCGTTGGGAAAGCAGCAGAATAAGAAATTCAAACTTATTCTTTGTCTTGCATTTTCAATAAGTATACAATATGCATTTCGTCAATGTTAAATGCTATATAATGAAGCTTAAATATCTAGGCTCACACTTATTCTTAGAGATTGGGATTTCTAATCACAGTCTGATTTTAACAAGTATTAAACCAAGTTAGTATCTTTGCTGGAAGAATAGGAAATGGAAAAAAAAAAAATCATAAAAAAAAACCAATCTAGCAAAAGGAGTAATGGGGGAAAAATATACAACAAAATGGAATCGAATCTAGAGAGAGTGAGAGAGAGAGAGAGAGTACCTTGGTGGGATTGATGAGAAGGGGAGTTTGCTCTTGTCGAACGCTAGGGTTAGGGTTCAGAAACCCATCTCGGGTCGTGACATGAAGGATATGGCAGAGGTTAGGATTCAGAAATCCATCTCGAGTCTCTGGAAGCTTCAGAGATGGAGGAGGGAGACGGAGGAAACTGAGAATGGAGGAGAGAGATGGGGGAAACTGAGAATGGATGAAGGATTCAGAGAGTTGATGGTGAAA
Organism: Cyclocarya paliurus; assembly: GCA_029856935.1. Classification (NCBI taxonomy): domain Eukaryota; kingdom Viridiplantae; phylum Streptophyta; class Magnoliopsida; order Fagales; family Juglandaceae; genus Cyclocarya; species Cyclocarya paliurus. The sequence continues at coordinate 18,424,290 of CM056953.1, read as the reverse complement.
CACATTGTTTAGATTTCTCACTTAAAACGTACCGTATTATTTTCCATGTGGATCCTGCCAGTTTTTTGTGCGCGATGTGCGCCAAGTCTCTGCATTCATCGTTTTCCAAAAGAGTAATATTATACACCACACTCTCATCCTATTATAATCATATTAAGTAGTATGTGGCACATTCATCACCATTAGATGATAACGAAAAATGTAATAAATTATCGTTTAATAATGATAAATGTGTCACATCTTATTTAGTGGGATGAAAGTGAGACGGTAATATGGTGTATAGAATTTTCTTTTCTAAAATTATATCACTTTTAGCTTCAGTAGAAACCATCCCATAGTCATGTTTGTTAACTATACAAAGGCCAAAGCAATAATTTAATCAATAAAATGTCTGGTTCTGCTGTTATGTTTCCCTCGAAAATTTCTCTTCACCAACCTACTACTGGGAAATCCATCTTTCACCATTTTTGCTCTTTCCCTCTTGCATGTCCACCAAATTTCTCCACACCTTTCCCTCCTTAAAGAGAAGGATCCGTCAATTCCAAATTTCTCTGCACGTTCTCATCCTTCTTCGGTTCTCAATCGTTCACACGAAACCGCTAGGGCAATGATTCTCTCAAGAGTTTTGGCCAAATCTCTCCGATCGTCTAGGCTCATCTCAAACAGGGGCTCGTTTTCTCCGATTAGTTCTATCTTTTAGACCTATTTTTATAGCATTGACAATTCATGGGAAAATCTTTAGCTATAGAATATGATGGGGCTTATATTCTTGAATTTGTAATCTTTTTTTATTTTACATTTTCTCGAACAAATTGTTATTTGGTCGACGCGAAAACTGATGATAAACCAGAAGAGAAGGAAGAATATATTGATAGGAATTTTCTTTTGATATGGATGAGAAGAATTCGCGTTAGATGCAGCTTTTCCAAATTGTTTTGAAAATACTGTGAGAAGGGAAGATAAATGGAAGTATGGTGTGGTTTTCTTCAATAGACTTCTGCTCTATTAGTTATTATATATTAATAAATAATACTTATTAATATTTTATTATTATATATAGTATTTAGATAATCCAATGTGAGAATTGGTTTTGAGTGGAATAGCTAAATGTAAAGTCAGGTGATATTATGCAAATTATGACTTTGCATTTACATAAACCAATGTTGATGCTTAGGCTTAGATTAGAATCAAGGCGGGCTCTTTTTATTTTATTTTATTTTATTTATTTATTTATTATTATTATCATCATCATCATCATCTTTTCAGAATTTCTATTTTTAATAGGGTATATTGTGTTGTTTAAAGGTTGTGGAAGGGATGTATATATCCCCTATCGGGTTGGGCTCAACTTGTCCTAAGGGCCCAGTTGTTTATGGAGCCCCAGCAATCAAAACACAGTCAGCCCATCGGTCAAAGAGGCCTAGAGCCCACGCAGGAAGAAAGCAGGTATGGAATTACGGGACACCGACATTTCTAACACCACACTGCACATGCAAGTAGTGGGAAAGAAGGACGCGAATCACAGACAAGGATCCCAGTAAGGTCCCCTGCCCCTGATAGAGTGCAAGGCACAAACCTCTATCCCTGACAAAACACACAGAAGGTGGCCGCACTCACTAACCTGCACGAAGACGTGCGGCTGGAGGCCACGTTGCATTTAAGAGTACGGCGTGATTCACTGTACGGGAGACAACACATCTAGCATGGGATGCGGAGGACCACCCCGATAGGCAGTATAAGAGCAAGGTTCCAGATTAGAATCAGGACCTACATTCTCTTGCATATTGAAACTCTCTCCAGAGAAGGGGAAAACTAACTTAGGCATTGGAGGTTACTTATCAACCCTGAGCCCCCATCTTCTTTCTATTGCAGATGATCGAGCCCCATTACCTAGCATGCGAAACACATCGTTAACAAGGAGAATGAACACTTTTTCTTTTTATTATTTCTTAGTGCAACTAAGAAAATGTTTCAAAAGTGAGTCTATAGTATCTTTAATGGGTTTAATTATAAAAAATCACAATTTTAAATAATTTAAATATAATTCATAATTAGATTAAAACTCGATGGGAGCAATTGCACCCACTAAACATAATGTAGCTCCACGGCATTTGTTCCTGTGAAGCCATACCATCTACTATCTTATTATATTTGCATTAAAAAAAATTATCTCTATCAAACACATCAGATTGTATCATTATAAAATAATATACGTCATTTAGTTAAACTTATAAAATGAAAAATAGTATATCTAGTTTTTTTAATAATCTTATTAAATGAAAATTAAATAGATTTATTTAATTACTAGCTTTTATTTAAAATTTAAAATTCGTCGTCTACTAATTTATATATTGTGGTGTTTTGGTTTTATCAACTTATAAGTTTTTACTTATTGAATGAAAATTAATATATTTTAAAACTTAACAGCATGATGGTAAGCTTTTTTTGGGGGGGGGGGGGGGTAAGCATTGGACCATACCTCTAGATTCAGATGATATGGCATGCAAGGTCGTAATCTTTCTTTTACATACTCACTCTAGATGTAACCTTTCAAATGGAGTATGTGCCTATGCATACGACATTGCTGCCTTCTGAGCAATGGTCATTGGAAGGCGGTCTATCCCCTTGCACTAGCGTGGTCCTCATAATCAATTATATGTATTCTCAATGAATAGTATCGAGATAAGTAGAGAACACATGGCATGAGATTTCTGGGTGTATCTTAAGATACATATCCTAGACTTTTGTGTTTCATCTTAACACTCAAACATTTGGGGGAGGGACTATAGAGTGGGCGCAAGGCAAGTCACAAGAACGGGCGAGACTTGTAGTTGGAGTATTTGAAGAAAGAAATCGGCTTCAAAGAGAGCAATGGAAGGAGCAGCGTTAGTGCCGCCGTACTATTTTTAATATTGTTGAGGTAGGTTAGCTTCTAAAACAATACTAGGAATGTGCAGTAAATTTTGTGGGGATTTAGTAAGATTTAACCTTGCATATTCTGTAACTTTCCAATTTCTTTCCACGAAAATAATATAGATCCCTTTCATTATATTTATGGATTATCTTTACACTATGATTTTGAGATGTTGAGTTTGAATGCTTCAGATTGATGATGTTGTGGACTTTCGGATGTGTGAGTCTTACTGTATGTTAAGCATCATGGATGGGTTGAGAAATCCTCGTGCCATTCCTACGACACGTTGCCACAAGTTTCATATGATAATTGGGGTGAAATGCTTTCGTATTGGCCTTACTTGATAGATGAGTCGAGAGATTCTTCAGGCATATCATGTGTGGTGTCTTTGAGTCGATTGACTAGGTAGATAGTGTCCCTGGACCAATCCAGTATATCTCAGTGTGTATTGGACGACTTGAAACAAGCGAGTTTGTTTGCACTTTGGTCGGGTGGGAGTGAATCCCCAAGTCGAAATGTGAAGTGATTCTCTGCGGGATTTATATGATGAGTTTTATGTGCTTAAGAAGAGGGTGGTCACTTACCTCAGCGATAAATATATGTATTTGAGATTTGCACAGAGGATAATTCCTCGCCTTGCTTAGAGAGTTTGCTAAGAGCAGGAGAAAGAGAGAGCGACAGAAAAAAGTTTTAGTATCTAATCGGTTTTAGGGTAAATTTATGAAATCACTTACTTGTCTATCTCTGATTTAAGGGTGTAAATCTTACATTTACACCTCATTCGATTTGAAGCTTTTCTCTTGTACTTTTAGGATGTACTATTTAGTCAAGCGAAAAATAATGTTTGCTATGTTGTACATGAATGTAGGGAATGAACAAAAGGGTACTGTATAATATGAATTGGGAAATGACAGTGACAAATGAATACTTGTGTTCTAATGAATGAACCTATTTATGGTTTAGATCTCTGATACAAATAGTATTTAGTCTCTTACTAGACCTTTACTTATTCTACTGCAATATACATATACATGTCTATTTTGCTTAAACGTGCACTTGTGAAAATTTCACCCTTATTCTCGATCTAAATTCAGGGTGTTACCGACTGGGTGAGACCTTGTGTGACACCCCAACCTCCGCTTGAAATGGAACAGAGATTTAGGGCGTTGGGACATGCAACACATGGTTATATACTTTCGTTCAAGAAAGTTAAAATGTAATGCATCCAAAAATGTATCTAGCAGTATGTAGTAATCGCAATGGAATAAGGGTGACTATATAAAACTTATGCTAGAATAAACTAAAAACATCCCAATATCATTAATAACCACCATAAGTTCAAATCATAAAATAGCATATCCTTAATACAAACAAGTCTTCATAACTAGATTAACTAGACCCAAGTCTTATACAACGTCAAAAACACTAAAAAGCCAGCCCTAGCTTTTAGAGAGAGAGATTCCTCCTTCTCTCTAGAAACTACCTAGATCAGAAACAGCGTAGGGGGAGGAGCTTCGGCTCCTCCCTCCCTCATCTCTCCTTCCTCTTCTCTCTAGTTTTCTCCTTTTCTTTTTCTTTTTTGGAAGTTTTTTCAAGATTAAAAATGGTGGAAGGATATCGTAGGCCGAAGTCGGTGGGAGATGCCTCTGTCTGCTTTGCCCAAACAGCTGCGCAATGATGGGCTCCTCCACACACAGTGTGGCCTCGAAGTTCTTGAAGTGGAAAGGAAACAACGAGTCCAAGGCCTTTTCAGGACCTATGGTTAGCTGGGTGGGTTTCCTCCGGAGTGATTCTATGGCTAGTTGGGTTCCTTCCGTTTCATGCTTTTCGAGTTCCCCTTTGGTTTTTTGTGCGAGTCGATTCCAAATAGATGCATCACGATGTAATCCATTCCTTAGTTCCACAGAGGGATAACGAGGCCAGTTTGTTCGGTTGCTACTAGGGTGGCGCTTGTCGCCGTGTCTCCCATGTGTCATCACAATCGTTGTTTTTTGTTATTTACTTTCCTCCAAAGTTGAAAATGCGAATCTATATCTTTCCAAGATGTAATTCGTTATTTTTTCATGTATTTTTAATTTTTGTAATATCTTTTAGTTTAGAAAAAAAAACACAGTCTCTAGGACTATCGTCCGTAGAGTGTGTCTCCTACTCCGTCTTAGACGGAGTACGGGGTTTGGTTAACTCTGTCTTTGATAGAATTGTGCTGTCTCTCAGATTTTAGGTCTGTAGAGGTTTTTAATTTGGATTAGACCATATCAATCACGGTTGTATACGGGGGAGCTATTAATGTTGTAGTTGGCTTGTAATGTAAGTTTCAAGTCAGCTTTGTAATGTCCGTTATTAATAAATGCAATATGCTTTTCTCTAAAAAAAAAAAAACTAGATTAATTGCTACATGCACTCTAAAACACGAAGGGTTAGAGCTATAAATATTAAAATGAGATTCAATATTTTGTCAAGTTCCTCCTCTATCAGTCGGATCCACTAGTCCATCCAGTCCGTCCTTGTCGGGTTCTGGAAAAACTTCTATCATTACGAGTGGAATGATAGTGGGTTTATAAGGGGTGAGATTTACTTGAAATATCAGTAAATTAAACAACCAACATGCACAAAGATAAATTTTGCATGATAAATGATAAACATAAAAGGCATGCTTATGCAGAAAATAATATTTTCCTCCTATCTAGATTCTTCAACATTTTCAAAAAAATTTTGATGCACATTTTCTTACAGAGAACATTTTTCCATTTATCTTTAAAAAACATGGCATTTCATTAATGAGAGACATCATTATTGGCAATAACATTCATACTTAGCAATTAATATCATAATGTATGAGCCTTAGGTGTCATAACATTTGGTTTCGCTCTAGAGTCTCTTAAAAGGAGCTCATTTGAAGCCTGTTGATTGTTTTTCGTCAACCCAAGAGTTACCACTCAATTCTTAGACACTTTAGAGTAGATGGAAGAGTTATACTAGGGTAATTTCCCCACCCAGCTTTTGGGGTCGTGTCAAAATTTTCTTTTTATACAATACTTTGAAAATATTCCTTTCATGACATGTGTTTGTGAAAATGACAATTTGTAAAACATGTTCAAATGATGAAAAGTTTGCATATGTCATGTAAGCAAGTAGTCATGTACTCAATGTATCATATAATATGATGGTTCATGCTCAGATGACAATTTTAATATGAATGTGGAATTTATCAATAAATCATAAATAACTTATCAAGATGTAAGTTAGATGTCAACTTACAAACTATCCTGAGTTTGAAAAATCGTAGTGGCTGTAAACAAGGTTATACAAAGTTATGAATAGAGTTTCTAAGGAAGAGGTTTACAATAAAAAAAGGGTTCAATTATAGGTATTTACAAAAATACCCTTAAACTTTCCAAAATTGCCAATAAGGCCCTAATTTTTCACTATTTGCAAATAAACTCCAACCTTAGCCAAACTTCATAAACCTCATATTTTCCATATTCTAAAACCATCTATTCCATTAGAATTAAAAAAAAAAATTGCAACTATGCTAATTTACACCCAACCCATTGCATACAATTTACTAACGTCTAAGTGTGATTCAACTAATCAACCCCCATGGATGCATTTGTACTCCAATCATCATATGTCAATAATAAATTCAACCTTAATGATGAATTAAAAACTTAGGTTCAGGTCCTACAAGTTCATCCCAACACTAAAACATGGCTAAAGACCTTAATCACCATTAATCTAACCCTTAAGCATGCATGATACTTATTAGTCTTTTCATCAAGAAGTGTTTCAAAAACTGAAATCAAATCATACATTCTCCTTCTTATCCCAATCAGAAGGTTTTCTAAATGCTCATTATTCAAGCCTAGGTAAAATAAATCAAAACTTCATAGGTGAAGTATAAACTTATCAAAACCGTTCATGCTTAGATGATCAACACAAGTTAAAATTGAAACCTACTATGGTATGCTTCTAATTCCTTCAATATTTAATCTAAGACATTTATGCAACATATAAAAATCATAACAAGTCATGCCATGGCTAAAATTTCACCCAAAATAATTTATTAAGGCCTTGTTTGTTTTCAAGACCAAAACCAAAAATTTTGAAAACTTTGAAAACTTCCTATCCCATCATTATAACTTTCCCAAATCCCCATACAAAATAAAATAAACAATTCAATTTTTTCAAATCCCAAAACAAATATAATAATAAAAAATATATTATAATAATATTTTATTCAACTTTTCAACTTTAATCTCATCTTATCTCTAAAATCAAACGAGGCCTAAACCAATGATCCCATTTGATCTGGTTTTAAACTAAGCATGGTAATTCCTCAATTAAAACAATCCAAACCTCATTCTAATGCCATAAATTGAAACTTAACATATCATTCTAATACTATTTTTTTTTTTTAAGTATGAACGCTTACAAAGTCGTGGCCCTTAAAGCTCCCAACATAATAACACTTAAGAATACTCAAGAACTTCACACAACTCACTTGGTTTCACTCTTTTCCACACTAGGAGGAGAAGAGCTCTTCAAGAACTCAAGAGAAGGATTGAGAAGTAGTGTGAGGAAGTGTTCAGGTAGGAGGTGAGAGACTTGGCAATGGAGAGGCTTGTGAGTGGTGGAAGTAGGCAGTGGAGTGTGGTGGTGAAAAACCAACTTGTGTCATCTTTGTGCAAATAAATAGTATTCCATTTCTTCACGATTTCGTCCAGACCAGGTGCTACAAGGAGGCTATGGGTGGAGGGGCTGATTTGGTTCACAATTTCAAAACAAAATGCCATGGATTGATAGGTGATGTCATGCTTGATGCCGCCAAGTTGGGGTCTTCAAGTCTGGCCATTTTTCATCACTTGTTTGTTTTATCTCCATGGCTGGTTTATGTAGGTAAAATGACACCTTTTGGTGGCCTTTTAGGTGGTGGAAGGTGGAGCGATTGGCTGCCAAAGGATGATAAGAGTGCAGCTCATAGAAGGGAGTGAAGTGAGGTGGTTGCCGAGTGGTACTTAGTGTCAAGGCCAATCGGTTTTGGCTCTTTTTGGGGTGGCTTGAGTAAAGACTTACCATGATGACTTGAGGGGCTCTTGGGGATTTGAGGAGGAGGGAGGTAGCATGTCGTGGTGGTTTAGCCAAGTGCAGAAATTCAAACAACCACAAAACCATTCGGTTTGGCTTTAACTTGGCTTCCAATGGAACCGGTTGGATCTTTTTGGTTTAGTTCCTTGGAGTCAATTTGATCAACACTCAAATTGAACTAAGGAGGATAATGTGAGGGGTTAAAATATGAAAATTCCCTTGAGTAAAAGGTGTAATTGGCATGGGATAGGGGCTGAATTGGTACAATGCACCGAGTGATCCATAAATATGCGATTGTGGTGTTTTGGTCAATGACATGTCTTTCCCTCACTTGACATGTGTTGGATCAAGACTAGTCTTCTAATTTAATTTAATAATGATGAAAAATGATAATAGAGTTCAGATAAAAAAGGTGAGAAATAATTAAAAAGGAAATTAAGCTTAAAACATGGCTTAGAGATCACTAATCATGTATAAGTTGATTAATGCTCTTAACTTAAGTTGAAAACTTAATTTAGGTCCAAAGAAAACCTTATGGGCGTGGGGTACAATATGGGCTTGAGGGAAAACAAAGGTATGGTGCATGTGGGCTTCAAATAGAAGTATAAAAATTGGAAGACAAGGCTTTTGGGCCTTGTTGGGCTTGAGGGGCCTTTTGTGGAAATTGCTTTGATGTGAGCTTTTGGCGTGGGTTAATGAGTGGGTCTTAGGTCTAGATTTGAGGCCTCAATAAGGGCTTCAAAGATCAACCAAGATTGGGTCCACAAGGCATGTTTTTCCAAGGTTGGGCCTAAGGTCTTCACTATAACCAAGTTAGGCCCAAAGGCATCAAGTCTTTCTCACACTTGGGCCTAAATCCTAAATCTCTTCAAGGAAGGCCTCTTACACCATAAATTTTAATGGGTCTAGGCTTTAAGGCTCCTATTCTTGGCCCATCACAACCTCCTCAAACACTCTTGGGTTCAATTCTAAAATCGTCCACACTTAATCTCTTTCTTAGCCCAAAAGTAATTGCCAAATGTCACTTCACTAGTGGTCCTATGGTAGATAAAATACAAAAATCCTTCCAAAAATTCTATCTTAGCCTAAAGTGTGATTCCAATGCTTAAAAAAATAACCAAAAAGCTAACCAGATTAAGGGAGCTAATGGCTAAGTCTTAACGGGCTTTTTAGACTGGGTACCTTGGCACAATGGATACTTGCCAGATCCTTTATTGAGGAAATGGGCACCACGCTGATAGTTCACAAAGCTGACCCTAAGTTTGGGCTTGAAATTCATCTTGTGTTGCCCTTCCTCCCGAGTTTGATACACGCCATTCCCTTCTTCCTCCATTCCACAAGGATGAGAAACCAATCATCTGGAAACCCAATCCATGCCATTCCCTTCCTCCTCCCTCTTTTGATTTGCCTTTTTCCATTTCCTTCAAGGACAATGCCGGCCAAAAGCTTGGGGAGGTGACACACCCTTCAAATCGCAGTGTTGGCATAAAACCCAACCCGCGTGCTGGGAAGCACCATCGTGTGAGATTTCAGTTAAAGGCTGTAAATGTCCATTGGTGACAAGGTCACCTGCGCCTGCACCATTTTTTCTATTTAACATGCGAATCTTCAATTTTAACCTACAAAGCATATTCGGTCATGCATCGTCCAGTGGATTCCTTTGCCCTCCGCCATTTCTAGCTGGGTTGGCATGAGTTTGTAGAGATTTTCACAATCTCCACAAGGGAGCTCGGTGTGATGCCTCCAACTTCTGCTTGGGATGGAACAGAGATTTAGAGTGTCGCGACATACAACAAAAGATTACATATCCAACAGTTAATATGCAATGCATCATAGCATGCAACATGATTCTCCATATGAATCGTGAGCACCTGCCGGTGGCCGTAACACAACTCATATTAACACTACGTCTTTGTTGGCAGAAATCGCATCACAATGCATTGGTATCATAACATTTCATCATAACATATCATAACATTTTATCATAACATATGCACCCACCAGCATTAGGTGTCATATAAGACTTCGCTCCGGCATTCTTTAAAAAGAATCAATTTGAAGCTCGTTGACGGTTATTTGTCAACCCAGGGGTTACCACTCCATTCTTACCTACTTTAGAGTGGACATAGGAGTTCCACTAAGATAATTCCCCATCATAGCTTTTGGGGTCGTGACAAAATTGATTTTCATGCAATGGTTGAAAATATTATTCATGACATGTGCTCGTAAAGTATGCTTCATTTGAAAATGACAATTTCATATGATATAATAAAATGGTGAAAATTCTACATGTCATGTACGCAAGTAACCAAATACTCAATGTATCATATAACATGATGTTTCATGTTCAAAATGACATTTATATCATGAATGTGACAGTTATACATAAGTCATAGATAAATTATATAAGAGTAAGTTAGAAGCTAACTTACAACTTTTCAAAATTTTTAGAGAATTGGTGCAACTGTAATCAAAGTTATTCTAAGTTAGGAATTGCACTATTAATGAAGATGTTCATAATCAAAAGGGTTCACAAATCAATATTTACAAAACTGCCCATATACTTTGCAAAATTTCCACTAAGGCCCTAAGTTTTCACTATTTTTATTTTGGCACCAAATTTCACAAGCCTCATATTTTCTATGTTCTAAATCCATATATGACCTTATAATTCCAAAAATAAACAACTACTATGTCAAAATCATCTAACCCATGGCCTGCAATTTGGTGACCATTTTGTGATTTGAAACTTATAGCTTCTTTGCATGCATGTGTGATCCAATTCCATTAAACATAAACCTATAGCTTCAAGCACCTCTGGGGCTTGGTCCAGTTCCGCCACTCGAACGTCCAACAACTCGCGCAAGATATCCCGCTCCTCCTCCATGAGTTTGGCCTCTAAGTGGGACTGCCTAGCCACATCACTAGCCTTGGCCAGGTCCTCTTCCAGGTAGGCCATGTCTTGAAGGAGCTTCCTCAACTCGTGGTTGAGGAGCTTGTGGTGGGCTTGCAGCTCTATCAAGTCCTCCACCACGGCGTCCTTCTCGCGGCCCCTTCCTCGGCCTCTCGATTCGCCTTATGGACCTCTAGGCGGGAGAGGAGGTAAGGGACCTAAGCACTCGAACCTCTTCCTCAAGCTCCCCCTTTCCCAGTTGGTCGACCCCTTAGAACATGAAGTAAGCTATAAAGAAAGAAAGAAGAACAAGCGGCTGAGAAAACAAAAGGCTAAGTACCTGAGCAAAGAGACTACTTAATTTTTTAGCCTCGCGTTCGACAACCTTCGCCTGCGCAGCGTCAAAGTCGGGCCTCTGCTCTTGCACAGTGTCAAATTAGGACCCATTCCAACAAGTTGCCAAGTAGGGTCAAGGATCAGCAGGGTGAAAGCCTAAGAAGGACTGGCTTCGCTGGCGCTTCCCCAACAACTTGATTCCCCTAGGAAGTAGACCCAAACTGCGGCACCATTTCTAGGAACCTTGGAGACACATCACCAGCAGGCTCAACCTCCAGCCTTAGGGGTTGCTTCCTCCATGAAAGGAAGGACAAGCGGTATGGCGGCCGTCTCAACCTTTAGTCGCGAGTCTTGCCCCGGAGCACTCTGCAGGGTGATGATATCATGCCCCACCTCTCACTCAGGCACAATATTCACCCCTAAGGTCTCAACCTCTTAAATGCAAAAGGACTCGGGTGGGGATTCTTCAAAATTGAGGAAGGAGGCAACCTTGGGCTCCAAACTTTGACTCAAGGATGGCAAGGGAATAGAGACTTAGTCATCGCTGAACTCCACCACAAATGGATTGCCCAGGCTGTCTTCATGCCAGGGCCCTTAGCTGCAGGGGAGGAAGTGGCAATGATGGGGACATGGACCTGATCCCAAGTAGAAATTGACCGGGGTGACTCGACGGTGTCTCCAAATGGCACCTTCGGCACCAAACCCCCCCTTGGGGCAGGATTGAGGAAGACCTTAAAGAAATCTATCTGAAGGCCTACTTGCTCATCATCAGGCTCATCCCCATGGGAAGCCAATGGGGTCGGAATCAGGGTAGTCACCTGGGCAGACAAAATTGGGATCTTCGGCAAAATGGGAACTAGTGAAACTGTGGGATGACCAGAAGACGAGCTCGTGGCAATCCCACTACTCCACACCTTCGAGTGAAGGACTAGAAGGTCTCTTAGACCCCCAGGAAGTAGGGGCCATGGACCATGTAGAGTACGCCCCAATCAAGGCCCAAGCAGATCAGTAGATAGACTAATGAGGAACAAAGAAAGGGAATGGTTGGGCCTGGCCTAAGAAGGCCCTCACAGTGGAGACATTAGTCATCTTGTCTGGGAAACCCATCAGACCATGCAACCAAATGATGGGCATGCTGCATTAAATGACCAGAGGAGCAGTCACACAATAAGCACACACGCCGCATTAAATGGTCACTCCCTCACCCCTGCTTAGAGTAGTGGGAACGCCATCCCTCGCTTGCCGCAGGGGACAAGCAGGAAAGAGAGGGAACAAATTGCGCACGACATGACAGGGTGATGGCTGACATGACAAGGAGAGCCCTGCCAATGGTGCGGTGTTTGGTACGACTCTGCACGATCTACTGGCAGCAGAGGAGGGGACCACTTCGACTGGGTATATAAGCACACCGCTAGCTCAGGTAAAAGGATCTGCATCCTCTTTTCCAGAAAGCACTTTCTCCTTACATTCGTACACATTCATATAATCCTGGCTTAGGCATCAGAGGTGTCCCACACCACCCCGAGCCCTCATGTCCTTGGGTCTTGCAGATACATGAGGAGGAATTGTTGAGTTTCCCAAGCTACAAAACACGGCATCGAGAAGGACTTTTGTCTTAACATGGATTGTTTTAAAGTCCATATTAGTTACATGCTCAGTTATGTCCACATCCTTATTTCCCCTAGTAACCTCCCTCATTCGTCCCATGTAGCGGCAAGTCATTATCTTATCCAAAATGAAGATTCTCTTAGCTAAAGTTTTGAAAGCTGTGTTTTGTCTTCTAAATCTTTCACAAAAAATAAATGTTGATGGAATGACCTGTGAAAAAGGTTAAGATGATAGACATAGTAAAATTTAATTATTTATATGTTAACTCTTCCTCTGATGTGTGGGTTAGATTCAAGATTTGAACTCATAGACTCTATTCTGTTACTATGTGAAATCACCACATATCCTAAAAATTTAAATAAATGGGAAGGATATAGATTTAAATATTTATATCTTAAAACGACCATGGCCCCTTAGATTTGACTCGCCTCATTTATCTTCAAATTCTTCTAACATCATCTATTGACATGGATTCTTGAAGACCATTTCCTTCCCTTGTCTCCTTAGGTTTCAGGACATATTTTTCAAAGCTTCCACATTATAGTATCTATTTGTCAGCAATTTTATGATCAGACAAAGTTCTCCCCTCAATGCAATTTGTCCTATAAACTTTGTACCGACAAAAATCTCCTCATTCTCATTTTGAAATAATGATAACTTATGGTCTAGCTCTTCTAAATCTTAGAGATTACAGAAGACTGATACAAGACACACCTACAAAGGAGAAACCTTAGAGATTACCATTATACAGAAGTTTCTACGTAAACATAAATAGATATGGTGCTTGAAGTTTTCTTCAATTTATTGGTATCTAAAAATTTGTTGGAGGGAGATTGTTAAAAGTCAATTTCTTACCTTTCATAAAAAAACATAGAAGTCATTATGTCCACCAAAATAATCCCAACTACAAATTGATGTGCATGTGTAGCAGTAGGGCTGGGGAAGTAATCAGGAATTCAAAACAAAATCGTTTTCCATAAACAAAACGAAGTTGTTTTGTAACATGATAGGTTTTTCTAAAAACAAAACCAGTTGCCAGATCTGGGCAAGTAAAAAATTGTCTTACCCCCAGGTCCAATTCGGGCTGATAACCACCTGGATTACTGGGTTTCGGATCATACAAAAAAAAAAAATCTGGCCCGAACACACAGCCTTAACCCTAAGGGCCTTGTTTCCCAAATTATCCTCCCTCCTAGGGTCTCCTCGATTTCACTTCTACTATCAACCCAAGCATTTTTGTTCGACACTAATATTGTTGGAATTCATGATGTTTTCATGTCCACGTGGATAGCCAAGGGATCTTTAATTTCTTGGATTTTAAGTTGTTCATTTCGACAAAGGAATCTTTCTATGTCAATCTAAATACCCAACTAAAGTTTTCACCAAACATGATATCATAGCTTGCACAAGTTATGCTTACCCTACAACTTGCTAATATAAAATCCAGAAATTGTGGCAACCTTCCTCTGTTTAATTCCATCATACTTCGCAATATGATAAACCAATTACCAAAGTTAAGATTATACCCTCCAACTACTAGTTTTTATATAATAATAGCATGCTTCATCAAATTCTAATCTTTAAAATGGTGAAAATAGGTGAGGTGATACAAGTGTGGTAGGAGATCCAGTATTGTTACTCCCAAGAGAACAAAACAAATGGAATGAGAGGACTTACAGAAGGTAGCAGAATAAGACTATAACACACTTTACCGTTAGGATGAATGACCAAGAAAAAGAGCATTTTCCACTGAATATTGGATCAGAGGGTTATAACCTTTCCTTGCTTCTCTCTTGGCATGAAAATACTTTCCCCTCAAAGGTTGATCAACCAGCTCTTCAATTTTTCTTTTACCTTGCCTTCTCATCAGGACTGGAATCCAATACGCCAATCTCCACAACCAACTGTTGTAGTTAAACCCCCGCAACCTCTTTGTTATGAACCCAACTGAGACGACGTCGGTCTTGGAGATCTGTACAGTGCCGTTTAGTTTTAGTGTTAGTGAAGTGTGTGTTTAACAATTGTAGTCTGCATAGAGGAGCAGCCTTACTCATGTGTCAAATAGTCTGGCTGTGTAGAAGTAGTGGAGTCTGTTAGAGAGTTTGTTATTTTGCTTTATAATATAAAGGGAAGGGAAGGGATAGAAGGAAGGATAATTCTGAATCCTTATGTGAATTGATCTGTTTATGGAGGTTGGAAACCCTCGAAGCTTTCCACTATCAATGAATATGAGTCTATGAGACTCTTTATCAAACACTTTCCCTGCAACTATATTTCTTCCGCAATTACTCTTGTTTTATTTACAGCAACCCCCATCTCATTACAAACAATTCCCAACTCTCACTACATTACGACAGATTCTGTAAGATACATTGGATTACAAGCAAGTCCATAACAAATGGTATCAGAGTCACCCCACATCTAAGGCTATGTTGCGACGGTTGCAATCATGCGGCATAGGGGGTGATGCCTGCATGGCAGTGTTCGCCCGGAGCTAGAAAAATACCTAGTGCACAACCAGCTCGTGTGAGCACCGGGACCACCGTGGACATCGGTTGTGGAGCGTGGTGGTTGTTACGATCCCACATCGACTAAGTATGGAGTTGGTTGATAGTTTATAAACCCTTAAACACCCTTCCCTTGTAAGCTAGTTTTCAAGGGTAAGTTCTACCTAGTAGGTTCATAACAAATTGTATCAGAGCCACCCTACATCTAAGACTATGTTGCAACGATTGCAATTGTGCGGCACAGGGGGTGATGTCGGTATGGCAGTGTTCGCCCGGAGCTAGGAAAAGACCTAGCGTACAGCCAGTCCATGTGAGCGTCGGGATTGCCGTGGACGTCAGCTGCGGAGCATGGTGGTTGTTAAGATCTCACATCGACTAAGTATGGAGTTGGTTGATTGTTTATAAGCCCTTAGGCATCCTTCTCTTGTAAACTAATTTTTAAGAGTGAGTTCTACCTAGTGGGTTCATAACACTCATATCTTAAAAAAAAGAGGATTCTCTGATCCTATTCGTTGTGGACAAGGCATGAAACACATTACCGATGTTATAATTTCCATACGACCAGCAGATTTCAGCTTTTGTTGGGCAAGAATCCTCACACTCGGACAGGTTCTTTGAGTTGTAGGTATGTCTAGGTAAAGAAAGTCCCAAAAAAGTGATATAGTAATGTTGCCATAAGTAAGATAATACTCCCATTTAAAGAATCAACAAATTTAAGGTCTATGGAAACAAAAGTTCACAAGCCAATACACATTATTTCTGCCCCCTCTTTCCTTCTTTGCTGTACAAGCAAAAATCTGAAAAAACTACAACCTGGAAATCATGGTACACGCTGCAGGGCATATTCGTTTTTGCAATTAAATGCCTATATATACCAGTAGTCAATAAACAATATCAATTTGGCAGCCATCCGTGAATGTCACCAAGTAAAAAGGAAAACCGCCCAAACAATCATATCGAGGGAAATGTCCTTGTGAAACATCACATGGATAAGAACACAGAATGATCCTCTCCTTTTAAAAGTCACTGATCAGTCCTTCACTAAGCAGTGGCCTTGGATATGACAAAAAGGGGTTAGACTTAGACTCGCCTCTACAGCTGCTCGAGGTCTATATACACCAAGGTCATTTGATGATAACTCCAGCCTCTTAGGTTCCAAGGGCAAAGGTCTGGCAGAAAAAACTCCACTACTTCTGGTGAGAGTTTTGAGTGACGGAAGCAACAAGGAATCCTATATGCTAAATGCTATGTTTTGTTCTCTGTTACAGGAGATGAAGACTTAGTAGCCAAAACATGAAGCAAACTTTGGGTAGCCGCGAGCTTTTCCCTCAGCATGACATTATACTCGTATAAACTTCTGAGATTCTCGTGGACATCAGACATATCCATTTCGGAACTAGGCTTCAATTCTGCAATGAAAAAGTAACACATCACATATACTAGGTAGTAAGAATTGGCATTAGTTAATAAACATAATCCTCAGTCAAAGATCCCCCTTGCTTCACAGATAAAGATTACTGTTTCTGTTGACACTTTTAAGTGTTCCAACAAGTAATTTCAAGTAACATTTGCCATCAGATTACTGCAACAAGTAGCATACTACCGAAGGGCATAACCTGCTGCATAATTTACTTATAAATAAAAAATAACCTGCTGCACAACCCTAAGAAGTGACTATCGCAAAGAATAGCATACTATATCACACAATACTACTTGGTTATCGGTGTTGGTATTAGAAGTTGACGATGATGATGTAGCACAAAGGCTGTGTGAACAGTATCGTGAGTAGTCTTGTGAACAGTGCTATGCTTGGGCTCTTGCCTACTCTTATGATCAATAAAACTTTGTTTACCAATAAATAGAAAAAATAGAAAACAGTGCTATGCTTATGGGCTTATAAAGATTGGGTATTTTGTGGTTTTTGACGATTAGGCTTTTAAAAAATTACTAGGTCAAGATTTATTGGGTTTTCTGGAAAATTGTAGAACCTGTGATTCAGGCCTAGGGCTCTTTGGCATCACTCCATGGATATGGCTACATCACATAATCCATAAAGCAATAGATTCTGGAAATTAACCATCTGCTTCAATAATAATCTGCAACTTTATTTGCTCTCTCAACAAGCCATAAGGCGAAGAAGTTTGAAACCCTCATCCCATTCAGCCAATTGCCAACAATGTGTAACTCCACAGTCACACCCTAGAACTAGAATCTCTAGGGTTGGGATGAATTTTGAAATGATAAATGATATTTGCAGTCCTAATGTATGCAAGCCTCGTGCACACCTTTTAAAAAAGTGAGTAAATTTGAGATCCACATGAAAAAAAAAAAAATTTAATGGTGGACCCTACTTTTTTTCAAGGGGAGCGTGCTAGGCTTATACACCTTATGATTGTATCTAACATTACTCTTTTGAAATTAGGCTCACAGGTCCTAAATTCTTGCATATTATTGTGAGTTAATTTTCTGAACATTGATTTGAATTTCTGATGAGACTAATAAAATTGCGTCCTTCCACACATCTTGTAGTAAAGGCTGCCTAGATTTCCTAGTTATGCAAGGAATCATAATTTTTCAAGAAACCCAAGACCACCAGGAAACTTCCTAGAGACCACCAAGAAAAAGGCCTGCTAATAGTCAACACTCCATTCCCTTTAATTAAAACGAAATATAAACATTCAAGGCGGCTGAGACTCTGCACAAACTAGGACAGCTTTCCTTAGACTCCACATAGACCCGATATCACGAGAAACCCTAGGAAAAAAAGGCCGTCAGCCTAGGTAAAACCCTAAATGCCGAAACTTGGAGCCCAATCCTGCTCCAAGATACCCACATCAAGGGCTGCCTCTTGATCTCCTGGAAGAAACTGGCATGCTAGGTGCATGACCTATTAACACCCCTATGGACCCAAATTGTAAATTCTTGGAAGAGAAATGGGAGTTGTTTGTAGATCCAGGTAGGTATCAAAGACTTGTTGGGAAATTGAATTACCTCATTGATCTTCTAGAAGAAACCGGCAAGCTGGGTGCACGAACTATTAACACCCCTATGGACCCAAATCGTAAATTCTTGAAAGAGAAAGTGGAGTTGTTTGTAGATCCAAACAGGTATTAAAGACTTGTTGGAAAATTAAATTACCTCATTGATCTTCTGGAAGAAATCGGCATGCTGGGTGCACGACCTATTAACACCCCTATGGACCCAAATCGTAAATTCTTGAAAGAGAAAGGGGAGTTATTTGTAGATCCAGGTAGGTATCAAAGACTTGTTGGGAAATTGAATTACCTCACTATCACTAGACCAGACATCTCTTATGCAATGAGTGTACTGAGTCAATTTTTACAAACGCCTAGGGTTTCACATTGGGATGCTGTAATTCATATTCTTTGTTATCTTAAGCGAGCACCTGGCCTTGGATTACTGTATCGACCAAATAGACATCTTAGGATTGAAGCATTTTCAAATACTAATTGAGCAGGATCCCTTCAGATAGAAGATCTACAACTAGATATTGTACCTTTGTAGGAGGTAACTTGGTTACATGGAAGAGTAAGAAACAAGCAATAGTAGCTCGATCTAGTGCAGAAGCTGAATATAGGGCAATGGCTCACACTACTAGTGAACTAACATGGTTGCAACACTTCCTTCAAGAGATTGGGTTTCCAGCTCCTATCCCTTTTTAGTTATTTTGTGATAATCAAGCCGCAGTGCATATTGCCTCTAATCATATGTTCCATGAGAGGACTAAACATATAGAGATTGATTGTCACTTCATTCAAGATAAGATACTAAGTGGTGACATTGTTGCACCTTTGGTGAAGTCTGCCGATCAACTCGCAGATGTGTTTACTAAGTCTTTGTGTTGAAGTCAGTTAAAACTTATTTGTTTCAAACTAGGTTTATATGATATATATGCCCTAGCTTGGGGGGAAGTGTTAGAGGACATGTTTGTAATTAGTATAAGTGTGTGAGGGTATAAGTGTCAATTGTATGTAGTGTATATATATGTTTGTACATCAATGAAATGAAGGTGATCTTTCCCATATGTTTCTACAAAAGCAGGCAAGAATTAGATGAGACTCCAAACTTAGATGACGATACAGGATTAATTCTGAATTATTATGAGGTTATTGTAATTTTCAGTTATCAAGACAGTTCATGTTATGCTTTAAATTTTATGATGTCAATAACATGAGGTAAAGTTTTTCTTTTATTTTTTCCATTATTTTGGTGTAAAATCTCTTATCTGGCACAAAGCTGTGTATGAGTAGCTTTCAAAACCCAACGGAAAGGTAGTGTTGCATTCACAGTATCTTGTAGTCTATAAAACACCTGAACCTAACTTACAATCTAATTTCCATTAGTTACATAAATTTACAACTTCTATATTCAGGGTTTATGCAGTCTTGTAGCACTGATTGAAGCTTTATCAAGCATATCCACGTTTTGCATATGTCCCTATTGAATTTAAATATCAGTGATATCAACCTAAAGAAAACTTGATGCAGTGAGCATTCACGGATATTCAGTTCACAATGAGATTCACCCCCGACTGTTTGTGTGAGTACTATCTTATGTTCAACAGTGAAGCCCATAGTTTATAAGGAATAATGTATGAAAAATATTGAGTGGTTCACATGGTTTAAACAAAATCTCGGATAGCTAATGTCAATTTAGTTTTCAATTAGGTCTGGTTGAATTGAGTTTTCAACTGAACGTATGTAAGTTGTTCCTCGCACGGGTAAAATTCTTTTTCAAAGAGAAATAGCTTAAATCTTTTTTTGATGAATTGAAATAGCTTAAATCTACAAAGGGGTACATCCGTACATCCGTGCAATCAATGTATAATAATTTCTTTTTCAATGGTAAAACATGCAAAGACAAAATTATAATAATTAGTTGTTCCAAGCATTGGCATCTGATTATGTAATTTTCTGGTCAAAATTTAGTTCAAAAAGACATCATGGCCATTTTACATAATCTAATTCCTATACATCCAACAATGGATTATCTATAAATTTCACTAAGCCATTAAATATTTTTTAATTTTTTTGTAATATTAAATTTTGCTAAACCATTGAAGTACAAGTATTAAATAAAAACAAATGTTAAACAATGGATTTAGCTGAGCTACAGTAGCCATCGCCGAAGGTAGCTGAAAGTTAAATTAGTCAGATATTTTGTTAGTTCAATGTGGGAGTGTTTTGTGCATCTTTAGTTAAATTATACACTGCTATATAGCATAGAGAGACAGATGACACTGCTCTTACCTAGTATAGGTGGTGGGGGAATGATATCATCTGCAACCAAAAATGCTCGAACTTCGGAGGAAACTCCCTCGCTTGAACCGACAGAATGTTGTTTCACAACATTTGTAGAGCTGAGAACTTCACATTTTACAGGCTGGAGAAAATAAGCATTAGAAGATATACCTCATATTGATAAAGTTTCACCACAATCAAAACTCTAGGAACAAATAAGCACCAATATATTAACATGCAAAGATTATAGAGTCATACACAACTAACATATGAACAAAGTTGTCATATCAAAAATTGCTTGACCATAAAACATTTAATTCAGCATCAACAGTTCCCCCTTGCATTCATGCCTATTATTATCAGGTAACTAATTGGAAATAAATTATAGCCAAAAACTGCAACTACCATGACTGAGGTCATGTTTGCGATTTGAGAAGAGTTGAGAACAACTCATCTCATCTCAAACCTTCTCATAATTTCCTTCCCAAACATCACTCAAACAAAAAACACTTTTCAATTTCAAATATTCAACTTTTTCATCTAATCATTAACTAATCATTACAACTTTCCCAAATTTTCAAACAAAACACAAAAAAAATACAATGTTTTCAAATTTCAAAACAAAAATAATATTAAAAAGAGTTATATTCCAACAATTTTTTAAATTTATAATATTTCTATTCAATTTTTTCTCTCTCATTTCTCAAAACCCAATAAAATATCTTCACTCAAACCATTTCATTATTATTCACAGAATTCTCATCTGATCTCATTACCCAAACATGCCCTAAGCCAGAACTGAGCCCTAAGTCAAACTATTTCAAAGTCTTAACCAGAAATAAGGCCAAGGAATGTCGAAAAATATAGCCATAAAAGAGGACAATAGAATCAACCTCACTTTAGAAAGTAAATTAATGTGACTTTTAAAAGAAAATAATAAAGCATCACCTCACTAGGCAAGCTATGTTTATTGCTGAAAGTGATAGAATCCCTTTTTTTTGGTTGGTTATGCTTGAGTGATGATCGATTTCTGCGAACTGATTGAACCATAACACCACCACAAGTTGATTTCTCTTTAGGACTCTTGTAGTCCAATGTACCACGGCCCCAAGTGTACGTTACATATTTCCTCAACTGGTAAAAATCAGAAAGCACACATGTCACTTAAAATAAGACAGCCGAAACAAATTTAAAACCTTGATGAAAAGCTATGTCCTCAGGATAAACATTACTTTATTCCAGCGCTCTCGAGCCTTTCGCCGATTTCTAATCGTACGCAAAATGCTGTCTTCATTACGGAGTCTTTTTATCCTGTACTCGAACTACAAATCAGAAAAGATTTTCTTGATAAGTAAAAGAAAAGCAATCGTATAGGATATACAAAGCAAACATTTTCTATCATAGAATCGAAACTCGAAAGTGTGAAACATTGAAATAATTAGAAGTCAACTAGGAGTAGAGGTCTGATACAACCTATTGGATATAATTACTTTTTCAAACTAGGTACTAGTTCATTACTGTTCATGATCACAAAATGACAGCAATATGTTTTATGTACTGCAAAAAAGATCAAGATTTTTCTTTTTTCGATAAGTAAGAAGAAGTTATTAAACCACATAATTAGGCAAAGTTCAAGTACACAGGAAGTATACAAGAGAAAAACCTAATTACAAGAAAGGATCAAGATTATACCATTTTAGATATAACAATTAAAATCAACAACCTTCTTTTTCAAAATCCCTAATCACTATCACCTTGTTGAGATTTTAATTTCCTTATAACCTATTATAATAATATACAATGCTTCCAAATTTATGCCCCTGCCAACAAGTAATGAAAGATTATTCTGCAACACAGCCACCTTTGCCGCATCCTTCTTAAACAACCATCCAACATGACCGAGCAATAAAAAGAACTACTGATTTTAACAATGCTACTCAAGCAGCACCGCATTTCTACTTCGTAATCTACACTTAAGCGTGCACACTAGCAAACACAAAAGGAG
Organism: Cyclocarya paliurus; assembly: GCA_029856935.1. Classification (NCBI taxonomy): domain Eukaryota; kingdom Viridiplantae; phylum Streptophyta; class Magnoliopsida; order Fagales; family Juglandaceae; genus Cyclocarya; species Cyclocarya paliurus. The sequence continues at coordinate 18,401,681 of CM056953.1, read as the reverse complement.
GGCCCACAACAAAGTTTATTTGTATATGGCTATTTAATATGAACCACTTTGATTGAGCTTCAATCTAGGGCATAAGGGTTATTTCTTCTAATTCATTTATTTTAATAATATATCCTGGGAACAGACTTAAGAAGGAAAGCAAGCTTTGAGAGGAGCAAAAGTCATACTTGCACCAAAAGATAGAAAAAAATGCCAAAGCTGATGCAATATAGACCACCAAGATCCGCGAGGAAGCTTACTATGAATCAAACAAACAAGATAAAATTAGATTATTGGAAATGAAAGTAATTTAAACAATAAACCATACATTTTAGCAAAGTAGAATACAGAAACTAAGAGTTGTAGGAGCATAGATGCATAAAAAAATTATTCGTTGGTGCTTTTTGATCCACAAAACATTATGCTTATTAATAAAAGAAAATATGAAGTTAGCCGTAATCAGGTCACTCTGACTAACTGCCCAATTTACAGCTGAATCTTTTGAATGTAAGAAATAAAACAAAAAGATACAAAAATAAAGCATATTGCTAGTTTGTTTAGCTTCTTTTTTACTATAAAAAGGAGCTTCATTCAAATTAGCAGAAAGGAAACGGACAGATGAAAGTGACATAGGCTCAACTGAAACAGCTTAATTAATGAAGCAGTGTGACCAGTCTCTCTCCTAGAAAGTAGCAAGCAACATTAGAGGGAAAAGCAATCCCTATTACATCTGCAAATGAGGGAGCATTCTGTCCCAGTCAGCAATCATCTAACTGAAGTCTTTTGTGAGTGTGCTCCCAACTTTGTAGTAAGTCTGCACATCCATTGCTGTTAGTGTAGGATATATTCAACGATCCACAAATCTAATCTCTTGATGTTATATGCTGCCAGTCCAGAGCTAGAGCTCAATACACTCATACTACTTGTTGAATTAGCTTAAGCACCACCTTTAGCCCATTTCAAGCAACGAGTGATCTCCTCTAGGTCCTAGAAATCATACAGCCACATTAAAACTGACTCTAACAGCTCCCCCCCTCTCTCTCCTCCTCAAGGGGGCCACCTACCGTATACACCCCATTGTAATGTAGTGCATACTTAACTAACACAGAAGAGAGAGACACGAGGGGTCAGGTAGCCTAGGGAAACACCATAAATTCTCACTCTTTAAACTGCATTTTCCTAGAAAACCTAGAAAGAAATCCGGTAAGGAAACACACTTAAACAAGTGAGTTATTGCTTTCCATGATAGTGAGGAAATTTGATCTACCTCATTCTGAGATTCTCTTCCCAAAACATCAGCACAGGCCATACTTCAGCAGACTGAACTTGTCTCACAAAATGGTTCTTCTCGACAATCCATTTATTGATATAAATGAAAGGAAGGTTAAAAAAAATAAAACTTTTTTAAGGTCATTTGTCAACAAAACTAGCCCGTAGAAATCATACTCTCCAAAAAAATTAATCCAAGAGAAAACAATTCAGCACAAAAAAGGGGGGGGGGGGGGGGGGGAAGAGAGAGAGAGAAATCGAAAGAACAGGTGGTCTGCCAATTTCATAGAGCAATGAAACACAATGCAGATATTGCTAAAGACCAACCACTACAAGGTTAAAATGGAAACACTCAAATATATAGAATTGGCAACAGAAATGAAAAAATCCATCTTACATAGGACTGACATGAGTAAAGGACAGAAACATAACGACTTTCTGGAGACTGATTAAAACGAGTGAAATGCCTGACCTTGGAAAGTTAGCATAAGTGAACAACAGGGTGACTTATAGCACGAATCTAAATACACATTGCTTGGAAACGAACTCCATGGGTGCATCTTAAAGAGTTAACATCCTTTGAAAAAAGGGACGATGAAGGTCATGCATTTGCATTATAAATTAGATATGGTCTATATAGGATTTTTTTTTTTTTTTTAATAAGTAAACAATTGTATTAATATAATTGGCATAGCCCAAGTGCACATTTCTTTTTTATCACAGTTCTGAAGAATTACAGTGTCTTCATAGACATAATAGCAATGGCCATAGCTTTTATCAAAAAGAAAATGATCTGCCCATTAAAGAAGTTGAATAATGATATGGGCAACTAACCCATCTTGAAGAGCAAATACTCTCATATGCATACCAAGACTGGTATGCGCTCATTCCCCTTGATTTCTTAGCATTCACCACAACAATCACTCTCAATGCTCTAACCACATGCATTAACAAGTGCATGTAAGTGCATACATCTTATGGTAATACAGATGTAAGACGGGTTTTTATACACATGTAAGTGCATAAAAACCCATTCACCATAACAAATTATAATTTGAGACCATTGTGCACAAAGATTTTAATATCTTAACCCAACAATATATATAATGGACGACTCCAATAATTGGACTAGGCATTCTTTGGATACTTCCATACAAAGAAAATCTAAGAAAATAATCCGCATTGAGTCACCATGCCTAACTTTTTTAACAAACTGAGATATTTGTAACTTAAGCAATTTCAAAACAATGCCAGAGCTTAAAAAATAATAACTTGCTCCATTTTAAGTGTGCACTCCAGGAGATATGGTTTTGGCACTATCAAAATAAAAGTGAGGCCTTGTGGAAAGCAGTTATAGACGCTATATAGCAAATGGGGTGGGAGGTGTTCTAATGAGATCCAAGGTTCTTATGGGGTGGGTTTATGGAAGAATACAAGGAAAGCTTGTGGAAAGTTTTCTAATCTAATTAGATTTGAAGGAGACAGGTCTATGATTAGATTCTAGCATGATCTATGATGTGGGTGCGGGCATCTGAAAAAACGTTTTTCTCGATGTGTACAAGTGGCTTGTGCAAAGGAGGCTTATTTGGCTAACATTTTGGAGATTTCTAATGGTTCCCCCTCAAAGGAATGTTCATTTTATCCAAGCGGCTCATGATTGAGAAGGTTGAGGTCTTTTTGTCATTTTTAATCTGTTGTACTCCACTAGTATGAGAACAAGAGGAGAAGAGCCCCTTCCAAAACAGGAAATTTTTGTTTTTTGTTTTTTTTTTAATTACCTAGTGTCCAGGAACAACATCCCAACTAATCCCGGGGGTGCATAGGCCCTTCAGCAAGGAGTTTCCCTCAAGTGCACCTTGGGTAATTCAAGGAGAAAATCTCACAGTCTGAAAGCCCCTAGAGATTGTTTGCACCTAAGGGGATGTGAACCTTAGACCTGGGGAAGTATACCCCCAAGCCCAAGGCCTTTATCACCCAAGAAAGGAAATTCAATGTCCATTTCTTCTATAACGTCCTCATTCCTCATGGTAACTACACTTTTCCTTGGAATATAATATAAAAGAGTAGTATGAAACCCCAAGGGGTTGACCCAAGTGCTGAAGGCCTTGGTCTTGAGGTATCATTCCCTTCAAGGTCCAAGGTTTGACACTTCATAAGTACAAACAATCATTTGGGGCCACATCCTCTGGTGAAAAGCATGTAATTTAACCAGTTCCGTGAAAGGAAACTTCTGAGAGTGTGGTGCACGGGACTGGGGTTTACTTTGCAGGGGTGGGTCCGAAGAGCTCTGCCTTGGAGAGGTTCCCCGACATTTAAAAAAAAAAAAAAAGTAGTCTAGTATGAAAACAAGAGGTGAAGATATGTTGCTTTAGCCCCTTCCAAAAGAAGAAATTTCAACATTCATTATCTCTATAAGGCCTTGCCTCCTCATGGAAAATGGAGGTGTTGTCAAGAGCTGTGTTTATCTCTTGGATGACATCTCTAGGGAAGATTCTCACCATGGATAAATCTAAGGAAAGGACACATCGTTATAATGGAGTGGTTGTTTGTCACATTGTTATAATGGAGTGGTTTTCTAGGTGTAAAAGAGTGGAGAGTCTCTGGATCACCTTTCTACTACACTGTTAAGTGCCAGATGTGCTAAATAGGAACAAGGCAAGTGTAAGGTGGCTAGTGCTATGTTGGTATGATGTCTTCAGCTGAGTCGATTTGGCATGGATAATGCCTACAATATGGTAGACCAGTATGAAAATAAGAGGTGAAGATATGTTGCTTTGGCCCCTTGCAAGAGAAGAAATTTCAACATTTGTTCTCTCTACAATGTCCTTGTTCCTCATGGCAAACTAAGGTGCCTTCAAGAGCTGCGTTTTTCACTTGGACAGCATCTCTAGGGAAGATTCTTACCATGGATAAATCTAAAGAAAGTACACATTGTTATAATGGAATGGTGTTGTATGTGTAAAAGAGTGAAGAGTCTATGGATCACCTTTCTACTACACTTTAAGGTGGCTAGTGCTAAGTTGGAATCATGTCTTGAATGGAGTTGGTTTGGCATGGATAATGCCTAGAAGCAATGTCAGCCTTTTTCATTCATGGAGAGGATTAGGTGGTAGCTCACAAATTTCAGCAGTGTGGACAATGGTTCTTACATGCCTTATTTGGTGTATTTGGAGGGAAAGGAATGACAGAAACTTTGAGGACTTCAAAAAGACGATGTAGGAGATCATGACATTCTTTTTCAACACACTCATCCTTTGGACAGCTTCTATAGATTTTCTTGGGATTAGTTTCCATGGTCTTCTAGCATCCTTTTCCTTTTGTATTTCTAGCTAGGTCACTTTCTTGTACACATCTCGATGCACTTGGATTGCACCTTTCATGCTTATAAATTTATAATGAGATTCTTATTACGTAAAAAATTGGATACAGATAAGTCCCGGACAGTCATTTAGCAAATCAAGCAAAAGAACATTGTGATATACAAGACAATATTCACCTCATTCACCCACAGTACAAACAAAAAGTTTCCATTAGTAAAAGAGTGATGATAATAGTGTCGCAAAAACCTTCATAATGGATATAAGAAAACCAATATAAAGCATATAAAGCATAACTATGGGAAAATTGCAAGAGTTGGAGTACAACACATGGGCATAAAGCTTGAGTAGCATATTGTAGACAGGATGTGCACAATGAATGGACCATATATACAAAATGAAGCATGTTACTTACCTGGACCCCCCATATTTTGATTGCTGATCTCAACAATATAGGCAGAGAGAAGGTTTATATACAATGTGATGTTGATTAGGCCATCATTGGAGTTTTGAAGGGAGGCTTGGAGCTGACTAGTTTCATGAAATGATGAACCGGGGAGAAATTCATGAAATAGAGGCTGCATGAGCCTCAGATCATGTAGATTATGGTAAATCCGCGGAAATAAATTGAATTTCAAAATGTTTGAAACCCTCCCTCTGAATGTTACCGGTTTATCATCAACAATGCTTCCATTTTTTACTGTCCCACATACAAAGCTCACATGTTTCTTGTTATTTTGATTCCTAGCAGTAAAGTTGAACCGGAATCCAACAGCAGTTGCTGGATTATTGGGAAGATCAATGAAGTGCCAAGATAGGTACAAATTGTCTCGGATGAATTTGCAACTGCTACACCTAATAGTTATAGTTGGCCCCTGACTTGTGTTATGACACGAGTAATTTGCAAATTCTGAGAGAGAAGCAAATCTTTGGTCAAAAGAGCCAGGATTCCCCATAACCAAAGTATCAAGATTACGTAACTGAGAACAGCTCATAATAGAAAGAGTGGTGATATTAAATTCCATGTCATTGACAAAGGAAGCTAAGTCAGGTGCATTTGTTGCTCTGACATTGTGCACCTCAACAGATCTCTTTGATATTAATTGGTAGAGCAACCTGAGAAGGAACTGAAAAGCCAAGTCAATCTCAAATCATGTGACAGACAGGGCAATATAAAAATGACATTTTTAATAAATACATCGGATTCACATCAACAAATTGTAGCTGTTAGATTAAAGATGGATAACATCAATACTCACGCAGCGAACAAACCAATGAAGACTATCCAACTTGCTATTGAAAACATTCCACCGAGTTCTGTCTTCCGCTTCACAACTACCTTCTGGTCATTCTGTAAGAAAACCTTGAACCAGTCAAAACATTGTCATATTATATCAAGAATCAAGATGTATCATAAAGATGCCAAAAGAGAAAATGAATAAATCAACCCTGGGTGGATCCTCTGCAGTGATTAATGTTTCCAAAATAGTCAAACTTTTAGACATCTTGAAAGGAATAGCAGCACTGCAACATACAATCAAAATTTCTTTAGCCCTTAAATTATGGATTGCGATCCTCTCATTTTGTTTTTGTCTCTATTTATACTCTTGGACAATCCGTGGTGATCCAGTAATAAGCCAGCAGCTTCAAATACAACAACTTATCATTAATCAAGCTTAACTATATGAAGTATATGCAAGATATACCATCAATCAAGCTAACTATTCTTTAGACAGATTTACAAAGAGCGGGGATCAGGAGAATTTTAAATTTTTCTTCAGAAACATAGTTCCATATCACTAAATACAACAACATATCGCATATATCAATAATGTGGATGACATATCATATTCAACCTATAATGCTTTCAACCACAAAACCCAAAAAGAAATAGGAAACTTCTATTTTGATAAGTGGGAACAAATCATTTGATCACCACAACTATATCACTAATCACAAAACCAAATATTAATCTAACCCATAAAGTACCAGGCATGTGCAAGCCCCACCCAGACATGAGGATAATCCCCCTTGATTTAAGGCAAAATTATTTAGTACGACCACATTCATCATATGATTAAAACTTAGGACCCCACGCCTTTTACAAATAATTCTAGTAAAAACCTGACACGAATCTCCTACACTGCATTAGCAATTCGTGAGACGTTCCAAACTAGCCAAAAGGTTGACCCTACACATTTTCACTGTAATTGATATTGTATGAGATGCTTGACATAAAGATTCATAAGGCCAAAACTTGATAGCAAAACAAGGTAAAGTCGGTAATACTTCTAGCATATTTCTTACAATCCGTAACATAAATAAAAAGAAATTTTTGTAAGTAGTAACATAGAGAAAAATTAAAAGTTCTTTTATCTCTATTGAAAACAACATAACTAATGGCGTAGTTGTCCAAAAGCAAGCTATACAAACTGGGCGTTTTAGATTCAAAACTCCGCATTCACAGTCTAGGGGCAATTGAACTGGTTGAATTTTCCCTTAAATTACCCAAGGAAAAACTCCTTGCCATATGGCTACCCACTAAACCACCACCTCGATTTGTCACCAGAACGAAGTAAATTCGATAACCCATATAGCATTTTGATTAGAATGACCTATCTCACCTATGGATACGGAAAACGAAATATCCCTTTTTTTGGGGGGTCCGGGTTCGAGTATTACCAGCCAATGCCTAGTGGAAAAGCAAATGTCCAGTCTGCTAATCCACCACCTAATCTTGAACCAGACGTTTGTGCCATCCCCAAGCTTCATGAACCGCATGAAGAAGCAGAAGCAGAGCCAGGAGAGGAGCATGACCAGTGTGGCCTCGAGGAAAACAGCCTGGGACTGCGTGAACTTCCTGATAGAGTCGAAGTCGAAGAAGCTCGCCGGGAAGCCAATGGAGTACTCAACGCCAGAGTCGGTGGCAATGGTGGAATCAGCCACGAAGAGGGTGCAATTTTTGGCGGTTCGATTCAGGAGCTGACCGGGAGGACACGCGCAGAGGCTGTCATTGTAAACAATAGAGTTTGAAGGGCATGAAGACATCTCTAATATCTAATGTGTATGCGATAGAAGGATTACTGATTTAGAGAGGAGAAATATATTTTGGGAGAGAGAGTTTTGTGAGATGTTGGGGTTGTAATGGTACTGGGGAAGATTTTTGGGTTGTTTTGGATGAATTTGGTCGTTTGTCAAAGACTCCGGAAATATATTTCTTTCGTATTGTTCTCACCGGGTCAAATTGAGTGCAGAAAATAATGCGTTTCTAGGTGAAAGGACGAGAAAGAGAGAGAGGTGTGTAGAAATTGAGGGAGTAGTTGAGGATGGTTTAGAACCTCGAAATGCTTCCGCTTGGCGTTTAGTAGAAGAAAAAATCCGACAGGGAGGAAGAAGATTGAAGTTGTAAGCAAGATAAACCTGTTGTGTGCGTTGTAATGCGTGAGTTTTCTGTCTCAAATGTCTTTGCATTTGATCTGCCTTCAAGAAAGCAATGACGGAGAGAGAGAGAGAGAACGACAGAGAGACGGAGAGAAGAGATTCGGGGGCTCTGGCAGCTTCCGGGTTGTGGAACCTGTGAGCCAGTCATAAAGTCATGTATATATATTTTTTTTTAATAAAATGTATATATTACCCAAACACAACTTTCTTGACAGTTGTTCGGAAGATATAAATACATGAATAGACTTGTATATAATCGTGAGTTGTGTGAGAGCTGTAATTTTTTTAAAAGTATGAGATTTATTATTATAAAATTATTATTTTTATATAAATTTTATATTTATTTACTTTTTTAAAAAAATTATATAACGTTTATATACTCTACGATCATAAATATAATTTCTCAACCAAAAACTAATTAGGGATTTTTTCTAATTTTGTATCTTAATTTTTTTATATATATAATTTAGATGTGTACAGCACAACAGCTTAATTTTTTATTTTATTATTAAATACTATATTAAATATGAAAAATATTATTTAGCCTCCTCAGTATTATTATTCAAAATTACTGTTCAAGCATTTTAATTTTTTTTAATGACTAAAAAAGTAACTATTAATGAAATTATATATTTTTTTAATTTTTTGGTAATATGTTAAAAAATGTATCAAAAAAAAATTATACTAGCAGTATGCCCGTAAACACTGGACGATCCGCTAGCACTACCCATTAAACAAGATTTATAAATAGCATTCAACATAATAAAATTTATATATCGTATTTATTTCTCTAATTTATATAAATTAAACGATTACAAAAGTTTCCATTGCTCGATGAGTTTTTACTAGAGAAACTACGTTACCTAAACAAAAGGTTAGCAGGCCGGCAACTTAGGAGTTTATCCAAGGCCATCCTTATAAGCTCCCAAAATATAAAACAAATATATATATATATATATATATATATATATATATAAAACATGGAAAAAAGAAAAGAAGAAAAAGTTAATGAATGGAATAAAGGTGGTACATAATAAAATCAAAGTCCCACATACGAAGGTGGACCCATGACTTTAACTTATAAAAAATTAAAAATCAAAAACAGAAAAATGCAAAGATAAAAAAGCAACACTTGTAATATATATATATATATATATATAACATGAAAAAAAGAAAAAAAATACAAAGATAAAAAAGCAACACTTGTAATATATATATATATATATATAACATGAAAAAAAGAAAAGAAGAAAAAGTTAATGAATGGAATAAAGGTGGTACAGAATAAAATTAAAGTCCGACATACAAAGGTGGACGGACCCATGACTTTAAGTTATAAAAATCAAATGCAGAAGATAAAAAGGCGACACTTGTAAAAGTTGTTTCTAGAAATTTTTTAACAATGAAACTAATGAAATCTTACATGCAATCGTAACTAATCCCAATCTCTGTAAGAATTTTGAAGGAAATACCTTTGGAATACTAAGATTATGTTTGGGGATGAGATGAAAATTTTGTGTTTTGTTTTAAAGTTTAAAATATTATTTTTTAGTTTTGAGATTTGAAAAAGTTAAATTGAAATTTAAAAAAGTTATATTGGGATTTGAAAAAGTTGAATTATTTATTATATTTTGTATGGGGATTTGAAAAAGTGTAGAGATGAGATGAGATGAAGATGAAAAAGGATAGGTTTGGTACTTGAGATAAGATAAAAATTTTCATCCCAAATCTCATGCCGAGTTGAGATACTACTTCCAAACAAATATTTGAGATAAAACACAGAAATTTCACCGGTTTCAAACTTTGTTCAAGTCCTGTTCACAGAAATGACAGTAGACAACTTTTTCAATAAAGTGTTGTCCCTCTCACATAACTTGACCAACGGTACTCTACAGTACCTACCTTTTCCTCCAAACTCTACTGCCCCTCGTCCTCCATTATCATCTCAAACTCCTTTGTTGACCATTTCCAGAAACTGCCAACCCGTTCGATGCACCTTCCAGATCTACTATCAAGCCGTGCATATAAAATTTTCAAAGGGATGCGACTGGCTAAAGTAATCACAAAATTATTGTTCAACTGGAAGTGATTGAAGCTGTGCGAATCTTTGCCCAAATCTGGTCGTGATCCTTGTCTGGTGAAACCGTGCGAATCTCTGCCCAAATACACAAATAATTTCTCATCTCTACGTCTGGCCTAGCCAAAACCCTCCCTATCGCGCATAGTCAACTTAGAAACCAATTGTTGTATGCCATTCAAGCCCTAGCTTCGTCTGGATTCAAGAAATTTATAGACCCCTATCTCCATTGTTACGGGGTTGTGTGGAAAAAATGGTCTATAAAGGTAAACTCCCGAAATCGAGGAAAGCCACCCCTTTCAAAGACCGGAAGCCTCTCATCTCCATCACTGAAACTACGAAGAGACGTCGTTGCCGCCATACCTCCAGCACCACGGCTCCCAGGACTCGCTCCTACCGGGTAAGGTTCTTATTGTTGAATGAATTCTTATTAAGTAGTGGTTCTTTTCTATTATTTTCGAAGTTGGGAAGTAGTGGTTTTGATTCAATTCTGGAAATGTTGATTTGAAGCTCTACTACTCTGTTGTTTCACTCAAAACGTCTGAAACAGAAAGAGGTAAACTGTATTGTTGAATCTGTCTTTTCTTTTATACGGATGTAAAGATATAATTTGGTAGTGGCAATTTATGTTACATATGATTTAGGCCTCTTTGTTGTTCATGCACAACACTACGGTATGCCTCAAAATAAATTCTCATTACTTATGATACTAGAAAAGTTACTTATTTTAGATGGAAGTAAGATTAGCCCAGCAAATGAATTGTAGAATTTCTGGGTTTTACACTATACAAAACCCATTCATTTCAAGTTAAATGGGTAAGATCATTTTCCATGTACTGGCAAGGAAAATGAATGCGGTATTCGAGTTATCAAAGGAGAGTAGAAAGTGCACTAGGATTTAGAATGTCATTTCTGGTTACTGTTGTTGCTGCTATAAAATTACCCTACACTTTTGAAGTGTCTCTTTCTTCCTTTTTGTGTGGATTCCATTGTAGTTGCACTGATATCACACCCATCTTGAGCCTGACACAGTGAAAATAATACTGGATGGTAGGGTTCCTTAATATGAGACTGGTGGTGTACTTGTGAATCTATGATTTTGAGCATCAATATTTTTTTTTAAAAATGCCTTTTCCTTTCATTGGCGAGTCCAGTTTAAGGGTTCCCAGCTAACTCCCAAACCAACACTTTGAAGGAACTAAAGGATCAAACATGGAAAACTTATCTTTATAACAAAAGAAAGCTAGCTACACAAGTTGAGAACCCAGAACAAGATTTATTTAGTATGCTACAAAACTCAAATATGAACCAAGAAATTGACATTAGCACAAAACAAAGTTCATAAATTGATTCATGTTATGGTGTCTCATGGTTGTGTTATCAACCTATATTGGATGATATATCCTACAAGATAATTGGGTTGATGTATTTAATTAGTTCCAATTATTTCTCTCTGAATTATGTCTTGTGGTCAAAGTGATTTGCATTTGTTATTTTCCATATTATTGTTCGAGGTTCTAATAAGAACTGAGGATTAGATGAATGTGCAATAGATCATCAGCCTGGTAGCAAGGCTATAATACACAGTTGTAAAATATTTCCAAAACATTTCAAGAAATCCTTTGCAAATAGGCTTTTACTATGGACATCTTCCTCAAACACTGGGATGCCCACACTGACTTGGTTTAGTTTCAATTGCAGTCCACGAAAATTAGAGCTGTTAGATGCATGGTTTGTCTTTATCCTGTTATGAGACGTATTCTTCATCCATTCATTAAAAGGATCCAATTTTAACTAGACCTAAATCCAAAAAGACTTGCAATAACGTGCTATTGATGTAGAAGTCAAGGTCAACGTATGAAAAGTAGCTCCAATACCAAGGTACAAAAGAAAATACTTTACTGAAAAATCAAAGATTTTAGAATATATAGTCTATATGTTAAGATTGTTTATGGATACAGATCATTATATCAGCATAAAAAAAGTTCTTGGGAAATGCAAAAAGCCAGAGCACATTTGAACATAATATTTTGATGAGTTTGGTCCGCACCATATGAATAATATATGTTGGACATAAAAACTATTCATCAAAAGAATATCTTATCTTTTTGGCCATTTTTGCCACCTGCAACCACTATATTTGAAAGGAATGGGATCATAGTAATCATTAGTCCTCTCACCTTTCAGAGGCCTATCATCATCTACAGTATGTAGCGGCCAACAAATGATGGAAATAGATTACAAACTTAAGCCTTTAAGCCCAACCAGTAGAGAGCAATGATAAGGGCTACTAGTTTTGAAATTGTCTTTTTCATGATGAGTGGCTAAATGCCTTTAGCCTCGAGGAACATCAAATTTGTGCTTTGCTCTGTATGGTTTCTGTTTAGGCATCATGTGCTTTATCAAAGTATCTACTGCTAATAGGTATATGTGTACATGTGATTGTAGCATTAACTTTTATTTTATTTTATTTTTTGAGAAGATGACGGTCAAAATACTGCACAAATGAGGGTGAAAATTGGTAGGTTTGGGGAGTGAGATTCTCATGTCGCTGCTACATAAAAAGTTCTCATCTCATTGCTCGGCTACTTTGAAATTAAACTGCACCTCTCACCTATCATAAAGCCCAGCACCAGCATATCCTTCCAGGTCCTCACCATTTGAGTCTGAACTGAATATTATAGATTGCTTACAATATAATCCTATTAACTTGCTTGGTATTTGATTACCTGAAACTTAGATGCAAAATCAGATACATCATATATTCTCTCTCTCTCTCTCTCTCTCTCTCTCTCTCTATATATATATATATATATATATTTGGTGGGCTTGCAGCAATTGAAATGAATGTTAAATTGATCTGAAACGTTTCACCGGGCAAATGGAGTGTATATTAACATAAGGGATTAAGGGGAAATTAACCTTAGAACATGAGACATTAGACTAGTCTTTTTTGGTAATGAATCTCATGGCACGTCCAGGAGAAAAAAAATTGTTCATTTATTACATGTTTCATTTTGACACTTCTAGTGCTACTAAAAAAATGCTAATATTGCATAAGGTCCTGTTATCTAAAAAGTAGTTTGCATGTAAGTATTTGCTCAATTTACGCAAGAATCTTGCAATTTTTGCTTTAATAGAGGTAGCAGTCCATTGCTAGCAACTGCAAAAGTCAAATTTCTTCTGTTTGGTGCTTTCAAAAATTAGATATTTTGCACTAGTCTTTGAAAAAATACCATCACTTGTGCAGGCTATGTTGTACTCACTAATATAGCAGAAACATTAATTAATTCAAGATGACGAGAAGCTCCTATAGTAAAATAATGAATCTATATCTGAAAGTGGATAATCAAAGCAAAACAATGCTTATTTTGTTTATTTAATTTAAGATGCGCATACATTCGAAACTGATATGTGCCACTGTTTGATTCTTATTGCATGGTCATGCCTGTAGAATTACTACTTGCGATCGAGATCATCGTCATCATCTCGACAGGTAACATTTTTTCATTTATTGCATACATTGAACTGACTTTGTATTAAAATGTTAGGATTTCTCATTATAGTACCCTATAAACATGTTATCTATACCATATAAAATAATGGCTTCTAATACACATATTGTATGCGAATTAAACCTCAATCTATTTAAATGCAAGTGTTGAGGATTATTTTTGCCACCTTATTAGCTTCATATGGAAGAGTCGATTGAAAATATACGTGATCGGCTGTTGTGGGATGAGGGGATGGAAGATTATATTGTTGATATCTTGTATGAAGATACCATTTCCCATAGATTGAGGGGTGGGAGGATCACCAACAGTGACTATGTTCGGCTTGCTGAACAATTGCCTAACTATGGGCCGAAAAATTTTAACTCTGAGCAAGTAAAAGGAAAGATTAAAAGAAGGCAGAGAGAATTTACAAATCTGATGAAGCAAACAGGGCTAGGCTGGGATCCAGATAGGGAGGCCCCAGGAGCAAGTGAGGAACATTGAGCAAACGCAATCAGGGTATGTATTTATGAAAACTTATCATTCATTGGTCATAAATTCAGCAGTGTAGTAACTTGCGCTGAGGGAATTTAATGATATTTTTAATTAAATCTGTTAGGTACGAAACTCATTCAAGCATTTCAAGACTAATGGATGCCCAAAGTATGAAGAGTTGTGCGCGATCTTTGGTTGTGTCGTTGTGACGGGGACATTCCATCGGGCATTGACTGACCCGGCCCCTACTAGCGAGGAGGAGGACCTACTTGATGATGAGCTACAAAACCATGGCCGGCCAGTGCCGGATGATCAAGGGGGCCCATCGCAGCCAGCTCCTATAGACAGATCTACGCAAGCAGGGATACCATTCTCCGCCTCATATAGTAGTGGATCTCGTCGACGCCAGAGGGGAGGGTCTTCTTAGTCCCCTGCCATGGAGGAGGCCTTTAGCAGCACCTTGGAGGCAATGGAGAAAAGCTCTGAGGCCAGGCGACTGGCTGCTGAGGAGTGGAGGGCCTCGAAGCGCAGCAGATCGAATAGCATGGAGACTGATGCGTCGATCGATATGCAGGCGCGTTGCTTTCAGTTGCTTGACGATGTTGAACCTCGCCTGCCTTTTGATCAATGGAACAAGGCCTTTAAATTATTATCAGAGAATCCAGGATTACGGCTGTCGTTCATGGCGATCTCTGTGGAGCGCAGGAATGAGTGGGCGTGGAGCTTATAACTGTCTTTTTTTATTGATGACTTTTTCGTTTTATCAAACAATATGCGGTTTTTAATTAATTTGGCATGGAGTTTAGTTTTATAACTTTGCTTGATGTTTTATCGTACTTGATGGTTATGGTAATAATTTCTTTATAGTTTATTTAGACATGAGTTAATTAGCTACTACTACTTTGGATGAGCATTATATAACAGTTATTTCGTTCAAGTTTTATGTTTGCAAATGATTATGGTTAATTGTTTTCTCTGACATATCCCTGCGGTTTATGCAGTGACGCCATTGAACTTTGCATACATTTCCTTATTATTACAGTGTATTGATACTGTAATTAACGCATGCGCAAGGAGGTTAGTCAGAATGGCCGATGATGACTTTTCGAACGAGGATGCCCCTTGGTTAGGAGATGAAGACGATGATGCAATAGATGAGATGAACATCGTTTATATGATGTGGATGGCCATGCAAAATGCTGGAGCTCGAATCGCAATGCCCCAACACAATATAGGTCTTCGGGGGGATCAATATATTCAGGCAGTTTTGAACGGGAACCCTCGTACTTGCCTTGAAATGTTTCGCATGGAAGTTCCCGCATTCCGTTATGTATGCGATGTGTTAAGAGAAACAATGATTATGGAGCCTATAGAAAAGATCTCGATAGAAGAATCATTGGCCATGTTCTGTCTTCTTGTTGGTCATGCACAAGGTTAACGTATAGTTGGGGATCGCTTCCAACATTCAAGTGAGACTATTAACCGCCACGTAAAGACGGTTATGCGGGTGCTGCATGAGTTAGGGAGGACTGTGATTAGGCCAACAAACACAACTGGAGTATATCATTGGATTGCGGGAAATCCCCATAATTATCCATGGTTTGAGGTAATGAATTTCTGACTTTTAAACGAAGGGGTTCAATTCTTTTTTTGAAAACTTATATTAAAATAGGATATAATTGTTCTAATTGAGATATGTTATATGATAATGATTTTGTAGAAATGTATTGGGGCGATGGACGGCACAATGATCTTAGCTGTGGCACCCGCTAATGTACGTAACGCATTTCGAAATCAATATGGCTGGATTGCACAAAACGTCTTATGTGCCTGTGACTTCGATATGAAGTTTGTATATGTGTATACTGGATGGGAAGGAACAGCCCACGATGCATGAGTTTTCATGGATGCATTGAGTCAAACTACGAATCAATTCCCATGGCCAGAAAACGGTAAATTTTATTTAAAAGAATACATATAAAATGTTGTCTTTTGAAATTTTTAGAAAGTATTTATTTCGCAAATCACTGATTCAGGTTGATTGTTCTGATTGTGGTTAGGTTATTATTATCTTGTCGATGCGGCTTATCCATGCGCCGACGTGTTTATGCCACCTTATCCACTAGAGAGATATCACCGATCAGATCGTTATAATTCGCATCACTTTCGTAGATATAAAGATTATTTCAACTATCGTCATGCCTCGCTACGAAACGTTATTGAACGCACATTTTCTTTGTTGAAAAGGCGGTTTCAAATTTTGGAGGCCATGCCTCGATATCGCCCCGCCAGGCAAGGCATGATCATCACTGCATGTTGTACACTACACAATATGATTAAAACAGTGACGCCTAATGATGAGTTCATTCAGAGTGTATTGAATCATCGGTCATCAATGCAACATATGCCTGGGGATGATGATGTGGGTGAATCATCTCATGTGATAGACATATCCAGTGAATCGACCCAAGCAATGGGGGCAATGAGGGATGCGATTGCGTTATCAATGTGGGCACATCGAATTGGCCAATGAATTATGAGATGTGTTATAATTTATAATTTTATTTTGATTTTTGGGAGCAAAAGGATTTTGCAAACTTGTTAAAGACATGTAAGTATTTTTGTGAATTATGTATTTAACATCAACTGATTGAAAAATTACTACGTTACTTATTGTAGGAAAAACATGCAATACTTATTGATATTTCAAAAAATTGAAATATAGTAATATTTTATAACAATTCACAAACTATGGATATTTGTTTTCATATGAAAAAAAAAATGCATTAGCGGTTTATGATATCATTTGTTCAGAAATATTGGGAACTTGTGGGCCTTTTTTTTGGATTTTTTATCTACATAATACATATAAATAAGAAGAAATTTTCGTATATCTCAATAATTTTGTAAAAAGAAATTATTATAATATATTATTTTTCAAATATGTTTGAAACTATTTATGCTAGAAAACTTTGAATAGAAATTTCATAATTACTAGAGTCATTTTCCTTTACTATGTACAAAATTTATTTACACATTATTATAAAGTCCAAACGAATTTTTGGACAATATTTTGTAATTTATAAACATTTTTTTGTTTATATTTAATGATTAAATCATTAAAATATAAAATCAACAAATTATTTGATTTAAATAGTGTAATATACTTTATTTTAGGAGATTATTTTCTTTATTATTTCAGAATTTTCTCCATTACTAAAGTAATTTTGCTAATTTTTATTTATAAATTTGAAATAAATAAAATAATTAAAATATATATTCATTATTCTACAAATATCTAATCAATTGAATGGGACCCACCACATCTCCCTTCCCAATAAAGTTAAAAATTCACATCTCATCTTTACATCCAAACATATCTATCATGGGATCCACAAACTTGTCAAAATCATCTCAAATTCTCAACTCATAAATCTTAATACTATTCACAAAATTTTTAAAAATTTTCATCTTATCTCACCTTCCAAACCTAACCTAACTACCCAAATAGCTTGAGAAATCCATTTTAGATGTAATGATAGGTTGTAGAACCGGATCTCGATCCGAATATCCCGTCATAACCAAATTCAAGTTTTAAAAACGAGATGATTATCCAAATAAGCTCGAAAAAGATCCGGATGATAACTGGATGTAAATCGGGATATCCGAATTGTAATCGAATATCCAAGTTTATTACATTTTTTTTTTGCCTTTTTTTTTAACAATACATTTTAAAATATTTGAAAATATTTTTATAGTACTATTTTTTGTAAATTCAGATAGCATGTTTAATACCCAAATTTTCTTAAAAAAATATTTTAAACACTTTTTAAAAGGTTTTTTTTTAATCTTTTTAACAATTCAAAAGACTTTTTTTATAGGCTTTTGTAACAGCCTACTAGAAATTCAATGGTAAAATTTCTACAAGTTTTAAGAATCTAGTGAAAACACCATAAGTTTTCATGATTTGACCAATTGCTTAGGTTTTAGTCTGTCAGCATAGCTAAAGTTATTACTCACTATGGCGCCAAGAGTGTGATTTTTATTTATTTGAGATAGTTAGAAGTGTCAGTTTAAGTTATGATCTGTACCATTAGATTCAGTTGATTATTTAGAATTTTATGGCGTAATAATCTCATTTTCAGTTTTCGAATGAAATCCTTGCTCAAAAACACGTTTTGCTTATTTTGAGTCACTTCGGGATTAAATTTCAATAAACGAATTTCATAGGTAGGTTTATATAAATATTTAGAATTTTACAGTACAAAGTTTATGTTTCAATTTCCCGGAGTGAATAGTAACCTCTATAGTAGCATCTAGTGCAGTATTTTTAAAATTATAGTGTGGAATGTTCAAATTAGGTTAGAAAAGTTTTATTTTGATACTAGGTAGGATCTTAGCCGCATTTAGTGAATAGTATTGGACACTTGATACAAACAGGAACCATGAGATGGATTATGAAGGAATCAAAATGTGAGATCATGCCACCTAACTCCGAATCGAAACCCTTTTTTTTTTTTTTCATATGATCAACCATTTTGAGCCAAACTAAAGAGGGTTTCAACCCTAGTGAAACCCTAAATGGTTAGAATCCAATTAAAATCTCAAAAATTTGGTTGAAACTGAAATCCTAAACAGTTTCTCCTAAAGTTGGCCTCCAAACCTTATTTGATCCAATTTCTAGCATTGTGTTTAATTACTTGAGTAAATCACTTCCACATGTTATTAATTCTTCAAACTCATGTTATGACATCATTTCCAACCCTTTAAACCTTGAAATTTTTTTTGGGTCAAGAAAAATTGAATTTGGCCTTGATAGCACCTAATACAATAAATAATGTTAGGTTATTCTTAGGTCATGCCAGTTTTTATAGGAGATTTATCAAAGGTTTTAGTCCTATTTTTAAACCTTTGTATATTCTACTCGTACATGATTCTATTTTTAAATGAACTGCTAAACATCAAAATGTCTTTGACCAACTTAAAAATCTGCTCACCATAGCCCCTATCATGCAACTCCCTGATTATTCCATTTCTTTTGAAATAATGTGTGACGCCAGTGATTTTGCCATAGGATTTGTGCTTGGACAACAACGAAATAATCTTCATTTTTTCATATATTATACAAGTAAAACTTAAAATGGAGCTCAAAAGAATTATTCTACCACTGAAAAAAAGTTGCTTGTTGTTGTCTTTGTCTTGGACAAATTTTGGACTTACAGTCTTGGCTCTCCTGTTGTAATTTTCACTGATTATATAGTTTTGAAATACCTCTTGACAAAGAAGATGCTAAACCATGCCTCATCCAATGGATCCTCTTTCAAGAGTTTGACATCACCATTAAGGACAAAAATAGTGTAGAGAATGTGGTTGTTGATCATCTTTCATGACTTCAATTCACAGAAATTGAACCCTCATCCTCCATACCTGATTCTTTCCCTGATGACCAACTCTTGTCTATTGATACTTTACCTTGGTATGCTAACATTGTAAACTTTTTAGTGACAGGTCAGACTCCACCTCATTAGACTACTCAAGACTTAAAACAATTCAAAACTGAGGCTAAGTATTTCTTATACGATGACCCTTATCTATTTAAATATTGCTCAGGTTAAATCAAATCACTTTTCTACTCATAAAATTGTGGCTAAAATTCTGCAAAGTGATTTGTACTGGACTAACGTGTTTAAGGATTCTTATAGTTTCTATAAATCACAAAAATTAGGTGGAATAACTAAGTGAAATATGATGCCTCTACAACCTATTTTGGTGCTTGAAGTCTTTGATTGTTGAGGCATTGATTTTATGGGATCATTTCCTTCTTCTTTTGGTCATTTATACATTTTACTTGTTATTGATTACATGTCTAAATGGATTGAAGCCATTCCTTGCAAAACAAATTACTATCAGATTGTGCTTAAGTTTTTAAAAGAAAGCATTTTCTCTCACTTTGCATGCCTAAAACTATCATAAGTGACAATGGCACCCATTTTTGTAAGAAACCCTTTGCTGCTCTCTTACACAAATATGGCATTCATCATAAGATTTCTACCCTATATCACCCTCAAACAAATGCCAAAGTTGAACTTGCTAATAGAGAAATTAAGACCATTTTATAAAAGATTGTTAATCCTAACCGTAAGGAACTAGTCTTTGAGATTACCTGATGAATTATGAGCTTATAGGACTGCATGCAAAACTATTCTTGGCATGTCTCCTTATCGATTAGTCTTTGGTAAGGTTTGTCACCTCCCTGTTGAACTTGAATGTTGTGCCTTTTGGGCCATCAAGAAATTTAATTTTGATCTTGTCCTGGTTGGATATTTGAAGAAGTTACACCTTTCTGAATTAGAGAAACTTAGGAAGGATGCTTATGACAACTCTAAGCTTTCTAAGGAACGCATGAAGTCTTTACATGATAAGCATATTCAACGAAAATCCTTCGAACCTAATCAACAAGTGCTTCTCTACAATTCTAGACTTCACCTTTTTCTTGGCAAGTTAAGATCTTGCTGGAATGGTCCTTATATTGTTCAAACCGATTTCCCTCATGGTGCTACAGAAATCTTTAATCCGCAAAATGGGAATGTTTTCAAGGTTAATGGTTAGAGACTTAAGCCCTTCCTCACTAATGTTACTAATGTTTTACCTGAAGATTCCACTCTCAATTTGCTTGATCCTGTCTCTCTTCCAGCTAGTTAATTTTCACGTTTTCCTAGTTTCTTTTTGTATTGTTTTGTGTTTTTGTTTTTTTTTCCTACAGGTATTACCTTTTGTATCTCTTTTTCCTGCTTGTTCCTTTCTTTTTGCTCCTTTCATCCTTGCTTAGGTACCCTTTCTCTTTTGTTTATTATCTTCTTATGTGTTAATGTAAAAATGAGTGTGTTGACATATTCTTGTGAAAATTTTTGTAAAATTGTGTGGTAACAAGTATTGAAGTGTGTCAAGGTGAAAAGGGGTCAAGTGAGCTCAACACGGCTTGAGTAGAACATAAACAGGGAGTTCAAAGGACATCCAGAGAATTCACTTGACATGCGCTCGACACACTGCTCGAGCGAAGTACATCCAAAGAGTTCGCTCAACACGCACTCGACATGCACTCCACTTGGCACTTGAGCGAAGGATATCTAGAGAGTTTGCTCAAGCCTCTCCCGATATGGCACTCGAGCGGCTTCAGAAGTGCAACGTGCACTCAACCCGCGCTCAACACTCCGCTCGAGCCAATGTTAAGAAAACCTAATTTTTCCTAGGATTTGAGCTCCTCACTTTTTTGGAGGTATAAATAGAACATTTTGTTCTGCCCTTTAGCGGAGGTTAGAGAGCCAAAAACAAAGCCTCCTTCTAAGAGCACTTGAGAGAAACTCTCTCCTACATTCAAAGTTGAATCTTTTGGAAAATATACCTCCACCATATCACACTCAAGATTAAACACAATTGATTCCATTAGAGTGGACGTGTTCGTTGACTTGAAGGTTGCAGAGCTGCTGCTGCTGTTGTTGCTGCAGAGATCGAGAGGTTCTCGTTCGTTGGTTGGAAGGTTTTCGAAGCTGCTGCTGCTGCTACTGTTGCTGCAGAGATCGAGAGGTTGTCATGAGACATTATAGTAAGATTGAAGTTTCGACACTACATGCATGTAGAGATTGAGTGGGTCACTCGTGGTGTTGCAAGCCAAATTTAGCTACTACGAAGGTTTTGTGAGTATTTCTAAATTGGTTATAACAAACTAAAGTTTCTATAGTGGATTTGAGGTAGTGTCTTACACCCGGAGTAGTTTTAGATTTTGAAAAAGTTCTTCAAATGAGTTTCTACTTCGTGACCAAATTTTTATATTGATTATTTGTGTGATTTGTTTCATTGATTCATTGCTTGTTTAACAACCTTTGAAAAGAAATGAACTTCTTATGATTCAACAGGATTCAAAACTTCTACTTTCAAACTTTTATGCCTGTAAAAGGATTCGCTGGAGTTATGAGCTACTTTAACTTCTAATGATCCAGATTTTAGCTCAAAATAGAAGTTTATCCAGTTTTTAGTTATTTAAACCAGGGGAGGTTTGCTAAAAACTGTTGATTGCTGCTAACACACATACATTCAGAATGCCTTGGTACCTTGGTTGACACTATTATGCCATTATTTGGTGATCAACACTGCAGCTGTTTGGAACTCTGATGAACTATATCCTAGTGGCTTAGGAAGAAACTGTATAGAAAAAAACTACAGTGTTAGCACTAAAAAAAAAGAGAATGAAAGCATGAAAAATAAATGAGAAAAGGGACAAGTTAGGGATCAAGAAAAAGCTGTGTGTAATGGAAAAGGCTTCCTATTAGCTAGGCTTCTTAAAAATTAAAATAAATAAAAAGAAAAAAGAAAAAGAAAAGAAAAAAAGAAAGGACCTTTTAAAGTGTAATAGTGTGAAAGCCACCATTACAATGGTTTTGAATTAGAGTAAGATCAGTTGGTTTTTCTTGATCAGCTGCTCTTGTTGGATTTTTTAATAGATTTTAGCAGTCAATCTTGGAAATTTGATCACACCCATATGCACTCAGTGTTAAACATTCTTTTTGCATCTTCCCCTTGGTTGATTAACTGGATAATGTATGAGCCTCTATGAAGAGTTAGCATCCGATCTACATCAGCTCCAACGCTCTTAAACCCAATGAATTTGATCTGTGGCATAGATTTTCAAATTTAGTGATTTTGGATGAAGGTTGAATCCACTTGCTTTCTTGATCATTTTATTTGCTAGAGACTAGCAAAAAACTAGTTGGGGGGTGTGATAAAGTGTCAAAAATGTGTAATTAAGTAGCTTAAGTGAGTGAATTGTTTCATCAAAGAAGAGTTGAGCACTCAATTATGCATTAGATTTTAGTATTGGAGCCAAAATTGATTGTTGCCAATACTTTGCACATAAAAATATTGAAATTGCAGCTGGTGGTGCTAGGAATAACCATGACATTCATATTGTTGAGCCATATGAAGTCTAAAGTTCCGTCTTTGCCCTTAAAATAATAAGCACTTGT
Organism: Cyclocarya paliurus; assembly: GCA_029856935.1. Classification (NCBI taxonomy): domain Eukaryota; kingdom Viridiplantae; phylum Streptophyta; class Magnoliopsida; order Fagales; family Juglandaceae; genus Cyclocarya; species Cyclocarya paliurus. The sequence continues at coordinate 18,378,589 of CM056953.1, read as the reverse complement.
ACTTATATGTTGCAGGGCATTTACGGAAGAGCAAATCCCAACTGAATTTGATATTTTTGCTGAGTCGGTGTGCATTCCCAAGGGTTCTCGACTTGAGAAGAGAAGAGAAGAAATCAGTTAGGACAGCTAGAGAGGTACATGTACATTAGGGGAGAGGGGGATACGGAGGCATATTATATAGAACGGAAAAACACTCTCTTCAAGAGGGGAGCAAGGAGCAGCATATCATTTTTCACCTTTCTATTTTCTTTTATGCAATTTCACGACTCTATAATGTTGAGGCAAAGTGTTGATTCAAATATGTTAAACTAAATTTCTAATCCTAAGTTTTGGGGAGGAACTCAAAATCGGATTGAGGTTGATTTCTTATTTTCCAATTGGTTTCCTTTTCATAAACTTACTGTGTTGTGTGGCATTTTATATTTGTAAAAGCTTGGAGTTCTATTTTCTTAATCTTGATTTGTTGTTGACGAAAGGCACAACTGATGCTTGAATATGATATAAGACTATGATAGTTTTTCTTCTTTCATTGTAAAAACTTGCCCTACAATTTAGTAAGGAATTTCGGATAAGTTATAAACTAAACCTGAATTGTTATATTTTCCAATCATCATCTCTATGAATGAGTAAATGGTTGAGTAAAGATGAATTTGTGAGTTATTCAACAACAATCCGTGAATGGGTCAAACCTGAAGCTTAGGTGTTCGATTTATTGTCCCTTAGACTTTTGGTTCACATTTTGCACAGTAGAGTGTTTCGAATCTGTCCATTGTTAATATCTTCGCTTTTTCTTTTAAGTTTGACATTTAGCAATGGAATACAGGTTTACCAACATCAACCTAGAATCCTTATTCTCATCCATTCAGCCTTTTATATATATAAATAGATACCATTCATTCATTCATTTTTGCATTGCTATAAATCCATCTTTGTGTATACAATAGTTACAACATCTTTTTCCAACTTTTGTTTTCTAACTTTCTCTATTACAAATGAAAACTAATGCTCACATGAACCAGATTGTCCCCATGAATTCGATCTTAGAACTCATTCCTATATTACTTTGAAAGTTTCTGCACTTGGAAGATTGATACAACAGCTCATTAGAATTCGATTGTCACAAAATCTCTTCACGTTCAAACGTTGCAACTCACGGCAAACTTCCAACCGTCACAAAAAAAAAAAAACTTTTAGTGACGGTTGTACAATAAACCCTCACAAAATACTTTCTGTGATACCTTTTTGGTGATGGTGGTGGGGACGGTTTCAAACCGTCACCAAAAAGTTTTTGTAACGGTTTGTTTATTTTTTATGATGATTTTGTTCGTCACAATAAATGAAATCTATTGTAGTGGTCATATACATGTAGTATATATGTTTGGATGTGAAATGAAGGTTCCAACGTTGGTTACAATAATTTCAATATATATATATGTACGTACGTGTATATATATATATATATATATATATGTGTGTGTGTGTGTGTGTGAGAGACTCACAATATTATTCGAGCATACAATTTTAGCAATCGGATGATATTGTACAAATAAAAATGAAATAAGCATTTTAGTGTTCAAACGTTATTTTCCACGAACGGTAGATGCATGGAATTGGATACCATGATACAATTTGAAAATAGATCCCTTACATATATGTTGAAATATAAAACACCAATTAAAACAAACACTATCATTAATGCAGCAGAAAAGCAACTGGAAAAGGCAAGGAAGAATAAATCAATTCTTGGTGTTCATGCTATCCTTCACTATCTCTGCCTTTTCTTTGATGCTTTCCTTTGACTGTTCTGCCTTGCCTAACATGCTGTCTTTCGCCTTTTGGGCTGTGTCTTTGGCTGTTCCCCACGCTTCTTCTGCTGTATGCTTTGCCTTCTCAGTGACATCCTTGGCCGTCTCCGACACCTTCCCAGCTATATCTTTTGTCTTTTGAGTCACCTAAGGTTTCATGAATTATTTGGACAAAAATAAGCAATATTAATTGTGGAAAATAATTAAGAAGATGAATTTGATTCAATGTGTCTAAATGCATAAGTTGGGTACATGTTCTGCAGCAGAGAAAGCCTTATCATTGACAGTTTCACCAGTTTTCTTCGCCTCATTTGCTCCTTGTTTTATTGCCTCAGTGGCCGCCGAAGCCTCTTGATCACGTGAACAGCTTGCCTATGACACAAAAAATTCGTTGGCATGCAGCACGTCTTCATAATACTTAATGAATGCAAGCAAAAATATAACAAGAAACATATAATATATATTTCACGGCAAAACTACTCATAATTTTTATGCTAAAAAGCATCAACTAATATATATTTCAATGAAAAATACTATATATATGCCAACAAACATCAAATAATATTTTGTTAAACGTGTTACATTATCCATCTATCCTTGAGTTTTATTTTCTAAAAAAATGTTGATCTAGTACTAGACCACTGGTTGATGGATTGTGACGGATTATTTGTGACAAAAATGATTATTTATGATGAAAATAGACTTATTTTAATAGAAAATAATCATTTTCTGGCCACAAAATAGAAAGTTTTCTTGTAGTGGAATTGTTGCATGCAAAAGAATTATTTAAAAGAAAAGGCAGAATAATGTGAGCTGAAACTTAAAACCACCTGAAAAATGTCTACATTGCTAATGAAGGCTGACTAGCTTACATGAATAGGTCTTGGACTAGTAGAGGCCACAAACAGCCTAGAGTACTTCCAGGTGCTCGGCCTCCTGGTGATTGCTACTCTAGATGGACCAAATTTCTGGACGCAGGTGACTAAGGGTAAGCTTGCCATCTTTCCCATATCATGGATTTTAGTTGCTTTAGAAACTGAATATATATAAAGAATTTCACTTGGACGTTTCTATCATGGAGAGTACTTACCGCATTTGATTGGTTTTAAAACTATCCTTGGCAGTCAAATGGGATCCAATATTTTAGGACCGTTATCGTTCACTTCGTTCATAACTTTCTTTTTCAGGATTTAACTATATTAAAAAAAAAAAAAAAAACTTTTGTTTCAAGTTTGCATTGTTCTTATTTTTCACGTCAACATAAATTTATTGGCAATGTCAAATTAATTCATAATGATTTTTGCGTTTCGAGTATATATTATTCTTTAATTCCTTTTATGAATCGATAAAATTTCATTACATGAAGCAAAAAATCACCAATAAAACAAGAACCTATGTTTAATGGCGGAACCACATGATTGATACAAGTATTGTACCGACTAAAAAGACGTGTAGTGCATCAATAAAAAGTAAAATATATTTACTTGTAAATTAAGTTCATCCTAACATGTAAGAAATATTATCTCAACTCAAACAACCTAACTTCATTGACCCTAATCCTAACATGGGCCACGTATTTAATAAACTCCAATGGGCCGGCTTTTAGTCTAAAGTAAACCCAGGTTGTCCAAAAAAATATTTTTGGGCTTTAAAAAACTTCTATAGCCCACTTGTCAGAACCCAGTCTAGTGCTAGTAAGAACACACTACTTATGCATTGACATAAAATTAGGGATATAAAAATTAACTGAAAAATTGGGCCGGATCGGTCCGAACAAATGGAATTGGTCCGATTTTTGACCGATCCGGTGTGGGATCAATTTCCTTAGTTCCAAAACTGGCAGGTACAAGTCCAGTTTTGGTTCTATACTTTTTAGGACCAGATCGAACTAGTTCACTATATTATATATTTTAAAATAATTTTTTTAATAATATATATAATTTATATATAATATATATAATAATATAAATTATAATTATATATAAGATAATGCTATTATAATTTATAATATAATATTTTAATCTTAAACATGAAAATTTATTTCATCATATGTTTTAAACATGAAATTTATATATTAATAACATTTTATGGCCTAATAAATTCTCAACATATTCCTTTTGATAAATACATAATACATTAGTAATACTAATATACATTAGTATATTAATTATATTACACTTTAATTAATTAGTATACATTAGTATACTAATGCATATTAGTATATTAATTACATTTTATGCCCTAATAATAATACTATTAAAACTGGAAAACTGAACCGAACCGAAATCGATAAAATCGGAGCTACTGGTTTAAGAAGGAAACTGGTGCGTAATCGGTTTTTGAAAATACAAAACTGTTGCATATCAATTCGGTCCTAAATTTTGTCCAAAACCGGACCGGTTACACCCCTAATAACAATATTATCTATTTAAACTTGTATTAGATGGAAGGACCTATCGGGCAAGTAATGTAATACCCTACTTCTTCCTTTCTTCTGACGTAAGCAATTACGTCAGATGCGATAGCCTGTCCGGCCCTCTCTCTAGTGACTAAGAGTCCCGTTATGCATGCCAGACCCCAATGGCGTGTTTTTAAAAGATATTACGTAATTTATAAAACTAGTTTTGTGTTTTAAAGTAATGTGTATTTTAAATGGAAGATTCCTATTATTATTTAACTAAAAAATATTTTAAATAACTCAATTATAATATCTTTGAAAAACTCTAAAAATATTATAATTGTAGGAAATCATTTTATATAAATGATTTCAGTTATTTAAAATACTATGTGATTTAAATAATGATAGAATCTTTAATTAATTTAATAGTTTTATTCCTTTAAATATTGTAAGTAAGACTTCATCATTTTATAAATGATGAACGAATATTATTTTAAATAATATTCTATTTTAATTCCTCTCAGTGCTTTTAATTAAGTCAACTTTTACGCATTTTCAAATCAGTATTTAAGTGTCATCGTAGATCATTTTATTGATCTACAGACGTCGGGTTTTAGGATAAAATCCCAGCCCCTCTCTCTTCTCTCTCACTTTTCCCTCTCCCCTCTCTCTCTCCTCCCTCTCAGCTTGCACTGCATGCAGCCTCTCACGCCCGAATGCACCTTTGCCTAGCTTCACGCCGCCGTGCGCCAGCGAGCCTCACCGCCCATACCACCGGCCAACTCTCCATCCGGCGAGTCTCCCCATGCCGGTAGCTCCCCTTCACGTTCGCCCCTCCTCTCCCTCGGTAGTGCACAGCCCGAACAGGCTTGGTGCTTCCAGCGCCGCCGTACGCCATCCTCCGGCGCCACCGCTCCCACGACAACCTCCCCTGCCACAGACCGGCCCCCTCCAACGAGCCTAGCCTCTACCTCCCCGCCGATAGCTCCCCATGCACGCACGTAGCCCCTCCCATGCATGGGTTCACTGTGCACGTCCACAGCGCCGCCGTGCGCGACCATCTCGGCCACCGGACACCACCACGAGACTCCTCAGGTCTCCCCCTTCCTCCTCCCTCAAACCCATGACCGGTAGCCCCCTCCTTCACCTCTCGATGCTCCTCTCTATCAAGCATGGTTTTCCTCTCCTCCGCCGCCGTACGCCGCCACCCACAGTGAGTGACCGCCCTCTCCAACACCCTCAGGCCACCCCGAAGCTAACCCAACCACCCACAGCCCCGATCTGCCACCCACGGCCTCACACTCTCTCTCACTCTCCCACGGCACCTATTCCCCTCACAGTGCATGGCCAGCCCCTTTCTACCACCGTGGACCACCGCACGACCACCACCGAGCCTCCACGGCTCCTCCGGCAGTTCCCTTAGCCTAGCCCCTAAGCCTAAACCACCACTTTATGTGGTGGGTAATCACTGCACGTGATGGACAGTCACTGCGCGTGACTGACCGCCACTATACACGTCTAGATCCGTCGTGATAAGCTCCTTGCCATCATCATCAAGCCACCTTAGGCCCTTCCAAGACCACACCTAGCTATCCAAACGCTTAAACAATCATTGTACACGGTGTAGCCACCCCGTACGTTCCTCCGGCATTATCGACTGTGACGGTCAACGAGCGACTCCATGGTATAATTCTCTATCCCTCGCTATTTATGTTAGATGTTAGCTAGTTGACTAGGTTGTGGACTGTACTGTTAGTAATTATGGAATAGCTGTGTAGTATGGTGGTGTGGACTGTGACGTGAAGTGTTGGACGTATTGGGAAGTGTGTTGTGTAGTGTTGTGGACTGTGTTGTTGGTATTGTGGACTGTGCGGTGTAGTGTTGTGGACTGTGCTGTTGGTATTGTGGACTGTGCTGTATAGTGTTGTAGACTGTGCTGTGAAGTGTGATTGTAGTTATGTGCAGTAGTAGTGAGTGCCATAATGGTGCCATGGCGGAGCATTGTGAATGGAGTACACGTGGGATGTACTCTATGTGGTAAGACGATGCACCGTACGACGTGTGTGCTGTAGCAGTGATGTGGCGTGGTGTTGTGAATGGAGTACACGTAGAGTGTACTCCATGTGGTGGGATAGTACACCATATGGCGTGTATGCCATAGTGGTGATATGGCGGAACGTTGTGAATGGAGTACAAGTGGGATGTACTCCATGTGGTAAGACGATGCACCGTACGGCGTGTGTGCCGTAGCGGTGATGTGGCTTGGTGTTGTAAATGGAATACACGTGGAGTGTACTCTATGTGGTGAGACGATACACCATATGGCGTGTATGCCATAGTAGTGATGTGGTGTGGTGTTGTGAATGGAGTACAAGTAGAGTGTACTCCATGTGGTGAGATAGTACACCATATAGCGTGTATGCCATACTGGTGATATGGCGGAGCGTTGTGAATGAAGTACACGTAGGATGTACTCCATGTGGTAAGACGATGCACCGTACGGCGTGTATGCCTTAGTGGTGATATGGCGTGGTGTTGTGAATGAAGTACACGTAGAGTGTACTCCATGTGGTGAGACAGTACACCATATAGCGTGTATGCCATAGTGGTGATATGGCGAAGCGTTGTGAATGGAGTACATGTGGGATGTACTCCAGGTGGTACGACGATGCACCATATGGCATGTATGCCATAGTAGTGATGTGGCGTAGTGTTGTGAATAGAGCACACGTAGGATGTACTCCATGTGGTGAGACGATGCACCATATGGCGTGTATGCCATAGTGGTGATGTGGCTTAGCGTCGTGAATGGAGTACACATGTAGTGAAGCGATGCACCGTATGGCGTGTATGCCATAGCGGTGATGTGGCGTAGCGTTGTGAATGGAGTATACGTGGGGTGTCTTCCATGTGGAGAGACAATGCACCACATGGTGTGTATGCCATAATGGTGATGTGGCGTAGTGTTGTGAAATGAGTATGCGTGGAGTGTACTCCCTGAGGTACAGCGATACACCGTATGGTGTGTCGCAAAAATAATGGTAGTTGCGTAGTTGATATGGGAAGAACTTGATGTATGGTGTCAGGAACTGTGGAACAGTGTCCCGAAATGGCTGTGAAGTATGACTGTAGTCCAAGGCGACGGGTGTCGCCATGTGATTGGCTTATGGCTGGGAATAAGTACGAAGTAGCTAAGAAGTATCAGAGCAGTGCAACGGAAGCATGATTGGACAACGTTATGAAGTGACGTAGTCCATCATGGAGTTGCGTTGTGATGACCTAAGATGTATATGAGGTAACGTGACAAGGTCACGGTGTAGCTTGGGAACGGTCTCGAGCTATATGGCGTGACGTAAAGTGTAGTTATAAACAGAGTCCCATCGTGTCAAGTGTTGGGATGAACTGTCATGTGGTTCGGGTAGCACGGAAAGTCGTGCTAGCAGGGTAAGAGAAGATTGGTATCGAAATATGACGCTTGTTCATACGACCCCGATGACTAATGTAAGGTATGTTGGTCCTTGATGATAAAGGGGTAAGGTACGTGTGAAACATGTGCCGGACGGATTTACTTTATATAATGGGTAATCTGTCCCAAGTAGGATGACACGGTACTTAAGTCTTGGAGTGGCTTAGAGCCATGTGACTGGTATAGATGGTCATGAGAAGTAGAGTGAGCTAAGATACATGAAGGTAATGTGGAATGTACTGTCTAAGGATGGGATGCGTGACTTAGTAGGTCTAAGTCATGTGTCAGAACGTGGTTAATAAGAAGAACGGGACAAAAGTCCTAGTGTCTTAATCCTAAGGTGAATCATGAGTTCACCCTAGTGAATAAGCACTCGAAATAGAACGTCAAGGTTGAAGGAAGTAGAGACCGTAATGGGTTTCTGAGGGTTTTATCATAGTAAAAGGCATGAAAGAGCACGGGATAGAAGGAGAGTGTTATAAGTAAAGCATAGCTCTATTTCTAGTCAATTGCTTATGCACTAGATAGAGAATAATGTCAAGGTTATGTATGCATGTAGGTTGTTATCTGACACGCGCATGAATGGACTGTATGGTATGAAAATAGCATGGAGTCCAGGTAGGTATTACGTTCATACTCTTCTAGAGTTTTCTAAAGATAAGAAGAAGAAAACGAAAAGTTTTTCCTTATGAAAACGAAAAAAAGAAATGTTTTGCCCTTATAAGGGCAGACGTTTTACGAGAAAGAAAGAACGAAAAGTAGCGTGTTTAAAGTATAAGTATGTACGGCCCCCTTTGGCAGCCCCTGTTCACACACCCAAATGTATTAACTGTGTGCATGTGAATGGATGACTATACGTAATATCTATTGTATGTATTTTCAAAGAAAAGACATGGAACGAAAAGATGTTTTCGGACTCTCGCTCCAAATGAACGTTTTCTCACGAAAAGAATGTTTTCTCACAAAAAGACGTTTTTCCATGAAAAAATGTTTTTCCATGAAACGAATGAAAGAAATGAAAAGAATGAAATGCATGCTCATGCACATGAAATGAATGAAAGCTGCAGCTCTCTAGAGCTACCATGAATGAATGAATGAACGTAAAGAAAGAATGAAAGAAAGACATGAGCATGTATGAATGTATAAAGCTACGTAACGGCCATATGAATGAATGAATGGGGCACCCAAATGAATGAATGGGCAGATTGCAATGCCAGATGGTAGTATCTGGTAGTGCACCCAGTGCTGCATCCCTGACGGAATGGGATTCCAACCCGTGGCCACGGGCAAATCCATCGGCCATAGGGCCGTTAACCCTAGCACGCAGGGCGTAACAGTGTGCACTGGCCTATGAAAATGAAAAGAAAAGAATGTATGAATGCACGGCATTCTTTAAGAAATGAAGGCAGTAACGGGGGAACATTTTACAAAAAGAAAAGCATGTTTAAAGATATAAACCCCCGTCTGCTGATATTTACGAATGAAAACATGTATGCATGTACGTATAGTATGTATGGAATGATGAATGCATGACTGAAAACCTATTTTTGTTATATTTTAACGGTATGAAGTAATGTTTACTGAGTATTCAACTCATTTTAGTTTCTATGTGTACCCCTCCCCCCACAGGAACTGAATGAGCAGTACGCTCAGAAGGGACACGCCCAAAGGAGAAGAGCACGGAAGTCTAGACATGAGGGTTTTAAATGTACGAAAGGTCCTTTTTATTTTAAAGATTTATATTTTCTACTCTTTTAACTCGCAAACCTCTTTTATTATAAAAACACATTTTATTTTATAACGTAAAGTCTTGCACCTTGGGAAGGACAGTAAAATGTTTTAAATAAGACGGTAATTCCCGTTGTATTTTCTAAAATATTTCGTAAAAAGACCCACCCGAAGGACGGGCGTTACAAGTAAGGTGAAGAACAAGCAAGATGATGGAAAGCAAAGGATAAGCGAGCAAGTCAAGGGGGAGCAAAGGGTAAGCAAGCATAGCATCAAGGGAGCAAGGTCAAGAGCAAGCAAAGATACACGAGCATAGAATTGGGTGAGCAAGGTGATAAGCCAACAAAGATAGGTGAGCTTAGTATCTCAAGCGAACAAGGAAATAGGCGAGCAAAAAGCCTAGGTGAGTAATAGTGGTCATGACGAAAAGATATGGTAATTCGAGAAATCTAGGCATCCTAAGATACCCCCAAATCATCTAGTATATGACGTGCCTCAGTATGAAACGTTTATTTTGTAAGTGTCATAAGTTCGATTCAGTGCTTGGGACCGTACAAGGTGCCCCCACAGATCTACTAGACAGTCTTCATTTAATGAATATGACATCATTTCGCAAAGAACTCATGCAAGTCATAAATCATAACAAACTTCACCACCTTCACACTCCACCTCGATCGATCTCAGCTAAGCATCAGAAGCTTTATTGGCACATGCCTTGCATCCACAATGGTAGACCAAAAGGACCAGCCCCGATGGAGGAACTAGTTCCTCCTTGGCCGAACGTCTCATTCACGACATGAGCATCATTACTTGCCTCTGCCCCTCCAATACAACGTACATCTAGACTAAAGGATGCCAACCAACGAGAGGAGAAACCGCATGATGTTATGCAGGTAACCTATGTGTTAGAAAAGTGACTTGAAGAAGAAGAAGAATGAGAGGAAACCGTAGGCCAACAAAGAAAGGAATGTTCTATAATTCTCATATACCTCCTAAGAAATGAATACAACTTTTATCTGCTATATACACAACTCAAATGAATAGAAAAGACAAAAAAAAAAAAAAGCAATTGAATTATGACATGTGCATAAGCATGTATACATATTTACAAAATAAAAGAATACACTAGCACGTCCACCCTAGTGCTAAGAGTAGACTGCAGACCACTCATTGTCTCAGTGTACTATTTGGTCTTGTAATTCCTATGTAGTGGCTGCATCTTCATTTGTTATACCAGCAGTAGAGTAGGGTCACCCCTATATGGGCCTTAATGTATTTGGCTTTTGTAACTCCCCCTCAAGATGGGTATAGATGTTTAAGATGCCCATCTTGGACAATAGAAATTGAAATCTTGCAGTGCTTAAAACTTAGTGAAAATGTCTGCAAGTTGAAATTTTGACGCAACATGTATAGGGATAATAACCTTGGCCAGCACTTTCTCTCTAACAAAATGGCAATCTAATTCAATATGCCTGGTCATATCATAGAAAACTGGGTTCCTAGTAATGTGTAAAGCAGATTGGTTATCACAGTACAAGAGGGCAGGCATAAGCATACATATTTACAAAATGAAAGAATACACTAGCATGTCCACCCTAGTGCTAAGAGCAGACTGCAGACCACTCATTGTCTCAGTGTACTATTTGGTCTTGTAATTCCCTATGTAGTGGCTGCATCTTCATTTGTTATACTAGCAGCAGAGTTGCATCTCCCCTATATGGGCCTTAATGTATTTGGATTTTGTGACTCCCCTTCAAGATGGGCATAGGTGTTTAAGATGCCCATCTTGGATAGCAGAAAGTGAAAACTTGCAGTACTTAAAACCTTAGTGAAAATGCCTGCAAGTTGGAATTTGGACGCAACATGTATAGGGGTAATAACCTTGGCCAGCACTCTCTCTCTAACAAAATGGCAATCTAATTTAATATGTTTAGTCCTTTCATAGAAAACTGGGTTCCTAGTAATGTGTAGAGCAAATTGGTTATCACAGTATAAGAGGGTAGGCTTAGAGTGCTCTACGTAAAGTCCTTTAGTAAGGAGATCAACCAAACTAGTTCACATTTGGTGTGAGCCAAGGCTCGATACTCTGCCTCTGTAGAGGAATGTGAAATGGTTGTTTGTTTCTTGGATTTCCAACTGACCAGGGAACCACCAATGAATACACAGAAACCTATTATAGATCTTCTTGTTTCTGGGCAAGTTACCCAATCTGAGTCACTGAAGGCCTCAATGTCCATAATAGATTGGGAGGAGAGGAGTATACCTTGACCTATTGATCCTTTCAGATCCTTTCACATACCTCAAGATTCAATGGGCAGCTTGCATATGGACTTCACTTGGCCTATCCATGATCTAGCTGAGTATGCTTACTGCATAGATGATGTCAGGTCGATTTATGGTGAGGTAGATCAGTCTACCTATAAGTATTCCGTAGCTTGTAGGATCATTCAATGAATCTGGGGAGGAATGTGAGAGTTTATGATTGATCTCAATGGGTGTGCTTGCTGGTTTGCACCCGAGAAGCCCTGCTTCTTCTAGAAGTTCAAGGCTATACTTTCTTTGGCACAAATGGATGCCAGCAGCTGACCTTGCAATCTCTATACCCAAGAAAAACTTGAGAATGCCATGGTCTTTGATTCTGAACTGAGTGTAAATGGGCTTTCACATTGTTAATTGCCTTGATGTTAGAACCACCTATGACTATGTAATAAACATAGACAAGTAAGGCTATGAAACCATTCTTATCATTTCTTGTGAAGAGGGAATAATCTAATTTTGACTGCTGAAAACCAATGGAAACAAGAGAATCAGAAAACTTTGAGTGCCATTGCCAAGAGGCCTGCTTGAGCCCATAGAGTGATTTGTGAAGTTTGCAAACAAATTTTCCCTTGGTAGTGGACTCCCCCTTACTATGATAACCTGGAGCTTACTCCATATAGATTTATTCATCTAACTCCCCATGAAGGAAAGTATCGTGCACATCTAGTTGATAGAGGTGCCAATTGAACATAGCAGCCAAGGCAAGGAAAACTCTGACAGTTGTGAGTTTGGCAACTAGATTGAAAGTCTCTTGCTGTCAAATCCATTTATTTGAGTATAGCCTTTTGCCACTAACTTGGCCTTCGGCCTTTTACTGTCCCATCAGATATGAGCTTGATCTTATAGATATACTTACACCCCACTACTCTTTTTCCTTGAGGTAAAACAGTGGCTATCCATGTCCTATTATCTTTTAAAGCCTTCAATTCAACATTCATGGCATTTTGCCAATACTTAGACTTAACAGTTTCTTGGTAATTTTGAGGTCCACCAAGTAGTGGGAGTGAGAGGGCAAAATATTTTTTATGGGTGGATAGATTCTCACAGGACAGGTGTTGGTGGATGGGGTGGACAGGTATTCTCACGAGCTTTCTTTGTAAGTTATATTGCTTCGAAATTATGTTACTTAAGAAATACATCTATTGCTCAAGATTCTTATTGTCTTAAAGTTATATATATATATATATATATATATATATATCTATTCTATTGCTCAAGGAACCTTTAAGTCATGCATTTGTTGCTCTAGATTTTTGTTACATTAACTTGTACATCTGTTGCTCAACATTCTTACATCTTATATCAGTATACCAATTGTCATTGCCTGCATTATATGACTTGCCACTAAACTGAACTTAATAAGATTCTTGTAATCTCCCACTATGGGTTTGCTCTTCAAAACCATAGACTTTATTATAGACTTAGGCAATGAGGATACTTAACAGTAGAACTACCTGGCGTAGTTCGAGGAGTGAGAAGGGAGTCTACCCCATTTGGATCTGTAGAAACATATGGGAAAGATCTACTCCATTTCATTGAAGTACAAAAAATATATATACAGTACATACAATTGACACTTATACCCTCACACACTTATACTAATTACAAACATGTTCTCTAACAATCCCCCTCAAGCTAGGGCATATATATCATATAAACTTAGCTTGAAACAAATAAGTTTTAATCGACTCCAACACAAAGACTTAGAAAACACGTATGCTAGTTGATCGGCAGACTTCACAAAAGGTGTAGCAATGTCACCACTTAGTATCTTATCTCGAATGAAGTAAGAATCAATCTCTATATGTTTAGTCCTTTCATGGAACACAAGATTAGAGGCAATATGCACTGCAGCTTGATTATCACAAAATAACTGAAGAGGTGTAGGAGCTAGAAACCCAATCTCTTGAAGGAAGTGTTGCAACCATATCAGCTTACTAATAGTGTGAGCCATTGCCCTATATTCAGTTTCAACACTAGATCGAACTACTATTGCTTGTTTCTTACTCTTCCATATAACCAAGTTACCTCCTACAAATGTACAATATCCAATAGTAGATCTTTTATCAAAAGGGGATCCTGCCTAATCAGCATCTGAAAAGACTTCAACCCTAAGATGTCCATTTGGTTGATACAGTAATCCAAGGCCAAGTGCTCGTATAAGATAACGAAGAATATGAATTAAAGCATCCCAATGTGAGACCCTAGACATTTGTAAAAATTGACTCAGTACACTCACTGAATAAGAGATGTATGGTCTAGTGATAGTGAGATAATTCAATTTTCTAATAAGTTTGATGCCTACATGGATCTCCAAACAACTCTCCTTCCTCTTTTAAGAATTTATCATTTGGGTGCATAGGGGTGTTAATAGGTTGTGCACCCAGCATGTCGGTTTCTTCCATAAGATCAAGTAAATATTTCCTTTGAGATAGGTTGATATCCTCTTTAGATCTACTGACTTCAATTCCAAGGAAATATCTAAACTTGCCCAAGTCTTTTGTCTGAAACTGATCATGTAAACACTTTTTTAGCCTAGCAATTCCAGTAGCTCTCAGTAATTACAATGTCATTCACATATACAACCAACAAAATGTGACATGCATCACTATGTAGGTGAAATAGCGAATGATTTGTTTGGCATATATGGAGACCAAATGCCAATACAACATCAGAAAACTTCCCAAACCATACTTGAGGAGATTGTTTCAAACCATATAATGGCTTTTTTAACTTGCATACAGTACCATGATACTCTCCCTAAGCAACAAACCCAAGTGGTTGCTCCATATAAACTTTTTCATGCAAGTCGTCATGCAGAAATGCATTCTTAACATCCTATTGAAATAAGAGCCAGTCTAAATTAGTAGCAAGAGAGATCAACACTCGAATAGAGGAGATTTTGGCAACCGGGGAGAAAGTCTACTCGTAATCAATGTCATATGTTTGAGTGTAACCCTTAACAACCAAATGGGCTTTCAGACATTCCACAAAATCATTAGGATGCAATTTGATTGTATATACCCATTTATAGCCAACAGGTTGCTTACCAGGTGGTAGTGGAACAAGATCCCATGTCTCATTATGGTGAAGGGCATCCATTTCATCTGTCATAGCTATCCTTTATCCTTGATCAGATAAAGCATCCTGAACTGTCATAGGAATATAAAGTTTGATAGTTGAGAGGTAAAACATGAGAATAAAGAAGATAAGGCATGATATGAGACAAATTGACTATTCGGATGTTAAGTAATACAAGATCGAGTACATTTGCATAGAGCAATAGGTGGAGAGTCTGAAGTACTAGGTAACTCAAGATCCAAAGATGGAAACATGGTTGGTGAAGGCATGGAATTCAGTAGCCATGAGCGACAAGAGTAAACCTGTAAAAGAACTGGGGGAGGGGGTGGAGGTGGAGGACTGGCGACAGGAGGGGAAAATGTAAAAGTAGGTAATAGTAGAAGATTACACTCAACACTCGAAGCTGTGTCAAAGAAATAGGATATGGACTCAAAAGAGGTAACATCAGCACTCGTGAAGTAGCGTCTAAAAACAAGACAATAACAACAATGTCCTTTTTTAGTCTTAGAATAACCAACAAAAAAACTCTTGGTATAATGATTGAGTTGCATTATTGCATATTTTATACATTTAGAATCAATATATTTTTAATTATTTTATTATTGATTTTAGATAAAAAAAAAATGATTATGAAGCATAAATCCAAATTATGATTTAAATTGATTACTATCATAATTTATGCTTGATTTTAATACTTAGTGATTTAATTTGATAATGTTTATTCACGTGCACAACACATTTTTAATATTTTATTTTTCATTTTCTTTGTCTAGTTTTATTTTTTATCTTTAATTATTTATTTATTTTCTTTGTCTAGTTTTATTTTTACTTATTTCTTTATTTTGTTTTTGTTTTTTTTTTTGTAGTCTCCATGCACGCACTGCTGCAAGCACCACCTTCACTACCTAGCAGCAACACCAGCTATCCACCACGCTGCCCATGCACCGCAGCCTCATCTCACGTTCAACCACCATGTAACAACCGCAACATCTCTCAAGCACGTCCACTCATGTCAGCAACACGGTCAAGAGACTTCACCCACTGTCAAGCATCACATTGCCTACAACATCTCTCAAGCACCATCGTTAGTGCCACCCTTCGCCACTGCTAATTAGAAGCATCGCCGCTGCCCAGCGGCAGCAACCTCCTACTACACAGAACCACGTAAAAACCTAGCCACCACTGCCTCCATGTCCAAGAAACAGCCACCATGAGCGCCCCCATTGAGAACTCATTCATATTTTGCGGAAAGAGAGTATTTTCTATCAATATGTGGTAAGAGTTTTCTGGTTAGTAGATATAGAGCCACCTTGTACTCGATGGTGTTCAAATTAGGAGTTCAAATTTTGTGCTAATTTTTTAGAAATTAGTGGTGACTTGAAATTCTGAGATGATATTTATAGTTGGAGATTAATCACTTAGTTGTACCAATTATGTTATTGATGGTTAAATTTGGAAGTAGCCTTTAGGTTACCAAAGGTAGAATACAATGAAGGTTTGGAAGTTATAGCATAGGAGTCGATTGAGGTTAGTACATATTATTTTATAGAGCTATTAATCATTGAAATTTACTGGATGTTCTATTAAGGTTCTTGTGGAAAATGGAGATTTTGGATAACATAGCCACCCTAGGAATACTGGGCGTGATGTGCCACTGGAGGACTAATGCGAGTATGATGGAATCGCCTATAAGAGTAGACTTGGGAGAGCATTACTCATGCTTGTTTGAAAGTTGTTGATGGTATGTTTTTCTCAAGCATGTTCTGAGTTGTATCTTGTATCCAGCTTTGGTGCTGATGTTTCACCTTACAAATTTTGAGGACGAAATTTTATTTTAAGGGGGGAGGATGTGAGATCCCTAATTTTCATGTGTTTTATTTATCTATTATTTATTTGGTTGTGTTATTTTATTTAAAGTTATTTTAATTTATTTTAGTTTTTAATTTAATTCTTGGTTGGACTTGTGTGTAGTTAATTATAGTGTTTTATTTTTGGTGGGTTAATTATAGTGGTCTGTGTGTGAGTTTTAATTGGGCCGTGTGTGTGAGGTGAGAAGCCCAGCCATGTGTTATAGAGGGCCCAGCCCGTGCAGATGCAAGTGAAGCCGAGCCCCCTCTTTATTAAAACGTTGTCGTTTTGGATGGAACCCAAGGGTTCCATCGTTTTCTTCTCCCTTGTGCCGTGTAGAGCTTCTTCTCCTTTCTTCTTATTTTTCTTCTATTTTCTTCTGGTTTCTTCATATTCCAGCTGTTGCCGATGCCAATTTCTCCCTCCAATCAAAGCACGGCAACGCACAAAACTACTTTCCCTCATCACCGACCACCACCTCCTTTCCTCCACCTCATGGCTGCTGCGTGTCGTTCGGCAATGGATTCTGAAAATCCACTGTCAAGCCGCCACCCCACACGGCCACCACCACCTTCCATCTCAAGCTCCTCGGCATCTCCGTGTCATTCGGTAGTGCATTTCGCAAGCATGCCACTGCACATGCGTCCAACGCCGCACCACTTCACCTCCATGGCTTGTACTGCCAATTTCTTTTTCTCTACCCATGAGCCACGCAACCGCCTGCTACCGCCCTTTAACCAATCACAGTGGGAAGCTACAATGGCCGAACCGCCATACTCGGCCTATAAATAGGACCGAGTTCTTCACTTCTCGAAGGATTCCAATTCTTGATCATCCCACTTCTAGGTGTTTAGTTTATTATTCTGTGAATTTTGTTGTTCAGTCCGAGAGATTGAGGAGTTTTTGCCGTGTCTTGTTTTGTCCATAAAACCCGTGAGCTTCACTTGGTTCTTGGAAAATTTTTGGTGCTTGCCGAGAGTGCATCTTCACCCTCGCGATCTTCCAGAATTTCCCGTCTTCGATTGTGAGTAGTTTTCCAAAATGCGACCCATGAGTTTTAAAACGACATTATTATAATTGATGTTATTTATAAACTGTTGGTTTGTAATAGGCCTTGGGTCGTTGAAATGTTGAGAATAAATTGTATTTGATGTTGGATTTGGGTCTTGGGCCAGATTGGAGGATGAGATTACGCTTGTAGTTGGTTGTGAAATTATATATTTGTAATTATTGTGATATTATATAAATGAGCAATTTACTATGTCATCCAGTATTTATTGTCATGCATATTTATCATCTTTAATTAATTGTGCTATGAAATCACGTTGTCTGTTTAGAAATTGAGATTGATGGTATTAACTGTGTGGGTGCGTGTATATCATGACCCCAAGCCGAGATTGGGTATTATTTTGGTAGAGCTCTTTTGGTCACTCGAGAGCATAACAGATTGACGTAACGTCTTCTGAGTTGTCGCAGGACGACGACGGGAACGGACAAAACGGTAACGTTCTCGTACCGATTCCATGACCTTTCACTAGCGGGGTTAGAGGATGCTTGATCATGTACGCGCTGGGCGCGGAACTGAGCATCGCTCGTTACGAAGTCTCATGCATGGATGTTACCCGTGGTGTGACGATGAGAGCCAGGGTGTGTATATGGTCCATAGGGGAGGCCGTAGTGCATGCATAATATAATAATGGATATATATATATATGGGCCAAATGGGATTTTGACGTGGGTTATTAAATGTGTAATTTTGGAAAAGATGTGAAAATTGTTCATTCATGTTTGACCATACGTGGTCGTATTGGTTATATTAATATATTTTAAATCTCTTGGATGTTGTTTTGGTTAAGTATTTGCTGAGATGTCGTTTTGGTTAAGTACTTGCTGAAATGTCATAATCTCGTAGTAGTGTTTTACCCTGCGGTTCCGTCTTATGGTACCGTAGATTTTGACGTAGAGACTGATAATGAGCCTGAAGGACTGGCTCCACCGGAGGCATGATTTGCTTATATGTTGTTCGGCGATATGAGATTTGTTCCCTCTATGTTCTTTGTTTTTTTTAAATCTGTCGAATGACTGTAAAATCTTTGTAAAGAATATTTTATTATTTTGATCTTTCTGGTACTTAATAAAGAATGATATTTTTATTTTTTCGTTGTAAATATTATATTGTACACTTATTGTATATTGTACATACTCTGAGTACTTATTATTAGGATACATGATCTATGTGGCCAACATCTCGATGTTACTAATTCTACTAAAATAACAAATAAAGGTCGAAAGTGCCACAGTAATTGTGGAGGCAAAATGTGAAGGTATCGGTGGATGTTAATAATAATGGGATTGGGGAAGAGAGAGGGTTGGCTTTTCCAAAGTTGTTTATCACTCTGCCGAGCAGGAGAGAAAGAAAGGGGACCGGAGGAAAGAAAGAAGCTGCTAGGGGAGAGAGAGAGAAAAAAAAATAAAAGATAAGAATGAATGGGCAAGAAAAAAACCTACGGGTTGGTTTGGAAAACTAGAGGAAAAAAAAAAAAAAAAGAGGAAAGAAAGCAACTAGCTTTTGACAAAGAAGAGACAACGACGTGCAGCAGGAAGAAGAATAAAAAAAAGAAAATAAAAGTTGCTTTCGGTTGTTTTGCTCCCAAGCTGAAAAGAAGAAAACTGAAAAGACTGCACATGCCGAGCAAAGCAAGGAAAATAAGAGAGAGAGGCTTTCGGCGTAAATAATTTCTAAAGGAAGGTTTCGGAATTGAGATGAAAATTTTATATTTTATTTTAAAATTTAAAATATTATTTTAAAATTTTAAAAAGTTGAATTAAGATTTGAAAAAGTTGTATTGGTATTTGAAAAAGTAAAATTATTTATTATATTTTATATAAAAATTTAAAAAATGTATAATAATAAATTAAAATAAAATATAAAATTTTAAGAATTTTTAACTTCCAAACCAGCTTTAAGACGCCGAAAGCAGTATTTGTTTTTAAATATTTTGAAGCTTGTATAAAGGTTTGGAAACGGACGAAGAAAGGGGTCGGAATTAAATTAGGACGAAGGGGTCGAAATAAAAAGACAGCACATGCCGCTCAAAGTAAAGAAAAAGGCTTATTTTCGTTATTAAATCAAATTTAATTAATTTCAACTTATTATTATAATTTTTTTAAATTTTAATATAAAATATAATAAATAATTTAATTTTTTCAAATCTTAAAATAATAATAATATTATAAAATAAGATTCTAACAATATTTTATCATCTCAACTCAACTCAATTCACTTCAATATCTAAACAGAACCTAAGAGTATGGTTAGATTAGGAGTAGTAGCAGAGAGTAGTGTAATCTTGCATTTATTTTTTTAAAGTTTTTGGGGAAAGCTCAGGTAAAGAAGAGTATGACAATGCATTTGAGAGCCTAATAGACTAAATATTATTACCGAGCTTTCCTCATTCACTTGTAGTCTTCATCTCTAACTTTATTTTTATTTTATTTTATTTTATTTCAGTTTGAAGTCTATGATGAATTATTGCAATATTTAAATGTTCTTTTTAATTTCTACTCATTTAAATTAATATCATTTATTTTTCTTACACTTTTAATTCATGCTATTTAAATTAATGTCATTTATTTTTCTTGTTCCTTTAAATTTCAATTAATTAATTTCAGCAATTCTAATTTACTATCTTGCATTTCAATTTCTTACTTTTCATCGCTGCACTCAAATTCAACAAATATGAATCTAATTCACAACTAGTAAATTTTCATTTTTATTGCAATCTTCCATTCAGTGTACATATCATCATTTTTATTTTCTCTTTGTAAATATTTTCACCATTTCACACGAGTTTGATTTTAAGCAACTTTCCCTGAAGAGACAATCTATGAATTTTATTCCTAATTATTACGTGACACTCTCCTACAATTTGGATAGTCTTTGTGCTGCTCATTTTTGTCTGAGTTATAGAACTTGGATCAAGTTTATCAAAACCTGGGCCAAGATTATGAACATAACAAACACACCCAAAATTTTTTAGAGGAATGGTAAATGGTGGAGATGAAAGAAACAAGATAGATATGAAAGGAACCATCGAGAACTGGTAAAGGCATACAGTTAATAAGGTGACAAGTAGTAAGAACACCATCACTCCCAAATCGTTTAGAAACATGCATGTGCAGTAAAAGTGCTTAGTTTATATCTAACAAATGACGATTTTTGCATTCAGTCACCCCATTCTGTTAGGGTGTATAAGAGCATGAAGTTTGATAAACAATTTTTTTGCTACTTAAGTAAGTAGCAAAGGCACTAGATAGATATTCTCTAACATTATCAGAGAGCGAAATTTGAACCCTTTTGTTAAATTAAGTTTTAATTTCTTTCCAAAACACTTTGAATATGAAAAGAAGATTAGATCTTGCCTTCATCAAAAACACTCATGCCACACAAGCGTAGTCATCAATAAATGTGACAAAATACTGAAATGTGTTTGATTTAATGTTGATTGATCCCCATATATCAGAGTGAACCAATTCAAAAGGACTCGAGGCTCGTTTATCAACTCGAGGTATAAACAACACACAATGATATTTATTAATTTGACATGCTTCACAAGTAAAGGGAGACACACTTACTTGATTCTTGACCTGACGCTTTAAAAGGGAAAGAGAGGGATGACTAAGACAACAATGTCATTCATAAGCAGATGATGTGAATGTAAGGGCTCGAGTGGATGACTGTTTAACATCAAGATAATACATGCCACCAACTTCATGCCCCGTACCAATCTTGTTTTCCGTCTTGAGATCTTGAAAGACACATGAAGAGAGATAAAAGGTTGCTGAACATTGAAGACTTTGAGTAATTTTACTGATGGACAGCAAACTAAAGGGACAACTAGGAACATATAAAACAAATGACAAGGATATAGAGTCAGTGAGTTTAGTGGATCCAATGCCTGTAACTTGAGTAAGAGAACCATTAGCGAGAGTAACACTTTTGGAGATGTCACAATATCTAACATAGATAAGACAGAGGACAAACCAGTCAGATGTTCATTAGCTCTTAAATCAATGATCCACAAATCTTGAGTGTATGAGGCAAGACATGCGGATGCTATACCTTAGTGGGTAAGAGTGGCTGTGGAGGATGAAGCCTGTGTGTGACACAAAAGCCGCTCATACTCATCCTTCGATATACTAATCATACCTGAGTTGGAGCTAGTTGACTATGATGTAGCATCTTGGCAAATGACCTGATTAGCAAACCCAGATGGTCTACCATGTAGATCCCAACGATAGTCCACCGAATGGTTTTACGAGGTTCTTGACCTCGAGTGCGATTACCTTTGGCATCACGTCCCCCACATGCACCTCTACCACCTTGGCTTCCATGCCCACCAGGAGTAACATAAAAGGTAACCACATCATATAATTGTAACTCAAATTTAGTTGCCATATTTGAGAAACTCCACATAATATCACAACTGAACTTGGAGATTGAAACTCCACACAATATCTAAGAAAAATCACAAGTACCCGAAAACAACTCGAATACCACAATTTTGGTCATGTATTGGTCTGTATCGGCCGATATTAGGTTTGTATCAGCTTGAACCGGACTGTTTCGGGTTTGAACCAAGCTGTTTAGGGTCTGTATTGGACTGAAACGGTATGAACCGGCCTGTTTCAGGTCTAAACCGGGTTGTTTCGGGTTGTATCGGTTGTGTTTCAGGTCTGGACTGGTATCGGTTTAAAACTGAGCTAAAATAGGAATAAGCTATCCTAAACGAGGATAAGAATACTGTATACATATTACCAAACAATTGTTATTCCGGATAGAAATACACTCTTACTTTAGGTTTTGGCTATTCAAACTCAACGATTGGATAGCTTATACTTGCAACCAAACGCTTCGGACTTCAACCTTTTGTCGAGGACAGAGGCCCTTCCTGATGATGACAAAGATGCTGGTAACCACAGACAAGGCCGACGAGTCCATCCCTGGTGCTCAGTACCAGAGAAGACGCCAGAGAGTGGCCAAAAACCACTTCATACACTTTCAGTCCCCGACGACAAAGGGAACCACCGTATCGATTAGGCGTGAACCACTGTACACTACTTAGGTCTATCCAACGTACACTACACTCTGATACCATGTAGAAACAAATGGGAAAGATCTCACTCCATTTCATTGATGTACAAACATATATATACACTACATACAATTGACGCTTATACCCTCACACACTTATACTAATTACAAACATGTCCTCTAATAGGATCATTAAATTTGATTTGCTTTATTTCCGACCTTTAGCTTATTTCCTATTATTATGTATTGGTTTCACCCCAACGGGGATGTGGTTCTTTGTGATCCTTTTCGAAACACTATGGGTTGTAATGAATTTGATCATTATGGAGTTGTAACTTTGTGAGTTATGGATGGCACTTGAGGCCATGTTTGGAGTTTTTGGATTTTCTCTTGTACTTACATGTGTAGATCTAATATGTGCCGTTTACCTTTTTTCCGTTGTGAATTCACTACACTAGTATGCTAAGCATAGAAGCACTCGAACATTCTCGATCCTAATGGGGTGTTTCACCCGTGCGTTGCACACTTTGACACCATGGCTTTCCGCCAAACTACAAGCGGGGGGCATAGGGCGTTACACCACTACCCGATAAAATGTGTCTGTTTGCACAATTAATATCAAGTGAGCTTTAATCCAGTTATTGAGCCCAATAAAGATTCCATAATGCATCATAATAAATTTTGGGTCTGTTACATATTCAAAATTACTCAATAAATCTAATTTGGACTACCCAAAAATATTAGTCCATTATACCATCCAAAGTTATTCTCTGAACCTCAACGAGCCTTAAATAAACTTTTTGGGCCTATGGATTTAATTAAAATTCCTCAATAAAATACTATTTGTGGGCTTGTCTAAAGTGGCCCATTAAACCTAATATAGGCCCAATAAAATTATCCTCATTTACATGTTGAATTATGTTATGAAATACTTCATTTACATGTTGAATTATGCGTAGCAAAGATAAGTATTAATCATGATAATATTATCTTAATCTCAACAGTCTCCACGGTGCAACTGCCATCACCTCCCAACGGTCACCACCAATGGCCTTCCGGTGTAGTTAACTGGTTAATCGCCATGGCTTTTGTTGATGGTTAATCTTTTGGGCTTGACATTTAGGTATAAAATATTATTGAACAATGTTACTTTTCTTCTTAAATTTCGTTATTTTTAATCACTTGTTGTAACACATTTTAAGTGGCTTTGTATGTCCGCAACTTGAAGAAAAAATCACTTGAAATGCACCTCTTTAACAGGTCAGGTGTAATAAGGTATGACAAAATATAGAACGAACAACAGCATTTCACATTTCACAATAGTGCCTAGGGGCTTTAAAAAGCGTTGGAGGACTGGTTTTAAGAAGGTTGAATGTCTGTTTGTTTTCACAAAACTTCTTAACTCATCTCATCACATCTCGTTTAATCATTATAACTTTTTCAAATTCTCACACAAAATAAAATAAACAATTCAATTTTTTCAAATCTCAAAACAAAAATAATATTAAAGAAATATTTTCTAATAATATTTTATTTAATTTTTAACTTTCATATTAACTCATCTCATCTCATCTATGAAAACACTGGCATTAGTGTATAGGGTACGCCATTTGTTTTCGGTCAGACGCCTTGCCTTCAATGGAGTAGAAGCCTTCGGTCCACATGCACTTCATTTTCGACGGATCGAATCACTCGGGTGGGTACGGATAGTAGCAAGTATGCGTGAGAGAGTACAAGACCATGTGTTGCCAATGGAGTGCTAATTTGTTTTTCATTCTGTATTTCAAGCATTAGAGAACATGACAATGCCTTTTTTCTCTACAAGGTCCCCCATACGATTTAAATGAATCAATCAAAAATTTCTCACCATTGCATACACATTAAACCTTGCACTGACCATGCTAAACTTCACTATACTGTCCAATTTTATTTGTTTGCATGTTTCCCTAAATGGAAATTCAATGAACTTCGAATGTGTATAAAATGTGATTGTGTGTGTGCGCGTGTTAGAGAGAGAGAGAGAGAGAGAGAGAGGAGCCAAACAGTAAGGCATTTAACAAACAAAAGTCATGGTGTAAACATAAATAAATAGAATTCCTGCGGCCTGCCCGACTAAACATAAACCAATTATTCCTTCCCCACATATTGTATGTAAACCGTGAGCTACGAAGCAATGCATTGGAAAACCTTAAAATATAAGGGAACCTGAGGTGCAAAAAAAAAACTCATTAACCAATGATACCTCCTAAAATCAAGTGGACAGTTGGCTCGATCGAACAGCCTTCCAGAGATTGACCCACTCCACCATGGCTTCGGCAGCACGGGCAAACATTGGATCTGACTGTCCCAGCTGCTCCTTCACAGCTTTTGCCATCTCAACCACACAATCTTCAGCTTTGATTGCAGATTGCGGCAACCTGACTGACTGAAAGAAAGGGACCACTTCTTCCATGAGCTTCACACCTTCCCACTCCTTCTTCAAGCTATCTATGGCATTTCCCCTTTCATTCCTCCAAACATAAGGCAATCCAGTCTTGACACCTAGCCCAAGGTGATCACAAATAACCTTAACACACATTCCTGACCATATATCTTCCACTGTTTCCCACCTCAACTTTCCTTCCCCTGCCAATTTCAAAGCTGGGATCAAAGCAGGCCCCACCAGCTCACGATTAAAAGCCATGTTGATTCCACTTACAGGCATCATAGCCCTAGCTGGCACAGTCAGAACAGCATCCACATATCGAGTATTCCTCTGTCCTGGTTTGAGGGCTTGTGTTGGTGCATCATAGTCTGCCAGATTGAGCCACAGTCCACAAGACAAAGCACATGTAACCCCACTTCGCAGGCTAAATGGATAACCACGAACAAAATCTGCTCCCTTACGGTACGGATCGTAGAGTGTATTGAAAAAGAAAGGAGTGGCTGGAGTTTTCAGGTTGTCAGCATGCTGGGCAATAATATCTACTAAAGAGCCTGAACTGTCCCTAGCTGGAATGCAATCATCATCAACTGAAATAATATATTTCTTCTGGGATATAAGATAACCAAAATATCTGCATGAGTATCCAGAGAAGAGAATGGAAGTGGAAGAACCCACAACTCGATCTATGTCAGACTTTGTATAAACATCAAGGTTGAAGCCTTCTGGTATTTGGAGTTCCTCAGAGAGATCTGGGTCTTTTACAATTATCAGATGGAATCGGGAAAACACGGGCTTCCACTCAATCATAAATGATGTCAGGTCAGAGTGGAGGGCCGCAATCACAATGTCAACCTCATTGTCCTCAATATTTGCTTGAGACATCTTCCCAGCCTTGTCAAAAGATGATCCCAAAACCCAAACTTTTTTCAAATTCCTTAAAGCAGCTGAAGTTTGGACTCTCAATGTTTTGAAGTGTGCTCACGCAATGCAAAAGGTAACTTAAAATTTTTCAGAGCATCCTGCCAAGAAGATCAGAATAGAGCTGCTCTGAGCTCAGCTAAAATTTACTGAAAAGACAGGAGCATTGAAAGAAAAAGACATGACTTACTGGTAGGAAGTACAGGTGTGAGGCTGTGCTTGATATTAAGAGCCTCGATCAGTGAAAGGACTTTTTCATTGCCAGTTGCCAGGAAGAGCTTCAAAACTTTTTCAGTCAGTTTACCAGCTCGCAAAGTTCTCTGCCCATCATAAATAGTAAATGATACTGTAAGGACATTGACAATCATCCAAAGAAAGTTTTTACATAAACAGAAGAGGGCAATATATGATCCTGCAGAGGCAAATAATCAAATTATAGCTGCAAAATGCAATCAAAATTCATTATATATCACAGGATACAAACCAGAACCATATGCACTATATCATGCAAAAGCATAAAGCATACGCACTATTTAAAAATAGGAAGCCTTTGACTAAAACAACCCCATATACGCATGTAATCTGCTGCTACCTTTAACTCTGAGTAGAATCCCCAAACATTAGGAAGCATTAGGGACTTTCCAAACCACGCAAGTCAAGGGCTGCCAGGCTATTCCCAGCAGCCCTAATATTTTTCTGCAGACCTTATTACTTACCCTAGCAGCCTCTTAATCCTATTAATTAGCAAGGCAACAATAGGAGAAAACTACAGCAGCTCTATGAGTGAGGTTAGCTCCACCTAACGGAACCAATTAATTTGTGTATTGAATTACAAATCGAGCGGAATCGCGGATATCGTATAAGAACACCAAATCACTCTCAAGACAGAAGTTATCCTATAGACGCTGTATTCCTGCCTATTCGAAATGCAAACCTGACTATGAAATATTTACTCATGGGTGGGCAAGCTCTTCTATTCTGATTCATGGTTTCTCTTGGCTATATGGTTCATCCGGGGGAGAGATCGAGCTTCAAGGAATAGTGAATGGTCTTATCAATACACAAATGTATAACTCCCCAGTAATTTCAATTGCACTTATATTCATCACTGTCGGAATTGGGTTCAAGCTTTCCCCAGCTGTCGCCCAGCATCACAGAAAGAGCTTTGGCTCTTGATTCTAGTAAGCCACCAAGAGAGAGGGCCACAACCTCTTTCATCTAGTGTGCCACCAATCCTTCCTGCTACTGCACAAGGATTTGTTGTGCCAAACCAGCAGCAGCAAACCAAGAATCAAGTCACTGCCACTCTAGGTTGTCCAAGAAGTTGGAAAATACACAACCCAGTTCCAGAATTAGCCACTGAGACAGCAAGTCTCGCACCAAAAGAAGAACCCCAACCCTCCTTGTAATATCCAGACCCAAATTTTTTAGGTTTTTAAGTTCGGACCACGGACCCAATTTTTTAGGCTTTATTATTTGAGTATCTGGTAGTGAGGAGATAGGATTGGATATGAAATTATGGACCATTCAAGGCATGTTTGGACAGTTGGAGTATCTCAGAATTTAGTGAATCGTAGTGAAATAGTTTGAGTGAAGATGTTTTATTGGGTTTTGGGAAATGAGAGAAAAAGTTGAATAAAAAAATTATAAAGTTAAAAAATTGTTTAAAAATAATTTTTTAATATTATTTTTGTTTTGAAGTTTGTAAAAGTTGTATTGATTTTTTTGTTTGAATAATATTTAGGTAATGATTAGATGAAAAAGTTGAAAATTTGAAAAAGTGTTTTGTGTTTGATTGATGTCTAGGAATGAATTATCAGAAGGTTTGAGAATTTAATTTTGAGAATTCTAAGAATTCTTAATAGTGTCCAAACATGCCCTCAAACTGGAGTAGGCTCAGCCCATTAGGCATGGATATGGATGGATAAACCCAAGTATTTTCTAGCCAAAGCCCATTTGATTTTTGGTTGTTAAATTTGTGATAATTGGAAACCAGCCCTTTTTGGTCAAGTTAGAACTAGATTAGGTGCCAAGAAACCCTCTATATGAAGTTTATCCACACTTAGGTTGTTATAGAAGAATTCTGGCACCAACAGGAGTGTGCTATACAGCCTGCTAGGACTCTTTAAGATAGGATTTGAGCTGTTCCACATCTAGAGATGTAGAAATCAGCCCCATTTATATGACTCCTTAATGGATCCAAAATAGCAACATATTTATGCTAGAACTTCTAGCCATTAGGATTCTTAGAACCCCTTTTCAAAACAAACTGACTTCAATTCGTACAGCCCTATTATTAGGGTTTTTAGGTCTCATTAAAAGGACTGTATGGACTGAAAACTAGAAAAAACAGAGGCTGCTGTGAGTCTGGAAGTTTTTATAGCAATCCCATGCACTGCTCTTCAAGAAGACAAATCCCTAACCTTGGATAACAGTTCCAATTTCAGGAGATTGAAAGAAGAACCAGCCTGACCCTATCAACTCCAACCCTTTTCCAGCGTGATTATTGATGTGCTTGTTATCGATAGAAGAAAAGAGGTAAGTAGTATGATCATACCCTTGCATGTATGGTAAGCAGTTTTTTCTTTTTTTTTTAAGTATTACATATGTATGGCCCTTTATTGAAAGCTCCTTTATACGTACCTAGTTATGATATGATGAAAGTGAGTTTAAATGTTATGTTACTATATGTTTTACATGCGTCATAATATGTTTCCATTTATGATTACGATAAGCTATGTCATTATGTGCTCTACATGGCATCATGGTAAGAAAGATAAAAGATAAGTTATGAAATAAGCCTTAAGAATGGCCATAAGAGATGCAGTAATGGCCTATGCGTGGATGTGCAAGCTACAGACCTAAGCTTGGTCCACCATAGATGTTATGCTATGTTAAGCAGCTCCCCTTGTGGCCACAGTTAGTGGATCTGGGATGCAACTCTGCACACAGGAGTTAAGGTGTGCTTGCCATTAAAGAAAGGGAAATACAAGTTTAATGAGTTGTGCCTAGTGCATGTTGCATGTTTATGTTAGTACTAGTATTTAGTATTAAGTACTCATGCTTTTCATGAAAGCCCTGTGCTTATTATATTGCCCTGTGCTTATTATATTTACAGTGTGATGTACTACTTATTGAGCATTCAACCATTTTGGTTGTTTATTTGTTTGTTTTTTTATGTTTTTAAAATGTCCAGGTAAAGAAGATGTGTTGGCAAGCTGACGGCCAGGCATAGATCATGTGTCAAGGGGTTTTCAGACTTAGTAAATGAGTTTTTTTTTTCACAAAAATATCAGTAAAAATATCAGTTTTAAATTTTCTTGCTTTGAGACTATTTTTTATGCTATTTTTGGAATTTATTTCTGATAAATTAGGTGTTTTTATTATGTTGAGCCTTTTTACCAAGCACAGTTATGAAGGTACATAACACTCCTAACCTACAGGGAGGGGGTGTTACACTCCTCCTTGATGGCCAGTGCCTCCCGAGACCTTGAAGGTGAGAAACCACTCAACTCATTGTAGCACCAAAATTTAAGGTTTGCTGCCAGCAACTTAGACAGACCTAGAACTCTATTTATTATCTAATATTGCATGTAAGAGGCTTAGGAACTTGCACTTGAAGCCCCTATACATATACTGTGATACCCTTAATGGAACACACAAACACAAGCTGTCATGACCATGACAGCATCACAGCAACTCCAGACAGCTATTTATATCACGATCTTCACAAGAAAGACATGTCTAGATTTACAGCACACATAAATCAAATGTGCATCACCCACATAAAACATGTACATGTTTTAATTATAGTTTCATGACTCAATAGCCAGATTTTTCTAATGTTCGAAATTTCAACATGATTGCAGCATGAGCATGGACAAACATATATCAAACCACGAATTTTGCATATTTGTCTTGTGGGACTCCATTTAGTTACTACCATATGGTATTCATAACATCAAAAGAAAATTTTGGAACCATGTGCATACCCAAAACATGACATGCATAATTCTTTGAAAAACTTGTCAACATCTCATTAAAGCTTAAAAAGGGGTTGCTGTTATCAACCCCAATTGACTCTGGAGGTCCAGTTTTCATCATGAAAGACTAACGCTTACAAATTTTGTAATGCACCCCAGCTGTCAGCAACCCTAGAATGGCCAAACAGCAACTGTTTTGTGAAATTAAATGCACCTTTTACATGCCAAAGACAGAAACATGTACATACATCAATGCATAACATGTAGCGGAGTCTAGGAATAAAAATATGTATAAAGTCAGAACTTTACATATCTTTGTACAATGCTTAGTGATCTGTTTACAGGTGCATGCATTTACACATTCAAACAGCTTGTGATATGACCCAAAAACATTCACTTATGAATCATGAAAGCATTACGCACTCATCCACAGCTCATAAACATGTTAAGTTATGCCGTGCATGATGAAATAGTATGCATATTGCATAATTCACCTGCTGCCCTTTTACTGGACAGCATCACAGTCATGTTAATATGAAACTGGCACAGTGTGTTCCACTCAACATGCCTTCTGGAAATTCCAGCAAGGTAACCCTCTAAGGAACTGTCAAAATGGACTGATAGATGCAAAGTTATGACCTTAGAAACATGCCACTCAACCATGTTTATGATCATGGTTATGATCATGCCTTCTTGTTAAACATGTAAGCGAAAAGTTCTTTTCTAAAGTTATGTGATATGTACATGTTAATTAAACACATGGTGTATAGCCTACTCCATGACAGCCATGTTACATGTAGCCTTATTTATCAGAATTGTGAATGTGGAAGAGCTTTTATGTATGCTTCACTATGCCATGACATATGTATAATTATTATCTATTAAACAAATAAAGATATGGAAGGAAAGGAAACTATAAGGTAAGGTAAGGAATAGTCGGGAAATGCACATAAACCCTAAGGGGGGTTCTTTGGTAGTTTTTAAAGGAAAGGAAATGATGAATTAAGAGGGATTGAATAATCTAGACTGTTTTCATTTCCTTTGTTTGGATCCTAAGATAAAGAAAGGAATGGAAACAACCAGTGGTGGAACCACCTTATAGCTAGAGAGAGAGAGGGGGGGGGGGCAAAAATAAATTATAATCCACACGTGTTCTCCAAAACTTTCTAAAATCTATATATAAATAGAAATGCCTCTCTCCAATTTTTTCCTAAATGGCCCAAAATTTTATTTAATTTCTATATATCATGTGTTTTTTATGCTGTGGCCCTTATAAAATTAAGTTTTTTGCCCCCAAAAATTCTTTCAATTGATGGGCAAATTCTAAAAAAGCTTAAAACTAAAATCAAATTTATGAGAATAATAAACTTATTCATATGTATCCCAAATTTCTTGATTATATGAAATAAAGCTTCTTAATATGGAAACCAAAGTGAAATAAACACAAGAATCATTTACGGTTGACATTTTGCATGAAAAAATAGTTGAGAACTTTGGAAATGTTTGGGAAATGAGATGAGATAAAAATTTGTGAATAGTAGTTAAATGGTTTGTAATAGTAGTGAAATGGTTTAAGTTATAATGTTTTATAGGATTTTGGGAAGGGAAAGACAAAAGGTTGAATAAAATATTATAAAGTTAAAATATTGTTAGAATATAAAAATTAATACTATTTTTGTTTTGGGATTTGAAAAAAATTAATTTTTTTTGTATTTTGTTTGGAAGTTTGGGAAAATTGTAATGATTAGATGAAAATTTTGAAAAATTTGAATTTGAAAAGTATATGTCTGAGTGATGTTTTGATGTTGAGATGTGACAAGATGAGATAGGATGAGATGAGATGAGATGAAACCATCTCAACATCCAAACAACCCCCTTTAGATTTCATCAAGCAAGAAAAAGTTCATGTGAAGTCTCAATTGTAGCATTATATACTTAATGTGGCACCATAATATTCAGATTTTATATGAAACTTGTATACACTAGTTTACGTACTAAAATGAAAGATGAGCTTATGAAAAATCACTTGTTAGTTTTTATTGAGAAAAAATTTTCTAAAAATATCATTACAAAAATGGTAATGGATCAATACTATTCCATGAAAGACTGTCATAAGAATTTTAAAGGAGATGCTAGTTGTGTTTTTTATAATTTTATTTCCCCATGTATATGGCAAATTATAGATTTGTTTCTTTGAAATAAAAGCTTTCTTCAAAGATGATTTTACCGAGACGTAGCTTCTATAGATAGTTATGATTTAATGATTTTCCGTGATATTAAACTTGAGATTTACATATTTTTGTTGTAAATAAACGTTACATAACTTACATGTTCGAAAATTGGCCCTCCAGCAGAAAACTTTCTGGTTCCACCACCGGAAACAACATAGCTTAAAAGAACGGAACAGAAACGAGAAACAGATGATTTAGTCCCATAATGGAATGGTCTAATCCAGAATGGCCTCATCCTAGAATTAGTTACTTTCAGAAAGAAACAAGTAGTTTTATTGTTAACAAGCAATATTAAGATGCGTCAGAAATACATCTAACCATCTAAGCATCAACAAAATCCAAAAGAAGCCCACCTAATTTAGAGAACATTAAGCTTTCCCTTTCACTCAAAGACAGAAACCAACGTACTCCTGACTCCTAGAGTAGTGTCCAGTGCCATTTGGGTAAAAGAACACAATAAATTACCACCCAAAGCCAAGGCGCAAATTAACACACAGAGAAAAGGGGGTGCAGAGAGAGAGAGAGAGAGCACACCAGGAATAGGTCGGGGAGGATGTGATCCGGGACAGGAGACAGATCGGAGATGTTGGAGAGGTTGTGAAGTGCTGACTCAGCTGTGAGAGATAGCAGCGATGGCGGGGTTCTCATTCACACACGCATTAATAATGATGGCTATCTGAAGCAATTCTATTTCTTTCTCACTCTAGAAGCGGAGACGATGAGCGAGAGAGAATTGGACCAACTCTTTTGTCCATAAATTGCGGACTGCAGATCCTTTTTGTACTGCGTTTTCTCCGTCAACGGAGGACCGATTCATCATTCATCCTTCGCGTCTGCACGTGTGTCTTTCTGCAC
The DNA here is from genome assembly GCA_029856935.1 of Cyclocarya paliurus. NCBI lineage: Eukaryota > Viridiplantae > Streptophyta > Magnoliopsida > Fagales > Juglandaceae > Cyclocarya > Cyclocarya paliurus. The sequence goes on along the minus strand of CM056953.1, from coordinate 18,345,438 downwards.
GTGTACAAGCATATATCCATCTTCTTTCTCTTTTTTTTTCTTTGAGATCATTTGATACTCAATGATTATTTAATCAAAGACTATTTCATCCTATTTTATTTAATTATTATAATTTTTTTAAATTTTTTTATAAAATATAATAAATAATTTAGTTTTTTAAATTTTAATATAAAAATAATATATTAATAATATAATAAAAATAATATCTTATCTAACAAAACCTATACTAGCTTAGAGTATTCATATTAGTCTATCTATATGTATATGTAAAGTCATATTTACATATTATAACTCTAAAATCATCTACATTAATTTATGCATATGTATATATAACTAGCTATGAATAGTTCTTATCCAAATTTAGATAGCAACTATTCACTCTATAAAATATATTTTAATCATTATTTTTCTCTCCTTCCACTCTCTCTCACACAATTTTTTCCTCCTCTCTCCTTCAACAATACAATAAACATTCATTTACACATTCATTTTATTATTATATATATATTATATTTTTTTATTTTATTATATTTTTAATATAATATATAAAAAAATTATATTTTTTATTATTATATTTGTATTATTAATGTCAAATATATATAGTAGATGCTAATTACAAAATATATATAAAAAATTTGATTTTAAAAAAAATTAATAAATATTTTATTATTATTTTATCTCAAAATATACATAAATTAATGTGAAAACTTTACTTAAATAACAAAATAAATATATTAAAAATAATTTGATATATGCATATGCATATATCAATCCTAATGCTATTAAAAATATGATATTAGGCTAACCATTAATGTTAATAAAAATTTGTAGAATTTATTAAAAACATGACAGGTAATGGCCATTGGACATTTCAGGCGGCAGCCCCTTAAGCGGCCTTTCCAGACAGCAAATAAATATGGGCTGGCACCCAGCAAAGAGGTCCAACCTTTCTTGATTGGACACATGTCGAAGGGGAGAGACTTTGTCAACAAAAGTCATCTCTCACGCCTTATTTACGAAGAAAATGGCGAAAACAGAGGTTTAAATATAATTTTAGTAAAGTTAGAGGTCAAAATACAGGTAAGTTAAAGTTAATGGCAAAAGCATGATTAAATACAAAAAGAAAGGTAAAATTAGAATTTTCATAATTTACAAGGTTAATAAAGCATTTTCGTAAATTTAGACTGTACACTAATAATTTTTACACTAAACAGAAACCGAGAAGCCACAAATATAAGTTGAGGACACTATATAAGTAGAGCTTTCTATACTATAATTGTATGCTATAAAGGAAAGGAATTATTGCTTTGTGCTTTTAATGAACTATTGAGATATGGATTGATTTTTACGCGAATTATATATAATAGTTTTGAATAAATGTCTAGTTGACTCTAAGTTCCCTTTAGATTGTAAGATGGTTTCATCTCATCTCATCTCATTTCAATTCCAAACATTATAAATATAAATATTTTTTAATTTCGAATCTTTAAAGTTAATGTCAAAAATCGCACAACAAACCGGAAGAGGAGAAAGAGTCATTCGATCAATGTAGTCTAGAGCCCCCGACGTGATTCGGTACAGTTGTACATAGGTCCATAACAATGAATAGAAAATAAATAATAAGAATGTAAAAGAGAGGGAGATATACAGATTTACTTAGTTCAGCATAAAGCCTACGTCCATAAATTTTTGGAGAGGAAATATCCACTATAATAAGCTTATTTACAGTCCCTCATCACCTCTCATTTCTCACTATAAAGTCGAGATCTCGAATATATTTGCTGAAAAACATGTTCTTGTTGAAACCACCTTTCGAGAGGTTGAAGAAGTTGAAGAAGAAGTCCCTTAGAAATCTTCTGGCCGTTTCTTTTTTTCTGACTCCTCTTTTCATGTGCCCCTAGGGAGTGGTGACAATTGACCAACTTCCCTTGCATGTCTGACATCTTCCTTTCATTTCCTCTTTTTTCCTTTCCCTCTTATCCTTTCCTAACTTTTCTTCTGATATCCTCCTTCTCATTGTTCCCTTCTTCTTCTTCTTCTCTCTCTCTCTCTCCCTCCCCCTAGTGGTGGTCTTTAGGTGGGTTTTAGGGATGTAACCGGTCCGATTTTGGACAAAATGTAATACCAAGTCGATATGTACCGATTTTACATTTTCGAAAACTAATTACGTACCAGTTACCCTCTTAAACCGGTACCTTCGGTTTTACAGGTTCTTCCAGTTTGGTCCGATTTTTTTATTTTAATATTAGGGTATAAAATGTAATTAATATACTTGTAAGGGTATTTTTTTTTCCGGCCCATGGAATGTCCTAGGCCCAGCCAAGGGGGATGGGACTCACTAGAATATACAGTATGAGGGAAGGAGAGGGACAAGAAGGGACTAAGACATGGAGGTGTCAGGAGGCATGGGAAAGCAATATTAGGATAGGAAAATGGAGGATTTGAGATAAAGCAAGGTGTAAGGAGAGAAAAAGTAAGAAAGTGACTTAAAGCAGATGGGGGGCAGGAGTTAAAAGGCAAGAGGAACCTACGGATTAAGAATCCTTCACACACTCTTTTTGGGGACGACTTCAACTTCTTCAGACTTGGGGACTTCTTCTACAGCCAGAGAGCTCCAGCAAGAACTTTTTCTCCATAAAATAGTTCTACAACTTCTATTGTACAGTGAGAAATAAAAGGCCACGAGAGACTATAAACAAGCTTATAGTAGTGGAATCTCCCCTCTCCAAAACTCCAGTGGATGTAAGCCTAGTGCCGAACCATGTAAATTTGTGTGTTCATCTCTTTATTTTTCTCTACATTTAAATATTGTTCATTGCCATGGATGTAAGAACTGAAACTATATAGCCGCACCAGACCACTGCCGGGGGCTCCACATAGCACTGATCGAGACCTAATTCTAAAAACCAGAGTTGTTGGGGCCTAACCCAAGGGTGTGTGAAACACGATGTTAACAGTGGCGTTGTATGTGGGATCATAATAGATCTTGCATGTTCTTCGTATACTTGCGACAACCCGTTGACTCGGAAGAGACACAGAGGAAACCATGGAGGCAAGGCTGGAAATCATGGAGGAATGGGTGATGAGGAGCTCATATCGAAGGAACAGATGAAAATTTTCCAAATAAATGACCTCAGCCTTTCAACTTTTTTTTATGAAAAGAACTACCGCAGAAAATGGGCGAGTGAACTTTTACTCACCAAAGCAATTAAGTGCACATGCACTTAAGTGCTTTCCATGCACACAATGCATAGGGCCGGGAACCCAAACTCCCTAGCCACTCGGACTGCGAATACATAATCGATAGAGCACACGGTTTACAAGATGAGAAAGGACGGGATACACCAAACAACTCCTAAAGAGTGACCAAGTGTGCACTGTGCACTGTGGAGATGGTTGTGCATGGCATGAATAGTGCCATGCATGTACCACGTTGGATGCATGGCAACGTGCGCCCAAGAGCTCGCGGCACTTAGCTGCAAGCCCAGACTGCCCATCAATGGCCTCCTCTCCACCGGTGGTTTCTGACAGCAAACCCACCAGACTCTGCCGGCAGGATTCTGTGAACGAAGCACTCCAGTGTGCACCTCACCTCACACACGGGGCAACAATTCCGCCCTATGGTGTTGCAACTAGGGAATCTCGCCGGAGGTCACATTGTGGCCGCCAGCGTCGTCTGTCACCGCTAGACTAAACTCCAACCACATTGGCGGACAAACGTCGTCTTGCAACCACACACTATCCGGATTCTTAGCAAACTCACAAAAGACTGCCATGAGCCACCCCTGCTCCAGCCAGTTATCATCACCTAGCCGCCAACAACGTCTGTCCGTGCCGAAGTGGTCCCAGATCACTCTCGATCGGCGGTGGCCTCTTTTACTTGGTACACAGGCTTGCACCATACCGAAGTCACTACACAGTCTTCACCTCCATGGCCAGCTCAAGGCGGCATCCTCTCCTCGACCACTGGCCTCCTCGGCCAACCTTCACGACCTTAACAGACACACGCAGCCACTCTACGGCCTCTCTTCACAGCCATGTACACGGACTTAATAGACACTACGTGGCCTCCATATCAAGAATACAAGACTTGCTTCAAGCAATGCAAGGTGGTAGGTCCAATGGCGTTGAGGCTACTAAGCATGTAGCTAAGATGGTATTAGAATTATAGGAAGATGATGCTAAGCTTTTGAACCAGGATACTCTCCTTACACTGGTTCTCCTTCACGTCGTTTTTGGGGTAATGGGTGTTTGACGGTGGTTTTATTCAATGGAAAATGCCGTCTTTAAAACGCGTTGTGATTGAGTCTAAGCTATTCGAGGTGAAAAGGGATGGGTGATATGTTTTCTTGAGTGAGAAAGGGTGGAAATTTGTAAAGAACATGAGAGTGGGGTTGGACATAGCTAGATGGATTTGTAGAGCTTTAGAAGGATGTTTGAAGGCAGCGGGTAAAGGGTTCTACTCTGCTCACAGGGATGGGGACAGGGGTTATATTGCGCAATGCTGTTCTAACTCCAGAGGGTCTTTTATGGCTCTGATGGAGTATGGAGGAGGGGGACGAAGGAGCTTCATTTTCATCCCGGAAGGGAGATATGGTGTGGGTTGGAGAAATCTTACGGTGGTGATGCAGGAAGCTATTAGGGGTGGTGACACTGTGAAGTCGGCATTGCCTTTGAAGCCGTCGTATGGTGCATTTCCGTCGTTGTATAGGGAGGCACTTCTAGGTCAGCATGAGGGGACTCGTGACGAGAAGAGGATAGAGATGGCAGGAATGCCCAAGTCTGGTGACGTCCCATCTTCGGAAAGTGGCCAATGTTGCGAAGGAGTTGTCAGGGATGGTGTTGGTCCGAAGAAGGAAGTGGTTGTTGAGGCTCTGTCCGTTATCAAAACTCTGTTGAGGGAACTGAATTATAAAGTAAAGTGCTTGAAGCAGTGCATTTTGGGGCAGGAATCAGAGTACACTTGCCTAGAGCAGGCAGGGCTTTTGAAGAATATGGGCCAGGGCCAGGTGACGGGCTTAACTTACTCAAAAGGAAAGGGAAGGGCCATGGGCCCTAGTAATGGTTTTCAGCCCATGGGGCCAACTGAAGGGGGCCTTGTCTGGAAGAAAAAATAGACAGTAGCTGGCCCTTCGTCTAGTGGGCCCGAGCCATTGTCACCGATGAGGCCTCAGGTGGTCTCACCCAGGCTGTCGTTCCAACGGTGGTAGTTACGACGCCGGTGGGGCCATTAATAGTGCCTGGTGATCTTTCACAGAGCCATCGCGATGGAGTTTCTCCTCTCAAATCAGTGGGATCTGTACAGAAAGCTCCGATGGTAGACGTCGGCCCTCTCTCGACCCAAGTAACGTCGCCGATGATGATGGTGGCAGTCTCAGATGACGGCCCGCAGGTATGGGGAACACGGAATGAAGGGTTTGGTGCTATAATGAATGCCGCGACTCATGTGGGAGGGCTGTCTCCGCCGATAATCGTAGGGGAAGGGAGGGAGACTTCGCTGACCCACGCTGTGGGTTTTTTCGTGGCCCCGGAGGTGGACGTGAGGGAAGGGATGCATTCTGACTCAGAGATGGGTTTGTCCCAATATGATTCTGTTGAAGGGGTGACTTCAGATGAAAAACATGCTCTGGCCTTGTGTGAGGAGACTCGAGAGTTGTCATCATATGAAGAACAGCTTGTTTTGACTGAAATTTCAGTGGTGGAGGAGACCCGTGAGCTGCCGGGGGTTTGCAAGGAGGTGGATCCTATTCCCTTGAATTTTCTGCATCCCTCCCAGTCAGGAGTCTCGGATTGGGTCTTTGATAAAGTCAAAGAAATTCAGAAAGTCGTGGGTTTGGATTGTGGAGGGTACGAAGATCCATTTTTGGCACTACTCACAGCTATCAAAGCGGAGCACAAGCAACATCGGAAGAATGTTTCGAAAAAACAGCAGGAGCTTAATAAGCTGACTTGGTCACTGAACACCGAGGGTAGCTCTAGCAAGGGTAGGTCGAAAGGGAAGGGACTAGCCTTTCCTCCATGAAGCCCATAATTGTGTCGTGGAACGTTCGGGGGCTCAACGAGGCCAATAAATGTCTTCGGATAAGAAACTTGCTTCGTGAGTGGAAGGCAGACATTGTGTGTTTACAGGAGACTAAGTTGAAGCTAGTCAATAGGGGTTTTGTGAGAAGTTTGTGGAGTGGAGCTCATGTGGACTGGGTTTATTTGGCTTCTAATGGGGCATCAGGTGGAGTGATAGTAATGTGGGATCGACCGATGGTGGAGAAAATGGAGGAGTTTATAGGAAGGTACACAGTAGCATGCTCTTTTAAGAGTGTGTCAGATAATTTTTTATAGGTGTTTGCAGGCATGTACGGTCCTAATATTGATAGCACTAGAATTTGTTTGTGGGAAGAACTGGCTGAAATTCATAGTTGGTAGAACCTCCCTTGGTGTATTGGGGGAGACTTCAACGTCACTAGATTCCCAAGCGAGTCTTCGGGTAATAGAAGAGGGCGGCCAACTATGATAGAGTTCTCTAAGTGTATCGCGGACTTGAATTTGGTAGATTTACCACTAGCTAGGGGTTCAGCCATGTGGGCTAATAATCAATCTTGGTCTTGATTGGATCGCTTTCTTATTTCACCTGAGTGGGAGAGTCACTTTCCAGACGTTTGGCAAAAGCGTCTGCCTCATATTAGCTCGAATCATTGGCCTATTTCGCTTGATTGTGGGGGTATCCGTGGGGGTCGAAGGTACTTTAAACTCGAAAATATGTGGTTAAAATCTAATGGCTTCATTGAGAGAGTAAGACAGTGGTGGTCTTCGTACCAGTTTTTGGGTTCCCCTAGTTTTGTTCTTGCAGGTAAATTGAAAGCGCTAAAAAGAGATATGAAGCTATGGAATGTGCAATCTTTTGGTGATCTAGGGGCAAACAAGAAGAGTAAGTTGATGGAGATCCAAGAAATTGAGAGAATCCAAGAGGATAGGTCCCTTACCCAAGATGAAGTAGCTCAAAAGTCGTTGTTGGGGGAGGAGCTTGAGAGAATTATCTTGCTAGAAGAGATTTCGTGGCGCCAAAAATCAAGAGCTTTGTGGCTCAGGGAAGGTGACCGAAGCACTAAGTTCTTTCATCGAGTGGCAAATTCTCACAGAATAAACAATAACATTGAGATGCTGAAGATTGATGGTACTGAGTGTAAAGATGAACAGGTTATTCAGAATCATATAGTTGGTTTCTATGAGCAACTCCTAATTGAATCGACGTGTTGGCGGCCGTCCCTTGATGGGCTGGTTTTTGACACCATTGGAACGAGTGATATCTCTCGGTTGGAGAGGGCTTTCGAGGAAGAGGAAGTAACGGAGGTAGTGCGGAAAATGGCTAAGGATAAGGTGCCGGGGCCGGATAGATTCTCTACGGGTTTCTTCCAAGATTGCTTGGATGTCGTAAAGGAAGATATAATGAAAGTGTTTCAAGAAATTTTTGTGGCTGGAAAATTTGAGAAAAGTTTAAATACTACCTTCCTTGCATTGATCCCAAAGAAGGTGGGGGCACTCGAGATAACGGAGTATCGTCCCATTAGCTTAGTGGGAGCGGTTTACAAGATCATTTCCAAATTATTAGCCAACTGACTTAATGAGGTGGTGGGGAAGATTGTCACTAAGCCTCAGAATGCTTTTGTTAAAGGTAGGCAAATTCTTGATGCGGTTCTTATTGCCAATGAATGTCTGGACAGTAGAATTAAGGCAGGCTCAGCAGGGATCATTTGTAAGTTAGATATGGAGAAGGCGTATGACCATGTTAATTGGGATTTCCTTCTCTATCTTCTTGGGAGATGCGGTTTTGGTGAGAGGTGGCGGTCATGGATCCGCTGGTGTATATCAAAGGCCAAATTCTGTGTTGATAAATGGCAGCCCTGCGGGTTTCTTTCATAGTTCACGATGCCTAAGGCAAGGAGATCCGTTGTCGCCTTTATTGTTCGTCATTGTGATGGAAGGATTAGGCAGGATGATCTCGACCTTGACTCATCATGGCCACAAGGAAGGATTTTCGGTTGGAACCCCGGATAGGGGCATCATTAACATATCTCATTTGATGTTTGCAAATGATACGATTGTATTTTGTGGTCCAGATCGGAATCAGGTACGGGCTTTGAAGGCATTGCTTTTGTGTTTTGAAGCAGTGTCTGGTTTAAAAGTGAATTTTGATAAGTCTGTATTGGTGCCAATTGGCGTGGTGTCTAATGCACGACAGTTGGCCCATGCATTGGGTTGTAAGGTTGCCTCTTTACCTTTGAAATATCTGGGTCTTCCGTTGGGGGTCGGTGCAAGGACACCTGCTATATGGGAATCAGTGATTGAGAAGATATAGAAGAGATTAGCGTGTTGGAAGAGATTGTACCTGTCAAAAGGTGGTAGGCTTATCTTGATAAAGAGTACCCTTTCTAACTTACTTACATATTTTTTGTCACTTTTTCCTATACCTGCAAGTGTGGCGGGCCGAATTGAGAAACTCCAACGTGACTTCCTGTGGGGTGGTTTGGAGGATGAGTTTAAATTTCACCTAGTCAAGTGGGAAACGGTTTGTCGCCCAAATATCCAATGGTGGTTTGGGTGTCAGAAAGGTGAGGACCTCCAATCAGGCGTTACTTGGCAAATGGCTGTGGAGATACAATAATGAACCGGAAGCTTTGTGGAGAGGGGTGATTGGGTGCAAATATGGAAATATATGGGGGGGATGGTACACTAAAGTGTTAGAAAGTACAGCGAAAAAATACCTCAAGCTCAGCTTACAAAATTGCTCCACAAGTTTCTCCAGATTGACAACTCACAAGCGTTTCCTTTTAGTGGCGAAGTGTACTACGTAGTATAAAACTAGAGTAACACTTAACAAATCCACAGCCTAAATACTATTTCAAGAGATAACAAAAAGAGAGATTTTTTTTTATCTATTTTCATATGAGACAAAAAAACAATTGTAGGGGGACTATTTATAGTCCTCCTACACATGGCTGGCCTTAAAGGCCAGCCTTTAAATTGCTGTAACGCATGGCTTTAAGCCATGCGTTACAAGCAAATAACGCATGGCTTAAAGCCATGCGTTACACACGTTGTAACGGAGGGGTCAGCCCCACGTGGGCGCCCCTCCTTCTAACATCTCCCACTCGTACACAGTGGGCATGACCCCAGGTCTACATCTCTCTAATGTTCTCAATCTTGTTCATACAAGTAAATAGGCCGTGCGACCACCAAGCACATTTGTAGAAAGGTGGGAGTACATATACCAAATCTCTTCCGGAGAAGACCAGCATAGTAACATCCTTAAAGTGTCTGGTCATGTCCTAGACTCATTCGATCGCATCAAAATCAAGCATTTTCGAACCCTCTTGAGTTAAAAAAAAACTCAGAACAATGCTTGACTACCTTCAAATCATTTCAATGTGTTCACAACCTTAGCCGCTACCAAGATGTAGCGTCATAGTTTGACGTCAGCAAACACTATCGAAGATACGATATTGTAGAGTCTTCCCTTTGCACTCATATCACTCAATTTTGGTCAAATCGCTTTCCCAGCGATGCCTCTTTAGACCGTATCAATCATGGCCATAGACAACATGCCAAAGTAGCAGACATCTCAACCTCCATCTCGTGACACAGTCAAAGGTAAAGGACACTTAATAAAATGAGACTCACACAGTGAGAAAGAAGGGAACCTTTTACTCACTTACTCATAAGGTCGAATAAGCACATGTAATATGAAACACATGCTACGATGGATTTCTCTTTCTCAAAGAGCATATGTCTAGATCAACACCGTACAGATCTTGGTATAGTCGCTCCTTAGGCATCTAACCCGAGTTCCTCAATTTGCACGCCTCCGAGGCGTCAAAGAGAATCTCACATCTAGCTAACTACAGGCTACATGGATGGTGGGGTAACCCATGCATAGTCTATTCAATAGACCTCATCTTAGCTCCCATTAAGGCGACATACTTTGTATCAACCTACTTATCCCTTTGGAAAAGTACCTAGGGACACAATGTCTCATCTCTACTCGCTACTCAAGCGCTAGAGGCGATCGCTCGTGTGAGTGAGCCAATCTAAGCCTGTTGACATATCTTGTGTGTGTGTATTAGAAAAAACAATACGATAAAGACAAGAACTGAATCATATTGTATTAATATCCCAAAGGAAATGTTACATCTCAATGTCATTTGTAATACAAATTACATTTACAATCTACGTAGTCCTAGATTCCTAACATGAGTCTAAAAGACATCTCTTGCTATAGGCTTCGTTAAGGGATCAGCAACCATACAACTCGTAGAAAGATGTTTCAGAACCACTTCCTTTTGCGCTACCATGTCTCTGATGTAGTGATATCTTATATCTATGTGTTTGGTTCTTCCATGATATTTTGAGTCCTTAGCATATGCAAGAGCTGCCATGCTATCGCAGAATATCGTCACCGGATCTGAAGTATCCATGCCAATGTCTAAATGCTTGAGGAACCTCTGTAACCAAACAGCTTCTTGAACTGCTGCTGAACAAGCTATGTATTCCGCCTCCATGGTGGATAAGGCTATACAAGGTTGTTTCTTACTGCTCCATGTAATGGCGCTATTGTTGAGAAGAAAGACATACCCAGTGGTTGATTTGCGCTCATCTAGGTCACTGCCCCAGTCGGCATCACTGTAACCTCTTAGCTGCAAATCTGAACCCTGATAGCACAACACATAGTCCACAATTCCCTTGAGATATCGCATAATCCTTTTGACTGCTTTCCAGTGAGCCAGTCTGGGGTTAGATTGGAATCTACTCACTAAGCCAACTGCATAGCATATGTCAGGCCGAGTACACATCATTGCGTACATCAGACTACCCACAGCATTAGCATAAGGGACACGTGCCATCTTTTCATTTTCTCTTTGAGTCTTAGGACACAACTCTTTAGACAAGTTCTCGCTTCTTGCAACAGGGGTGTCAATGGGTTTACATCCACTCATTAGGAAGCGCTCGAGAACTTTCTGTATGTAAGTCTGTTGAGACAAACACAAAAGTCTCTTTGAGCGATCTCTGTAGATCTTAACTCCCAGAATGTATTCTGCCTCACCCATATCCTTCATCTCAAAATTGAAGGATAACCACTCTTTTGTGGTGACTATCAACCCTTTGTCATTTCCAGCTAGTAGTATGTCGTCAACATATAATGACAATATAATGAAACTCTTCTTAGACCTTTTGACATAGATACAATGGTCCTCTGTGATCATCGTAAACCCATTCAAGAGAATGGCTCGATGGAATCTAAGGTACCATTGTCTAAATGATTGTTTTAGTCCATATATAGATCGTTTGAGCTTGCACACTTTGCGCTCTTAACCTTTGATCACAAAACCTGTTGGTTGATCCATATAGATCTCCTCATCTAGTTCTCCATTGAGAAATGATGTCTTAACATCCATCTGGTAGAGTTCCAAATCCATGTATGCTACTATAGCTAGAATCAGGCGAATTGAGGCAAACCTCACCACTGGTGAAAATGTTTCCTCATAGTCTATACCCTCCTGTTGGGTATATCCTTTCGCCACTAAGCGAGCTTTGTACTTATCTATTGATCCATCTGACTTGCGTTTGACCTTAAGAACCCATTTGTTCCCAATAGTCTTACTCCCTGTCGGTAGATCAACCAGATCCCAGACCTGGTTAGTCTTCATAGACTCAATCTCATCATTGAGAGCTTTCATCCACTCATCTTTAGTAGAAGATGAGAGAGCCTCATGAATTGTCCTAGGCTCATCATCATCATGCGGAGCTACCATAAAAGCTTCCCCTTCAATCTCAAAACGACGACGGGGAATACTTTCACGTGTGCTTCTACGCGGCTGAGGTTGTTGTGATTGAGTGACAAGTGGTGTGCTCCCACTAGGATTTAAATCATTTTTATAATTTGTAGGAGGTTGAAGAATTTCTTCCTCATTCTCAACTAAATTCCTTGGAGCACTTTCCTCTTGTTCCACAATCTCATGAAGTTCTAAACTCCTACCAACCTCACCTCTACTTGAAAATTCATCTTCAATGAAATCCACATCTCGTGACTCAATCTCAGTCACACTTTCATCAGATTGTTCACCTATTAACACATACCCTTTAGAGTGTTCTGAGTACCTTATAAAGATACACTTCTTCCCTCTAGGGCCTAACTTCCCATACTTATGAGAAAGATCGTGAACAAAACCCGTTGAACCCCATGGCCGCAAGTTACTCAAATTGGGTTTCTCGCCGGTCCATAGTTCATATGGGGTGGAAGTTACTGATTTGGAGGGCACTCAGTTAAGAATGTAGGCAGCAGTCAAAAGTACATCCCCCCAAAAAGAAATTGGTAGGTTTGCTTGCGCCATCATTGACCTAACCATCTCAAGCAGTGTTCGATTTCTCCTTTCCGCCACGCCATTTTGCTGCGGCGTACTCGGCATCGTCAACTGTCTTTTGATTCCTTTTTCATCACAGAGCCTTTTAAATTGCTGAGAGAGATATTCTCGTCCTCGATCAGTTCTTAGAGTTTTTAAACTCTTGTCTAACTGATTCTCAACCATCCTTAGATACTGCCTAAAGCACTCCAATGCTTCAGACTTATGGGAGATTAAGTAGACATAACCGTAACATGAAAAATCATCTATAAATGTGATGAAGTAGACACCTCCGTGTCTTGCCCTCACACTCATTGGACCACAGATGTCTGAGTGGACTAATTGCAGTGGAAAAGATGCCCTAGTGGCTTTTCCAAACGGTTTTCTCTTAGCTTTTCCCATTAGACAATGTTCACATGTGGGCAAGATGACTTTAGCGAGATTGCCTATTAAGCCCTCTCTAGCTAACCGAGTCATTCTATCTTACCCTATATGGTCAAGTCTAGCATGCTATTTATATGAATCCAAATTATCAGATGCAGAAAGAAAAGCAATAGACTCATTTATATTTGAATAATTCAAATTTAATATCATAAAACCATCTTGAAGAAAAACATTACCATAAAACACATGGCCCAAATGAAAGGAAACATAATTGTTTTCAAATACAATCTGAAAACCAAGTTTTAATAGAGTAATTACGGAAAGTAAATTTCGTCAGATCTCGGGAGCGTATAGCACATTGTGGAGGAAAAGAGTGCGGCCACCCTGCAAGTCCAGCTTGTATGTACCAAGTCCCAGTACCTCCACGCTAGCTCCATTCCCCACCTTGATATCACGACTCCCAGCTGGAATCCGCCGATACTCCACAAATCCAACTCTGTCTCGCGCTATGTGTTCGGTCGCTCCTGAATCAACAATCCACATAGGATAGGAATGAGCAACCATCACATGGCTAGTTACAAAAACAATGCGAGAAAAGTCAGAGTGTACCTTCTTCGGCTCAGTACAGTCACGAGCGAAGTGGCCATTCTTTCCACAGTTGAAGCACTCTACTTTCGACTTGTTCTTCCCGCGCTTGCCCCTCTTGCTGCGCTGGGAAGTTCCTGACACCTTCTTGATTTGTCCAGCAGCTACTCCATTCTTGTACTTCTTGCGTTTAGGCCTTGATGCCTTACGCGAACCAGAATTAGCCACATAGGCCGTATGATTGGGCTTAGCAGCCTTTAGGCGCTTAGCCTCCAATTCTAAATGACGCGAGACATCATCAAAGTCTTTGATATTCTCGTTATGTGTCAGGTTCTGGCTCATATTCTCCCAAGAATTCGGTAGTGATCTTATCACTGCCTGCACTTGCTGTTCATCTGTCAGGTTGTTTCCTGCCAACTTAAGTTCGCGGATCATGGTCGACATAGCTCTAAGATACTGCTTCATCGTGTGGTCAGAGCGCATCTTATAGGAGTCAAACCTCATGGTTAATCCACGCAACCTAGCCGCTGAAGTTCCACCAAACTTCAACTTCAAAGCATCCCACATGCTTTGGGCAGTGTCATAGATCTCGAACTCACACATAAGATCATTGTGCATGCTGCTTAACATTATTATGCGCGCGCACCGACTTTTCTTAGCCCATTCAGTATAGGCTAGTTTATCTTTCTTATGTTGTTCCGAGGTTCCTTCCCCAGGCGGAGTAAGAGAGTGAGATAAGGCCTCCAAGATCTCTTACTCATCTAGGACATATTGGATCTTACGATGCCAAATATCGTAGTTCTCCCCATCCAATTTCTCCCCTTTGTTTAGATCGGCAACTATGTTCTTGGATGCCATATCACTACAATACGCAAAGAAGGGATATTACACACACACCTAAGAAATTTGCTGAGTCTATCCAAGCTAGAAAAAGAATAATTTAGACATGTCGCAAGATCGAAAAATCACTAAGCTTCAGAATCATCTCTTGCGCCACAATATCCAATTATTAAATTTCTAACCTAATTCATGCGCAAATTTAAAAAATAAATATGAGAGAATTAATCATCATAAATCTCAACCATACTCCCACTATCTTAAGTAGTCATCTAGACCTAGTCACATGTAAAGACATAACCTACTAAAACCGCAGTAACCTTTTGGGCCAGTCTACAAGGACAGCTACCCAGACTACAACAACCTGTTGGGCCAGTTTACAAAGATAGCCAGACTACAGCGACCTGTTGGGCCAATCTACAAAGATGGTTCTTTTAAGACCATTACAGTCTATTTTTCTTGTTCCATCAGTGCATTTACAGTTCTTACTGGGGCCACCGTAGTCTTTTGGCTATACAATGCATTTACAGTTCTTACTGGGGCCATCGTAGTCTTTTGGCTATACAATGCATTTACAGTTCTTATTGGGGTCACTGCAATTCTTTCAGCCTATCATTTACACTGACAATTCTAACTAAGACTACTTAGTGGGAATTTTCTATTTTATCATAAAAAAATGAAGACTAATGTTTAAACATCAAAGCCTAACATTCATAAATGATAAAATAATCACATATCCACATGTTCAATTCACACATACATGTAATCACATTTAATCTAAAATATTAAATAAAAAATCACATGTAATATAATATTATGGAATTAAAAAAAACATGAATATAACCATATATTCACATGTAATCACATTTAATCTAAAATATTAAATAAAAGATCACATGTTATATAACAATATATCTAAGCATATATTAAATCATGCAAAAAAAAAATTATTTATTTATTTTTTAAATGTATATTCAACCCCCACCTAAACCAAAGGAAAGTCGCAACCTAGTGGTGCGCACTACCCTTATTTAATCAGTGGTCTTGGGTTCAAATCCCAGATGTCATTTTCATCCCCTTCCTTTTTTTTATTTTTTATTTTGTGTTAAAAAAAAATGGTTTAAACAAGGCTGGGCCGAAAATGGCCCAGGCCTTTTTTTTTTTTAATAAAACACTGAAGGGCCGAATGGCCCAGCCCAATTATTCAGTAAAAAAAAATTAATGGGCCGAGAGGCCCAGGCCCATTATAAAACAAAGATGACTTCGGTCATCTCCTACCTCCGGATGGCTACTGTTAACGTGAACAATAGCCGTTTCACAACAGCAGCTCAGCTGCCGCTTGGGTCCACCACGAGCAGCGTTAACTGCTTCCACCGGCCGGAAACAGTAACTCCAAGCTGCTGGATGGTGCCGCAGCACCTCACTGGTGCGCGCTGCACCACGGTAGTGCGCGCAGCACGCAGGTGGTGCGCGCAGCACCTCTGTGGTGCGCGCTACACCCAGGTGGTGCACGCTGCACCTCCGTGGTACGCGCAGCACCACCCTGGTGCGCGCTGCACCATCCTGGTGCGGCAGCACCACTGTGTTTCGAAGCACTTCGTGCTCTCATTTTTATTTTAAGAATTTAAAAAAAAAAAAAGAGGACTATAAAAATGGCATCCAGATTTCTCATATACAAAAAAATAAAATAAAAATAAACTGGGAACAATTTATAAAGCTCTGATACCAATGTTAGAAAGTACAACGGAAAAATACCTCAAGCTCAGCTTACAAAATTGCTCCACAAGTTTCTCCAGATTGACAACTCACAAGCGTTTCCTTTTAGTGGCGAAGTGTACTACGTAGTATAAAATTAGAGTAACACTTAACAAATCCACAGCCTAAATACTCTTTCAAGAGAGAACAAAAAGAGAGATTTTTTTTTATCTATTTTCATATGAGACAAAAAAACAACAATTGTAGGGGGACTATTTATAGTCCTCCTACACATGGGCCAGCCTTTAAATTGCTGTAAAGCCATGCGTTACAAGCAAATAACGCATGGCTTAAAGCCATGCGTTACACACGTTGTAACGGAGGGGTCAGCCCCACGTGGGCGCCCCTCCTTCTAACATAAAGAAGTTAGAGGAACTGATGGAGTGGGGTTGTGGAAGCACATTAGAAAAGGATGGACGGTCTTTCTTCGCCACACTCATCTTTTGATGGGCAATGGATCCAAGATTAAATTTTGGAAAGATACTTGGTGTGGAGATCATGCTTTGCAAGATGTATTTCCTTCATTATTCCAAATTGCCAGTGTCAAAGAGGCCTCAATAGCGGAGGTTATGGGCATAGTGGGTGAGCAACTTTATTGGAATATCAGTTTTAGCAGGGCTGCGCAAGACTGGGAGTTGAACAGTTTTACTGATTTCTATAGCCTTCTGTATTTAGTGAAGCCCAATAACACATAGGAAGATGGATTGTGGTGGGTACCTGCTAGGAAAGGTGATTTTTCTATTCACTCTTTTTATAAGGCCCTTACACAAGAGCCCTATATTCGGTTTCCCTGGAGGAGGATATGGAGACACAAAGCGCCCCTTAAAGTAGCTTTCTTTGTGTGGACGACATCTTTAGGCAAGATTGTCACAACTGATAACTTGAGGAAGAGGCAGATTATTATAGCAGATTGGAGTTGTATGTGTAAGGGAGGGGGCGAGTCCGTGGATCATCTCTTATTACATTGTGACATAGCACGGGCTTTATGGGATGGGGTTTTGGCCAAAGTAGAGTTGGGCTGAGTCATGCCAGAGATCGTGGTGGCAGCTTTGGCCAGCTGGCCAAGTATTGGAGGGGTACATCAAATTTCAACAGTTTGGAAGATGGTTCCATTGTGCATATTGTGGTGTCTATGGAAGGAACGTAATGAGCACACGTTTGAGAGATCGCTAGAGGAACTTATAGCTTTATTTTATAGCACGTTAGGTACTTGGTCCACTGCTGTTGATTTTAATGGCATGGCCCTTCATGATTTCCTTGTTTCTATTACACCCTCCTAGTCAGGGTTGTCTTTTTGTATATACTGGGCTAGGCCTATTCTTTGGAGTAATATATTTTGTTTTACTTATAAAAAAAAAAAAGCTAGTGAGGGGCAGGAGTTAAAAGGCAAAAGGAACCTACGAATTGAGGATCCTTCACACACTCTTTTTGGGGACGTCTTCGGACTTAGGGACTTCTTCTACAGTCAACGAGCTCTAGAAAGAACTTTTTCTTTATAAAATAGCTCTACAGCTTCCATTGTACAATGAGAAATGAGAAGCCATGAGAGATTGTAAACAAGCTTATTATAGTGGAACCTCCCCTTCCCAAACCCCCGTGGACATAAGCTTAGTACTAATCCATGTAAATCTGTGCATTCATCTCTTTATTTTCTCTACATTTAAATATTGTTCATCTCTATGGATGTACGAATTGATACCATACAACCACACCGGACCACCGTTAGGGGCTCCACAGAGCACCGATCGAGGCCCAGTTCTGAAGACCCAAGTTGCTAGGGCCTAGCCCAAGGGCGTGTGAAATATTACTATTACTAATTGTTAATAATAATTTAGTTGAATTATTATTTAGTATTACATGGTAGTAATAGTTAATAGTATAGTGTTCACATCTATTAAACTGTTATTAGTCGCTCAGAAAAAAATTATTATTAGTCAATTTAGTCTATTGATATTACAGTTCTTCTAGGTACAGGTGGTTTGGCGCAGCAACTGAGTACCAATTACCTAGGTAGAGTGTTCTGTAAGATGGGATTTTTATATTACAAAAAAAAAAAGAAAAAGAAAGAGAAGGGTAAATGAAGAGAATAGAAAGAGAAGACATCAACCTCAGGAAAACTCTGCTCTCATCTCCCTTCCTCAACGCAGGTCACTCAATCCTTCATCCCTCCCAAAATCTCTTCCTCTAATTACCATCGACTGGTCTCCTCTGCGTGCGACGGCAAAGGTCTCCTTTGCACTACACTCTCCTCTACCTATGACGGTTTCCTCTGCGTCGACAATTTCAGGTACTCTTACCAAAGGAAGCTCCATAGAATGCCGGCTTCGTTTGATGAAGAAGTTTTTGACGAGCTTTCACAGTTCATGGGGTCTAGAATGAAAACTTCTCAAAGTAGTAGATGAACCAGTTCAGGAATTGTCGACATGGATGGTACTCTCAAAGCTCTTGATGGGGCAAAAGCTCTGCCTCCACCTCCTTCATTCAAAGAAGATGAGCTCCCTCTCTCAGGTAAATGTTGTAGCTTTGCTCGCATCAGATAGAAAACCAAGCTTATGCGTTAATCAATGAAAACTATAGTTTTATCTCCTTTTCTTTGCTATAGTACGCATTTAGGAATATATGCAAACTTTAGGAACAAAATCTCGTTCTGTCTTTTTCTCCTCCTAGCCGAACTTTTGTAACGAAAACAATTATTTTGTCTTACACAGCTCGAGCAAAACAACTGGTTATGACTCGTGGAAGTGAACCTGCATTCCATGGTACTAGAGGTACCTTACTAGGGTTTGAGCCTTCTCTAGACATTGTACGTGCTTCGTCTTAAAAAGAGCTCCGTCGAATTGGAAAGATATGAATGGCATGGAAAGAATCAATTTACTTATGGGCCGAAGAAGGCGAGCACCACAGGGGGAGAGTGAGGCTTTCAGGTACAAGTTTTTTGAAGGTGGATGAGCTCACACATTCACAGAGTTAAAATTGAAACACACCGTTTCATTAAACAATACAGTTGTACCTGTTGGTATGCTTCGGTGTGCAAAATCGCTTGAGAGTAGAGTTTTCCTTTATATTATAGTATAAGTATATTATTTTATAAAAATTTGCTCATACTAATATATTACTGAATTTAACTAATTATATAAGTTATAGTTATATAATATATATATATATGATTAATATAAAAAATTACATATATTTTTATAAAATATGTATAATATTGGAGTCGGTACATCGCTACCTCCGACTCCGACTTTTTTTGTGAAAAAAACTCCAACTCTGACTTATCAAAGCTGAAGCAAAGTCGAAGTTGGATTTTTGCTCAGCTCTAACCATATTCTTTCTTGTGATTCAAAATAATCTAGACAAAGTGTTGACGATAAAATTGAAAAATTAATTAGAATAGACCATGTTTTTATCCTAGATGTAGACTCAACCTTTATTCTTTCAGAGTTTTAGAAATTACTGACATTCAAGAACAAAGGTTAAAGCTATTTAGTCTTTTGACAAAGTCAGGCCAAATAACAATGGTTGGTGCACCCCTTCTTCCACTTGCACTAAAGCCACTGAAATTGCATCCGATGTGACCGCCAAATACAATTGCATTAAGAAAAAACTTTCTCTGTCTTCAAAGAGTTTATCACTGGAGAATGAGAGAATAGATGATAACCATGAAAACAAACCAGTGTTGAACCAGATAACGAGCCATCTTATGCAATTTGACAGACTTCTTCACTATCTGCAGTGCAAATAAGAAGAAATATTAGAATTGTCAGTTGTAAAATCCCATGTTGAAAGGTCGAGCTCGCACCCAACTTCGATTAGGACTGTCAAATTGTGATACAATCCGCGAATCCAACACAAAATTAACACATTAGGGTTGATGGGTCTTACTTGTTTAATAAAAGGAGTCAGGTTAGGATTAACTCGTATACAACCCAGACTCGGTTTGACATGACCCCAACCTGACACATGACTTTCGGAGCTGGCAATTTTTGTCACAATTCTTGAAGCTGACTCAGACCAACTCAAATGGTTAAGGTTGAGGAATTTGACTTTTTTAATTAAATGGGTCAAGTTAGGGTTGACTCATATGCAATACAAACCCAACTGAACATGATCTGAACCCAAGAAGACTACATGAATTTCCAGCCCTAACTTTCATGTTAACGTCTCTATAATGGATCAAGATTTCAACTCAGTTATAAATCACAGTTCTCTAGCCAACTCAACAGTTCAGAAACAAACAAAGAGCATAAGACTGCTCAACAAAGCCTTTGTCACATATGTTTGATCAGCTGCATGGAACCTATTTTGTCATTCCATTACATTTGAGAACAATTTTTTTCTTGAATTTTTTTTTAATGTAAAAGCGATTATATGATAACCGCAAAGGGCAGGCCCAAAGTTCATGGTATATGCAAGAGAAAGCACAATTTTTTCTTTCTTGAATTCCACAAGAAAAGGGGTTCTCCAAAGCTTCTACCCCTTTTCTCCTTTGTTTTCTCCAATCCTTACAACATTTAAAACCTTAAAGAAGTCACTCCTACAATCCAGTGCACACAAATTGCTAGTTTTTGTTGCAGATGTCCAAACTGTCATTACCAAGTTTTCTTCATCTAATACAAATTAGTATCTTGCAATTCCATGTACTTATTCTTACACACCAAAACTAAAGGATGAGGAAGATAATAAGGATGGTGATGCTGTTAGTAATTACTACAACTTAATTCCATTCTTAAATGTCTTGCCATTCTACCATCTCAAAATGCATTTTTTTTAACATATGGATCATGAAGAGAGCAACTTGTAAACAGAAAACAAGTATCAAACCACTAATATAAAATTATTACGTGGCCTATGGCTATTTACTTGGAATAAATTCTATTACTACCTATCAAAATAAAATAAAATTATTACGTGGGGAAAAGAAACAAGTATGCTCAACTGATCTAAGATTGGATATATGCATGCAGACCAAGCTATGTCTGTTAATTTATTTTAGATCTAGTCCTACAAGAGGTCTTAATAGGCAAAAGATTTCTCTTTTGTCGGTATATTACACGTGCAACCAGTGAATTTTGAGCTCATAACCTCACTCTCCAATTGTTAATACAGGGGGACACCTCATTGGTTTTTTTGGTCATAACCAATTCGTGGATGACAAACAATGGAAAAAGACTAAGACAAGGGCAAGACACGTCTCTCCACTAAGATAGCACCGGGAAGATGACATTTCTCTTCCTTAATATAGAGAACGCCCCTGCATTTTGAAGAAAAAACTTTCCTCAAAATTATAATTTTAAAATCCTACTCTCATACTGAATCAATTTCAAATAAAAATTCCACACAACTCTACATGTTGACCCAAATCTAGCATCCAATGGGAAAAACAAAAACAAAAATATAAGCAAAACAAAAAAGGCTAACAACTCCATGAAGCTTTGACGAACCATAAAATTTTATTGAAGGGGACTAAAAAACAGATTATGTCAAGAAAGAAATTTCCAGAACTTTCAGAAAATTATGCAAAAAAAAATAGCCAGGAGTTGACACAGTACAGTGAGGTAAAGTAATATACCAGAAAAGACAAATGGGCATGTTGATTACCTGAAGAATCAGTGCCTTTGAATTGTTATCTGAAAGAGGACAGATATAAAAACTAAACAACGTCTCAATAATTGAGTTTCTGATATATATTTGTGCATCATCATCCATGTTCAGGCCTGCATACAGTAAGCGCAGTATCCACAACCTTTCTGCTTTGAAATTAACAGAGCTACTCCAGAAAAATTTCTGAAACAATGGTATACCCTGCAGATAGAATAGAAAATAAGCAACAATATTTTGATAAGCAAGAAAGTAACAATTATAAGACAAATAAACTAATATAACATAAATCAGTGAATTAGAAAATTGAAATTGAGATATATGCATGGGTCACGAAACATATACCTTCATATTTACCCTAGAAGAGTGCATCAAAAGCTTACTTATATCTGTATAGTGATCATGCCAAGGGTCCAACAATATAAAAGATGATTCTGCAGCAAAAAGAGCAATAACAGTAGGAATTTTCTGCCATGGTTCTTCAACAATATTTTGCACATAAGTCAACAGAAGCTGGAGTTGCATTACATCCTTCTACTTTTGAAACTTCTGCAGATAAAAGCATGCATTTTTGTTAAAATAACTTCAACAAAAATGTGATGCAGAACAGAAAACAATCCACCATTGTACAAATCGAGAAGATTTCTCAAAGGTCTGAGGTAGATGCCAGTAATAAAAATATGACCATAACAGCATTACATTGTTCTACACCAAAACCATGTATACCTACTCAATTTTATTGGGATAAAAACACTTTTCACCCTTAAAATATCAAGAGTTTTGCACATTGCACCCTAAACCACGAAACCAAAAGCATTGCACCTTAAAACAAAAACATATTGACACTTTTCACCCTCCTTTAAGATCAAACTTTCAAGATTGTGACACATAATTGAATGAGGGTGTAAAGTGTAAATTTTTGGTCATTTGAGGTACAATGTTTCTATTTATGTAGTTTGGAGTGCAAAATGCAACATTCCTGATAGTTTGAAGGTGCAAAGTGCACCTTTCCCCAAATTTATATCTACTGCTTTATATTTTCGTCAGGGACTGAGGGACAAGTGCGCTGGTCTTAAAAAGTTTCAAAATGACAACACCATATGAAGGATTGCTTTTCAGCAATGCGACACACCATAAGAAAATTGCTGACAGTGAAACTTTGGCAACACAAACATACATATACATGCACATAAAACATGTTCTGAAAACAAGCTATAAAAAAACATAACATCACCTCCAATGCACACTTAAAGATCCCAAGAGTCTCATAACCCAATTTTCTTATCCTGTCATCTGATGAAAATATGCTAACAAATGCAACTGCAATTTTCACAATCTTCATACACCTCCCATTTCTTTCTAGCCATAAGCACCAAAACAAACATAAGGGAATCATCCTCCACACTGCTGCACTGCCTCTACATCCCACTGAACCTTGCCAGCAAGCCAAAAAATCCACTACATGCATAGGCATCACCCAAGCAATGCCTACCCTTGCTAAAATCTTATTCCACAATATTGTCGCCACCCCACAGTGAAAAAAAAAAGATGGTTAACAGATTCATCATCCTTCTTACACATAAAACACCAATCAACCACAAATAAACTTCTCTTCCTCAAATGATCCGTGGTTAATATTTTCCCCAGAGACACCAACCAACAGAAAAAGCAACCTTGCTAGGCACCTTTGCCCTCCAAATACATTTCAAGGGATAGTCTTTAACTCCCTGACTAATTAATGCCTTGTAAAAAGATTTTACAGTAAATCTGGAGTTATTTGTTTGCAACCACAGCAGGCTGTCCCTCTATTCTGATCAATTTTCATATCATATAATCTTCCCAAAAAATCAGATACCTCACCCACTTCCCAGTCCTTCACATCTCTGTCGAAATCCACATTCCACTGAAGCATGTTATTAGAAATCTTATAAGACTCAGTCACTGCAGCCCCTATCTCTAGCAATCCTAAATAAATTAGGATAAATGTACTTAAGAGCTGAATCCCCGCACCAAGTATCATGCCAAAAATAAATATTTGCCCCATCCCCCACCTTAAATTTTATGTTTTTAACAAAATCCCCCCATACTAACCGGATGGACTTCAACAAGCCATCCCCATACACCCCTTTAACTTCATTTGTGCACCAGCTCCCCCACATCCTCCCTTATTTAATATCCACAATTTGACTCCATAATGCATTACTCTCAAAATGGTACCTCCAAAGCCATTTCCCAAGTAGAGCTTTATTGAAAAGCTTTAAATTTCTCACACCCAAACCTCCACATGAAACCGGTTGACAAACCTTGTTCCAACTCACCAAATTAAATTTTCTTTCCTCCCCATTACCATCCCACAAGAAATTCTGAAAAATCCTCTTTCCTTTTTTTTTTGCAACCCCCTCAGGTAAAGGAAAAAGATAAAGGAAATATGTGGGGAGATTAGACAAAGTACTCTTAATCAATGTAACTCTTCCCCTTTTGACAAATAGAGTTTTTTCCAACCAGCTAGCGGCCTCCCAATCTTCTCAATAACCCCATCCCATATAGAAAATGATTTGTGAGAGCACCCAAAGGTAATCCAAGATATTTCAAAGGTAAAAAAGCTACCTTACATCCCAAGATATTAGCCAAATCAAAAATATTCCTGACCATACCCACTGGAACAATTTCAGACTTAGATAAGTTAATTCAAGTCCTGAAACAGCTTCAAAGCATAGCAATAAAGCTCTCAAAGCACGAAGATGATCTTGATTTGAATCACTAAGGATTAAAGTATCGTCTGCAAAACGTAAATGTGAAACCGTAATGCTGCCCCGTAAGTCATCTCCCACCATAAATCCTGACAAAACATTCCTCTTCACAGCCGCTTCGATCATACGACTCAAAGCTTCCATAACTAATACAAAAAGATAAGGAGATAAAGGGTCTCCTTGCCTTAATCCACGGGAACTATTAAAAAAACCCACCGGAGTGCCATTCACCAATAAAGAAAATCTGGCCGTCGAAATACAATGTTTTACCCACGAACACCACTTCTCTCCAAAATCAAATCTCCCAAGTAAATAAAGAAGAAAGTCCCAATTGACATGGTCAAAAGCTTTTATGTCCAATTTAACTAAGATTCCATATTTACCCATTCTAATTCTGCTTTCCAAGCATTCATTAGCAATTAAAACCGAATCCAGGATTTGTCTTCCCCTCGCAAATGCATTCTAAGACTTCGAAATAATCTTGTCCATGACCATACTCATGCAGTTAGCTAGCACCTTAGAAATGATCTTATACACCCCCATTCACAAGCTAAAAGGGCGAAAATCCCACATAATCTACAGCGCCTACCTTTTTAGGAATAAGAGCAATGAATGTAGTATTAAAACTCTTCTCAAATTTTAAGAATGAATAAAATTCTCCAAAAACTTTCATAATGTCTTCCTTCACAATATCCCAACATGCATGAAAAAATGCCATAGAAAAACCATCCGGACCCGATGCCTTATCTTTAGGCATCCTCTAACAACATCAAGAACTTCCTCTTCCTCAAAATTCCTCTCCAACCAATCTGCACTATGATGATCAATGGACTCAAAAGACAGCCCTCTAACTTAGGTCTCCAAGAATATTCTTCCCAAAAAAGCTTCTCATTATAATTTACAAAAAGATCTCCAATCTCCCCATTATCGGTAATAACATTATCACCTACATGAAGAACCTCAATAGCATTATGTCTATGGTGTGAATTAGCCCTTTTGTGAAAGAATTTCGTGCATTTGTCTCATTCCTTCAGCCAAACAATTCTTGATTTTTGCCTCCACGAAATTTCTTCCATAAGAGTGAACTTTTTAATTTCAGCCTTTACCCCTTTCTTCTTCTCCTTTTCCACATAGGATATTTCACCCTTCATCTCCTTTTCCTCCAACATATGCAGCTGCTCCATAAGCTGTTTTCTTTTATTTTTAACATTGCCAAGAACCTCCACATTCCATCTTTTCAAATCCTGTTTTAACGCCTTAAGTTTACCAGCCAAAACAAAGCTTGGTGTACCAGAAAACTGACATGAAAACCACCACCTCCTTACCCTTTCAATAAAACCCTCATCCTCCAACCACATATTTATCAATTGGTCTGAATGCCCTTTCCATAGGGTTTGTACATTATTATATAGAGAAGAGTTTGCACACTAGTGCCAGATTTCCTACCATATTTCCTGGTTCCATGTCTCCGTATTTCCTGGTTCCATGTTTCCAAGTTTCCTATGTTTCCAGGTTTCATGGCTTTATGACTATTTACAACAACTAGTGTTGAAGATAATTCTAATTAAATCCTATCTTAGTGACAATATTTTCAAATTTAAAATATCTTTTTCCACTTAATGCCCCCACAATCCAACATGATACGATAGTGGTCTGAAACAATTCGCTACAGTATTTTCTGTCTTAACTCTGGAAAGAGTGCTTCCCAAGAAGCCGAAACCAAGAATCTGTCCAGCCAAGACCATGCTCTCCCATTTCACCACGTATAGTCCCCTCCCACCATTGGTAAATCAACCAGCTGCAGCTCAAAAACAAAATCAGAAAACTTGGACATAGCTCTAGAAATCATAGAATCCCCTACTCGCTCACAAGGAAAACAAGTAATATTAAAATCCCTCCTATATGTTACAAAGATAGGAATACTTAGTTGTTGTACACGTCACTCACTAACTTTTGTACAGACATATTTCCAGGAATTCTGACCAGGAAATATGGCACTAGTGTATAGACATGTTTCCAGAAAACATGGCCAGAATATTTGGCAGGAATCTAGCCAGATTTTCTGGCACTAGTTTGTAAATTCTTCTCTATATAAAGATGTACAAATCCTATGGAATGGTATTGAAGCCAAAATTGACATGGTATTAGAGCTACTCCTCTAATTTCGAAATAATTTTTTTTCTCGCTGTAAAATTTTGGTTGCAATCAAACCTCTCGGTTGTGGGTTACAGTTCTTTGGTATCAGTCGGGAATTTTTTTGGTGCTCGTAAGCATCATCTGAGGGTGGGTGTGTGCCCGTCGGCATTTTCTGTGAGTGGATGTGTGATTGTCACCGCCGTCTGTTTGTTAGACCCCCACGTAAAATCACCTCTAAAGTTGCACCTTGGCCATATGCACACATATTGCTCGAGCGGAGTGTCGAGCGGGTGTCGAGCGGAGTTCTCGGGTTGCATACTCGCTCGAGCGGACTGTCGAGCGAGTTTCGAGCGGAGCTCTCGGGTTGTAGTCGCTCGAGCGGAGTCGAGCGGAGTGTCGAGCGAAACTTGGCTCGAGCCAAGGTCAAACCACAGTCAAGCCAACCTCAAAAATGAGATTTTCAGCATGAAATCAAGCCAAAGTTCGACCCCCATGCACCACCTTAGCCGAACCATTGGCTCAAGCATGTCACGGACATGTGGTCCATGCCACTACCTTTATTTATTTCATTTATTTTAATTATTTTATTTCATTTATTTCAAAGGGACCTATTGGGGGTTTCCAACTTGTTTTGCTTATAAATAGGACATCTTTTTCTTGCTTTAGGATCTTTTGGCAAATTCCCTAAGTGGGTAGACTATTGTTCTTGAGATCACTTTTCGGTGCTTAGCACTTGGGCTACTTGGGTGAAATTCGTGAATCTCTAGTAGAGGATCATCACCTTGCAATTCGTGAATAGGTGTGATCCAATCTATCTTAATTTGTTTGCAACTTTGTGAAATTCGTGAATCAAAGTTGTTTTATCCTTGTGTTCATTCAAGTTCTTGAGTGTTCATACTTTCCTATTGTGTTCATTCATTGATCTTGAATGCTCATATTGTTCATCATCTTATTCATCCATTGTTCATCATCTTATTCATCCATCCTTAAATCTCCCTTTCCTAAAACAGCCAAGCCAACTTTTGACTTGCCTAAACAAGCCAAAACCGAAATCCTCATACTTTCCATACTTAGCCACTTACCAAACACATATTCCCTCCTCATTCAAATTCAAATTTGGCCACTCTTGCCTAATTTGAATTAACCCTAGCTGCCACCATTCTTTCTATATTAGTGTTTCCATACTTGGAAACCCTAGTTGACTCCATCAACTCTTTTGGCCAGCCATCATCCAACCCATATTCAAATTCCAAGATTTTAGGAAACTTCCTAAAATTACTCAACCACTATTCGGCCAAGCCCTAGCTGCCGACCTCCAAACCCTAAACCTATCTTCCATCTCCTAAACCCTAAACCATCTCCCAAACCCTAAACCATCTCCCAAACCCTAATCCCACTCATCCACATCTCTTCCAAACCCTAGCAACTCATCTTACACTCCAACCCTAGTCCAACTCTTCCAATCTCGAAATTCCCCATAGCCACCATCCAAACCCTAGCCTATCTTCACCATACCAACCCTAATCATCATCCAAGTTGTCCCAACATCAAGGGCAACCCATAAGCCATTCCCCATTGCATCAAACACGCATATTCATCACTTAGATCACCCGAACTCATCATTCATCACCATCATTTCCCATCACTCCATACACTTCATCTAGCCTAAACACTTAACCTCACCATACCAAAGTTGCCATCATCACCATTGTTGCGCCATATCCAAGCAAGAGAGGACTTGGCACTCGGTCAATACAAGGAGGACATAGGCAAGGAGATCATAGTGTTTAGGGACTTGACCGGGGTCCCTAACACTGTTGCTGTCGGCGTTGTCTGTGGTGGCTGGGTACCCGTCAGCATTTTTCTGTGTGTGTCTTGGTGGTTATTGGCGTGTCGCAGCCGTGGGTTTCTCTCGGTGTTTGGTGGTGGCTGGGTTGCTGTGAGCACATCGGCTTTGTCTGTGGTGGTTGTGAGGTGGTCAACGACTTCTGTGGTGGTTGGGTTGCTCTTCTACGTGGTTGGTTGTGGTTGAAACAGAGTTGGCACTCGGTGGGCTGGTGGGCTGTTGTGAGGTATCTTGTGGGCTGTCTATCTAGATTTCTGGTATCGATATGATTTCTTAAACCCACAATTTACTTCCTAGGCTATATAACTCGATTTCTTGTGGGCTGTCTATTTTATTGGGCCATTTTATTGTGGGTTTTAAGCATCTTTCAGCATATCTATTGAAAATACTATTATTCGTTTTATAGGAAAGAATTTTCCTACGTGGGAATTTCAATTTAAGATGTTTTTGAAAGGAAAAGAATTATCAACTCATATCGATGGTTCTGGTAAAGTTCCCACTAATGAAAAAGAACTAACTCAATGGGAGGTCAAGGATGCTAAGGTGATCTCTTGGCTGCTGAGGACGATTGAGCCTCATCTTATGACCAACCTTCACTATTTTACTACGACTCAGGCTATGTGAGATTATCTCCACCGTATTTACCACCCAGATTACAGTGTTCGGAAATTTCAGTTGGAGTTGGAAATGAGTAATTACAGACAAGGTAACTTTACCATTGAGCAATTTTATTCTGGTTTCATTAACCTTTGGAGCGAATATTCTACTATTATTCATGCAAAGGTTCCCTCTACGGCACTTGTGGCTCTTAAAGCAGTTCATGCTGAGAGTCAACGTAATCAATTTTTGATGAAACTTCGGCCTGAATTTGAGCCTGCTCGAGCCGGTTTATTGAACCGTCATCCGGTTCCTTCCTTGGATACTTGTTTGGGAGAATTGTTGCTTGAAGAACAGCGATTATCCACGCAGATGGGTATGACCCCTGAGAAAATCCTTTCTGATGCCGTAAATGTAGCGTATGCCGCACAAGGGAAAGGGAGAAACCAGTTGCAATGTTTTAGTTGAAAGGAGTTTGGTCTTATTGCTCGCAACTGTCCCAAGAAAGTTTGTAACTATTACAAGAAAGTGAGCCATATCATCAAAGACTGTCGAGTGTGACCTCAAAATCGTCCATCTCAAGCTTTTCAGGCTGTTGTCCAGTCATCTTCTTCTACGCCACCCACCATAAGCTCTGATTCATCTGTTCTCACACCAACAATGGTCCAACAGATGATTGTATCTGCTTTTACGACCTTAGGGCTGCAAGGTACGGGTACTAACTCCACTTCTTGGATTGTTGATTCGGGTGCTTATAATCATATGACTACTACTACGACAGGTCTTCATGACGTACATAAGTATAAAGGGATACAAAATATTCAGATTGCTGATGGCAGTACCCTCCCTATTACTGCTGTTGGTAATTTTAGCTCTTCATTTCACAATATTTTTGTCTCCCCTGACCTGTCTACCAATTTGATTTCTATCGGACAATTGGTAGATAATAGCTGTGATGTTCATTTTTTTCGTGGTGGTTGTCTTGTACAGGATCAGGTGTCGGGGACAGTGATTGCGAAGGGGCCTAAAGTGGGACGATTATTTCCTTTATAGTTTTCTATTCCTACTGTTGTTTCTCTTGCTTGTACGGCTACGGCCAATAAAAATGAAGTTTGGTATAAGAAATTGGGTCATCTTAACTCTGTTGTCTTAACTCATCTTATGAAAAATGATTTTTTGGGCAATAAAGAATCTTTTTCTTCGTCTCCTATATCCTTTGATTGTGCTACATGTCGTCTTGGTAAAAGTAAAACTTTACATTTTCCTGTGCATGGTAACCGTGCTTCTAATTGTTTTGAGATTGTGCATACTGATATTTGGGGTGTGAGTCCTGTTATTTCTCATGGTCAATATCGTTATTTTGTGACGTTTATCGATGATTATAGTCGATTCACTTGGATATATTTTCTTCGTTCTAAAGCTGACGTGTTCTGTCTTTCAAATCTTTGTGACACTTGTCGAGACATAGTTCAATACATGTATCAAAATCTTACGCTCCGACTCAGGGGGGAGTACATGTCTAATTCTTTTCAGACTTTTCTTCAGCAAAAGGGAATTATTTCCCAGCGTTTTTGTCCTTATACTCAACAAAATGGAGTCGCTGAGCGTAAGAATCGTCATCTCTTAGATGTCGTTCGTACTTTTTTAATTGATTCTTCTGTACCTTCTAAGTTCTGGATAGAAGCTTTATCTACTGCTGTCTATTTGATTAAACATTTGCCTACCACCACTCTAAATTATGATTCTCCCTATTTTCGATTATTTGGCATATCTCCTGAATATCAATCATTTCATACTTTTGGGTGTGTTTGTTTTGTTCATCTGCCACCAGTTGAGCGTCACAAGCTTGCTGCTCAATCTGTCACGTGTGCCTTTATGGGATATAGTCCTACTCAGAAAGGATTTGTTTGTTATGATGCTTATGCAAACAAATTCCGGATCTCCCAGAATGTGATTTTTTTCGAAAATCAATATTTTTTTCAGTCTCAGGTTGTTTTTAATCCTCCTATTACTCTTCTACTTATGTTTGATGATGTGCCCTCTTCTATTGAGCGATTTAAACCAAGTATGGTGTATCATCGACGTCGTCTCCCTTCTTCCACACCCCTTCCAGACACTGATCCGACATCTGTTTCTGCAATACCTATACCTCGGCCCTCCACCCGAGTTACACATCCAGCGATAGGTATGGGTTTCCTCATACCTCGCTTACTGCAACTCTTGACACTGTTTATATTCCTCACTCTTAGAGCACTCACAATGATTCATTTATCCTATCCTTTAAAATATATTACAAAAACTTACTTTTTCTATTTTATATATTAACTTTTACAATAGACTATACATCCGCTTATCTGTTTTTTCTCTATATCATTTAATTATTTTTTTTAATATTTTTTTATCCATTTCAAATGAACCTCATATCACCAAACAACTATCAAATGAGAGAGAAAATAATTAAAAATATTTTAGAGGATGAATAGTATTCTCTACATGTAGAGAATTACTGTTGCAAAATGTAAAACAAAGAAGAGAATACAAAACCCATTGGAAGCTACTTTTGACCAATTTCCTTTGTATTATACAAAAAACTGTATTTTACAAGAGCCATTGGGAGTGCTCTTATACCCAAGCAGCCACTCAAGCATGTTGGCAACAAGCCATGCAAGAAGAAATCCATGCCCTTCAAGATAATCACACTTGGGAGATTGTACCTTGTCCCTCTGGTGTCAAACTTATTGGTTGTAAATGGGTGTACTCAGCTAAGTTTTGGTCTGATGGCTCACTGGACAGATATAAAGTCCGTCTTGTGGCTCTTGGGAATAAACAGGAGTATGGTATTGATTATGAAGAGACATTTGCACCTGTTGCCAAAATGAATACTGTGAGAACTATCTTGGCACTTGCTACGTCGCAAGGGTGGTCTCTCCGGCAGATGGATGTGAAGAATGCTTTTCTACATGGGGATCTAAAAAAACAGATCTATATGTCTCCACCTCCCGGCATGTTTGCTACACCTTCCTCAGAGGTTTGTTAGTTACGTCGATCCTTGTATGGATTGAAACAGGCTCTGCGTGCATGGTTTGATAAATTTCGCTCCACCCTGCTTGCTTTTCATTTTACTTAGAGTCTATATGATTCCTCTCTTTTTCTTCACAAGACTTATGCAGGAATTGTCTTGCTTCTAGTATATGTTGATGACATTGTGATTACTGGCTCCGATGCTGAATTAATTCAGCAATTACAGCAGCATCTCAAGATCTCTTTTCACATGAAAGATCTTGGTCCCCTGCAGTACTTTCTTGGTCTTGAGGTGCAGATTAATCCAACCGGTACATTATTGCACCAGCACAAATACACACAGGAGGTGATTTCATTGGCTGGTCTCCAATCGGGTAACTCTGTTCTTACTCCTTTGGAAGTAAATCTCAAGCTTCATCATGCGGAAGACGAGCTTCTTTCAGATCCATCATTATATCGGCAACTAGTTGGGAGCTTGAACTACCTAACAATTACTCGTCCTGACATTTCTTTTGTTGTACAACAGGTCAGTCAATTTATGCAGGCCCCCCGACATCTCCATTTAGCCGTTGTCCGTCGTATTATCCAATATCTAAAAGGCACCTCTACACGCGGGTTATTCTTTCCTAAAGAATCCTCCCTACAGTTGGCGGGGTATAGTGATGTTGATTAGGCTGGCTATGTGGATACTCGTCGTTCTGTTACTGGATGATGCATGTTCTTAGGCAATGCACTCATTTCTTGGAAGAGTTAGAAGCAAGACAGAGTTTCCAAGTCCTCCACTGAGTCTGAGTATCATGCTATGTCTTTCGCTTGCTCTGAGATCACATGGCTTCATGGGTTATTGGGAGAACTTGGTTTTCCTCAGCT
The DNA here is from genome assembly GCA_029856935.1 of Cyclocarya paliurus. Classification (NCBI taxonomy): domain Eukaryota; kingdom Viridiplantae; phylum Streptophyta; class Magnoliopsida; order Fagales; family Juglandaceae; genus Cyclocarya; species Cyclocarya paliurus. The sequence continues at coordinate 18,312,667 of CM056953.1, read as the reverse complement.
TCATTCCGCTCCTCTCCATGCTGATAATACCAATGCTATCCAAATTGCTGCTAATCCTGTTTTCCATGAGCACACAAAACACATTGAAGTTGATTGTCATTCCATCCATGAAGCTTTTAACAAACATGTGATTACTCTTCTTCACATTTCCACTACACTTCAAACAGCTGACATCTTTACTAAAGCTCTTCCTCGGCATCGACATCAGTTCTTGAGTGACAAATTGATGCTTATAGATTTCCCAGCATCAATTTGTGGGGGGATGTTACTAAGATAGGAATACTTAGTTGTTGTACATGTCACTCACTAACTTTTGTACAGACATATTTCCAGGAATTCTGGCCAGGAAATATGGCACTAGTGTATAGACATGTTTCCAGGAAACATGGCCAGAATATTTGGCAGGAATCTAGCCAGATTTTCTGGCACTAGTTTGTAAATTCTTCTTTATATAAAAATGTATAAATCCTATAGAATGGTTTTGAAGCCAAAATTGACACTTTACACCATGGAAGATCCCACCAGCTGCAGATTCCCGCGATCCCATCCCACAAAATACTTCTACTAGCACCAGAATTTAGCCCATACACACCAGCAAAAGGCCATTCTACCTCATCATCCACATTCTTAAAGTGACATGCCTCCAAAAATTCTCCCACATAATAGTCTACTAATTCCACGGCCCTCCTATCCCATATTTCAATAATACCTCCCAAGGCTCCATTTGAAACTAATTCAACCCATCCCACACATTGGCAACTTGAACCCGTGTACTCCTCAAAAGATCCTCCAACCTCCATCACAACTTTCAGGGGCATACTCGTTGTCAAAATGCTACTGATAGAAACCCCATCACCCGCCGACCTCTTCTGTGAAGTCAGAGGTTGAATTGAAGCTACCTCGAGTGGGCTGAGCCCTCTTGAGATTCGTTGTGTTGAGCGACACATTCACCTAATTCATTGTAGTAGAGCTCGTCGCCGGAATACACCCCCCCCCCCAGGCCAACCCAGTCTAAAAAGACAAACCTGGCCTCGGAGCCACCGCAGGCTCAAGCTGGAACACAACTCCTTACGGGTGAATGATAATTAGAGGTCCACCATTCTATTGAAACAAATGCGAACCAAGCTTCTGGGTTGGGCCTCTAACGAGCCCATCTCCTACATAAGCAATAGAGTTTTTTGGCCTAGGCACCCCCTTCACCTCAGCTGTTTTATCTAAACTCCTGCTAGATACACGACCCAGGCCCATAATTAGGCCCAATCCCTCATCTATTAAAATTCAACATTCAGTCCAGCATGTCTTTCCATCCAAGTAACTTTGCCGAATATGCCATAGTGACCCTTCAACTTCACCCACTTTCTTCAACATCGCGGGATGCCAACCATCAACCACAACATCAAAGAAATTTCATCGATTCATCTCCTTCAAGCCATCCTTCTTGATCCTTGCAGTCGACACTGCCAATCTTTCCCATTTTTGTCACTGTGACCAGGATTATCTTTAGCAGATTTCTTAACAGCTACCAAATAAAGAGCTTCATGAGAGTTAAAGACTCCTCTGTGCGATTTAACTATACTCACCTCTTTTGCAGCTCCATTAACTCCTCTGCTTTTTTAGAGAAGAACAGAGGAGCTTGAACCGAGAAGCTCATTCGTTTTCTTCACAAAACCATCCCAACAACTTCCATTTCTTCCTTTTGGAATTGCAATGATTCCTTTCCCCTTGCCCGTACCCAGCTCAACCAATTTTACAAACCTTCCGTAAGAATTTTGACATATTTGGATTAGGAAGACTCTATTTCCCTCCCTTCTAGTCTAATAAGGTGCTCTATTACCCAAAAATCTCAAACATTCCTCGACCACCTTAACCATCCAGACAACCACATCTCCACTAAGGTAAAGAACCTTCGTGAACTTCCTACACTTCTCTATAATACAAAAGAGATTCCCCCCTTTTTCCTTCTGATCACAAACTATTTTGCTTCAATCCAAAAGCTGCACTCCATCAAAACCAACCACCAAAAGCAAAAGGAAGAACAACAAAAGAAAGGAACTAGAACAGAATAATGAAACGAGATAAACGAAAATAGATTAAAGATTATTACCAGCGAGAAGGGCCGAAAATAGAAGATGAAAAGTCATAAGAAATAGAAGATGAGAAGGATATGTCTTTATATATTTAGTTTTAACTAAGGTTAAGTACACAATGTTTGTTCTTCCTAATTTTCTAAGAGACCAAACATAAAATATGGTTTATGTTAAAGACCCAACCATTGATCCAAAAGCCTTAGGAATGTTGGATACTAATTTGGTTAAGCTTTTAGCCTTCAAGATCATAACATTCCACCACGCTTTTTAATCCGACATCCACAGTGGCCCACTTTATCGACACTGACCCGGTGGCAGCCCTTTCCCTTTTGGTGGCTTCACTCATCTATTAGTATTCAATGACTTAACACCATGCTCATACATAATACCAAGGCATTTTAATCCAGCCTATAAGTCACCCCCTTCGTGACTTAAACTCATGATGTGGTCTCTGCTCTAATACCAATTGTTAAAGACCCAACCATTGATCCAAAAATCTTAGGAATGTTGGATACTAATTTGGTTAAACTTTTAACCCTCAGAATCATAACAGCTTAATTTATATTTCTATCAGGTTTCAAATGAATAACTGAGAACAATCAAATACTTGACAATTCAATCCAGAAAAGGAAAAAAAAATGCTAGCATATAAGGCAAGAGAGATCCCTTCTCCCCAGCAAAAGAAAGGAAAGCAACAAAGCAAACAAGTAGACCAAGCAAAAACATAAATCAAGCAACAACATTGAAGTTCCAAAATCTAGTGAAGCAATCACATCAAAGCATTAATAGGGTTACCAACACATACATTCCTGATATTGCTGTCCACCAACAGGTTTTTTTGTAGCAGCTGGACCAATGTGCATGGGCCTTGCAGAACAACACTAGCCATTCATTTCAGTCATTGATCGCAACTGCTCACCCTCATCGCCAAACCTGACAAACCCACCACCCTTCAAACGTCTAGTGGTCCTATCAGTGACAAATTTTGCACCTTTCACTGATTTGTATGCAGTTTTGAAGGTCTCTTTAAGCAAGTAACCAGTAACATCAGCTGCCAAATCACCCACAAAAACTGTATGGTCAGGACCATCATCTTGTCGCCTCTCACCAGCACCAAGAGTGGCCCAGTTCAGCCAGAAATTCTGCTCAGTACTTGGCATTAATGTGCCATTGTATGTTTGCAAAACCTTGTCTGCCGCAGCACGGCTAACAAATTCAATGAAACCGTAACCATCAGATACTCCCGTTTGCTTATTGCGAATAACCTTGGCTGATACAACATAAAAATAACGTACAATAAAGATAATGAGATCAGAAATAAGAGATGATAAGAGTGCAGTGATAAAGGGTGAATATGCAATAACTAGTGGAACAATTAATTAGATTATAGAATGTGCAAACTTCTGATGGCCAAGTACCCGATAGTCCATACACATTCTCCAAGTACCATCTGACTTCCTTACTAGTAGAATAGGAGAAGAGAATGGTGACTAACTTGGCCTTATGACACCAGACTTCAAACATTCAGCAACAATCTTTTCAATCTCTGTCTTCTGGTAATAAGGGTATCTATAGGGTCTTAAACTCACAGGAAGTGCCTCATTCTTCAACACAATCTGATGGTCTCGAGACCTATGAGGAGGAAGGCCTTTAGGCTCATAAAAAACCCCACTATACTTCTGCAGTAACTTAGTGACTTCACCATAAGGACTAGGCTGATCCTGTGTGTCCTCCACGGTCATCAACTGTAACCATAACCCTTTAGATCCCACCTTAGAAATGGTAGAGATTTCCGTATCTCATCAATCAACTCAGTGGTAGAAGATGCAATACCCTTAAGACATACAACTTTGACTTCATAACAAAACTCCATCTGAAGTTCAACAAAATTCCACAAAACAGATCCCAGTGACAAGAGCCAATGAATTCCCATCACAACATCACAGCCACCCAATGTAAGTGTAAAAAAATCAGCAACAAACTTAGTGCCTTGCATTTGTACTGCCACTGAAGTAGCTCTACCCATACTGTTCAAGACTTCCCCATTAGCAACCCTCACTTGAATGGGCTGATCTTTCTGCACAACCAAACCACATCTAGTAAGAACTGAAGTATCCACAAAATTGTGGGTACTACCAGTATCAATTAAAATCACCACCCTTTTTTTATTAATTTGGCCCACAACCCTCATTGTCCTAGGATTTGGAGTGTCAACAATAGCTTGCAAAGAGATAGAAGCAACATCCCCATATTCTTCAGATTCTCCATGCAATTCAATCTTATCTTGATCCTGCCCCCCCATATGTTCATTAATAGAGACATCCATACCTTCTAACAAATAAACCCTTGGCTTAACACGTGGCCTTGATGCCACTTGTCATCACAAAAGTAATACAAGCCCTTTTTTCTTCTTTCCTGCATCTGAGCCTCAGACACCTTCTGATAAGGTAACTTAGCAGTAGGCAATGTTTTGGGCGTACCCCATATAGATCCTGCTTCAAACGTGTCAATGCTTCTATTGGATAATCGTATGCTGATGAACCAAAACATATTTGCACAGCCTGTGTAAATGGTTCTTCTTTTTAATTACCTCCAAGTGTAGAAGGTGTCTTGCTTGTGTATAATGAGAGTCCCAATGTCAATTTCACAGGGATTAAAGTAAATTCAATGTTATGCTAAAGTTAATGGATTAACATGAGGTAAGGAAGCAGAATATGAGATGGCTAAGGGTTTTTTCAAACACTGGGTAAATTTATAAGTCAGACAAGGATATGCATACCAAAAACTCAAAGGGGTTTTAACATTAATTTAAAAACTAAGGAAATATTTTGTAAAGTTTTCACAAACACTAAGAAACTTAACTTTCCGTAGTGACAAAGAAAAGGAAAAGAAAACAACTATTAAAACTCCACACTCACACTCTGTAAAGGGGACTTTCAAGGGAAAGGTACCTAGGCTTCGAGTTCCCTTTGCACAGAAGGATTTCTAGAGAAGTTTCTCATTCCTCATTTACTATCAAATGCTACTCCGGTCATGGCAAAAGCATTCGGATGATATGTATAATAAAAATGCAATCAGAACATGCACTAAATATACTCCACAAGTTTTTATGTCAAACTGGAAATCAACATAGAGCTCGGGTTCAAGGTCTGTATCCCTTCATCGTGCCTTTAATCAACGATGGATCAAAGAAGGTGCAGAGAAACCCTAATCCCAGCATCTATGAGTATAATAGAAATTCATGGAGAATACAAATCAAAACCGAGAGGAAATCAAAACTCTTAACCAAAATCCAACTATTCAAAGGTTCCCTTCAGCCTAGGTCACGAAATTACTCCTCCATCCAGTAAGAAAAAGAATAGTTTATCATATGAAAACACCAAATCAACATCCAGAAAAATAAATAAATAAAAATAAAAAATAAAATCCCGAAGATTAGAACCCGAAAGCTCAAAGTGATTTCTGGAATCAGACAACAAAAACCCGACATGTCTACTGCACGCCCCTTGGCCCCTTTTTAAGCTTTTCTTCTTCATCCTTCCGCTACTCACGCCTCTTTCTCTCTCCAAGTTGTTGCTCTCTCCAGTGCTCCTGCTCTCTCCAATTCCATGTGGGTCTACGGTGTGAAGCCTGAGATGCAAAGCAGAGAAAGGGGGTTACGGGTTTGAGAGGAACCAACAATCTCTTTATTTTTTTCTAAGTGTCGAGTGCGTGTGTGAGGTTAGTGCAGCTGTTTATTCTGTGCATGATTTCCCAGAATACCCTTGTATTGCCTTGTTGTGAACTTAATGTGTAAATAAGCATATCTACCCATTTTCAGAACAAGAACCCTTAGCTTTTATGCTTAATTTTCACATTATTTCCACTTAATCAGTAAACTCCTCCCAAGAATGAAAAGTACTAGCTTCACTCACATCTTGGAACCAAATTAAAGCTTCCTCAGCCATATGAAATGATGCCAAGAATATCCTCTGGCCAAGAGGCACCTGATGATACAAGAAATACTGATGACCTTTGTAAATCCATGCCGAAGGATTCTTTCCCACAAATTTTGGAAAGTCTAGTTTAATTCCCTTAGCAAATGATCTGTCACCCATATCATGACCATGTCCTTCACCAACCCCTTCACGAAAATCACCATTTCCACCAACCTGCTGGCTTTCTTGATGATTTCTCACATTCTGTCCATTACCCTCAGACCCATTACAAGAAATTCTCGAAATATTTTGCAAGAGTTCCGAGAACCTCTTATCTTGATTTTCACTATCCAGTTTAGCAGCTTCTTGTTGCTGAAGCAGAATTGTAATGGTTTCTTCAATCTGCTTCTGTTGCCCTTCTTGTTGCTGCCTAACGTGATTCACTGAATCCACGATCTGTGCATAAGATCAAGTACCTTCTGCCATTACTACTGACTACTAATACCAACTGTGATGGACCCTTCTGCTACACTACAGAATGACTGCTTCGAAGTAGTCACCCTCCAAGAACAAGGTCAAGAATTAGAGAGAGAGAGGGGATTGCACTGAATTCCAGAGTTCGCCTCCATTCCAACTCGTGGATGCTTTTATACCATGTAATCAAAGATTGTGAACAAAACATCTGTGTATTACAATTCATATTACAATTCCAGCTTATTTCTTCAAAACGACGACACTCTACCTTTTAACCAAACAATGCCGTTCTACTTATACACAACTCACCCATATAAAACTACACTAATAAAACAACAACGTATCATATTCCACTAACTAACTTTTTTTTTATCAGTAAAAGATAGATATTATATATATGAATGAAATAGGCATAGCCCTTGTACACAGGAAGTATACGTAAGAACTCCTAGTTACATTCTCCACTAACTAACTAAACTGCCATTCATGATCCCGACTTCATAAGCTCTGCAACTCTTCTCCACACAACCTCCATTTCTGTCATCAACCTCCACCACAGAGCACTGCCACCCTTACACACTCCTTTCAGCCCATAACAACCCATCAAAACCAAAATTGCACAACCGAACGCATCAAAACCAAAAATAAACCCAAAATAAAATTAATTCCAAATCAAACAATATCAATAGTAAAAACACCAAATAAGTTCAGTGGAACACGGTTTTGTCAGGTGTAAACCGAGAGAGAGCTTACCATGGATGCCTTTGGCGACTGCAGACTGAAGGTTTCCTAAAGCTGGAACTGGAAGAGAGTTTGGCAGCTTGCTGTTTTTGGCTTGCCTGCTTGCTGAAATTTTTAGGGCCAGAAAAGCAAGTTTGAAGCGAAACAAACAGAAATAGAGAGGAAATTGTGGTTTGAGCGTTTGAATTTATGAAACCCTCTGTAAATGCTACATTACCGTATTGTAAGGTCTTTATAAAGATTTACGAAACTGCCACCGGAATTGCACAATCGGAAACGGGCTAAATCATCCCGAAACTTTGAATAATTTTTTTTTTTTTTGGTTTAAAAGTAATCTTATTACTAAGGATTGAAGAAAACTAAAGACTGTCCAGTCAACATGACAATGGAACGGACACAATTTTTTTTTTCTTTCCCCCCAACCACAAAGAAAAAAGGGCATAAATAAGCAACGGGAAGAACCAGGTATTAAAAATATCCCCATTCGGCCAACATTCAGACAGAATAAGATTTAGATCGCATAGTTATTTTGCACTTCTTCCACAACCGATACATATCATAGGACTTCAAAAACGAATTGAGCATAGATTCAATCATTCAACCCAAAGCTCATTCATCTCTTGAAGCAGGATCCATCCCCGTTGAAGGGCTATCAGCAAAATACTCTTGGTGCTTCACATTCACGCCATACTCACGCAGTGCTCTTGAGAGGTCCTCCATCGTCAATATTAGGCGCTTATCCTTTTGCTGCTTATCCCTTTTGTCCTTAACTACTGCAGCCTGTCTTGCCTTGCACTGCTGAAGAGCATCAGTTGCAACCTCAGCTACAAACTTCTGCGTAGCAACAGCTACCAGCCTAATTAGTCGAACATCGGGACATTGAAACCCGCTCTTGGCTAGGTAATGCTCGGCCAACTCATCTGGTATGGTGGGAGTGTAGTCCATTAAGGATGCGAGAAAATCAGAGAGCGCAGCGTCATCTTCATGCGTACCATCACCCGGTTGCTGATTATGATTCATCCCCTCTCTCTCTCTCTCTCTCTCTCTCTCTCTCTCTCTGTCTCTGTGTCAATTTGTTCTAGAGAGGAGGGGCGGCAGAGAAGGGTAAAAAACTGGTCCCGGTACCGTCTCTAAGCTTATTCTTGAGAAAAGAGGGGGAGAAATCACCCGGCTAGGGTGATGAATTGGAGTTCGGGTGTTCAGGAGAGATGGATAATAGTTGTGTATTAGGAAAATTCGAATAGTTTTTTTTTTTTCGAGGCATGGGAAAATTCTAATAATCAGGTTATGAGAGGAGATAAAAATTAAATTAAAATATTATAAAAATAAAGTATTTTTATAATATAATTTGACATTTTATTTTTTTTATTTTTTATTTTGATATTTGAAAAAATTAAATTATTTTTATATTTAAAAATTTGAAAAAATTATAATAATTTTATAATAATTAGATAAAAAGTTAAAATTTTATAAATTAAAATTTAAAATATATTTATTAAGAAATAAGATAAGATAGTTTGTGAAACCAAACAAGCATGATGAAACGAAATATTAAACTAACAGTTACCGAATATAATCAGCATTGAATATATATTTACAAGCTTATTGAATATCAAAACTTATTTTTAATTAGAGCACTAGTAATGACTTATGTATCTTTATATTTATCTTCATATTTACATAATATATTTTTAAATTTGTCTACATTGAATTATACATTGTTAAAATTTTACATAGTTATAAATAATATTTTTTCAAATTTGAATAAATATTATTCACTCTCCAAACATTATTTTATTATTTTTTCTCTCTCATGCCCATTAAAATCACTTTTGTGAAATTTGTATTAAGATGATTTTGATATATGAAATTTGTATTAAATTGATGATATATAGTGTTTTTTAGTACATATTAATATTTATTGATAAAATTGATCATTTCAATATATAAATTTGATAATATAAAAATATATGAAATTGATATTTTTGAGTACATGGTGCTAATTATAAAATATATAAAAATAATAATTTAAAAAAATAATAATAATAATCTTTTATTATTATTTCATTTCAAGATGTATAATTTAATATGAGAGTTTTTTTTATATAAAAAATTAATTTTCAAAATATATAATTTTAAAAATACATATAAAAAAACCAATACTAGTACTTTCAACCTTTATTTTAACACACACGTCCAGGAGTAAAATAACCAAACAGCTCCAGTAAAATAGTTGGACCGAAAGAGCTCTGATATGCTTCCCGTGTGACCTCCTTCCCCGTCCGACTTCCCTTCCCCCTCTGCAATCAAAATGAGGCAATTCGATGTTGACATTAAGAGCAATTTCAATGAATTAGTTAAAATTAAAGGATATTTTAAATTAATGTGAGTTAAAAAATATTTTTAATTAATGTGAGATGAATTTGATATTGATTATCGTTATATAATAATAAAATAATATGAAATGAATTTAATTTTAATTATTTCATTCACATCAAATTTTAACATTAGATTATTCATTTATTTATTATATAGTAATAAAATAATATTACTTTAAAAAATATTTAATTTTTTTAATATTTAATTTATTTAATTTTATCATATTTTATCATACTACCTATTATATGTGAATTAGTAATCATATTCTAATTAAATTAATGTTATTTCATATAAAATAGATAAGAAAAATGAAAGAAAAATAATTGATAAAATATGTATTTGGTCTATCTATAATAATCTTTAAATTTGAAAAATACTTTAAAAGTCACTATAGCTAAAGTCTAACTATTTGAAATTTAGCTAATCTATTGGAATTATATTTTGTTAATTAATAATTACTCAATTGAGGATGCTCTTAAGAACATTAAGCATAGTGCCTTAGAGTCTTAGAGAACTGCTACACGCATAGAGCAAAACACCATATGATACACAGACATGAAGAACACTCTTCATGCAATAGTGACCTAGTCTTACCGACGAAGTTGGACCAGTAAAAACGAAGCTAGAAAAATTTCAACATTATGAAGGTGAAAAACGATTTAATCTAAAAGCATACCCAGTCTTTGTCGGCAGCAATGTTGTGGCTAGAAATTTTGTGGGATGTCAGTGACTTGGGTGAAGTGAGCACTGAGCAATAGTGGCCTAGCTTAGGCGAGGTGTCAATCGGTGGACTTGGGCGAGGTGGACGGCGATGGACTTAATCTCCTGGAACCGTAGTGTTAAAAGCCAGTTTTGTAGCCACCAACTACGACAAAGCTTTGGTACCCGTGTGTATGGAAGGAAGGGTGGCTAAGTGGTGGGTGTGTCACCTTTGATACCAAAGTAAGAATCTCTCAAATTAGGACGGAACTAGAATTTGATATTTAAGGGGTGATTAACAAAGTATTTAGTATGTGTGAATATAAGTAATATGTATTTTTTACACGTGTTTACATAAAAAATAATAATTATACGTCATAAAATTGTATACAAAAAATATATGTTTATAAATCATCTTATAAGATAATTTTCTTTAGGATTTACGTAGTTTGTGTAACACCCCACTTAATTAACCCTTAATTAATCCTTAAGTACTCTAAAGTAGGCTTTTAATTGTGAGTTAATTACTTACATTAAGATTGATAGTGGAATTAACGTTAATCATGGTGCTTAGTATAAATAAGCTAAGGATTAGAGAGGTAAGCCTATTAGTAAATTTTGGTGAAACTTTTTAGGACCTTAGAGCATTCATGAGCCAAGTCCAAGAAAAACCTTTAACCAAGTTTTAAGGAATTCAAAACTAGTTATGGCACAACTATAAGGAAGGTATAAGGCCTTTGGGCCAAATTTGGTATAGAATGGACCCATGGCTCAATTAGGCCAAGTCAAATCTTTTCAAGCCCAATTTAGTGGATCTTGAGGTTTTTTTTTAACTTTACAAATCTGTATAATGAGGCTCTCTCATTCAAGTCCAAGAGCCCCTAAACCATCAGTCCATACATTTGGTCATTTTAAGCCCACATAATCCAAAACCATGTTTGGACTCATTTCACCATTCAAGACCAAAAGCCCAATACACCATACCATTGGTTTCTTTAAGCCCAAATCACACTCAAAATACCCAAATTAAGTTTTGAAAATTGGCTAAAGTCATTAACCATCATACTTGAGGTTAGTGCACTTTAAGCCATGCTCTGAAACTTAATCATACTTAATCTTTTCTTAAACTTTTTAATTCAAATTTTCTTGAATTAATACTACCTTAAACTTTGATTAAGACCGTATTAATGACCTAGCTAAACCATCCCACATGTCATTATGAAAATTTTCATAACATGCCCAAACCATGCTTCAATCGGTTTTGTGCATTGCCCTTTGTAATGCTTGGACTGTTTTGCCCTTGGGCCCAAGATTTTTATGGTTTATCCTCAAGTTTAATATGGTCCTTAAACACCTCTTGAGACCCTTCCAAACTCAGTTTGAGCCTTGGGCGAAATTGGTTGCATCAACCAACTCAAAGAACCAAACCGGGTGCACCTTGATCTAGTTTGTATAGGAACCACTTGGATTGAATTTGAACCAGCCTTCTACCATGGTTTGCACCACCACCCCACACCACCTCCTTCTCCACCCAATAAACAAGAAGTCCCATGACCATCATGAAAGATTTTGACTCATTTTTGCTTCCCAAAATCATCCAAAACCGAACTGATTTTTCTGCCACCACAAAACCACCTCCATCCACCTATTTTCAAGGGTTGTTTGATGGTTTTTCTGCCACCCAAATGATGCTCCACGACCAGACCTGACTTCTAGGATCAATGTAGCAACTGTGGAGAGGAAATCATGGTAGTTTTAAGCCACTATTCCCCTTGCACAAGCTGATCTAAGCTCATGCAAGCAAATCTGGAAATTTTCCAAATTTGAGCACCTCCCAATTCACCCAATCCCCAAGCACCCAAGCCAACGCCCCTCACCCCTTGGTCTCCTATAAATACTTCCCTTCTCTTCTCATTTCACTCACACCACAGCTCCAAGCATCCTCTTGAGCCTTGAGAGCATTTCCCCCTCTTAGAGATCAAAAGAGTGCAAACCAAGTGAGTTTTGGTGAGTTCTTGAGTGTTCTTGTGTAAGGCAGTCTAGAGTGCTTGGAAGGCCATGAAATTTGTAAGTTTTCTTCCTTTTTATCTTAGCTAGCATTTCAAGCTTTGTTTCTAAGTGTTGGTACAAAATTTGGTTGAGTTTGATAAGGTTATGATGCTTAATGCGAAACCGAGTCAATTAAAGGAAGGTTTGAATGATTGAATGTTTTAAAATAGAAATTTAGCTATGGCATGTAGTAAGCATGATTTTATATGATCTATCATTATCCTAAGATGATTATGGAAGGTTAAATTTATAGTTAGAAGCATGCCATGATAGATTTTAAATCTATCTTATTTTGATCTTCAAGCATGGATCGGTTTTAAGCATATTGGTGATTAAGAATTTCTTAACTTTGATTAAGTGTTGGGATGAAATTTATTACTCAAGGATTAGGCTTAATAATGTCTCTAAAGATGTTAGTGATCATTAGTGATTAAAGAAAATCTCATATGCATGCATTCATATGGATCAATAGTTGAAAATACACATAGGCATCAACTAGGATGCATGCCACGGGTTGGAACTAATTGGATAAGTTTCACTTTGAATTTTGAAAATCCAAGGGCATAAATGGTTTTAGAATGCCAAAAATATGTAGTCCATGAAATTTGGTTAAATTTGGGATTCGTTTGCAATTAGTGAAAATTTAGGGCTTAAATGGCAATTTTTGAAAGTCTAGAGATATTCTTGTAAATATCCAATTTTTTTGAAGTCTTTAATTTTGAACCTATTCATAAGAGTATTAACCCTAACTTAGTATACACATGATTTACGCAGCTACGACGCTAATTTCAAATTTCTCCGAAAGTTTGTAAGTTGGCCTCTAACTTACACCTTGATAGATTATTTATGAATTATTGATAAATGCTCATTTCATACTTTAATTATCATTTTTAACATAAATTATCATGTTCTATGATACATTGAGTGCATACCTACATGACATGTGACATTTTTATCATTTTTGCATATTACATTTAAAAATGGCATTTTTGAATGAAATTTACTACATACGCACGTGTCATGAGATACATTTTTCAAAATATAGCATGAAAATCATTTAATCACGACCCCAAATCCCAGGATGGAGAATTATCCTAGTGGAACTCCTCTGTCCACTCTGGAGTGTTTAATAATGGAGTGGTAACCCCTTGATTGATAAAGAACGGTCAACAGGTTTCGAATGGGTTCTTTTTAAAGAATACCAGAGCGAAGTCAACATGTTATGACACCTAAAACTGGTGGGTGTACATGTTATAAATTTTATGATGTTATGTTATATTTACCAATGCATTGAGAATGAGTCTATAGACAATGTAGTTTCAACGTGAGTTGTACTACGGTCACCGGCAGGTACGTACAGTGCATATGGGGAAATGTGACGTTACCACATGTTATGTTATTAATTAAGATAATGATGCAAGTCTATGATGATGAAAGTTTATGATGAAATTTTTACGAAAAAGTTATATTTTCTCAAAAAGGATGACGAAATTATTTACTGAGTAAAAACTTGTGTCTCCATATTTTTTTAAAGATGTTGAAGAATCTGGATGGGAGACATGCATACTGGTTTTATACATCTCATGCATTGCATATTTATCATTTTTCATGATTGATTTATCTTTATGCCAGTTAGTTGTTTAACTTACTGAGATTTCGAGTAAATCTCATCCTTTTATGGGACCACTATCATTCCATTTGGAATGATAGAAGTTGTGTCAGGATTTAACAAGGACGGGACTGATGGAGCACTGGATCCGCATGTTTGAGGAGGAGCCAAATTTTCTGAAGAAATTAGATTTTATGTTGATATTTATAGCTTGAGTCCTTCATGCTATAGATCGCAGAAGAAAATAATATGAGTTTGTATATAAGTCTATGCTACATTGGTATTTTGAACTTGATGATTTTCTAATGAATTTGGAATGTTTTTAGTTATTCTGGCATATCTTACATTTTAACCTTTTATTTATGCTGCGATTATTACATAATGCTAGTTGCATACTAGGATGCATTGCATATTGACTGTCATGAACGGGGGTATGTAACCTTGTGTTGCATGTCCCGATACTCTAAGTCTCCGTTTTATCCCAAATGGGGATTGGGGGCGCCACATTTTGCTAGAGACCATTACAAAAAGAAAAGAAAATGAAATATCAATTTAAGATTTCCCCTTCAAATTAAGCTCAACAATGATCTTTCCTAGAATAAAATTAATCTACTATCATCTCTAAAGTGAAATTCTTAATAATTTATTTATCAATATAAATTAGCAAATGATCTGCAAGAAACTTATAATGACCCAATCCAATATTATTAAAGAAAAGTTATGGATAATTTTATTGGGTCTAAGTTAGACTAATGGGCTAAGTGGGAATTGGCCCGAAAATTTATAAGACAGGTTGTATTTTTTTAAAGGTTGAGTTGAGTCTTATAATTCACTAAAAAAAAATCCAAAACTTGTACCCTCAAAACCCGAGGCCCACACCCATTTCCTTGAAACCATGAAAACCAATTCAGTTTATGATCAGTTTCTCCACCCCGCACATCTCCACTCTCATGCACATGTATGTCTCTATTCCTCTAGGTTTCCTTTTGATTCTCAACCACCTATATATATATATATATATATATATATTACACTTATCCCTTCTACATGGAAAGAAACTGCAAGCTGCAAACCTCCCTTGAAGCCTTCCCTTCCATGTACGCTGCTCCCCGTCCAGAGCAACCCGTGCCGACTTGCATGCCGAGAATCACCGTAGGAGGATGCATACACGTAAAACCCAATACCCCCACAACCTATCGTTCCGCATACCACCATCACCCACGTCGCCAGCTCCTCCCCACCTACACAAAGATCATCGTTGAGCACCTCAAGGGACGACGAACCCACTCATTGAACAGCACAGTAAATCTCACCATGCGCCACCCTCTTCATGGACTCATCATGGTGAGCCTCTGTTTTCCACATCCGAAACAGAGCAGTCGAGCCACAACCCAGCCACCACAGAAGATGTCGGAACACTATCCCGACTACCTAGAAATTTCCATCGTTGCACCTTGACGTTCGGACCTAGAGAAAGCAGCTGCCCAGCCGTGCGAAACCAAATAACCACCACGGCAACCTCCCTGCCCAGATCATGCCAACACCACTTCTAAGGATGTTAGAGTACCTCTCGGACAACACAGAGACCGTCGGCTAGTTCCTTCTCATCGAACCCACTCCTTTTCAATAGCCCACGACCGTCGCCACCCTTCTCTCTCTATCGGTTGTTTTTGGCTTGATAGAACTCTCCCTCTCTAACTCTCGCTCCCTCTCCCGGCGTCACACCACCCTAGCCAGAGGAACCCAACTGCACCTCCATGACCCCCGCCAGCCACCCAGAGCCGCCGCACGTCAACTTCTCTTCCGCGGTGAGCCCCTGCTTTGCACGTCTCTCTCCCTCTCTCTAGAGCCTCTTTTTTTTTTTACAATTATAAGATGTGTTTCTTTTAGGTTTTCAGTTACTACATACAAAAATGATAAAATTACATATATGTGTTTTTTAATCTAGTATCTTGAATGATTGTTTTAAATTACATTTATAAACTTACACTTAAATATATGTTAATTATGAATATTATTACGTCATTTTAGTTGAAGTTAAGTTGGACTTAATATTTCAAGTTGAGTTTAATTTTATTAAATAAATATATTAGTCATAGGCTCTTTTTTATAAGAAAATACTTAAAGAATTTGAAATGTATTTTAAAGCAAACTTTTAAGCCTATTACTTTAGTTAATATTTCCTTTGTCTATTTAGTAAAATTTTAATAAAATTATTATGTTAAGAATATTCAAATGATATTAATATTTATTAGATTTCTTATCAGATTGAATAATTATGTTAAAAAAAGAAATCTATTTTAAATAAATGAAGTTTTGATGACTTATTTAAAATAGTCCAAGTATTATACTAAATTATAATGTGTTATTAGTATTTAAGTAATTTAAAATATCAGGATTTATTATGGTGTTAAACAAAAGGTTTATTTGACTATCTTCTAAATTATAAATTTAATTAAGTGGGGTATTAGTACATGTTGTTCCTAGACAGATTTAGTGATATTTAATACTGTGTATATGTGACGAGTTACAAAGTAAGATTCAAGAAGAAACACAGCGAGATAAGTAATTTAATCACAAATTAAGATCATCACAGTTCAACTAATATATAAGTATTATTCAAGCCAGTTCATTGACAGCCATTATTTATGCACCACTCATGTCATATGCAAACATGTCATCCAGCATAGAATACGATCATGTCATTTTATATCATGTTCAAATTCAGAAATTATAATTATGTATGTATTATGTCATTCATCTCATGTGTATATGACATGTAAGCTATCTTAAATTCAAGTGTAAGATAAACCCAGATAAGTTAATCAAATGCCCATTCAAATTAATTGTACCAATGCAGTTCAGTTTTAGGGTGAATGTGCAAGCCACATACTCAAATGTGATCCATCATAATATGCTAGATAGGGGTGGGCAGCGATGCACCGCACCCTGCTACCCCGCCCCCGCATGGCAGGGTGGGCAACCCCACTCCGCATATAGGCCCCTAGCGAGGGCGGGTGGCGGGGAGGGCCCAACCCTGCCCCACCCCCGCTTACATTTATATATATTATATTATATTATATATAAATAAACATAAGAATATACTTATATATATAAACATACATATATAACAAATTTTATATATATAAATATATATATATATATATATATATTACAATTTGTTAGACTTGTTCACAAAATATGCACTGAAAATTTAAAAATTACATAGTTTAAAAATTAATACACTACAATTTACACAAAATATGCACTAGTAAATTTAAAAATTACATAACTTTTAAATTATAGTCATATTTACAAAAATTAAATTTATAATTTGGGTCTAAAAATGTATTTTTAATTATTTTTAGACTTAAAAATCATTTTTAAACAAAAAAAATATTTTTTTTTAAGTGGACGGAGGCGGGCGGATTGGGAATCAACCCCGCTCCTCGCCCACTAGGGCGGGGGACGGGGGTAAAAACCCCACCCCCGCCCCATGGGGCGGGGCGCGGGGAAGGGGTGGCCCCGCCCCGTAGGGGGTGGGTAGCACCTCTAATGCCAAAATACTATTAGCGGCTCCCCTTGCGGCCGCGGGATGTGGGGTTGGTGCACAACCTCGCATACAGGGTTAAGTGTGTTAGCCAGTCAGATCAGTCAATTAAGTCAGATCAGTCAGTTAATTAAGATAAATTAGTCATGCATAGCATAAATATCAGTATGAACAGTCATGAATTTTTAAGCTCTCAGCAAAAAAACTTTTATGAAAAATCTTATATTTATTATGTTAACGTTGTGATGGATTCATTACTGAATTTTCAACTCATTTTAGTTTATTTTCATATTTTTAACCACCCAGGTGAGGATGATGAATACAAGCAGACATGCCAAGATTAGAAGGAGTAGTTGATTTAGTTTCAGACCTTATAGAATAAAATTGCTTTTATGACATAAAATTTACTCAATTTATTCATTTAATATTTTGTAAGACATTTTTTATTAGACAGTTTTTTCTACAAAATAAATTCTAAATTCGTTTATTAATTATGAAATATATTGACAGGTTTATTTTATGAAAAACACGTGACACTCCTAGCATACGGGAATGGAGTGTTACATCATCTTCCATTCGAGTACGCAATCTAGTTTTTATAAGTTTCATGGCAAAAAATGCTCGCTCAAAAGTAAAAGTATAAACAAGAAGAGTTAACACTAGACAAATTAACATGTCAATCAAATAATAAATTTTTGACTTTTTTGAAATTGTTAGTCCTCTGCATAGCTCAGATAATATAGACATATCTTAAAAATCTAGATGTGTCAACACATCAAGCTCATAATGATGTAATTGAATTCTCAAAATGAATTTTTCTTACTCAGTAAAATCCTATGGATAAAACTTCTCAACCAATTTGCATATATTGTCAATTTTAAATGATTTGTATGCACCTTTAGAGTTTAAAGCAGCACTATGAATGAGAAGTTCCATTGTATAGTCGTTAAATCTATTATTCAATTCTTGCAATTGAAAGTCTATTGTAACAGTAAATATATCAATCCTAAAATGATGTTCCATTGTTGTCAATGACTTGTCAACTTGACAACGAGATTTGCCTTGAACTCTAGTATATTGGCAATTCATATCAGGAAGACCAATTTGGTATTTTTCACAAAATGATTTAACATCAGTAAGCAAAGACTCCCACCTGTCATCTCCCAACTTTTGAATGAGTACTTTTGTAATTGAAACTAGGCTCATAGCATTAACAATATCTTGAAAATTTTGTTGCAAAGATTGGTTAAGTGCATTAGTGATTCCCATGATTTTTTTCATCATATGTAATATCAGAATAAATTCAAAAGATATTAATATCATATAAGCCGCTTCAACATCAACAACTTGTGAATAATTTAATCCCTCATTTGAGATAATATTGATAATTGAGCAAGTAGCACTGAACATCCTCATCAAGCTACAAACAAATTGAAAATGGGATCCCAATCTAGTATCTCCAACTCGTTATAGCGTACCAATTTGATTTGTCCATTTTTCAGTCTCAATCTCATTGGAAGCAATCAAACTTTCAATATGCATAGGGACAGTCTTTAAGAAATAAAGCTTGTAATCCATTCCATTCATTATGCATATTACTTCCTCCATCATATCTCTGACCTCGAATATTCTCAATTGGAAGGTCGTAACGAGAAAAAAGAACACATATATTATTTTTTAGAGTTAGTGTTATAGTATATTTGACATGCATAATATGAAAAAATCGCTCTCTAATAAAATCATCTTTATCAACAAACCTCAAAATAATAACCATTTGTTTTCTTTTAGACTCATCACGAGCTTCGTCAATAAGAATACTAAATTTGGCATCCATGATTTCTTCGTGAATCACATTTTGCATTTTATTTGCAAATATATACAAAATTTCTTTTTGAATTTTGGGTGATATATATTTGGTATTCTGTGGAGCATTTTCCATTACTATTCAATTAACTTGATCATTATAACTTGCAAGAAATTTTATCAGTTCAATGAAATTATCTTTATTTTTTGAGTAAGAGCTTTTATCATAACCTCTAAAGGCACAAGTTTGGAACGTAAGCCATCGACTACTTTCTATTTAAGTTTTGAGCCGCAACTGATTATTCTCTATCTCTTATGATTCTTGTTTTTCAACTAACTTGTCAATATGTCTTGACTGATTCATTAAATCCTCACAATGTTTTACAATATTTTTATGTGGTGAATTTGGATCTCTCCCCACATGTCCTATTAAAAGACAATTCATTCTATCATTCACTTTTTTCTAATTGTCAAAACCTTTATTGGTAAATTCATCTGGTCCTAGATGGCCCGTTGATTTCTTAGCAGAAACGTAGCGTGAAATACAAAATACAACATTCTTCAATGGTGAGTACTCCAACCAATTTGAATATTTTTTAAACCAAGAAAATTGAAATCGACGACGTTGATTGTCTTTTCCTAAAAATGGATATTCTGAAAGTTTAGGTTGATATGGACCAGCTTTAAGATAGGTACGTCGGATCTCATCTTGTAGGCTAGTAGGAAATTTCCATATTTATGGACGTAATCATGGATCACGTTCCAAAGAAGTAGCATCAATCTCTTCAGGTTGGATTCTTGAAGTTTTAGAAGGATGCTCATCAGTGATAGAAGCATCACATTCCGTTGTTACTGAGCTCTCTAAATGTATATTACTCTCCGAATTGTCCATATCTATCTTTTTTTTTTTTAAAAAAAAATCAATTGTTCTTAGTTTGCTTATATTTTTCTATACTTTAAGAAAAATTTATAGATCAAGAATAAATCTGAGTTGTACCTAATAAGTAGTGATATAAAGTTATTAGATTTTTTTTGTATAGCTTGTATTTATTACTAAGTGAACAAAAAAAAAAAACTAGATGCAAATGTTCTATTAGGCTATCAGCAACAGAATAATCATCAAGTTGGTAGAATTGAAAAATTCATAAAATACCTTTTAAAAGCCTGCGGCAGTGTGGCCCTCTCTCAAAGATCATAAAGTATATTTTTTGAGCATTTGGTCCGTGAAATAAACTCATAGAAAAGATGCAAACAAATTAAATAGCTAATATCACTACTTAAAAGTTTATGGATAACTTACACAAAAAAATAAACTTATTTTTTTTTCAATTTTCAGAATTTCATAGGAATCAAAATAAAAATCCTAACTAATTTTTTTTTCTTATTTAAAAAAAGACACATAGAACACTCATGAGTCATCATGCACTGGAAGAAATCTCGAACTTGCAAGAAAAGAGAACCTTCCAGTTTTGACTAGTGCTTGTTTAATTATTGTTCACAACAAATAATATATTATATACACTTTTGGATTTTTATGTTCTGTTTCCAATCAAAACTTTTACTTTATCAGTTCATCAAGGTAAGGGGTCTTAATACTCGAACTCGAAGGATGAACTATGAAGGACCAAGGCACTAAGTCGCACTCGCACCGACTATTAAAAATGAAACCCATCGGCCATTAGTGATCAGTACCTTATGGCCAGTAATAGAGACTAGAGTCCACAAATAAGATTTGAGAACCCATTTTTCTATAAAAAAAAAAAAAACAAACAAAATTGAGCTTACTTCATCACCGAAAGGTCAAGAACTATAAGGTAGCCCACAACAGTTGAAAGGTGAAGGCGGAGCTCCAAAGGCCATTTTTGAATCACTGCAGTCTGCGGAAAGGTTGAGAAAGTTGCGAAGGCCACACTCGAGTTGTCGTTGGTATTTTCTCCTCTCTCCCTCTCTTTATGATGTGTTATCTGTAAGCAGTAGATTTGAGTTCACTCTTTGAGGTTTATACTTGATTGGTAAATAGCAGATTTTGTGTCCGTTGTCACCATGTCAGATGAAGTGAAGTAAAAAATTATAGTGAGGTTATATGAGTACTGGGATTTGGGAGGACAAATTTCAATAAAAAATTTGGAAGTCTGAGTATTGGGGTTTATACTTGTTCCACCCCTGCTCTCGGGTAGAAAAAGGAAGCAAAAGTTTAAGAGAGCTTGAGAGAGAGTGATCGAATGAGTAACCTATCTTTTCTCCGTCTCCTGTTCCCCCTTAGTAGTTCCCTCAGACTATTGTACTACCGCATTCAATGAGACAACCTCTTGTCGGTAACTGAATCTTCTATTGAGATTCTTCATGTGATTCGAGCCCCGACTGCATCTGTCGCAACCAAGGCTCCCCTCACAAGAGGCTAGGCCAGGCTGGGCACACTCTAGTCTCAGGCCTAGAGGCTTTACGGGCAAAGGCTCGACCTTGAACAAGGAAAAGTATCCCTTCTACCTAGCTTGGGCGAGGTGGAGAGGCACGGTTGGGGGGTGAGGTAGACATGCACGGTTGGGGGGCAAGGTGAGCAACAATGATTCATTCATGTAGCCCTATTTCGCTATTTGTTTTGTCAAATATGTACCGTACATTAAATGACCACCTCATCCCACACGCTAGTTGGTGTGGCCAGTGTGTTAAAATGAGGCTTCTCCCATGGAAGCTCTCATTTAATATTGACATGAAATGTATTGCCAATGGCCCAATATGTTAGACTTTTGCATCATATTACATTAAAAAAAAACATCAATATTTTAATCATTTCAAGAATGTAATGAGCCATATAATAAGAGTAATACAATACAACACATATTGGTCCTACTTTTATCTCATTATATAAAATGTGGTATATTTATCACCATTGGATGATATTTTATTTTTTTAAAAATATAAATATAAAGGTTAATGGGAAATGTCAACTCATCATAGTGAGATAAAAGTAGGATGTAGTATAGTGTATAGAATTTTTCTTATAATAAATAATGCATTGTACACTAAACTTGTAAATATCTCAAAATCCTGACCCTTCTAACACATACAAAATGGTTTTGAAAATTCTAATTTAAACGCATTGTCAAGCAACTAAAAGGGGCAGCGATAATTGCGGACAATGAAATTGAAATAAAACATGTTAGACACAAAGAGAAATAGATAAGAGAGGAGAGAGAGAGGGTTAAACAGATAGACAAATTGAAGGGGAGAGAGGTCGTTGCAAGGCAAGGCTGAGAATGGTGAAATGGCTTACAATAATGCAGCGAAGCTTCACAGTGTCGGCTGCATGGAACTCAGCACCAGGTGTGGCACAAAACAAGGAGATGAGAGAGAGAAATTGGAATGAAGGAAAGAACGTGCATCAGAGAGATTAAACAAAGGGAAGGAAAGGTCGAGGGGCTTACTTTGCAGTGGAGCACAGTAGTGGAGTGTGTGTGTAATGAGCAGCAATGATAGAGGGATGTGAGAAATGAGAGAGAGCGACAAGTGGCGACGAGAATGACAACAGATGGGTCTACAATAGGGGTTGTCAATTCGTTTGTAATAGTGAAATGGCTTGCAATAGTGCATCGAAGTTGCACAGTGTCGACTACATGGAACTCAGCACTAGGTGTGGTACAAAACAAGGAGATGAGAGAGAGAAATTGGAATGAAGGAAAGAGTGTGCATTAGAGAGATGAAACAGAGGGAAGAAAAGGCTAAGGGGCTTACTGTGCGGTAGAGCACAGTAGTGGAGTGCGTGAGTAATGAGCAGCAATGATAGAGGGATGTGAGAAATGAGAGAGAGTAATAGGTGGCGACGAGAATGACAACAAAGGGGGCTACAATAGGGGGTGTCAATTCGTTTGTAGGTTGTGTTTGTGTCGTGTTAAATTATGAACATTCAACTATATAAATTAATTCGAACACGACCTGTTAAGCTAAATGAGCTAGACCTTCACATTCTAACACAACCATTTAAATAACGATTGACATCACATGACCTGTTTTGACTCTTTTAATAATTAGTTAAAAATGAGTCAATATGACACGATCTATTTAAACCCATTTTATGTAAATGAGTTAAGCTGACCTGTATAACCCATTTGACCTGATTAATATAAGCTCACATCAAAGTTAAATTCTATATTTATTAGCAGTCACAATATCTTAAAAAAATAAGACTACCTACTAACAAAAAATATCAATATTTTTTAGATTTGAATTTATAATAAAATGAATATTTCAAATGTAACAATAATAAATATGAGCATAGTTTCAAAATTACAATCACAATAGTAAAAATATAAACATATTGATAATTACCAATATTACAATCTAATAATAATAATATAGTAATTTTGAAATAAAATCGAAACGGGTTATTGCGGGTTGACCTATTTATTAATCATGTATTTATGGATCAACCTGTTTTGAACTGAATTCATTTATATAAAATTCAAACCTGCTAATTTTGTATTGTATTTTTGTTAAATTCACTGATCGTGTCGCAGATTACCACCTCTAGGATGGACGTTGAGGTTGTTTTGCAAAGGAGAAAGTTTGATTGGGGTTGTTTGAGGAACTTGGGCTGGGTTGTTACAGAAAAAGTTAATAGTAGATTACTCCTACTGGGGAGGCAACAAAGGCAACACCAAAAAAAAAAGAAGAAGATATGAGAGGCAACTAGGCAAAAGTTTTTTTTAAAGAAAATCTCTGCATTTCATTAACAAATTTCACACAATTCAAAGTTTGTCTTTTTCCAAACAATTTACAATGAAGTATGGAACTTCCTTAATCCATCTTCTTCTAGCCTTGAAGCTTCCTTAGCTAGAGTATGAGCCACTATATTCTTATCTCTATATGCAAATTGTAATAACCAATCTGATATGTTTTTTAATACTAGCCGTATATCTTCAACTAAAGAGCCAAAATAGGACAAATCATCCTCATCACTATTGACTGCCAATACAACAACCTTAGCATCTCCTTCGAAAATAGCCTTCTGAATATTAAGCTCATTGCAAAGCTCCAAAGCCTTCAAAGTGTATAGCATTCTACCATAGCTAGATTCGACACATTTTGCCTCTGACCACAAACAACCACCAAAACCTCTCACTCTCCATCTCTAATCATGATCCCCACTCCCATTCTCTTTCTCTTAATATCTAAGGAACCATCCCAATTTACCATTATAAGCTCAGACTCTGGTTTTTCCCATGTCTGTTTGTTGATGCCAGCATTTGGTAACTAATCATCCTTCCTCTGTGTTCTTTGAGAATGTTGGAACTCTTCAAGACCTTCTTTTGTTGTTTTTAGTAAGCTTCTTGGGCAAGTGAGTCTATTTTCAAACATAAATTCATTCCTCTGTAGCCACATTTTCTTGAATATAAATGTGATCTCCTCAAACTGGGTCTTATTCAATCTTTCCATTAGCTTCTCCCACAAATACATGTAATCTGCTTCTTTAGTACTCCATTTATAAACCATACTTTGAACATCTATCCAAATACCATTTGTTGTTGTACACTCACAAAGAGCATGCATGACTGACCCATCTTCTGCATGGTAGATTGGACATCTTTGGTCTACAACAATTTTTCTCCTGAATAGGTTCTTTTTAGTAGGTAGCAAATCATTACCAACCTTCCATAAGAAAAGCTTTACCACCCCTGGCATTTCAAGATCCCATATGTTCATCCATCTCTTATCTTCATTCTCTTCCTCTGAGCAAGCACCTCTAATGTTTTTTAATCTTTCAAGTTGTAGATAGTAAGCATTGCTAACAGTGAAAACACCTTTCTTCGATGGACCCCAAATAATATTGTCTTGTGCATTACCTTTACTCAAAGGTATACTTAGGCCTTGTTTGGGTACCAAGAGTATCTTAGCTACTCTCAAACACTCTCACTATTATTCTTTATTTTATTATTACTTTTTATCTACTTTTTTTACTATTCATTACTTTTTACCTACTTTTTACTACTTTTCAATATTCTGTTATTACTTTTTCACAACACTTCTCAACACTTATCACTATCCAAACATAACCTTAGAATCTGCTTAACCTCTTCATTTGAAAAAAATAGTTTGAATCATTCCCTCATCTTATTCCACTTTCTTTACAATCAGCTTTTCCATCTTGGAATCTTCCCTCATGATAGATACTGGAGACTGTATTTCAAATATCAAAACTAGTATATACCAATTCGACTCTACATATATCTAAAACCGGATCGATTACGCATCTAATAATGGAGATATGGTCTTTCCTTGTGTTCCATGTTTCATGTTTGGGTGTGAGAGTTTTCTGGCTACAGTAGAGTTGTGTTTGGTGATGCTTTTTCCACCAACTTCTTTCCAAACGTACCAACTTCTCATCGTACGATATTTTACTTTAAATAATATAAGCCATGTGGTGTCCTGCTTCAATTTCCCAGTTTCCCCCCTCTCTCTCTCCTTTTAAAAAGTAAAAAATAATTGTAAAGAAATATTTCACAAATTCTTTATTAAATATATTTTTAAGGTGGGACTTAGTCCTTATTTTAATTAAAAAATTATTTTAATTCATCTCATATTATTATTATAATTTTTTTAAATTTTCACATAAAATATAATAAACAATTCAATCTTTTTAAATTCTAATTCAATTTTTTAAATCTCAAAATAATAATAATAATAATAAATACTATAATAATATTTTATTTAATTTTTAATTTTTTCTAAAATATTTTATCTTATCTCCCTATCAAACAAATGCTTAAACTTCTGATTGGCGTTAGAAGAAGTAACGAGATACATGGGACTGGAGCCCAACATTTGAATTTGAGTAATAATATACATGTATAACTGTTTTCTAATTATTTTTAGAGAAATATATTTAAAATTGAAGGTATTTTAACAAATTGATGTTATTTTTATCAATTATTTAATAAAAATATCCTTAGTTTAAAATAGGATTATAAAACGGATTGTGAAAATGGTTGTTTGAACTCAGGGTATATTTGTACGTAAAAATTTGAGAAATGTTTTTATGAATAGTGCAGCAATAAAACCGAGACAGGAAGTCATTTACCTATCAAAGAAAAAACATTCTGTTTGAAGGAGAATTGTAATATAATATTAAAGAAATGTTAGATACAATTGTAAATTGTATAAATATTATGTTGATGTCGTATTTTGTAGGTTTGGACAATTTCATATAGGCAATGTACAAGCGATCACTTGCATAATCACAAAGGGAGACTTCGGGGTCTGTTGATCCTCTGATGTTTAAATCAATAATTGTTGATAGAGATGATGAATTGTAGTCAAGACATGAATGTAAAAATGACTGATGATGGATTTTGTTTAGACTTTATACCGTTATCTCTGCTTGTTATTTCTTGTCTGGCTTGTTGCTGGTGGTGCCTTATTTATACTTGTCGACCTGGTCTCCATGATAGCGAAGCGTTGGATAACAACGGATGATATATCCGTGCTGTCTACTCACCGAGCTACCTTTATGGTGTCAATCCGCCAAGCTAGCAAGTGCTCTGGGCCTTTATCTATTGCTTGGGCCTTGGGCTGCATTGAATGCGGCATACCTTCTATTTTGGATTTCTTCATACCTCATTAATGTTGAGTATAATCTACTATGATTTCTCTTACCTGGTAATGAGTGTTGTGTTTCTTTCCTAGCAAGCTTCATCTGTACTTCCTATTGTGATAATGACCAGATCCGGGTACCTCACTAGATGCTCAGCCCAAATAATAATATTTGGCCCAGGCTAAGCCATGCGCTTGGATCCCGTCCTAGCCCATACATCTGGCCTGGTTCAACCTAGATTTTATATCTGGATTGTAATCTGGGTCCTATCTAAAATCTAATATAGGGATTTTCTCCCTCCACATATTGTATATATATTCTTTTTAAAAAAATGAGATCTATTATTAAAATATTATTATTTTTATATAAATTTCGTTGTCACTTTTTAAAAAGAACATGCAGCCGTTATGCTACAAATATCATTTATGATAGCATTATATGCTCCAGTCGGTTAAATAGGACGCTCATAAATTCGTAACTAACTTTATTGCTGTTTCATAAAAAAGAAAAAAAAAAACTTTATTGCTGTCTCGCCAGTGGAATTGAATTCCACCCTCCCCAAAATACCACAGGGAGTTCCGGACCAAACCAACCGAGTATTCCCTTGCCACGCGCAAAACCTCCTCCCATACATCATATTCATATAACCTGTTAATTCAAATTCCCCAGAATACCCTTATTATTTTTCTTTTTAAATATTATTTGAAACACTAATTTTTTAAGAATAAAAGATATTTACAACCGTAAATTATGCAACTCCTGCATAATCGTTTTGAAAAAAATTAATAAAATATAGAATCGACATGAATAAAATTAATTTTTTAATAATAGACCTCACTTTTTTTTAAAGCGATTACGTGATTTTTACACACTATACGGTTGTGTATAGAATTACTCTTTTTTAAGAGACACTACGAGTATGTTTGGACACTACGAAAATATCAAAATTCTAAAAATTTCTCATAATTTTATTTTCAAACATCAAACACAAAATAATTTTCAGTTTTCAAATTTTTAATTTTTTTATCTAATCATTATTCAAATATCAAAATTAATACAATTTTTATAAATTTCAAAACAAAAACTAATATTAAAAAATATTTTTTTAAACTTTTAATATTTTTATTTCACTTTTTCTCTCTTCTCTCAAAATTCAATAAAATAACTTTACTCAAATTATTTAATTACTATTCACAAAATTATGAGATATTCCAAATTTTCAAATATATCCTAAGGCTAATAGGTCGAGTCTTAAGGGATGCTTGGTGATATTTTTTTTATCTCATTCCATCTCATCTCATTACATCTCATTTTTTTTCTAAATATCACTCAAATATAAACACTTTCAAATTAGTCATTACAAAATTTTCAAACTAATAATTACGATTTTTCTAAACTTTCAGACAAAATATAAAAAAAATTTAACTTTTTTAAATTTTAAAAAAATATAATATTAAAAATTATATTGTAACAATATTTTAAATTAATAATATTTTTACTTAACATTTTCTTTCTATTTTTTAAAATCTCATAAAATATTCTAACTCAAATTATTTTATTATTATTCATAAACAATTTTACTATTATTTATAAATTTTTCATCATATCTTATGTCTCAAACATTTCCTAAATAATGAGCAGGTCTACAAGGTACCAGTCTTCGAGTAAATTTTTAAAGAAATTGAAAAAAAAAAAAAAGATTTTACTTCTTTTTATAATAAATCATTTAAAAAATATTGCATTCTTTTGAGTTTATATATTAAGAGAAGTGCTATAACTAGGCTGTGGCAAAAAATCCTGAGCCCGATCAGTTCGAAAGACCCGAGTGGGCCATGCCCCATCATATGAAATATATGATATCAAATCATATATTAGATCTATTTTTATAAAATTAATTTTATAGTCTTACTTTTATAAAATTTATTTAAAGTCATAGTAGAGCTTAGATATAAGTCACACCAATTAAAAATAGGTAATTTCTCTTTAAAAAAAAAAAAGTAATTTTACTCTTTTACCTTCATATGTCATATTTCAATAGAAATTTTCATTTATTTGTGACTAAAACATTAAAATCACACTTGCATACATATTAACCCAAAAATTATAGAGGGACTGCAGCGTGCACGCGTAAATTTGAGTCGTTTTCGAGGAAAAACAACATCATCTGTGGCCAAAATCACCGAGGGAAAGAGAGAATAAAATCAACGAGGGGCATAAGAATCTGTTACATGTTTAATGCAGGATTTTTGTTTTGTGTATTTGGTTTTTTTTTTAATCTAAAATCACTGAATGTTTTATCTGTGAGTTAATTTACCTTCCGGATATGCCCTTATCTTCTCCCTCTCTTGTTGAATTGGGACTTTTCTGGTTATATAATCTTATACAACCTCTGATTTGTGATTCTTCTAGGTGAAATTCCTTTGATTTTGCAGTCAAGACTTCTCGGTGGGGTGGGTCTTGTTTCTCATTTGTGGATCTGTGGGTACCTTTTGTTGACCTTTTTTTTTTTTTTCCTTGGGGTTCCTTCTGCTCTGCCTAAATCGTTTTGTCTCCCTCCCAGCCATCTTGGTTAGGGTTAGGGTTAGGGTTAGAGTTAGATCTGCTTCATCAGATTTACTCTTCTTTTGTTTTTCCTTTTTATTATTATTCTTATTATTCTAATTGTTACTGTTAGTTTTTTTTTTTTTTTCTCAAAAACTGAAATTAGGGTTTTCGAATATAGAATCGTTTTCTGGTAATAATTGCTTCCTTGAACCAATTGGGGATCAAGTAATTGGTTTGTTTAAAAGCTGGGGGAAGTTGATGGTGTTTGAGCTCCTTTTATTTCACTGGGAATTCCAGACTCTTGGATCAAGAACATGTAAGCACAAATTTTATTTAGTTTTTAAAGTAATCTAATTAATTTTATTTAGTGATTTTATTTATATTTTCTTTTCCTTTTTTGGATTTCTGTCTGATTGCAACGAATTCAGGGATAAAATTATAATTGCAGGGCCTTTATTTTATCATTGTGGCGCTGAATTGATAGCTTTCAGTTCAGTTGTGTCATTAAGAGCTTTTGATTATGTTGTTTTTATGACTTGTCATAAAAAATTCTTGTGAACATCTGTAGGATTTAGGATCATTATATTCGTAATAATTTGTAATAACTACTTGATTCTGTTACCAAAAAATGCACGATGACATTATCATTATTTTTGTTTAAAAATTAGGCCTGATGGAATCTCTCTCTCTCTAGGTAATCGTTCAGGATGATATTGCAAACAGTATGCTATGCTATGCAATCCAATTTTATGGTTCCTTAAATTGGTTATTATTTGTGATATCTACTTGATTTTGCCACAAAAAAAGAAAAGAAAAGAAAGCAAAACAGTACAATGTGCCTGGTGAATCTTGGATTCAAATGCTAAAATTATTGTTTTTATTTTTTTAGAAAGTAGCCCTGATGGGCTATGCCTATTCTTATTAATACAATTGTTTAATTATCAAAAAGAGAAATTAGGCCTGATGGATTCAGTCTTATTACCTTTATCGTTTTTTTCTTCTTGTGCCTTTTTTTCAAATAATTGAAAATTTAAGTGATTCTTAGGAGTTCATGATACCGCAAACATAATGGTATGTCATCCAATTTTGTGGTGTCTCCTATGGAGTTGAAATAAAAGTTTCTGGGAGGTAGTGAATTATTTATCCTTGTAATCATGATATATTTGGAGTCATGTTGCTTCATTTCGATTAGCCCCAAACCATGGGGTTTCTGAATCTTCGGTGAAACAGTTGATTTCTCGTTCCACTTATAAAAAAAAAACAGTTGATTTCTCGTTCTCTTTCTAATTTTGTTTTGCATAGGAATATATATATTTTTATTTATTAAATAATTTTTTTATTGTAGAGCAACTTTCTTTACTCTGGAATATACCTGGGATAGTGTGTTAGTTTCTTTGGAGCTGGGCTGTTGCAAGATACCAGTGGAGGTTTGGACACAATGCCGCACTTGTCACTTCAGATCTGCATTTAGTCACATTGCGAGGTTGATGAGCTTGAGACAGACAACTTTGATACTGGATTGATTCCTTTCGGCATGAAGTGAACGATTCAGAGAAAATATTTTATGCTGTCTTTGTTTCATGGTTCTAATGGGGACAGAGCTAATGAGAGCTTGTATTAAAGATGAGAATGATGAATTTCCATCAGTTCCACCGGGCTTTGAGTCAATTACATCGTTCACCTTGAAGAGGTTACAAGATAGTGAGAAACAAGATATGGAAAACGTGGATGCTTGTTTGGCCTCCACAAATACTTCTCAATCAATGCCCATTAAGATAGAAGCAGAGGTTGGTGTCAGTGATGCTACAAAGCCTAAAAGGTGTCTCCGGCTTAGACCTTCGATAAACTATGGGCGATATGATAACAGTTCAGGAGATGAATCTGACGCTGAGCAGCTTGATCAAGTTAGTTTCATTCTGTTATTATATATAATATATATTCGTGTTTTTTGTTGCTCTCTGTTTTGTTGATATTTTTTTTTATCTTTTTCCACTTCCTCTTTGAGAATGCTGTATTTGTACATGATGACTTATGTGCCACTTATTGTTGCAGAATTTCTCTTCAAAGCCTTGTCTTCCGAAAGGGGTCATCCGTGGATGTCCAGAGTGTAGTAATTGCCAAAAGGTTATTATTGCTTTAACACTGTTGGTCTTTCCCCTTCCTTTTAGCCTTATAGCACGACTCCTTTATAGCTGTAATAGTTATCTGTTGCGTCCTAATTTTCTTACAACCTAATATCAATCAAAACAAAATTTTTTTACACTGCATCATGCCATGATGTCTTTGTCTTTCTGACATGCTGATACAGAGGAGTTAAACTGATGTGGTCCTAAAATAGTTTTTGGGCCTGTATTTTAATATTTTGTTATTGAAAGTTGAAGTCTAACAGGTTACTGCAAGATGGCGCCCCGAAGATGCTTCTCGAACAGACCTTGAGGGTGCTCCCATTTTCTACCCAACCGAAGAGGTTGTTATTTTTTCCAATAGGATTTAACTTAATAGAAGCATGACAATTGTCTTCTATCATTTTTCCTATTAACTATAAATTTCACAGTTATTTTATTTTTAGGAATAGGATATTTGAACTTTTAAATGGCTTTTCCAGGAGTTTGAAAATACTTTGAATTATATAGCAAGTATACGCCCAAGAGCTGAACCATACGGAGTCTGTCGCATTGTTCCTCCCTCATCCTGGAAACCTCCCTGTCCTCTTCAGGAGAAAAATATGTGGGAGACTGCTAAATTTGCTACACGAGTCCAGAGGATTGACAAACTTCAGAATCGAGATTCAATGAGGAAGAGGTTAAAAGTTCATAATGGTATGAAGAGAAAAAGGAGAAGATGTGTGCGCATGGGTGCAGATTGTGTGACTAGTAGCGGAGGACTTGCTGATGCTGGATTTTATGAGGCTGAAACGTTTGGGTTTGAACCTGGTCCAGAGTTTACTCTGGAAACTTTTAAGAAATATGCAGATGACTTCAAGGTTCAATACTTTAGTAAGATTGAACATGCCAGTAATATTGCTTGTAATCTGGATATGCTTAAACAGCAGTGGGAACCATCCATTGAGAATATTGAAGGTGAATATTGGCGGATGGTACAGAAACCTTCTGAAGAAATTGAGGTATGATTTTAGAGTTTGAATCCTTTTACTTGCAAGCTGGTGTGGAGGACACACCTCCATGCTGACAGGATGTGGTTTGCAAGAGAAATCTAAAATTAAAATCTTTTGCAAATCAAATCCTATTATATCATTGGTGTGGAGGGTATGTCATTTACACCAACTTGCAAATATAGTTTTCTTATAGTTCAATATGAATATTATAACACCCCGCTCCCCTATGGTTAAGAATAAAGTCATTTTTAGAAATATAAGGGAACTGGAGTGCTATTGACCTTAACTTTTAAAAAAATGTTTTCTTTTATTCCTAAGGAAGCGCTAGGTAAAAAAGATTCCATATAATTGATAGAATTGTTCTTTCTTAAAATATTGAATATAAAAGAGACTATGCGGAAGCACTTATTAAAATCTATCAAGTCTCGTGTGGTGAACAAAATAACCTATTAAACTAAATTCATAAAACTGAGCATGTCATAAACTCTCTAAGCCTTTGCCTCGCCTCCCTAGGCGAAGTCCTGTCTTGCAGTTCCATTCTTATAAATATCCTCACCTGGGGTGGGTAAAACATAAAAACTTACAAATATAAGTCGAATACTCTATAAGCAACACATTATACAGTAAACATAGAAGAATTCTACTTAGCATCCCACACACCACACACCACACATCTTTTAAATTTTGTTTTTTGCAAGTATGTAATGTTTGGATGATGAGTAGAATAACTCAATTCGTTTAGTATGAATAAAATAAGAAAGAAAAAATAAAAAAATAAAAAAAATTTAAAACATGTGTGGTATGTGGTGTGGGACTGCATTGCCCGTAAACATAATATTAACATAGGGTTTCTTGAAAGACATGTATATTCATAGTTACATACGTAAATAATATGAACATGAACCTGATCTGTGTATGCAATGCCTGAACTTGTATTTTACTTGTCATAGGCTGGTACCGATTGTGGACCCTCGTGAGTTAGGGTTAGCGAATCTTAATAAATTCTGATTCTGCCTGTGACTGCGGGTTGTTGAATCCATACATAACTTACATAAAATTACTTTTCATAAATATTTTGATGAATAACTCTTCACCTAAAATCATGGTTTTTTATGAAATATTTTGATGCATGTACCATGCAACTAACATAAAACTTATGCATAAAATCATGGCATTTATAAATCTATCATGGTAGTAAAAAATCCTTCCATGCATGACTTGAGTACGTAAAAAGGGGCTTCCAATAAAGGGCGTACATGCATAATATTTTTTATAAAAGACATGTCATTTACTGTACATACGTGTAAGGGTATGATCATATTACTTACCTCGTAGCGCCCAACCAATATTTCTGGTGCATTATTTATCACCTGCAAAATAGGCAAGTAACTTACGTAAATTTCTAATTTAATATGTACCTTTTAATTAAAACCTAAAATACTTAGATAATCTTCGTTTCCTAAAAATCTAAAATTCTCATTTTAAGCCTAAAAATATCTCCGCATCCCAACGTTTATTTTCTCTTGTTTTTATTATAAAAATAATCATAAATAATAAACCCTATGGTCTACACTAAACTGGGTAGGGGTATTTTTGTAATCTAGCTTTCTCAGAGAGAGAGAGGGAGAGAGAGAGTGTGTGTGTGTACGTGATATGAGGGAGAAAACAAGAGAGACAGAGAGAGAGCTTGACATTGGAGAGAGATGGAGCACGAACAAAGAAAGTTTATGTGGGTAGAGAGAGAGAGAGGGCCTTAATGACAGGTGGAAGGGTGGTTCATGAGTTGTGCGGGAAGCTAACAGTGCAATTGTTTGGTCGGTGTTGTTTGGGCTTCCATTGTTCTTCTCGGCAGCGTAGCCTTCTTGGGTGGCTCTTAGGGTGGAGCTGGGAAGTGTTTGTCCGTCGTGCACAATGTCGATTGGGAAGATTGATGGCTGTCCTTCCAGTGGATCGGCTGGGTTGGTTGTTTCCAGTGTGAAGTAGCGGCTTGGAGATGCTCGTTTCCGGTGGTTGAATGGTGGTGGCTCTGAATGCTTGCTGTGCTCCACATGGTGGGTCAAAGGAGTGGTCTGCGTGTTTGACGATGGAAGAGAGGCTGTTGGTTTGGAGGGGATGAAGGAGGTCTGGATGTGGTTGGGCTTCTCAATGCTCTGTTTTTGTTGTATAAAAATAGGGGCTGCGTCGGTATCGCGTGGGGCTGGTTTTGGTGGTTCACGGTGATATACTGTCTCGTTTTTATATGGAAGGTGGCCAACAGAGCAACGGGAATGAATGTGGGAGGTGTTTTAGCGTTGTTTGCAGCGGTGCAAGGGCCGTGGGCTTGTTGTGTTCACTGTTGGACGTGGGGCTTTCACAGTAGACTTGCCTTGCGGTGCAACGACATCAATCCTCTTGGAGCCCGCTGTTTTGTGCGAGAGGGCATTGAGGGGAGGCCATGGGGGTGTGAAGCCTTGAGACTTGGGGGCTGCCTGCTTTGCGATTCACGTCCATGGAGGAGTGAGGCACCTGGGCTCACAGTGTGGCGTCTGTGGTGGCAGTGTGGATGCTTGGCTAACATCATGGTGGTGCTGTGTGAACTAATGGAGTCTAAGGGGATGAACGCACAATGGATGGCTTGAGGCTCGGGTGTGGCAACCCTAGTTTTGCAAGGGGGAAGGAAAACAGTGCATGGCTAACGGGTTGGAACACACACACACACACAAATATATGTACTTGGGTTTGGATGTTTGGGTAATTGGGCTTGGGCCTTTTCATGGGCCTTGGGTCTTGGTCTTTACACATACCTACTTGGGCTTGGCCTATGGGTCCTAAAGTTTTCTCTTGGGTCTATTTTTTGGACTTTTAAGGTGGTCCCTTTGGACTTATAAAATAATTCTTGGGCCTAACCCCAATTTAATATGGCCCACTTGGTCCATAAATATTAAATGAGCTTTTAATTCAATTATTAAGCCCAATAAAAACTTTGAATTCACCATAATAAATTTTGTGCCTATGAGCCAAATTATAATTCCTAGCCAACCTCAATAAATTATAGCTTGTGGGCTTATCCAAAATGGCCCAGTAAACCTAATTTAAGCCCAAAAAAATTATCCATGTTCCATCCCTAATAATTTGGGTGTTCAATTTTTTTATAATATTAAGGTTTTAAAAATATAAAATCAGTTTTTGTTATAAAAATATATTTCTTATTTTTGAAAAAAAATTTAATTAAATCCTCATAAAAAATTAAAATCAACATGTGGGTAGTCTGTGATTGGGCCATGTGTTTTCAGCTAACAACGTCTTTCTTTTGCAAGAATTCGTGAAACTGGGGGTGGAAAATGATTTACACCTTGGAGAGGGGTAGGCCATTTTCCACCCGACGCATGATTTTTCAATTGACTCACTAGTCATTTTCCATTTACCTCTCTTTTCTGCCCTTTTCAAACATGCCAGGAGATGAAAATGTTTCACAAAAATAATTTTCAGCTGAAACAAACAGCCTTAGGGCTAAATTTTTTAAACTTTGATACATTTATTTTTATGATTTTTTTTGCCGAGATTACAGGTTTGTTTTAAAGATTTATTGAGGCATAGGGAGGTTATTTCAAATTTTTTCCTGGGGGGAGGGGTGAAGTAGATTTTTTAAAAGCTTTTTGGTTGGGCTGGTCGCCCCTCTCCTCCCGACTCTGCTTGTGACGGAGTGTTTGTATGACTGTGTACTGTATCTGTCACCCCGTATGCATGTCTAACCTTAACTTTGCAATGTTATCATTTTTTTAGGTACTGTATGGGGCTGATCTCGAAACTGGGGTTTTTGGCAGTGGTTTTCCCAAGGTGTCCAGTCAAGTTAAATCTGCTTCAGAAGAAAAGTATATAAAATCAGGCTGGAACCTGAATAACTTTCCAAGGCTTCCTGGATCTGTCCTCTCTTATGAGGGCAGTGATATATCTGGTGTTCTGGTGCCCTGGTTGTATATAGGGATGTGCTTTTCCTCCTTTTGTTGGGTAAGACTAAATATGTAATTTTCCTCTGCATCAGCTTAATCTCTGGATAATTG
This sequence comes from Cyclocarya paliurus, assembly GCA_029856935.1. Taxonomy (NCBI): domain Eukaryota; kingdom Viridiplantae; phylum Streptophyta; class Magnoliopsida; order Fagales; family Juglandaceae; genus Cyclocarya; species Cyclocarya paliurus. The sequence continues at coordinate 18,276,072 of CM056953.1, read as the reverse complement.
CTCATGTATAACCTATGCTTGTGTAAGAATGTGTGCGCACAAGGGGTATTTGTGATGCCTGTGCATAAAGTATGTGCATGGTATTTTATATCCAGCTCAAAAAAAAAAAAAAAAGGCAAAATGATTGAAACAAGAAAAGGTTAAAAGAACACAGTGCTCTAACTTTTCCAAAAAATAGGGAATATAGAATACATTTAGGCTGTTGGTTATACCTTTTTCTTTCTGACAAATAATGTCGGTTTACTTTCTTTTACCCTCTCTTTCTCTATTTGTTTTGGCTATGGTACTCCTTTTCCTCCCTGTTTGTTCTTTACCGATCGTTTTGTTTTAATCATACAAATGGTGGAGGGAAATCTCACCTTGAAACTTTTATGTTCACCATGCAGAGTTCATAGTACATATTAAGATCTTGACTCTTTAGTCTCAACTTTTAACATTTCACTCATAAAGTTAAATTTCTCGAATATTTTTGTGCGTGTAGAATCACGAAGTGTATGATAACTGTTTGGGGGCTCTAGCTCATGTCATCATTTTAGAGTCATGACTGATAATTTTTTGTGTTGTTTTACTTCTAAAAACAGCATGTTGAAGATCACCACTTGTACTCATTGAATTACTTGCACTGGGGTGCTCCTAAAATATGGTACGGTGTTCCCGGTAGGAATGCCTGTAAATTAGAGGAGGCTATGAGAAAGAATTTGCCTGACCTTTTTGAAGAGCAACCTGACTTACTTCATAAACTGGTGAGTAAATGTTCCTGCAGTGTTATAACGTCGTTTGACATCTGTAATTTCTGGCCTTGGTTTGCTTGTTCAACTGTTGTGTGGACATACAACTGGTATGTCCTTTTGATAATCTCGATTGCTTCATGTGTTTTTTTTTCTATACTCTGCGCCTTCAAGGCAATATGTTCTTAGATTCTATTAATTGAATTTTTTTTTCTTATCTTGAAAAATAACTTGGGGGAAGGTTCATTTTCCTAGCAAACTCCAATTTTCCTTCCATTCCAGTATTCTTATTAAGTTCTTGGATAACAAGCATAAGGGTTTCTTTATTTGAAATACAAGATAACCCATAAAAATAATTATCTTTTTTTCCTCCTAAATTAGAATTTTTAAATTATTAGCAACTAATTATCCTGAATGACATGCTCTATTTTATGGAAAACTTGGAATATTGTTTATTTAGATTATTGTGAAGTCTTGCTGTCATTTGTTCCTAAATTTTCGCATCCTTCTTTAGGAAGTTAATGATAAGTACAAAGAGTTCATCTCCTGTTGTCTCTGCAAATAGTGTATCAGTATGGATATGATTATAAATGATCCTTTCCTCCCCTGAAGGTCGTGTTAGGAAACTGAGCTTGTTATTTTCTGGCCTCCCTTTTTTTTTTACTATATTTTTTCTTCTCCCACACTTGTACTCTTCTTGCACTTGCAACGTATTGCTTATCTATATTGATATGGAAAGCTTCCCATCATACTAGTTCCCCTCTTTTTCTCAGTCTGCTCCCTTGAGAAGAGGAGATTGGTTGGGTCTAGCTGAAGTAAACTTCCTATTTGTAGTTTCCATTACCACTTTTGTTCATATGTTTTCGAGCTTTCATCTTGCACGAGCAAATGTGTATGTAGTTGCCACTTTATTATCATTTTACTTGCATGCCTTAGATCCTAAAATACATTGTTGTTTTGTCATGCACCCTTGTCCTTACCTATTTCTTGGTAGGGACCCGTGTTTGCCAGTTTGAAAATGGCATAAAATGTTTGATGAACTTTGTGAATTTCTTGACAAAGGTAAAGGCAAAATTTGGAGCCCTAGTGGGTGGCACTGATGATGGCACAAAATCTGATTATTTTTTTTACAGAGATTTGTAGATGGTCTAAGATAGCCTATTTTCTGTGATAGGAATATTTTGATTCTTTGAACCTTGTTCAATCACCAATTTCCTTGAAGGTTATTGTGATTTAACTTTTTACAGATGCATCTTAGTGGAAAAGTGAATGTTATCATTTAACTAATATCCTTAATCTCCTCTCTCATGTAGGGGTCTAGAGTTTTCCCATATTAGATGGGACATAATACATAACCCCAAGGGGTTGGCCCAAGTGGTGAAGGCCTTGGTCTTGGGGTATCACTCCCTTCAATGTCCAAGGTTCAACACCTCATGGGTGCAAACAATCCTTTGGGACCACACCTTCTGGTAAAAAGCCAACGATTTAACCAGTTTTGTGTAGGGAAATTTCTGAGAGTGCGGTGCACAGGACCGGGGTTTACTCTGCAGGGGTGGGTCCGAACTGCCTTGGAGAGGTTCCCCGACATCAAAAAAAGAAAAGAAAAAAAAGATGGACATAATACATGGAATATATTACTGAAATGGGGGCACAAAGAGTGGAGTCATTATTCTATCAATGCATTGAATTCTGCTATGCCCTGAACATATGAGTTTCTCATGCAGGTCACACAGCTTTCCCCTGCGATACTGAAATCTGAGGGGGTACCTGTATATAGGTGTATTCAGAATCCTGGAGAGTTTGTTTTGACCTTCCCTCGAGCATATCATTCAGGGTTCAACTGTGGCTTCAATTGTGCTGAGGCAGTTAATGTAGCTCCAGTTGATTGGCTGCCCCATGGGCAGATTGCTGTAGAGCTATACCGTGAGCAGGGACGAAAGACTTCCATTTCCCATGACAAACTTTTACTTGGGGCAGCAAGGGAAGCAGTTAGAGCACATTGGGAACTAAATTTACTTAAGAAAAATACTTCGGATAACTTGAGATGGAAAGATTTCTGTGGAAAGGATGGGATCTTATCTAAAACACTCAAGGTAAAACTCTACCTCTCTCTTTGTTGTTGTTGTTTTTTTTTTTTTTTTTTTTTTTAAATTTTCTTTTTGATTGGGATGATTGACGTATATGAAATATTCATTCAGTCTGGAGTTAATTAGAAATCCAGATTTGTTTTTAGTTAAGAAGAGAAGGGTTGAAATAGAATTCAGCAAATAGTTAAGGAACTGTCGAAAGATAAGAATTATGACACTTAGGATAGACTTAGAATCATGGCATATCATTTTCATAATTGGTTTTTTGGATTTATGATTTAGGAATGTCTGGAATTAGGTTTGACTATACAATCTAATCCCATTTTGCATTTCAGAACATGGATTTGAATTCATGAACAATGCTTTGATAGTTAACCCAACTAAATGCTAAACTGACTTAATTGTTCACCCTGATTAGAAAACAAAAAAAGATAGTTGGTCCCTTTTGGGTTCACCAGCAGATATGGGCAGCACTTAGACACAACTACTGTTCTTTGATCTTTCCTTTTTTGACTTTGTATGTTTCTCTTGCTCAGACACGAATTGAGATGGAATGTCTGCGGAGGGAATTTCTCAGCAGTTCTTCACAGATAATAAAGATGGAGAACAATTTTGATGCCACATCTGAGAGGGAATGTAGTGTTTGCCTTTTTGATTTGCACATGTCTGCAGCAGGTTGTCGTTGTTCCCCAGATAAATATGCATGCTTGGATCATGCAAAGCAGTTCTGTACATGTCCTTGGGATTCCAAATATTTTCTCTTTCGCTATGACATCATTGAATTAAATATCCTTATTGAGGCATTGGAAGGAAAATTAAGTGCCATATACAGATGGGCGAGACTGGATCTTGGACTTGCTCTGAGTTCATATGTGTCCCACGAGAATATACTGCCAATTGGTAAAGAGACCTTGAGGAAATCAACTGGTATCATGGATGATGAGATTTCTCAACTGAAACGGAAGATATCAGAAGCTGAATCGGTTTTGAAGTGTAGAAATGCATCATCGATAATTTGTAGTTCTTCTCGTGAAAATGAGATGGCAAACCATAACTCTAAGTTCAAGAAAGAAGGATTGATTATTTTGCCTTCCAATTTAAGAAATCGTGTTTTGCAGTTGTCTCAAGAAGATGCAATATATGCTGTAACAACGGCTGCAGAGGAATCAAGAGCGAAGAAGCCTTCAGTCTTGAAACATGAAAATGTTATACTTCTTAGTGATGATGAAGGTGATGAACCTGGGAGGCCAGTTTTAGGAAAAGAAAGGGAAACTTTTTCGGAGAAGCCTTTAGGACTTTCTGAGATGCTGGCAGGTTCTGATGATAAAGCAAGCCTATGTAATAATAATAAAGATCCTATCTTGACTACCCCTTCTAGTGATGCAGCAGTGATGGGGACATTACCTAATGGAGAAAGGAATAGTTTATCTCATTCTATGCGCATGAAAGATGGAGATTATGGAAGTAGTGAACCCCTTCTAGTATCAAATCCACCAAACATGTCTTGTCATGTGAATTCTATTGGTGCAGATTTAGGAAGGAAAACTCAAGACTGCTCAACTATAAGAGAGACCAGTGAACATGATCTGGCAAATTGTGGGAGTTATCCACAGAACCGACAACCATATGGCAGTGGATTGCCTAACAATGACAATAAACATGAAAAGATGGGATTGAATGCAACCTCAAATATAGTGGATAATATAAGAACTATTGCAGGAAACCCATCTTGCACCGTGAACAATTTGGACAGATATTTCCGCCAAAAGGGTCCTCGCATTGCCAAGGTCGTGCGGAGGATCAACTGCACTGTTGAACCTCTGGAATTTGGAGTTGTGTTTTCTGGGAAGTTTTGGTGTAACTGCCAGGCCATTTTCCCCAAGGGTATGTTGCAGCTATTTTCTCCACTACGATGATAGAAACTTGAAAATGTTAGACTAAATAGGTAGGATGCACTTATTCATATTTATTCTATTTGATGCAGGATTTAGGAGCCGGGTTAAGTACATAAATGTATTAGATCCAGCAAATATGTGTTACTATGTCTCAGAAGTTCTTGATGCAGGAAGGGACAGACCTCTCTTTATGGTAATTGAAATTTCTTCACTTCCCTAAAGTTTATGTTGTATTCTAGCTGGTTTACATTCATGATTGCATTCAGTGTTGCTAAAAGCTTAACTTGCAGCTGAGCCTAAAGGCTTAACTCTGATTGAACTTTAGTGAACATTTTTTAAATGCAACATAATACAATGGAAAATATGTAAAAGGAAAATAGTGGTTATCATCTTATTAGGTCAAATAGAGTGGGGCGGAGGGGAGTTTTGGCCCCCAAAATCTGCCACCGTATCCCGGGGGTGGGGCCCCCGTCCATTTGCCGGAGTGTGGGGGTGGACCCCTGGTCTGTCCGCTCCCCTTCCACAGCCCATGTCCCCATATAGCCGAAATGGAAAAAAATTATTCACAAATTGAATAACACAAAAAATAAACAAATCACACAAAAAATCCACAACAATAAACAAAATATAAATCAAATCCACAAAACCCAATTTCTATCCAATGATTCGAATCGAAAACAACAAAAGAAAACCTTTAAAAACAAACTCAAGGACTCAGAGAGGAGGAACCTAGGAGGATGAGGATCATAGAACGGCGACTGCGAGAGGGAGAGAGGGCAGCGGCGGCCATAACGGATAGAGCGGAGGGAGTGGAGGCCCAGCCCGGGTGGCGGAGTGTGGGGGGGGGGCTGGGCCTGGCGGAGCCCAGTCGCCCAGCCCCAGTGCTTTCAAATGGTATGAAGGATGTGGGTCCATAATTCTGGCTCCTACATAGGCTATTAAATTTAGCAGAGCAGCTATTATCTTGTTCTTTACAAAACTTATTTTCCTGTGCATTCCCAAATATACCCAACCATGATAGAAATGATCAAAATTTTCAAGCAAATGGTTTACAAAATATACAGTATAAAAGAATTAGAGTGATCATCATTAATTAATGGTAATTCTCAATCGCTTGTTGATCAATGTTTTTTTTTTCTCTCAATGTTATCTCTATTTTAATGAAAGATAAGTAAACATGCTTTTTCGCATGTAGCACTTCCACTATAAGTGTGTGATTTTGTACTGCACTTCGTTTAGGTTTAAAAAGACTTTTCCCCTGGTGGTTTAGCTCTTTTGGTGCATTGCAAATAAAAAAAAAATGTGGTTTTCATCTTTTACTTCTGCTTCCTCTAAACTTTGGGAAGCTCCTATTGAAGTTTGCTACAATGTCTCAACAAATGGGTTCTCTTCATTTTTTTACCATTAAAAAATGGTTTAGCTATTTTTTGGCACGTTAATAAGCTTTTAAATATTGACAATCTTTGAGATGCTAAAGTTTTCCTGGAAATATTTAAGAAGGCATGATTGCTTATGCAAAAATAGAATATGATATGTTTTTTAAGTATGATTTGGTACTGATTTCTGTCAGAAGCATGGTTAGGTACTCAATACTCTTAGATCTATCATGCTAATGCTCTCCTTTTACTCTGGTGCAATAGATTTTTTCTGGATCAAATTGTGGAATATTTCATCCTACAGTGCAAAAGCCTTTGGAATATTTCATCCCAAGATGCAAATTTCTGTGACAGATTATTTTCACTTTACACGGGCTGTTTTATATTATCTTTTACACATTTGATACCTGTTCTTCAACTAAAATTCCTAAAGTGCTTCCCTAAATAGATGTAAAGTTTCATTAAATTGACAACTATTCTGTTTTAATATAGGATTCCTTTAGAGATTTTGTTTTATGGGAAAATGTTGGAGTTTGTGGGAATATGTGAAAGCGCAGAAAACGAGTAAGCATATTATAGGCAACATCTTCAGTAAACTGTAGTAAAACGGTGATATATTGGACAGTCATATAAAGTAGCATGGAGATCACTGGCCTTGTTTGGCAACAAAGGATTTTTCAAAATTTTTCAACATTTCTCATAACTTCATTCTCAAACATTACTCAAAAACACAAGTTTTCTATTTCAAATTTTCATCTAATCATTACTTAGACACAAAAATCAATACAACTTTTACAAATTCCAAAACAAAAAATAATCTTAAAAAAATTATATTCAAACAACTTTTCAACTTTATTCATCCACTTTCACAAACTTCAATATAATACTTATTTTAAAAAATATTTTTATTCAAATTTCTCTCTCTTCTTTTCCAATACCTAATCTCAAACAAATTCCCAAAATGCTCAAATATTTCCAAACATCTATTATAACCAAACATTATACTGCAAGGTGGATCTGTGGCAAGAGAAATTAGGGAAAATTGTGATGGTCAGACTTCTAATGTAATAGCAGCCTTTGCTTTTTATAATCTGAACAGTGAATTGGCTTTACATGTAAATAAATTTGTAAATTGCACATACACCTGATAGGCAAGTTACACAATATCTAGGTCATGAATCCATGGCCTTTTCCTTCATCTTGTTCTTAAGGAGGGAGGTACCGCTGCTTTGGCTGGAGATTACTTGCTTTTTAGCATTATAGGTAGATTTGGAGGTTACTTATTACAATAATAAAATAACGTAACGTAAAATTGTAATTTTAATTAGAAGTGACTTCATCTCTACCCCACTTTTTAGGTTTCATTGGAGCAATGTCCAAAAGAGGTGTTCATTCACATCTCTGCTTCAAGATGCTGGGAAATGGTGAGAGATAGAGTGAATCAAGAGATCACAAAGCAACATAAACTGGGAATGGCAGACCTTCCCCCTTTACAGCCACCCGGGAGTCTTGATGGTTTTGAAATGTTTGGGTTTACTTCACCACAAATTGTGCAGGTAAATACCAATTAAACTAATTTTTCTACTTCTGTGATGGTGCAAGTGTCTGTGATGGGACATGGGTGAAAGGTTACAATACTTATAATATTTTTCTTTATAGTTCTTCTGCTCAAAAATTATTTCCCATTTATTGCTTTTGGGTTTATGGGATCTAGTTTCTGGCTTTAATAATTTATCTTGTAAGCAATCACGGTATTCCTCTTCCATAAGTGAGGTCTTATTATAAAATTATGGGGTACCGTTCTCTTTAAAAGGAAAAAAAAGAAAGATTAATCTTGCAACCCATGTAACCCGGACAAGCTCAAGGTGATACCCTGGCAATTTTCTATGTATAAAATGAATGTGCTTTTGTTATGTAAAACTTCTATGCTGAAACATGACAAATCCAACCATAATCTAGAGGAAGAGAAACTCCTTTGTTAATGAAAATTCAGTTTCTTTCTCTTCTTCATAAGATTTGTGCACTTTTTTTTTTTTTTGAAAATCTAGTCTGCAAAACATTGAATTAACTTTTCATTTTCTCTTCGAGTTGTCCAAATATGGTTGTTTATGTTCTCAAAACTTTTGGGAATGAAAATGAAAGATGTTCCCCTTACATGAAGCTTTAACGCAAAGTTTAGTTTCAATTAGTAGTTTGCCATTTGGAATGATTACGACTATTATTTTTCTCTCTGCTTTTGACAATTTTCTCAATTTTGTAGGGAAAAATTGTCAAGTGTGGTTAGTAAGTTTGTGTTAACCTTACCTGTTGCTGTCTTTGAACAGGCCATAGAAGCAATGGATCGAAGTCGAGTCTGTACTGAGTACTGGGACTCCCGGCCCTACTCCCGGCCTCAGGAACAGATTCCACAAACTTCTCAATACAAAGACTCTGGCAAAACCTTCCATTCAATGTCTGAGGAAAAGCATAATCAGGTGGCCCCTGGAAATTCTAGCTTGCCCAGTAGAGTTGATTCAATGCTGAGGGGGCTATTTAAAAAGGCGAGCCAAGAAGAATTGAACACACTGCATGGCATTTTAAGTTATAATGACTCAACAGCCGATCGAGGTTTAGTGACTCAACTTCTTAGTGAAGAGATTCACAATCGTCCTAGATGATTCATTATTTGGTCTGATGAGGATTTGAGAGATCAAATATCCTATGGCAGTTTTTTGACTGTAAATTCAGTTCCTGCTTCTCAGTTGCAGGTATTTTGTACTCAACCTGATCGTTCTTTAACCAAGAAGTTAACATGAAGAAAAGAAGGAAAATAAGAAAAAGAAAAACGTCAAGATTTTCATGATACTTGGAGCTTATTCGCTGTTCGTAGCAGTGAAGAGGCTAAAAGATTCATCATCTATGGATCAATATCTCTCTGAAATACTGTCCAAATTCTAAAGGTCTGAAATGAGACGGACTAGATGCTCAAGTCCGAATAAATAACAAGAAGAAAGTAATTATTTTTTTATTATATAAATATTATAAGATTTATTCTACCAGATTGCGGAGTGCGTGGATAAGAACTCCACGAAATCCTCTCTGGATGGATGCCATGTTTGTTTTTCTAACATGTTAAATATTGTTCACTAGCTATTTGGGTTTACGTGACCACTTTTCTGTGACCAGGTCGATAACTTTTGGTTAGATGGTAGACCAAATTTTTAATAATAAATAGGTTTTCCGTTTTAGCTCAAATTTATAATTTCATGTTATATTCTTCCTAAACATTTGTGGACATACTTGAGACATGATAGGATCTTGCTTATAAAATCTTGATCAGAGATCATCTACCCATATACTAATCTGCATATTCAATATATGGAGTCTGACTATAGAAGTGCTTGAAGTTTCGAGTATGTTAAGCACTAATCCACGAGGATATTTTAAGATTTAAATAAAATGGTTTAGATTTATTTCTTTAAATTTATAGAAAAATTAAATACAAAAAAAATGGGTGCATCGTTTGATTCTTATTATCATTATGTAATGAGCTTAGTCATGATTATATGTTTTTTAAGTAAATCACGTGGCTTGGTAGAGGAGACGCTGTCTCAATTCGAGTCTTGAGACTACTTTGCCACTCAACTAAGAGGAGACAAATAGAAACCCTCAGGATTTTCGACAGTAGGGATTCCAAGCAAAAGTCGTCATTGGTGTTCGTGAAGCGAGAGCTCCATGTTTGGATTTGCACATTATGGAAGGGATTAAATCCTTTCCCCTTCGAGAGCCTGCTGGACCATATCATGGGCCTAAGCCCAAGCTTAACTCAATAACCTTTGAGTCCATTGAAATGATATGGTGATAGCTATCCAAAATTTCAAGAGAGTGGTTATCAGTTTATCAAAGCAAGGTTATCTTGTAATTTGAATTTCAAATGATGGGTTAAATGATTATCATATCAAACAAAAGACACTATGGGTTATATTTATACCACCTAGATATGACAACGAGGCTCTCTTCTACTCTCGAAGAAATCTCTATTATTTTATTGACTTGGGCATTAGAGACTGTAACGTCCCTTTTCCATATAGTAGAGATGTTATTAACATTCATAACATAATATCTGGTAAAGAGATTCATATTCTAAATTACCTCATTTATTGAAAAGCATCAAAACTAAAATGAACATAATTGTTTTGAAACTTAACGTAAAGTGAAAGAATATAAACAAATCCTACGAATGACATAAAAGAATTATAGTTCTTATGTGAATATCACTTATTTCTTCCTAAGTTTTTGTACTAGATCTACTCCTGGCCATCCAGCTCTGTCATCATAATCACCATCTGTAAAATTAGTCATAGAAGAAAACAAAAAGACAAACAAAAATGAGTTGAATACTTAGTAAGTAGCACGTCATACCGTAAAATATAATTAACCTAGCATAGACTTAATTTCTGAAGACTTTTCATACATACATACATCATCATGGATTAACATAGCATATCTATTCATCATTAACATGAGTGGAAACATACATAATCATGGCAACATGTAATGTGAATGCATAATAACTTGTTTATCTTGTCTTAATATGAAGTGAAACACATAACAACATTCGCTTCTCTCTCTAAAATAAAATTCTCTGCCTTCTCTCTAAACCTCCACAAACTACAGCTCACACGAAAGGGGGTGGGAGCTTCGGCTCCTCCCCCCTCCTTTTTTCTCTTCTGTTTTTCTGTTCATTTCTGTATTTTTGTTTTGTTTTTCATTTTTTCCAGGCCAAATAAGAGAGAAGCGTCGTTTGGGTCTTTCCGGCAGTTTCTAGTCTACACGCGCCCCACCACGATGAAACCCAGCCGCCGATCTTCAAGACCACAAAATTCAGCATTCATCGGAGTGGCGCGTAGCCCGCACACGCGGGACGAAGTTTTCGGGGCTCGTCAGCGCGTGTCCACCACGCGCCTCCTTGGAGTCCTCTGCTGATGACACGATCGATGTCTCTGGACTCCCTGTCCCCGTGGCTTCCAAGATCGACCATTGGCGCTCTCCTCCGAGTGACCAGGGCCGTACATACGCCATTACCGCCGGCTCGTGTACTGTTCACCCGATTCTGTTTTTTGTTATTTTTCATTTCAGTGTTTTTTGTTGGCCCGAGTGTGGTGTTTTGGGCCTTTGGATCGATCGCGATCTGGGGTAGGAGATATTCGAGAATGATGGGCGATGTTATGACTGGTGAGATCGCACGACCAGTGCTCATGCGTAGGTGCTGCCTGCGTAGTGGAGGCTGTGTGTTTCCGTGCGTGAGCCGGGTGCTCGTGCCGTCATGGCTCGAGAGGCTGCTGCTTGCAGAGATGAGCGGGATGTCTGAGGTCACACCGATGCTTGTGGTTGTAGTCTGTGTAGTTTGTGTAGTCTGTATAGTTTGTGTTTTATTTGTAATAAACTCGAAATAGACTAGTGGATTTAGTGTCCATAGCGGTGTCCCATACTTTTCCTCCCTGGGAGGACAGAGAGGCCCTCAGTCTGTTTTACAGAGTTTGAAGTTAAGACAATGTCCACCTCATGTGGGTGGGGAAGCTCAAGAGCTGATGCGTAGTTTGGCTTATAAGTTGATAAGTCACAATTGTAACTTCGGAGGTTCATTAATGAAATGAGTCTGTTTCTATCAAAAAAAAAAAAAAATGAAGTGAAACACGCTTGAGTCCGTGTTTCACCTAACTTGCATAACCTGGAGTGAAACATGCTTGAGTCCGTGTTTCACTTAATTGAATAACATGGAGTGAAATACGCTTGAGTCTGTGTTTCACTTACTAGCATAACATGGAGTGAAACACGCTTGAGTTCGTGTTTCATTTAACTGAATAACATGGAGTGAAACACGTTTGAGTCTGTGTTTCACTTTTACTGAATAACATGGAGTGAAACACGTTTGAGCCCGTGTTTCACTTTACTTGTGGTTAACAACGCTTGAGTCCGTAGAACTGTCTTAAAACTTCTTATCTTTCTCAATGCATGAGAATTCATTAGGCTTCGTGAACTTTCTTAACATGGCAAATTCTTGTTCATGATATTACATAACATGACATATTCTTGTACATGGCATAGCATATCATGACATGACATAACATGATCTGAACATTTTATGACATTCCATGGCATACATGATCTAAGTACTACATGACATGGCATACATGGTCTAAGTACTACATGAACATGGCATACATTATCTAAGTATTACATGAACATGGCATACATAATCTGGCGATTATACTACATTGCATATTAGACTTAAATTACTGCATGAACATCTCATGGCTTCCACGTGATTTTAGTAACATTCATTCATTCAAGCATAGTCTCATATTTCCTCAAAGATCGTGAAAGGAAATCTAACCTTGACTTGACTTTTAGCGTAGTGTAGATAACCATCATAAGCACATCATATAACAATAATATTCACAGTACGCATGCATTTATATGATCATACTATTTACCTCTTAGCGCTGCTTCCTGATTCCCACTTTGTAGGGCGCTACCTATACGAGGTACTAGATGTTACTAATTTCTTAGTGAATGTGTTTAGCATTCTAATTACTTAAACTCATACCATAGAGATAATTTAATACATATTCAAGATTACTACATATTATTATTATTCAAAACCCATAACATATCCTTTAAAAATATAACTTAATAATTGTATTAAAATATCGGAAGGCCTAAGGCCAATTGGGGAAAACAATCCACTTAGCATTTTAAAGAGGCATTCGGTTGAATGGGCTTAAGGCCCAAGGGTCCATTTTAGATTAAAAAAAGAGAAGCTTCCTTTGGAAAGCACAAGGCGAACACAAAGAGCTCGTCAATGTGGGAGGAAGTCGTGTGATAACTTACCGAGAGAGGGTTGAGTGCGACGACAGCTCTGGGTGGCTGGACACGATGGCAGTGCGATTGGGAGATCCTTATGGTGGTGTGACACCGAGAGAGGGAGAAAGAGAGAGAGTTTTAGAGAGAAAACTATCAAACCCAAAAAAAACACTTTGGAGAGAAATTGGTGGCCGACGACGGGGCTTATCGGAAGGGAGTGGGTGTGACGGGGTTGGGCTGGTCGGCACTTTCTGTGGTGGTGTGGAAGGTGGTCCTTCGAGATGGTTGTTGGTTGCCGGGAGGGAGGCTGCGGTGGTGCTTGCGGAAGTAAGTTTTTCCTTTTCTGTGTGAAAGGGTTTTTCTTCCAGGGATTTTTGTGTGTTTAAAACAAAGGGTTTCGTGGGGTTTTACGGATGATGGGGAGGGGAGTGGTGTTAGCCCTTAGCAGGTATGCTAGTGTTTGAAGTTGGCTACGCTTAGGAAATTATTCCTACGAGGATATGGATTCTGGGAGGATTTTGAAGAGTCAAGATGGAGTTAGTTTCAAACTAGGAAACTAATCTAAATGGGAACCTAATGGATAACTATATGAAGGTTTTGATAGGGAAAGAATCACTGATTTAATTTATCTGATAGCATATTTCCTAAAATGATAATGAAAATAAAAATAACATTTGGACCTGTATGTTACAAAGGCGTTCCCACAAAACCCCCAACCTTTATCTCTCTTTGGTTGCAGGTGATTGCGTGTGTGGAGCTGTGACAAACGTCAATAACATTTGGCCCCGTCTGTGGGATTTCTCTCGACCAATAAACAACTGTCTCCCATTCTTCTAGGTCTTGAAGAAAGCTCAGGACTGGGACTCCAAATGAGAGGAAGCCTTTACACAGTTGAAGGAGTATTTGGCGCATCTTTCGTTGCTTAGTCAGGCCAAGCAAGGGAAGCCTTTGCTATTGTATCTAGCTATGACCCCAGACGCCATGTTTGTTGCATTGGTAAAGGAGGAAGGAAATGAGCATAAGCTTGTGTATTATGTAAGGAGAGCCTTAAAAAGAGCTAAAACTTCGACTTTTCTCTCAATTAGTTTTCTACTTAGTAAGGGCAAAGTGGTAAAAATAAGAGGTGCTCCGATTGGCCTCAGGTTGGGGCATACATATTTTAAATGGAAGTACCATAGGAAGCTCGTGAGCGAAAAACTTCAACCTCATAACTTTGTCACTTTGCCCTCAATTGGTTTTCTACTAAGCAAGGGTAAATTAGTAAAATAAGAGGTGCTCCAAATTTCCTGGGGTTGAGGCTTACATACCAAAATTTCATGGTAGTACCATAAGAACCCTGCAAACGAAAACTCCAACCTCATAACTTAGCCACTTTGTCCTCAATTGGTTTTCTATAAAGCAAAGGTAAAGTGGTAAAAATAAGAGGTGCCCAGATTGGCTTGGGGTTGACGCATACATTCCATAAGGACATGGTAGCAATAGCAAGCCCGCGAGCGAAAAACTCTAACCTCATAACTTTGCCTTCAATTGATTTTCTATTAAGTAAGGGCAAAGAGGTAAAAATAAGAGGTGCTCCAATTGGCCTCGAGTCGGGGCATACATAGCATAAGGTCATGGTAGTACAATAGGTAGCCCACCAGCGAAAAACTCCAATCCATAACTTTTCCACTTTGACCACAATTAGTTTTCTACTTAGCAAGGGCAAAGTGCTAAAAATAAGAGGTGCTTCGATTGGCCCCGGGTTGGCGCATACATACCCTAAGGTTATGGTAGTACCATAGGAAGCTCGTGAGGAAAAAAAATCTAAACTCATAACTTTGCCACTTTGTCCTCAATTAGTTTTTAACCAAGCAAAAACAAAGTGGTAAAAATAAGAGGGCTCTGATTGGCCTGGGGTTGGGGCATACAAACCATAAGGTCATGGTAGTACAATAGGAAGTCCGTGAGCAAAAAACACCAACCTCATAACCTTTCTACTTTGTCCTCAATTAGTTTTCTACTTAGGAAGGGCACAGTGGTAAAAATAAGAGGTGCTTCGATTGGCCCAAGGTTGGGGCATACATATCCTAAGGTCATGGTAGTACCGTAGGAAGCCTGTGAGAAAAAAAATCCAACCGCATAACTTTCTCACTTTGCCCTTGATTGGTTTTTAACTAAGTGAAGGCAAAATGGTAAAAATAAGAGGTGCTCTGAATTGGCCCGTGGTTGGGGCATACAAACCATATGATCATGGTAGTACAATAGGATGCTCACGAGTGAAAAACTCCAACCTCATAACTTTGCCACTTTTCCGTCAATTTGTTTTCTCCTAACCTAAGCAAGGGAAAAGTGGTAAAAATAAGAGGTGCTCCGATTGGCCCCAAGTTGGGGCATACATATCTTAAGGTCATGGAAGTACCATAGGAAGCCCGTGAGAAAAAAACTCAAACCTCATAACTTTGTCACTTTGCCCTCAATTGGTTTTCTACTAAGCAAGGGTAAATTAGTAAAATAAGAGGTGCTCCGAATTTCCTGGGGTTGAGGCATACATACCAAAAGTTCATGGTAGTACCATAAGAACCCCGCGAATGAAAACTTCAACCTCATAACTTTGTCATTTTGTCCTCAATTGGTTTTCTACCAAGCAAAGGCAAAGTGGTAAAAATAAGAGGTGCCCAGATTGGCTTGGGGGTGAGGCATACATTCCATAAGGACATGGTAGCAATAGCAAGCTCGCGAGCGAAAAAATCTAACCTCATAACTTTACCACTTTGCCTTCAATTGGTTTTCTACTAAGTAAGGGCAAAGTGGTAAAAATAAGAGGTGCTCCAATTGGCCTTGGGTTGAGGCATACATAGCATAAGGTCATGGTAGTACAATAGGTAGCCCGCGAGCGAAAAAATCCAATCTCATAACTTTTCCACTTTGTCCACAATTAGTTTTCTACTTAGCAAGGGCAAAGTGCTAAAAATAAGAGGTGCTTCGATTGGCCCTGAGTTGGCGCATACATACCCTTAGATCATGGTAGTACCATAGGAAGCCCGCGAGGAAAAAAATCTAACCTCATAATTTTGTCCTCAATTAGTTTTTAACCAAGCAAAGACAAAGTGGTAAAAATAAGAGGTGTTCCGATTGGCTCGGGGTTGGGCATACAACCATAAGGTCGTGGTAGTACAATAGGAAGCCCGTGAGCAAAAAACACCAACCTCATAACCTTTCTACTTTGCCCTCAATTAGTTTTCTACTTAGGACGGACATAGTGGTAAAAATAAGAGGTGCTTCGATTGGCCCAAGGTTGGGGCATACATACCCTAAGGTCATGGTAGTACTGTAGGAAGCCCATGAGAAAAAAACTCCAACCACATAACTTTTTCACTTTGCCCTCGATTGGTTTTTAACTAAGCAAAGGCAAAATGGTAAAAATAAGAGGTTCTCTGTTTGGCCCGCGGTTGGGGCATACAAACCATAAGATTGTGGTAGTACAATAGGATGCTCGCGAGTGAAAAACTCCAACTTCATGACTTTGGCACTTTTCCCTCAATTTTTTAAGTGGTAAAAATAAGATGTGCTCCGATTGGCCCTAGGTTGGGGCATACATACCTTAAGGTCATGGTAGTACCATAGGAAGCTTGCGAGCAAAAAACTCCAACTTCATAACTTTGTCACTTTGCCCTCAATTGGTTATCTACTAAGCAAGGGTAAATTGTTAAAAATATGAGGTGCTCCGATTTGCCCGGGGTTGAGGCATACATTCCATAAGGACATGGTAGTACCATAGGAAACTTGCGAGCGAAAAGCTCTAACCTCATAACTTTGCCACTTTGCCTTCAATTAGTTTTCTACTTAGCAATGGCAAAGTGGTAAAAATAAGAGGTGTTTTGATTGGCCCCGGGTTGGCGCATACATACCCTAAGGTCATGGAAGTACCATAAGATTCTTGTGAGGAAAAAAAATCTAACCTCATAACTTTGCCACTTTATCCTCAATTAGTTTTTAACCAAACAAAGACGAAGTGGTAAAAATAAGAGGTGCTTTGATTGGCCCGGGGTTGGGGTGTACAAAACATAAGGTCATGGTAGTACAATAGGAAGTCTGTGAGCAAAAAACACCAACCTCATAACCTTTCTACTTTGCCCTCAATTATTTTTCTATTGAGCAAGGGCATAGTGGTAAAAATAGGAGGTGCTCCGATTGGCCCAAGATTGGGGCATACATACCCTAAGGTTATGGTAGTACTGTAGGAAGCTCGTGAGAAAAAAACTCCAACCACATAACTTTCTCACTTTTCCCTCGATTGGTTTTTAACTAAGCAAAGGCAAAATGGTAAAAATAAGAGGTTCTTCGATTGGCCCGCGGTTGGGGCATACAAACCATAAGATCATGGTAGTACAATAGGATGCTCGTGAGCGAAAAACTCCAACTTCATAACTTTGCCACTTTTCCCTCAATTTGTTTTCCCCTAAGCAAGGGAAAAGTGGTAAAAATAAGATGTGCTCCGATTGGCCCCAGGTTGGGGCGTACATACCTTAAGGTCATGGTAGTACCATAGGAAGCCCGCGAGCAAAAAACTCCAACTTCATAACTTTGTCACTTTGCCCTCAATTGGTTTTCTACTAAGCAAGGATAAATTGGTAAAAATATGAGGTGCTCCAAATTGGCCGGGGTTGAGGCATACATACCAAAAGTTCATGGTAGTACCATAGGAAACTTGCGAGCGAAAAAATCTAACCTCATAACTTTGTCACTTTGCCTTCAATTGCTTTTATAGTAAGTAAGGGCAAAGTGGTAAAAGTAAGAGGTACTTCGATTGGCCTAAGGTTGAGGCATACATACTATAACGACATGGTAGTACAATAGGAAACCCACAAGCGAAAAACACCAACCTGATGACTTTGACACTTTGCCTTCAATTGGTTTTCTTCTAAGCAAGGGCAAAGATGTAAAAATATGAGGTGCTTCAATTGGCCCCTGGTTGGGGCATACATACCCTAAGGTCAGGGTAGTATCATAGGAAGCCCGCGAGGAAAAAAATCCAATCTCATAACTTTCTCATTTTGCCCTCAATTGGTTTTTAATCAAGCAAAGGCAAAATGGTAAAAATAAGAGGTTCTCTGATTGGCCCGGGGTTGGGGCATGCAAACCATAAGGTCATGGTAGTACAATTGGATGCTCGCGAGCGAAAAACTCCAACCTCAAAACTTTGCCACTTTCCCCTCAATTTGCTTTCCACTAAGCTAGGGTGAAGTGGTAAGTGGTGCTCCGATTGGCCTCTAGTTGGGGCATACCTTACCTAATGTCATAGAAGTACAGAAGGAAGCTCGCGAGCAAAAAACCCCAACCTCATAACTTTGCCACTTTGCCCTCAATTGGATTTCTACTAAGCAAGGGTAAATTGGTAAAAATAAGAGGTGCTCGAAATTGCCCGGGATTAAGGCATACAAACCATAAGGTGATGGTAGTACAATAGGAAGCTTGCGAGCAAAAAACTCCAACCTCAAAACTTTGCCATTTTATCCACAAACTATTTTCTACTAAGCAAGGGCAATGCGGAAAAAATAGGAGGTGCTCCAAATTTCCCGGGGTTAAGGCCTACATACAAAAAGTTCATCGTAGTACCATAGGAAGCCGAATGAAAAACTCCAACCTCATAACTGTGCCACTTTGCCTTCAAATTGATTTTAACTAAGCAAGACAAAATTGGTAAAAATTAGAGGTGCTCCGATTGGCACCGGGTTTAGGCATACATACCCTAAGGTCAAGGCAGTACCATAGGAAGCCCAAGAGCAAAAACTTCCAACCTCATAACTTTGTCAGTTTGCCCTCAATTGGATTTTAACTAAGCAAAGGCAAAGTGGTAAAAATAAGAGGTGCTCCGATTGGTCCAGAATTGGGGCATACATACCAAAAGGTCATGGTCGTACAATCGGAAGCCCACAACCAAAAAGCTCCAACCTCATAACTTTGCCACTTTGCACAAAATTGGTATTCTACTAAGAGAGGGCAAAGTGGTAAAAATAAGAGGTGTTCCGATTCGTCCCGTGTTTGGGCATTAATACAACTAGGTCATGGCAGTACCATAGGAGGTGCGTGAGTGAAAACTGCCAATGTTTTAACTTCACCACTTTGCCCTCAATTTGTTTTCTACTAAGTAAGGGCAAAGTGGTAAAAATAAGTGGTGCTCCGAGTGGCCCCGAGTTGGGGCATACATACCCTAAGGTCATGGTAGTAACATAGGAATCCCACGAGCAAAAGACTTCAACCTCATAACCTTTCCAGTTTGCCCTCAATTGGTTTTCTACTTAGTAGGGGCATAGTTTTAAAAATAAGAGGTTCTCCGATTGGCCCCGGGTTGGCGCATTCATTCCTTAAGGTCATGGTAGTACCATAGGAAGCCCACGAGCAAAAAAATCTAACCTCATAACTTTTGCCACTTTATCCTCCATTAGTTTTTAACTAAGCAAAGGCAAAATGGTAAAAATAAGAGGTGCTCCGATTGGCCCGGGGTAGGGGCATACATTCCATTAGGTCTTGGTAGTACAATAGGAAGCTTGCGAGTGAAAAACACAAACCTCATAACCTTTCCAATTTGCCCTCAATTGGTTTTGTTCTTAGTAAGGGCATATTGGTAAACATAAAAGGTGCTTCAACTGGCCCTGGTCGGGGCATATATACCATAAGAAGTCCGCAAGGAAAAACTCCAACCTCATAACTTTGACACTTTGCCCTCAATTGGTTCTTTACTAAGCAATGACAAATTGGTAAAAATAAGTGGTGCTTTGCCTGGGATTGAGGCATACATACCATAAGGTCATGGTAGTACAATAGGAAGCCCGCGAGCAAAAAACTCCAACCTCATAACTTTGCTACTTTGCCCACAATTTCTTTTCTACTAAGCAAGGGCAATGTGGTAAAAATAAGAGATGCTTTGAATTTTTTGAGGTTGGGGCCTACATACCCAAAGTACATGGTAGTACCATAGGAAGCCCGCAAATGAAAAATTCCAACCTCATATCTTTGACACTTTGCCCTCAATTGATTTTCTACTAACCAAGGCCAAAGAGGTAAAAAAAAGAGGTGCTCAGATTCGCCTTGGGTTGAGGCATACATACAGAAAGGACATGGTTGCAACAGGAAACCCGCTAGCAAAAAACTCAAACCTCAAAACTTTGTCACTTTGCCCTTAAATATTTTTAACTAAGCAAAGGTAAAGTGGTAAAAATAAGAGGTGCTTTGATTGACGCAGGGTTGGGGCATACATAGCATAGGGACATGGTAGTACAATAGGAAGCCCTCAGCAAAAAACTTCAACCTTATAACTTTGCCACTTTGCACTCAAATGGTTTTCTACAACGCAATAGCATAGAAGTAAAAATAAGAGGTGCTCCGATTGGCCCCGGGTTGGAGCGTACATACCCTAAGGTCATGGTAGTATCATAGGAAGCCTGTGAGCAAAAAACTCAAACCTCATAACTTTGTCACTTTGCTCTCAGTTGGTTTTCTACTCAGCAAGAGTAAATTGGTAAAAATAAGAGGTGCTCTGAATTTTCTGGCATTGAGGCATACAAACCAAAAGTTCATGGTAGTATGATAGGAAGCCTACGAGCAAAAAACTCCAACCACAAAACTTTGCGATTTTATCCACAATTGGTTTTCTACTAATCAAGGGCAATGTGGCAAAAAATTCCAACCTCATAACTCTGTCACTTTGCCCACAATTGGTTTGCTACTAAGTAAGGGCAATGTGGTAAATACATACCATAAGGTCATGGTAGTACAATAAGAAGCCCGGAAGCAAAAAAATTCCAACCTCATAACCTTTCCACTTTGGCCTTAATTGGTTTTCTACTTCGCAAGGGCAAAGTGGTAAAAATAAGAGGTCATCCGATTGGCCCCGAGTTGAGGCATACATACCCTAAAGTAATGTTAGTTCCATAGGAAGCCCGTGAGGAAAACTCTAACGTCATAAGTTTTCCACTTTGCCCTCAATTGGTTTTCTACTCTGCAAGGGTAAATTGGTAAAAAAAAAGAGGTGCTCCGAATTTCCCTGGGTTGAGGCATACAAACAAAAAGTTCATGGTCATACCATAGGAAGCCCGCAAACGAAAAACTCCTACCAAATAACTTTGCCACTTTGCACTCAATTGGTTTTCCACTAAGCTAGGGAAAATTGGTTTAAAATAAGAGGTGCTTAGATTCGCCCTGGGTTGAGGCATACATACCAAAACGACATGGGAGCAATTGAAATTCTGTGAGTGAGAAATTCCAACCTTATAACATTGCCACTTTACCTACAATTGGTTTTTAACTAAGCAAGGGAAAGTGGTAAAAATAAGAGGTGCTTAGATTCACCCCGGGTTGGGGCATACACACCCTAAGGGCATGGTAGTACCATAGGAAGTCCGCGAGCGAGAAACTCCAACCTCAAAACTTTGCCCTCAATTGGTTTTTTACTAAGTAAAGGCCAAGTGGCAAAAATAAGAGGTGATTCGATTGGCTCGGGGTTGGGGCATAGTCACCATACGGTCATGGTAATACAATAGGAAGCCCTCGAGCAAAAAACTCCAACCTCATAACTTTGCCACTTTGCACTCAATTGGTTTTCTACTACGTAAGAGCAAAGTGGTAAAATAAGAGGTGCTTCGATTGGCCTCGGGTTGGGGCATACATACCTAAAGTCATGGTAGTACCATAGGAAGCCTAAGAGGAAAAAACTCTAACCTCATAACTTTTCCACTTTGCCCTTAATTAGTTTTGTACTCAACAAGGGTAAATTGGTAAAACAATGAGGTGCTTCAAATTTCCAGAGGTTGAGGCATACATACTGAAAGTTCATGGTAATACCACAAGAAGCCTGTGAATGAAAAACTCCATTGCAATAACCTTCTCACTTTGCCCTCAATTGGCTTTTTACTAAGCAAGACAAAGTGGTAAAAATAAGAGCAGCTTAGATTCTCCCCAGGTTGAGGCGTACATACAAAAGGGACATGGTAGCAATTGGAATCCTGCGAGCGAAAAACTTCAACCTCATAACTTTGCCACTTTGTCTTCAATTAGTTTTCTACTAAGCACGGGCATAGTGGTAAAACTATGAGGTGCTCCGATTGGCCCCTGGTTGGGGCACACATACCATAAGGTCATGGTCCAATCTCATAGGAACCCAGGGAGCGCAAAACTCCTACCCCAAAACATTGCCACTTTGCCCTCAATTGGTTTTTAACTAAGCAAAGGCCAAGTTGTAAAAACAAGAGGTGCTTTGATTGGCTCGGGGTTGGGGCATACTTACGATAAGGTCATGGTAATAGAATAGGAAGCTTGCGAGCAAAAAACTCCAACCTCATAACTTTGCCACTTTGCATACAATTGGTTTTCTACTAAGAGAGGGCAAAGTTGTAAAAATAAGAAGTGCTCCGATTTGTCCCGGGTTTGGGTATTCATACCACAAGGTCATGACAGTACCATTGGAAGCGTGTGAGCGAAAAACTCCAATGTTATAACTTAATGTCATGGTAGTAACATAGGAAGCCCGCGAGCAAAAAATTCCAAACCTTATAACTTTTCCACTTTGCCCTCAATTGGTTTCTAACTAAGCAAAGGCCAAGTGGTAAAAATAAGAGGTGCTCCGATTGGCTCGGGGTAGGGTTATACTTACCATAAGGTCATGGTAATACAATAGGAAGCCCTTGAGCGAAAACTCCAACCTCAAAACTTTGCCACTTTGCCCTCAATTTGTTTTTCACTAATCAAAGCCAAAGTGGTAAAAATAAGAGGTGCTCCGATTGACATGGGGTTGGGGCATACATAGCTTAAGATCATGGTAGTACAATAGGAAGCCCTCGAGCAAAAAACTCCAACCTCAAAACTTTGCCACTTTGTGTTCAATTGGTTTTCTACTACGCAAAGTGGTAAAAATAAGAGGTGCTCCGAGTTTGGGGGATACATACCCGAAGGTGATGGCAGTACCATAGGAAGCCCATAAGCAAAAAACTCCAACCTCATAACTTTGCCACTTTGCCCTCAATTGGTTTTCTACTAAGTAAAGGCAAAGTGGTAAAAATAAGAGGTGCTCCTATTGGCTTGGAATTGGGGCATACCAACCATAAGGTCATGGTAGTACATTAGGAAGCCCGTGAGTAAAATTCCAAACTCATAACTTTATAACTTTAGCCACAATTGGTTTTCTACTAAGCGAGGGCAAAGTGTTAAAAATAAGAGGTGCTCTGATTCGTCCCGGGTTTGGGCATTCATACCACAAGGTCATGGAGTACTATAGGAAGTGTGCGAGCGAAAAACTCCATTGTTATAACTTAAGTTAATGGTAGTAACATAGGAAGCCCACGAGCAAAAAACTCGAAACCTCATAACTTTGCCACTTTGCCCTCAATTGGATTTTGATGAAGCAAAGGCAAAGTGGTCAAAATAAGTGGTGCTCCTATTGGCCTAGGATTGGGGCATACATACTATAAGGTCATGGCAGTACAATAGGAAGCTCGCGAGCAAATAATTCCAACCTCATAACTTTGCCACTTTGCCCACAATTGGTTTTCTACTAAGCAAGGGCAATGTGGTAAATACTTACCATAAGGTGATGGTAGTACAATAGGAAGCCTACGAGCGAAAAAACTCCAACCTTATAACCTTTCCACTTTGCTCTCAATTGGTTTTCTACTTAGCAAGGGAAAAGTGGTAAAACTAAGAGGTGCTCCGATTGGCCCTGAGTTTGGGCATACAAACCCTAAAGTCATGGTAGTACCATAAGAAGCCTGCGAGTAAAAAATTGTAACCTCATAACTTTTTCACTTTGCCCTCAATTGGTTTTTTAGTCAACAAGGGTAAATTGGTAAAAATAAGAGGTGCTTCGAATTTCCCGGGGTTGTGGTATACATAACAAAAGTTCATATTAGTACCATAGGAAGCTCGCGAATGAAAAACTCCAATGCAATAACCTTGTCACTTTGCCCTTAAATTGCTTTCTACTAAGCAAGGGCAAAGTGGTAAAGATAAGAGGTACTCAAGTTCGCGCCAGGTTGAGGCATACATACCATAAGGTCAATGTAACAGCCCACTAGAAATTTATTGGTGGAGTTTCTATTAACTTTAGGAACCTCGTGAAAACCCCCTAAGTTTTCACGAATCGACCAATCGCGCAGGTTTATTTCTATCAACATAGTTAGTGTTATCACTCACTATGGTGCTAAATATATGAGTTTAATTATTTGAAATAGTTAGAAATGTCATAATGCATTATGGTCTATGCCATTAGACTCAATTGATTATTTAGGATTTTATGGACCAATAGCTCATTTTTATAATTTCGGATGAAACGCTTGTTCGAAACTGAAAAATTATTTTTAGGGACACTTCGGGATTGAATTTCGGTAAACGATTTTCACTATAGATTAATATGAATATTTAGGATTTTTCAGTACTAAGTTTATTATGTATTTTTTTGGAATGAATAGTAATCTCGATAAGTACACCACGTGTAGTGTTTTCAAAATCACAATGTGGAATGTTCAAATTAGGTTAGAGAAGTTTTATTTGGACACTTGGTAAAATTTTAGCCACACATAGTGAATAGTATTAGACACTTGGCACAAAGAAGAACCATGAATTGGATTATGAAGGAATCAAAGTGTGAGATCACGCCACCTAAGTAGAACCCTATTCTTTTTCATATGATCAACCAATTTTGTGCCAGATCAAAGAGGGTTTCAACCATATTGAAACCCTAAATGGTTGGAATCTAATTGAAACCCCAAAAGCTTGGTTGAAACTGAAACCCTAAACGGTTTCCTAAAACCTAAAGTTGGCCTCCAAACCATTTTTAATCTGATTTCTAGCATTGTGTTTAATCACTTGATTAAATCATTTCCATATGCTATTAATTTCTCAAATTATTTTTGTGATATCATTATCCAACCTTTTAAACCTTGGAAGTTTGATTGGGCCAAGATGGATTTGGGCTTGATAGCATCTGAAACCCTAACCAAACCCCCTTTAAATCCCAAATTGAAGCCCACTTAGTTGAGGCCCACCAAGGCCCATGAATTTGGCCACCTTGGCAAAGATTCTTGAAGAAGTTTCCTCCCCCACATGGTAGACCATCCACTGCCATTGCTGCACCCAATAGTGCCTTGATGTGATGGAGAAATCCACCCCATCAACCTCCATATCTCACAGCTACTGCAGGCAGTCCTTGCCCCTCTCTATTCTCCAATTTATGTCACATAGCTACCTCTAATCAAGGGTCATTCAAGACCATAACTTTACCCTCTATAATTCTAGAGGTGTGCACCCTTCCTTTCATTTCATCACTTCTTCATCTCGTTCTTAGAGAGAAACTCAAAAGAGCTCTCTAGAGCAGATTTCTGGGTCTTTTGGTGTGGAGATTTTTGACCCTCTATAAGTTTTTTAGCACGATGAATCCTTCATAAAAGTTGTTTTTCTTTGAGTCTAGTTTCTTTATATATCTTATTATTCTCATTCCATACTCATTTTTATTGGTCAAAAGTATTTTTAACCATGGAAAGGTCATTCTGGGCGTGAAACTGGAGAGTATGTTATGTTTTGGAGTTTTTGACCAAGCTAATGGACATATCGTGGTCCGAAAATTTAATGGAGTGTTGTTAGAATGTGTGTATGAACTTTCATTGAGGTTTTATTGTATGACTAAAGCTTTTGATGATAGATTTCCTTAGATCTAGAAACTTGAAAACTGGAAGTGGAAAAACAGTTTCTGTTTTGAGAAAGTTTGAATATTTCGTGGTTTAATCTTACTCCAAAGGCTTTGATATTTTTATGTGATGATCCTAACCCTCTTATATACATTTTAGGATGCTATTTTTAAGATATTCAGTGTTATTTTTAAAGTTATAATTTTTCTATGCAAGAGATTTCGGTTAGGCCTAAGATTTGATGTTTTTGGGTTAGATCCATGTTTTCTTGGGTTTTAGCCATGTGATTTTAAGTTTGATGGTTGGATCTTCTTTAGGACACATTTTTAAAGTATGTGATGTTTTAGTTTGAAGATCACATGTCTTTAAGCCTTGGATCAAGAGATTTATCAAAGTTAGTTGAGAGAAAAGTTTCTGTTTTTGGACTAAGTGTTAAACCAAAACCTCCAAGTGTTATTTTGTGATTTTTGGTAAGTTTTGTTTGATGATTTAAAGCATGGTTGATCTTAGGATGATGTTATGAATATGTTACAAGTAAGATTTGATTTCTTTTAGAATTATTGGAGATGTTTTTATTAAGGTCAAAACTTGTGATTTAAGAGTTTACTTTTTGCTAAAAAAATTTGGGTCTTTTTACAAAAAGTTTGGTGTTTATGATTAGCTTTTTCTTAGTGGATATTTTAAGTGTGTTTTTAAAATTAGGATAGGAAGATCTTTGTTACAAAATTTGGTTTGATCATGAGTTTTGAAATTAGAAGAAGTGCGACAAAAATCAAAGGAGAAATGGCCTATGAATGTTTCGGCCATAGTAAGTTTTCCATAGTTGTGAACGATTTTAGTTTTTTCTGAGTTAATATTTGAGTTTAGGACAAAATTTATACGATAAATGTAAATTTTGGTAATTTTTGGAGTTAGGATTTGAAATTCTTAAGTTTAGGGTAAAATAGTCATTTTTCCCATATGTCGAGGGTAAAATGGTAATTTTACTCTAAGTTGTCTCTTTTCACATTTGTAATTTTTAGTAATTAAATTTCTAACTTTTAGAATACCCTTTTACAGTTCCTCGTGTTTAGCATTTTTTTCTCATAGAACGCGACTATCAAGGTAAGTTAGCTCTTAACTTACTATCAGTTTACTGTGTATGTGTGATGGGTAAGAGAACTACAATTTATGTTCGTATGTTGTTATATATGCTATGCCATGCCATGTCATTACATATTTATCTGTTACACAGAATTTATTCTGTCACAAACTATTCATTTGCTACACAAGATATTCTGTTACGTATTGTTATACATTGCTATACTTGCAAGTATGTCATGTTAAGTATGCCATCTATTACATGTATGTCATATCATATAGTATTCACTGTTGCAAGTATGTCATGTTAAGTATGTTGTCTGCTACATGTTATGTTGTGTTACGAAATGTTTCTATCTCAAGTAAGTCATATCTTTTGAGTTATGTTCAAGTCAGTTATGTCTAGGATACTCACGATGTAATCATTCTGATTTTCTGAGTATCTCTGACAGAATATGTTGGGTGGAAACATTCTGGTGGTTCACTATTCCTGACGATATGACTGGCAGAATCATTTTGATTGTCAGAATTCAAGTCCATGTTCATGTTAAGTAGAGAATTTAGTTCAAGTTCAGTTATGCAGATACTCCTGGCGTAATCATTCTGATTGTTAGGGTATTCATTTAAAAGACTCATGATGGAATCATTCTGATTGTCTGAGTATCTCTAACGGAATATGTTGGGTGGAATCATTCTAATTGTTCACTATTCCTGACGAAACGACTGGCGGAATCATTTTGATTGTCAGAATTCAAGTCCATGTTCATGTTAAGTAAAGAATTCAAGTTCATATTCATGTTAAGTAAAGAATTCAAGTTCAAGTTCATGTTAAGTAAAATATTCAAGTTCAAGTTCATGCTATGTTTCAAGTTCACATTTATGTCATGTTATGTTCAGGTTCATGTTATGTTCAAGTTCATGTTATGTTTCAAGTCCATATTATGTTTGAAGTTCACGTTCATGTCAGGTTATGTTCACTTTCATGTTATGTTTAAGTTCACGTTCATGTTATGTCATATTCACATTCACGTTATGTTTCAAGTTCACGTTTATGTTATGTTATGCTTAGGTTCATGTTATATTCAAGTTCATGTTCAAATTATGTATGTTTAGGTTCTTGATATGTTTGAAGTCCATGTTATGTTTCAAGTTCACGTTCATGCTTTGTTGCTAGTCCATGTTATGTTTTAAGTTCAAGTACATGTCATGTCACATCAAACTAAGTTTCAGTTTCAGTTCAAGTTATGTCATTTATGCCATGCTATATGTCAAGTTATGCTATGCTTACTTACGACTTTGATTATGCATTCATGCTTTTATTGCCATGCATTTATCATTAACCTGTATGGAGGTTTCCTGTTAACTTGCTGAGATTTGTATTCAAATCTCACAGTGGTAGTCCCAATTACCATTCCCTCCGAATAGTAGGTGATGTGTCAGGATTAGAGCAGGGAGCAGATACTAGCAGACTGAGGAGGTTGACTAGATTCCATGGACGTTACAAGGAGCTTATAGCCTCCATAGTTAGGTCTTTGGATAGTATTTTGGCATTGATAGTCGAGTTATGCGAGTTACTCAACGAACTGGCCCAATAGTATATTTTGGCAATGTAATTATGGAGTCAGGTATTCGATATTTTGAGATTACAATCTTTTGAGACCCGTACTATAATCATGGATGTTTATTTTATGAAGTACGAATGGATTACACTTTAATTATTTGGGATAATATAAGTTTGATGCATAGTATTGCTAAAAAAAAAATTATCTTTTGCAAATATTGCATAATGCTATTTGCATGTTAGGAACATTGCACCTTATATGTCATGAATGGGGGCAGGTAACCTTGTGTTGCATGTCTTGATGCTTCAGATGTCCGTCCGATCCCAAGCAAAATCTAGGGGCGTCTCAGTCAAGGTAGAACAATAGGAAGCCATCGATCGAAAAAATCCAACCTCATAACTTTGCCATTTTGTGCTCAATTGGTTTTCTACCAAGCAAGAGTAAAGTGGTAAAAATAAGAGGTGCTCCAATTGGCCCTGGGTTGGGGCATACATGCCCTAAGGTCATGGTAGTATCATAGGATGCCTGCGAGCAAAAAATTCCAAACCTCATAACTTTGCCACTTTGTCCTCAATTGGTTTTTAACTAAGCAAAGGCATAGTGGTAAAAATAGGTGGTGCTTAGATTTGCCTGGGATTGAGGCATACATACCATATGGTCGTGGTGGTATAATAGGAAGCCCACAAGCAAAAAACTCCAACCTCATAACTTTGCCACTTTATCCACAATTGGTTTTCTACTAAGCAAGGACAATGTGGTAAAAATAAGAGGTGCTCTGAATTTCCCGGGGTTGAGGCCTACATACCTAAAGTTTATGGTAGAACCATAGGAAGACCGCGAGCGAAAAACTCCAACCTCAAAACTTTGCTATCAATTTGTTTTTAACTAAGCAAAGGCAAAGTGAAAAAAATAAG
This sequence comes from Cyclocarya paliurus, assembly GCA_029856935.1. Lineage (NCBI taxonomy): Eukaryota > Viridiplantae > Streptophyta > Magnoliopsida > Fagales > Juglandaceae > Cyclocarya > Cyclocarya paliurus. The sequence continues at coordinate 18,246,931 of CM056953.1, read as the reverse complement.
AGGTGCTCCGATTGTCACGGGGTTGGGGCATACATAGCATAAGATCATGTTAGTACAATAGGAAGCCCTCGAGCGAAAAATTCCAACGTCATAACTTTGCCACTTTGCGTTCAATTGGTTTTCTACTATGTAAGAGCAAAGTAGTAAAAATAAGAGGTGCTCGATTGGCCCCCAGTTGGGACATACATACCCTAAGGTCATGCCAGTACCATAGGAAGCCCATGAGCAAAAAACTCCAACCTCATAACTTTGCCACATTGCTCTCAATTGGCTTTCTACTAAGCAAAGGCAAAGTGGTAAAATAAGAGGTGCTCCGATTGGCTCGGGTTTGGGGCATACTTATGATAAGGTCATGGTAGTATAAGAGGAAGCTCATGAGCAAAAAACTCCAACCTCATAACTTTGCCACTTTGCATACAATTGGTTTTGTACTAAGAGAGGGAAAAGTGGTAAAAATAAGAGGTGCTCTGATTTGTCCCAGGTTTGGGCATTCATACCAAAAGGTCATGGTAGTACCATTGGAAGCGCGCTAGCAAAAAACTCCAATGTTATAACTTAAGGTCATGGTAGTAACATAGGAAGCTTGTGAGCAAAAAATTCCAAACCTTATAACTTTGCCACTTTGCCCTCAATTGGTTTTTAACTAAGCAAAGGCCAAGTGGTAAAAATAAGAGGTGCTTCGATTGGCTCGGGGTAGGGTTAAACTTACCATAAGGTCATGGTAATAAAATAGGAAGCCCTCGTTAAAAAAACTCGAACCTCATAACTTTGCCACTTTGTGCTCAATTGGTTTTTAACTAAGTAAAGGGAAAGTGGTAAAAATAAGTGGTGCTCTGATTTGCCTGGGATTGAGGCATGCATACCATAAGGTCATGGTAGTACAATAGGAAGTCCATGAGCAAAAAACTCCAACCTCATAACTTTGCCCACAATTGGTTTTCTACAAAGCAAGGGCAAAGTGGTAAAAATTAGAGGCGCACAGATTTGCCCCGAGTTGGGGCATACATACTACAAGGACATGGTAGTTATGATGCCCCCAGATTTTCGTTTGGGGTTAGAAGGACATCTGAAGCATCGGGACATGCAACACAAGGTTACTTGCCCCCATTCATGACATATAAGATGTAATGTTGCTCACATGCACCTAGCATTATGCAATATTCGCAGCGGATAATTTTTTTTGAGCAATACTATGCACCAAACTTATAATATCCCAAGTAGTTAAAGCGTAATCCATTCATACTTAACAAAAATAAACATCCACGATTACAGTACGGGTCTCAGTAGACTGTAATCTCAAAACATGGGAGACCGGACTCCATATTTATGTTACAAAAATACACTATTGGGCCAGTTCGTCAAGTAACTTGTGTAACTCGACAACGAGGCCAAAATACTGTCGAAAAACTAACTATGGAAGCTGTATGGTCTGTGTCATGTCTGTGGCGTCTAGTCAACCTCCTCTAGTCTACCAGTGTTCGCTCCCTGGTCTGATCTTGACACATTGCCTACCATTCGGGAGGAATGATAGTTGAGACTTCCACGGTAAAATTTGATTACAAATCTCAGTAAGTTAATAGGAAACTTTCACACAAGTTAATGATGCATGCATGGTAGTAAAAGCATGAATGCATAATCAAAGTCGTAAGTAAGCATAGCATAACTTGACATAACATGACATGAAATAATAAGCATAACGTGACTAGACATAACATGGTATGAGCCGACATAACTTGAACTGAAGCTGACACTTAGCTTGACGTGACATGACATGTATGTGAACTTAAAACATAAAATGGACTAGCAACATAGCATGAACGTGAACTTGAAACAAAGCATGAACGTGAACTTGAAACATAACATGGACTTGAAACATAGCATGAACGTGAACATACATAATTTGAACATGAACTTGAATATAATATGAACTTGAGCACAACATAACATAAACATGAAATTGAAACATAACGTAAACGTGAACATGACATAGCATGAATGTGAACATAACCTGACATAAACGTGAGTTTGAAACATAATGTGAACTTGAAACATAGCATGAACGTGAACATACATAACATGAATGTGAACTTGAATTCTTTACTTAACATGAACATGAAATTGAATTCTGACAATCAAAATGATTCCGCTAGTCGTTTCGTCATGAATAGTGAACAATCAAAATGATTCCACCCAACATATTCCATTAGAGATACTCAGACAAACAAAATGATTACGCTAGGAGTATCTTCATAACTGAACTTAAATTGAATCTGAAACTTAGCTTGACGTTACATAAACTTGAAACTTGACATGAATGTAAACTTGAACATAACATAACGTGAAATATGACTTGAACGTGAAATACATGAACTTGGAATCTTATTCAATAGTCTTAATCATTAAAGTGACCATAAGGGTGCTACATAGGTCCCCTTGAGCCGTGTGTCCTGTCGATTACTGCATCACAACACAAGTATCTATACCAGCTGTGAGTACGTTAATAGGTACTCCATAGTTGTTGTGGCCCCATGTATTATACGTGTCACAATCGCTGTGTCTCACGTAGTGTATGCTCCATAGTTAATGTGGCCCCATACTTCATGCTCCACAGTTGTTGTGGCCCCATGAATTATTTGTGCCACACTTGCTGTGAACACACGTAAAATAAAGTATGGTTCCATTGGCATTAGTGCCTGGCGCGCTCCAGTGACCAGCTAGTTAGGCCCCATTCGCAATTGTTGACTGTACTTCATTAACTCAGGAAATTTTACACCTATTTAGACACTCTAGCGTGAACAAAGGAGTTTCACTGGGATATTACCCCATCCTAGCGCTTAGGGTCGTGATTGACACGAATAACTTAACAATACTGTGGTCAAGATACACAAACTGTATTTGAGACGGGATGATGTGAATACAAAATGATAGAAGTCCTGACGTAGCGTAACATGACATGAACGTAAGATGATAGATATGATTGGTGCAAAACTGCAAGTGCACAGTATCGTAGTTTTATAGTAAAGAGATGAAAAGAGTATTGTCCTCAGGGATTGGTAACTTACTTTTGACAAGTATCGAAATTATACTAATCTTAAGTTTATTTAGAAAAGTAACTAAGATT